>JAWHQI010000360.1:1392500-1992500 GCA_033032865.1 Dactylorhiza incarnata
AGCTGAAAGCAGTTCTCTTTTCAACCAACCAGTACCTTGCATGACTTCGAAGCAAACAGGTGATAAATGGGTAGGAGAAATGCTAGCAGGTTCGACAGTCCGGTTTCATAATTCATTTCGGATGTCCCAAGAAATTTTTATGGATCTATTGCATATCTTGGAGGAGAAGTACGGATTTCACGGGACGAGACGGACTGCATCTAGAGAGATTTTGGCACTGACCTTGGACATACTGTCTCATAACAAGGTCATGAGGAAGACATATGAGCAATTTCAGCACTCGACAGAGACTGCTAGCAGGTTTTTCGGAGAAGGCATTCGCGTGTTGATACTACTGGCGGCCGAAGTGATTCAACCATTAGATAGATCTTTCAGTAGCACACCGCCTGTATGACACCGCCGAAGTGTTCATGCATGCGTACCTGTTCGTGATCAAGTACCGTACATTGGGAGACATGGCATGCCAACACAAAATGTGATGGCTGCTTGTGATTTTAACATGTGTTTCACGTTTGTTATGCCAGGTTGGGAAGGCTCTGCGCATGATAGCCGCATTTTCAATTATGCGCTTCGGGATCCCCGTTACAAATTTCCGCATCCACCACCAGGTAATAAGATTTCTACTCCATTTTTTATACTTCTCAACTTTGAAGCATAACGAATTTTGATCCTGGTTTTTAGGAAAATATTACTTGGTGGACTCTGGGTATCCGCTACAAAGGGGATACTTGAAACCATATCTAGAGACACGTTATCATCTCCCAGACTTTGCTCGTGGAGGGCATGCACCGGAAGGACGCCGAGAGATATTCAATCACGCGCACTCATCCCTAAGAAGTGTCATTGAAAGATCGTTCGGGATTTGGAAGAAAAAGTGGGCCATATTGCGTGATATGCCGAGCTACAGCTTCGCCAAACAAACCGATATTGTGATGGCGACAATGGCACTGCATAATTTTATTCGGAGGCATCCGTCGCGGAGGGATATTGATTTCAATGAGTTCGAGCAGGGAGGTGGTGATGAGGGGGTGAGCACACAAGGGCATCAAGTAGTTTGTCCTGATACAGCAGGCGGGGTAGATGAGATGATCACGTTGCGTGAAAATATAGCGCAACAGTTGTACACTTCTAAATCATAGATGGTGAGATGAATTATTGGTATTTATATCTATTATAGTCAGTATTATCAAGATTGTGTATTTTATGGAACAACAAAATTTTTTTTTCAAAAACTCTATTTAACCCAAACAAAATTTATAAAACTCCATTTCAATAGGCACTGAAAACTCCATTTCACCCAAACAGTTTTTTAACAAAACTCCATTTCTCAGAAACAGCTCTTTTTCAAAACTCCATTTCTGATCAGCAGCTTTTCATCAGCAACAGCCCAACCAAACGGACCCTAAGACATTGTGGACAATGGTCCCAACAGAGGTCCACCGCTGACAAGCTGGAGGCACCTATCCGGGAGGAGGTGAGCAAGCTCGTCAAGGCTGGTTTTGCATCGGAGATCCAGTACCCAGGCTGGGTCTCCAACGTAGTGATGGTAAAAAAGGGGATGGTAAGTGGAGGATGTGCGTTGATTTTTCATTGCTAAATAAATTATGCCCCAAGGATTGTTACCCCTTGCCTAGAATCGATGCGCTGGTTGACTCAGCCGTCGGTTTCTCTGTAATGTCTTTTCTAGATGCTTTTTCAGGTTATCACCAAATTCGCATGCACCCTCCCGACATCAAAAATGTCTCCTTCATCACGGGGGATGGATGTTATTATTATAAGATGATGTCTTTTGGGCTCAAGAATGCAGGGGCTACATACCAACGGATGATGGACAGGGTCTTCCGAGAGCAAAAGGGAAGGAACCTGGAGGTCTATGTTGATGACCTCATGATAAAGAGTCGGGACCTCAAGTCTCACCTCCAAGATCATGAAGAGACTTTTGGGACTTTGCGGAAGTACAAGATGAAGCTCAACCCCCTGAAGTGTGTCTTCGGGGCTAGCCGGAGAAAGTTCCTAGGCCATTTGCTCACCTCGGCAGGGGTGGAGCCCAACCCTGATAAGGTCAAATCAATCCTGGAATTGGGGTCGCCAAGAAAGGCGAAGGAAGTTCAACGCCTCACGGGAAAATTGGCTGGGCTCAGCAGGTTCCTCTCCAAGGCGAGTGAGAAGTGTGCCCCCTTCTTTAAGGTGTTGCGGGGAAACAAGAAGTTCGAATGGACCTCAGAATGTGTGGAAGCTTTCCAAGCTTTGAAAGGGCAACTCACTCAGACCCCGCTACTCTAGGGGCTGAGGCAAGGGGAGGACCTATCCCTATCCTTTGGTGTAGGATCGGAGGCAGTCAGTTCTGTGTTGGTCCAAGAAGAGGGGAGAAGGCAGTTCCCCATCTACTACGTCAGCCGAGTGCTGAGGAAGGCGGAGCTCCGATACCCGATTTTGGAGAAGTTGGCGTTCGCCTTGGTGGTATTGGCCAGGAAGCTCAGGCCATACTTCCAAGCACACTCAATCAGAGTGGTGATCGACCACCCGCTTCGCAAAGTTATGGAGGGGTGGAACATTCGGGGAGGCTAGCCAAATGGTCCGTGGAGCTAAGCGAGTTCGACATCGCATTTATGCCTAGGACGTCAATCAAGGCACAAGCGGTGGAGGACTTCATGGTGGACTACGCAACTGAAGTGGGGGAACATGAATCATCTTCCCTGGTCTCCTGGAAGATGCTAGTGGATGGTGCGTCAGGGAAGCATTCCTATGGAGGAGGAATCGTCCTGATAAGCCCTCAAGGAACAAAGATTGAGCAGGCCCTGAGCATCCATTTTCCCATTACCAACAACCAAGCCGAGTACGAGGAAGTGATAGCGGGCATGTGCCTGGCTAGGGAGCTAGGGGTGCAAGACGTGGAGGTCTCTACGGACTCCATGGTGGTGGCATGCCAAATTAGGGGAGAATTTGAAGCAAGGGAGCCGACCCTCCAACGCTACCTAGAGAAGGCCAAGGGGATCATCGGCCAATTTTGCACTTTTTCCATCACACATGTGCCAAGGGAGGAGAGCATCCCGGCGGACCTACTAGCCAAGCTCGGTCCTCGAGCATGGGGAACAGTGTCGAAACTCTTTCGACCTTCCATTGAAGAAGGGGAGCTGATGGAGGTGGATCAGCGAGCATCATGGATGGATCCCTTCATCACCGTCCAAACATCGGGAAAGTTCCCCGAGGGAGATGTTGACAAGCGACGGTTCAGGTACAAATCTGCGTATTACTCCTTGCATGCAGGATTGCTATACTGAAAAACACTCTCGGGGCTCCTGGCCCGTTGCGTGTCTGAGGAGGAGGTCCCGAGGGTCCTTGAAGAAATTCACTCGGGGGAGTGTGGCAGTCACTCCGGGAGCCGGACTTTAGAGGGGAGAGTGTTGAGGCAAGGCTACTTCTGGCCTACCCTCAGCAAGGACGCAGTGGAATTCGCAAGGAAGTGTTCAAAGTGCCAACTCTGTGCTCCACTCCAACTCCTCCCAGCTCAAAGGCTCCGGACCATCACAGCCCCGTGGCCCTTCGCTATATGGGGATTGGATTTGGTGGGACTCTTCCCCCAGGCAAGCGGCCAAAGGAAGTTCCTGCTGGTGATGATAGATTATGTTTCCAAATGGGTCGAGGTGAAAGCGCTGGCTAAGGTAACGTCCCAAGTAGTGAGAAATTTCGTTTGGGGTGAAATCATTTGCAGGCATGGGCTCCCCCTAGCCATCGTGACGGATAACGGACCCGAATTCGCCAGTGAAGAGTTTGTAAGTCTTTGCACCCAACTCGGCATAGACCTCAGGTTCGAGTCGGTCCACCACCCGAGGAGAAATGGCCAAGTGGAGGCGGCGAAGAAGATAATCGTCAACCTGCTAAAGAAGAAGGTAGAGAATCTTAGAGGCAATTGGGTGGAGCAGCTACCTTCGGTCCTATGAGCTTTGAGAACTACTCCAAGCACGGCCACAGGGGAGACCCCTTTCAAACTATCCCATGGGTCTGAGTCCTTTCTCCCGATAGAGTTCGATGTCAAAACCCCCAGGGTGGTCACCGCGGGCGAAGGTGATGGAGAATGGTTAGTAGAGAATGATGCAGGGCAAAGGTTGTCCCTGGACCTAGTGGAGGAGCTCTGAGACCTCGCTACTGTCCGACAGGAAGAAGTCAAGAGGCGGATGGCCAGATACTTCGACCAACATATCAGGATCAAGCACTTCGAAAAGGGAGATTTAGTACTAAAGAAGGTTGACGCGGCCGGAAGAGGAGCCGCGGTCGGTAAGATAGAACCCAACTGGGAGGGGCCTTACACTATAAGTGAAGTGCTCAAGTCGAGGGCGTACCACCTCCGAGATATGGAAGGGGTACCTCTCGGCCGAGCCAGGAGTGGGGATGATTTGAAGAGGTTTTATCCCTAGCAATTTTTTGTAACTGACTTTTGAATATTTCCTACTCAATGCATGCATTTTGGAATAACTCTCTGGCAGGTTTCAAATGGTTTGGTGCTGGAATGCCCCGGATCGATTCCGCTACCGGGCTGATATTGCATCATTTATAGTTATTTTTATATAGTATTTTAGTAGTAATTAATTAGTTTTTATATAATTTTAGTTTAATATATATCTAATTCGATTTATTTTGTGTTTTCAGGTAATTTGGGGATGCTAATAACAAATTCAAGCCCACAGCCGTGTTCAGGGGAAATTCTAGAACAAAATTGCAAAAATCTTCAGTACATGCCCCAGGTCACGGGCGTGACCTGGGGGCGTGATCATGGTCACGGTCGTGCTCTACTTTCAGCTCCCAAAAATCGCTGCCACGTCTGATTGTAATTACACACCCCAGGTCACGGGCGTGATCGGGGGCGTTACCTTTAGGTCACGGGCGTGACTCGCCAAACAAGCATTCAATACAAGATATTTCCGCCGCAAAGCCGTTCCAGCTTACACGCCCTTGGTCACGGGCGTGACCTCTCCCGCAACTGCCAAATTAACTCCAGATCGCGCCGTTTCCCGCCGTTTCCTGACTCGGTCAAGACACGCCCTAGGTCACGGGCGTGACATAGGCCGTGACCCGTCGAGATGATCAATTTTGGCGGTTTTTCTTCCCCAACGTTCCCGGGCTTTCAAGACACAGTTACACAGCTTACACGCCCTTGGTCACGGGCGTGACCAAGGGCGTGACTCACCAATTTTCTGCCTATAAAAGCCATCTGCTGCCAAAGTGATGGGAATCGAGTCCATGCTTAGTTTGGATCGTTTATAGTATAGTTTTTCTGCATTTTTCTTAGTGTAGCTTTATTTTATGTCTTGTCTTTTTAATTCCTAGCTTATATTTACTTTACTTGCAATTGTACTTTTCTTTACATAGAAATAAAAATGTCTTTCTTCTTAATTATGTTTAGCTAATTTTCATAGCATTTAATCGGATGAATTCTTAAGCTTTTATATTTCGTAATCTCTTATTCATAGTTTAGTTTTGGAAAACTAAGATTTACGTTGATTTGCAATTATTGGTTTCATATTTCTATGGTATGATAATCAAATTTGATCCGTATTTTAGTGTATCAAAAGATCCGTAAATATGGGTAGATCGCTCATCGGTAAAAAGAGTTGTATGCATTCCTCGAGAGAGGGTGACACAAATCTTCCGGATTGGAGTGAAATCCAATAGTGGGGCTCACCGCATAAAGCAAGCTTAGGGGGGTCGACTGGCCGAGGGGTCTTAATCGATCAACCTAAGGTTAGGTGGTAGTTCTCTCGAGAGAGGCTCTATCATATTTTTGGAACCTCCACGGTCAAGTTTTGTCTAAATCAATTTCTTATGAATTCTAGATTTACGAAATATTTCACTTAAGAAGGATTCTCGATCAAATGTTTTCTCTTCTTTAGATTATTTTCAAAACTCTATTTTATTTCTGATAAAATAATATTAATTTGCGTGAGTAGAAGTAATTAATAGACCCGTGGAATACGACACTTGATATTTATTTGTTTTAAATATCTTATGCTATGAATGATAGGTGCTCTTGCCTATAGTTCGTAGAATTTAGAGAGAATTATTTATATCCTAAATTTTAGCTATCACGGGCTCTCATAGACGGTGGGTCAGGTTGATCTCTGGAGAGGCTGGAAGGTTTCAAATGGTTTGGTGCTGGAATGCCCCAGATCGATTCCACTGTCGGGCTCTCATAGACGGTAGGTTAGGTTGATCTTTGGAGAGGCTGGCAAGGTTTCAAGTGGTTTGGTGCTGGAATGCCCCAGATCGATTCCACTGTCGGGCTCTCATAGACGGTGGGTCAGGTTGATCTATGGAGAGGCTGGCAAGGTTTCAAGTGGTTTGGTACTGGAATGCCCCAGATTGATCCGCTGGCGGGCTCTCATAGACGGTGGGTCAGGTTGATCTCTAGAGAGGCTGGCAATGCTTCAAGTGGTTTGGTATTGGAATGCCCCAGATCGTTTCCGCTGTCGGGCTCTCATAGATGGTGGGTCAGGTTGATCTCTGGAGAGGCTGGCAATGCTTCAAGTGGTTTGGTGCTGGAATGCCCCAGATCGATTACGCTGTCGGGCTCTCATAAACGGTGGGTCAGGTTGATCTCTGGAGTGGCTAGCAATGCTTCAAGTGGTTTGGTGTTGGAATGCCCCAGATCGATTCCACTGTCGGTCTCTCATAGACGGTGGGTCAGGTTGATCTTTGGAGAGGCTGGCAATGCTTCAGGTGGTTTGGTGCTGGAATGCCCCAGATCGATTCCGCTGCCGGGTTCTCATAGATGGTGGGTTAGGTTGATCTCTGGAGAGGATGGCAATGCTTCAAGTGGTTTGGTGTTGGAATGCCCCAGATCGATTCCGCTGTCGGGCTCTCATAGATGGTGGGTCAGGTTGATCTCTGGAGAGGCTGGAAATGCTTCAAGCGGTTTGATGCTGGAATACCCCAGGTCGATTCCGCTGCCGGGCCCTCATAGACGGTGGGTCGGGTTGATCTTTGGGGAGGCAAGCAAATAGGTTACTCATAGTAAGAAACTTGGCTCCCCAGCGACTCCAATGGCCCGGGCGAGGCGAGGCCAGGGACCTGCTCCCATAAGAGAATAGATCGCGGTAGAGCGACTGAGCCCGATGTTCGCAAAGTTACTTGTGCATTTCAGTGGCGTGAGTAAAGATGGCGAGCCAGAAAGGGCCCGTCTTCGCGGTGGCCCATGGATAATGATAAGAGCTCGCAAAAGGCGAGTGCGAGCGAGGCAGGCTAATACTGGCCCCGCTCGCAAGGTTCCCCAACAGGGTACATCCCAAGCAAGGATGAGGTTCCACAACCTGAGTCTTACCGTCGCCGCAGAAGAGAAGGAGGCAAGAGCGACCTAGGTACAATACGGCGAAGGGAGATTTGTCAATTAAAGTGGCGCGGGCGCGAGCATCAAGCGAAAGCTTTAAAGGCACGAGCGTAAGAAAGTCAGGATCGAGCGAGCACGAATGAAAGAGCGCATGCGAATAAAAAGTAAGGAAATAACATTGGAAAGATTGACAAAATGTTTTTTTTCTTTCATTCCTCACAAAAGATTACAGTCCAACGGCGGGCTCGCCGGTAAAAAGAAAGGTTTTTACATTATAAACAGCAAAAAATTGAGGCGGCTCGACAGGTAGCTCCTTAATCACTCCCGCGATCCTCTTCCTCGGAGATTGGCGCGAACAAGTCGGGGACGACTTCTTCCGCAGTGAACTCCATGGCGTCGGGAATGATCATGTCCGCCCCTTTAAGATTGTCGAGGACGAGCTCCGCGATCTCCATCGTCCTTTTGCAATCGACTTCCTTTTCCTCTCGCGACTGACTGCGAGTTCCAGCTCGCAGAGGAGGGGGGAAGCACCGCCAGGGTCAGATCGCAAACCTGGGCCTTGAGGCAAGCGTTCTACGTCTCCAGGTCGGCGATCCTCGCGTGAAGCTGGCAAGCGTTCTACGTCTCCAAGAAAAGACTTTTGCAAAGCATTGCTCACCAGTCCGCCTTGAAGGCTGGCGAGGAGCCCTTCAGACAAAGCCTCTTTGGCTTTAAGCTCTGCGATCTCATCAACGGACTTCCGGAGCTCAACGTTGAGCTCTTTGATTTCCTTGTCTGCGGTAAAGTAGCGGCGACCCACCATATGGGTAAGTTCCGTCGCCCGGAACTGGGCCCCCATGGCCTCGTACACGAGCCCTTTCTGGGTATAGGCCCGGAAGAGGGAGGCATCCTCGCAACCATAGAGCCCGAAGGCGAGGGCGAACGCCTCACCCCCGATTTTGTCACCTTACACCCAGGAAGGGAGGAGGGAGGAGGGAGGAGCAGACGATCTTGTTCTGATCAGGGTTCCACGCGAGCACTGGCTCGCCAACCGCGTCAGCAAGCTTCATACCGAGCCCGAAGTTTGTGTGGCTCGTCGGCTTGGGCTTGGCGGTCGTCTCCCCCGGCTCGCCACCCTCTTTGGCGGGCTCCTGATTCGCTGCATGAGAAGAGGGGAGGTCGGATTCGGAGAGGTCCACGACCTCCTTCGCCTTGGCGGCGGAGGGGGCTTTCCAGGTCTTCTTCGCCGCCCCCTGCGAGGCAGGCCGGCGTGGAGGAAGGGATCGCTTCTTCCCCGACAAGGAACCCGGGATGTCACAGAAGGCTTCAGCAGCCACGCTCGCGAGCGGTCCATAGGTGAGGGAGGAAGGAGGCGCGTGCGGAGGGTTGAGTGGAAGTTCACACTCTCCTTCAAAGATAACTAAGAGCGTTAGCTGATCGAAGGAGAGGGGAGTGGGGAGATTGGCGAGCGCGAGTCAAACCTTCTCCTTGGGGGACAGGCGGCAAGAGGTCCACTCGCTCTCGAAGGAAGGCGACCTCAAAGTTCTTTCCTTTGAGGTACTGGTACAAACTCGCATCATAACCCCTAGCGAGGTTGGAGGGTGATAAGCGGCCTCGTCTCGCTGGGTGGGGGTGTAAGAGATATTGCCGAAAGGGCCCTTCACCAGGACGAACTTCTGCGTCCAATAGTGGAACTTGTTCACCGTCTCGCAGACGGTGACACGCTGGCTCGCGAAATGAGCCGTCCCGTCCTTGTACGCGTGAAATGAGAACACCTTGCGGAAGACGAGCAGGCTGAACTCGATCTTCTCCGCCCTAAGGTAATTGGTGAATGAGACAACCACGGAGATCGCGTTCTGCGTCAGATGGCTCGGCAGAACGTCGAAGTATTTGAGCACCTAGAAAAGTCGACAGAGGTTAGGGCGTCATTCGCAATGCAAGTCATGAATATAAGGGTCAAGAAACAAACTTACTTGGCGCACTTCCGGCCAGAGAGGAAGTCGCAGCCCATTCTCGAAGTGAGCGATGGGGATAGCGAGCTCGTCGGGATGCGGGTCGCTGATGGTGTCTCGCTCAATAGGGCAGCGAGCCACAAACCCGGAGTGGATGTACTGATCGACGGTAGCTTGGTATTCCTCCTTCGTGAGGTTGGCGCAGAAGAAAAGACCCTCAAGGAAGGCCCCGGAGCACTTGGCCCGCCCCTCAGCTTCTGAGTTGCCGACCATGATGTTCTGAAGCTGCGAATCACAAAAATCAGGAGAGCGAGCTAGGTTTGCGAGAGAGTTAGAAAGAGAAGAAGCGCGGAGGAAGAATAGTAAATACGGTGGTTGAAAGGAAAAAGTCCGACTATTTATAGAAATAAAAAAGGCGGGAAGAAGTCGAAGCGCCGGTGTCTACGGGTAGCGGATTCACACGGTATTCTTCTGTCTCTAGGGGTCTTATTCGCTCTCGGCGAGTCAACACCCTGCCTAACTTCCTCCCGTTAATCGTTGACGAGCTAGCACTGAACAATGAAACAAGGCAAAATGCGAAGGCAGGACGCGAGTGCAAGTAATAGAAGCATAAAAGTAACCAACGAATAAGCAAGCCAGGCATAGCGAAAGAAAAGATAATAAACATGGAAAATAAGGGCTCGCAAGTGGTGAGCGAAACTATATCCGCAAACGATAACGGCAAGTGTACCGTATCGAATGTAGTATAGGTTGTTAAAATAAGGTCGTATTAGACTCGGGGCGGTTGAGTACTCTTACTTCAAGAAAGTCTCTATTATTTTATCAAATAGAACTTGGGAGTGATTTTGCAAAGGAAAATAAAAATAAGATTAAAACGACGAGTAAAAAGGGTAGCGCTCGACTTTGAATCACTTTGGAAAATAAATATAATAAATCATACTTCTAATTCCCTTAAGATATTACTTGACCGTGGAGGTTCCCGAATTATGAACGTATCTCTCTCGAGGATACGCTCAACTGAGTTTAGTCGATCAAACGAACTTTCATTCTAGAATCAAGATCTAAAACTCGCCTTATCGTAGTGAACCCCTCTATTGGAATTGACTCCAATCCGGGAGAATTACGTCATCCTCGCTTGAGGAGTGCATTCAACCCTCTTTATTCTTGAAGTGATCGATTCGAAATCAAAACCTCTCGGTTATTAGATTGCGAAAACAAAGATGAGAATTATATATCGACAATATAATCTCAATCCAATAAAAATTCAAGAATAAATCTTAAGAATTCTAAAGGGGAGAAAGAGAAGCTAAACCATAGATTATATTCTCCTCAGATCATCTCGGTCGAGTACTAATTGGAATTTAGTTACTCATAGAGATAGAAGAATTAAAGAAAATAGAAGAGTTCATGAAAAAAGGAGAGAATAGATTGAGAAAACAAAACTATTTTATTGATAAACGAAATTACGAACTATGAAAAGGAAATTACAATTTGCATAAATAAAAAGGATTACAAGACTACTAAAACATGAAATTAACGACATGAAATGAAAAGTCTAAGTCCTTAAAATTGGTCTGTGAACATCTGCTGGAGCTGGCTTTATATAGCTGAAAAGTTGAGGTTACACGCCCTTGGTCACGCCCGTGACCAAGGGCGTGTAAGGGGCGTGATCGAAGCAGCAGCGGAGAGGGCATCTTCTGGAGTAAATGCGGGCATTTCAGCCGTGTCGCACCCTAGGTCACGCCCGTGACCTGGGGCGTGTAATCTTGAAATAGTGCTGCTGGCGGGAAACTGCGGCAGGAAGAAGTGCGGGGCGAGTCACGCCCGTGACTTAATGTCACGCCCCCTGGTCACGCCCGTGACCAGGGGCGTGTAACTTTAAATGGCGTGGAGGCATGCTCGGGATGCTGGTGGCGGGTCCCGGCCGTGACACTGGATCACGCCCTAGGTCACGCCCGTGACCTGGGGCGTGTACTTGGCGAATTTTCACGGAATGCTCCCGGGGTGGCGGCATCGGGTCTAGAACACATCTAGGCTGTCACGCCCCTTGGTCATGCCCGTGACCTTGGGCGTGTACTTGACAATTTTACTCAAAGTGCCCAGAAAACCTGCAAAACATAAACTAAACTTAAATTAGTGGCAGAAATAAAAAGGAATGATTAGTATAAGACAAAACATACAATTTATATAAATTCATATTAAAATTACAATAGAATTATACTAAAAGATGAGTACAAAAAGTACTCATCAAACACCCCCATACTTGAGTTTTTGCTATTCCAGAGCAAAAGAGTGAGGAAAGAATTACAAGACATCGATATTATTTTTAATTAACTAAAATTTCATTAAACCAAGAGTAAGTTAAAAGTAAATTCTAGAAATTCAAGAATTAAGTCATAAGTTATGTTGATAATTTAAAAAGAGAAATTTGTTTAGCTAACTACTTCTCAAGATAACTATTTAGCAAATAAAATTATAGAAATTTTCAAACAAGAATAGATTGAAATTATAAACACTCTAACATAAAAGAATCTTAAGGAAAAGACACCTACCAAAATATTGCTCTCTTAATAATTTAGTTTAGGACTAGAAACAATGAAATTGGCTAGGGATGGGTTTAAACGGAATGGCAAAATGAAGACAAAGGATATGAATAGGTTTTTGATTGGGGTGATGAATTTTATCCTCTCAACCCCTGTTTTTCATTTTTTTAGTATATGTAATACCAGAGAATGATAGACTATTATCCTATCATTTCCATGACATATACACATTTTTCTCTCTTCATTTTTATTTTTGGGTTGCATATGTTTACCAGAGAATAAAGAACTAACATCTCCTTATTCTCATGACATATGATCTAACAATAGGGGAAAAGAAAAAAAATTACCAAGGGTAAAGAAATACTTCTAGTTTATAAATTAAACTATTTTGAGAGCAACTTTTTAGTGGAATGAAATTTCCTAAGATCTTAAAGTTAATAGCGTATATAATAAAAAATCTAGAGATGTTTAGCCAATTTACCACAAAGTGAAGCTATTTAAAATTAAAAGGAGAAGTAGTGCTAAATAGATTCCTAATCAAATTAAAAACATTAAATATTTCTTAAAACCAAATTACTTCAAATTTAAATTGAACAAATTCTGATAAAATGAAATATTAGCTAAATCAAAAATGTAGGAATACTTGTAATCGGACCTCAAACTAAATTTCTAGCACATTAAAAACAACAAGGCTAGGCATATTTATTATTATTATTATTTTTTATATAATATTTCTTGGACTTCCCGAGGGCTACCCGGTAAAGGGTTCGCAAGGTACTAGGAGCTGTGATGGGAGTTCAAGCCCAAAGCGCCCTTTCCAAGAAATTAGATTTTTATAAAAAAAATTTATTTTTTTATTTTTATTTTTTTTTCTTTATAAAAATACAGGGAATGCGAAGCTACACCCCCATACTTAAAATTAAACATTGTCCCCAATGTTTAAAACTAAGTATGAAGAATACTGAAAAATAAACTTTAAAAAAATGCATAAAAATTAAAGATAAGCAAGGGGTGCCTCCCAAGAGCGCTTTCTTTTACCTGTCTTTAAGCTAGACGGTTAGTGTTAGGAAAAAGGAAATTTAAAAGAGAGGTGGACATGCAACTCCCTTAATTTGCGCTGAGGCGAATGTGTCGGCGTCAGTCGCACGGCAACTCCTCCGCTTAGCATGTGATTCTTCGTTTGTTTTTGAATTTGAATATGTAAATCCAAATCACCTATACATACCTGAGGCGATTTGAATTTATATAGATGAGCGGCATATGGATCGTCGATTATTTGAGGTAGCAATGGCTCATCTTCAACCTGAAAATTGTTAGTGTATAAATAATCACAAATAAACGATTCAGATAATTTTCGCAAGGAGGAGGCGCTCGCGAAAATATAAAATTAAGCTCCGGTTGTTCCTTTTCTAAAATAAAATTTTCATTAGGAAAATCTAGCGTATTACCAAGCGGAATAAAATTTTCGGACACAAAAATTTCATGAATTTCTGGTTGAATTAAAATAGAAGCGATTTGCAAAAATTCATGATAAAGAAAAGAAGATCCGGGTGAAGTATGGGAAGAAACTTGTTCTTCTTCTAGGTCATCCGGGGTGCCCAAAACATTAAGAATTTCTTGGTAAGAGAATTTTTCTTCATAATTGGGAAAAGAAACTATGGGAGTACATGAGCAATCATGTTCCTCCCTAACTAAATTTTCCAAAGACGAGGAAAAAGCACTAGAAAAAAAGAAAATTCTCATCTAAATTCTGGGGTGGAGTATCAAATTGAAAAAGCGGATATTCCCCAAAATTAGAGTACGAAAATTGCGGCGCAAAAGAAGAACAAGAATTCGGATCTAAAGATTTATCTTCATCGCTCGGAACACTATCCTGGTGACCGTGCCACCAAGAATAATCTACTTCGGGGCTAGAAAACAAATTATTAGAGGCCGAAAAATTATTCTAGTGAAAATTAGAAAAATTATTTTCCTCTAAATTTTGGGGGGAATTATCTATTTGGATTTGCGAAATTTCCCCCAAATTAGAGAACGAAGACTGCGGTGTATAAGAAGAAAAACAAAAATTCGGATCTAAAGATTTATCTTCGTTGCTCCGGGAACTATCCGGGTGAGCTTGCCACGAGGAATAATCAACTTCGGAGCTAGAAGAACAATTATTAAATGCCGAAAAATTATTCTCATTAAAATTAGAAAAATTATTTTCATCAAAGTTTGAAAAAATTATTTTCATTAAAAGATGAAAAATTATGATCGTAATTATTATCAAAATTATTTGCATAATATTGAGGAAAATTATTTTCATAATAATTATTTTGATAATAAAAATGTAAATAACATTCCTCACTTTGATGAGGCGCACCACAATAATGATAACTAAATTGGCGTTCGCGTGCGGCTTGTAAGAGATAAAGTTGGTTTCGAAGCTCGGCAACCTTAACGGCCAATTCAGATTCTTTCATATTAAAAAAATAAAAAGGAAACAACATTTACTCAAATGAATGGAATTTTTAAAAAATATTTTTTTATTAGATATATATATATATATTTTTTTTTTCAAAAAACGGGTTAAATTAGTCCCGGACTTCCCAAGATCTACCCGGTGAAGTGTTTGCAAGGTACTGGAGGCTATGATGTGCATTCAAGCCCAAAGCGTCCTTTCCGAGTATTTAGATTGCGCTTTTTAAGATTTTTTTTATAAAAAATTAAAGAGAAGGGGGAGAAGAAAGAGAACGATAAAATTAATAAATATTTCTTTTTTCGAAATATCAACCGTGTCCCCAGCAACGGCGCCAAAAACTTGGTGAGCGAAACAATATCCGCAAACGATAACGGCAAGTATACCGTATCGAATGTAGTATAGGTTGTTAAAACAAGATCGTATTAGACTCGGGGCGGTTGAGTACTCTTACTTCAAGAAAGTCTCTATTATTTTATCAAATAGAACTTGGGAGTGATTTTGCAAAGGAAAATAAAAATAAGATTAAAACGACGAGTAAAAAGGGTAGCGCTCGACTTTGAATCACTTTGGAAAATAAATATAATAAATCAAACTTCTAATTCCCTTAAGATATTACTAGACCGTGGAGGTTCCCGAATTATGAACGTACCTCTCTCGAGGATACGCTCAACTGAGTTTAGTCGATCAAACGAACTTTCGTTCTAGAATCAAGATCTAAAACTCGCCTTATCGTAGTGAATCCCTCTATTGGAATTGACTCCAATCCGGGAGAATTACGTCATCCTCACTTGAGGAGTGCATTCAACCCTCTTTATTCTTGAAATGATCGATTCGAAATCAAAACCTCTCGGTTATTAGATTGCGAAAACAAAGATGAGAATTATATATCGACAATATAATCTCAATCCAATAAAAATTCAAGAATAAATCTTAAGAATTCTAAAGGGGAGAAAGAGAAGCTAAACCATAGATTATATTCTCATCAGATCATCTCGGTCGAGTACTAATTGGAATTTAGTTACTCATAGAGATAGAAGAATTAAAGAAAATAGAAGAGTTCATGAAAAAAGGAGAGAATAGATTGAGAAAACAAAACTATTTTATTGATAAATGAAATTACAAACTATGAAAAGGAAATTACAATTTGCATAAATAAAAAGGATTACAAGACTACTAAAACATGAAATTAACGACATGAAATGAAAAGTCTAAGTCCTCAAAATTGGTCCGTGAACATCTGCTGGAGCTGGCTTTATATTGCTGAAACGTTGAGGTTACACGCCCTTGGTCACGCCCGTGACCAAGGGCATGTAAGGGGCGTGATTGAAGCAGCAGCGGAGAGGGCATCTTCTGGAGTAAATGCGGGCGTTTCAGCCGTGTCACGCCCTAGGTCACGCCCGTGACCTGGGGCGTGTAATCATGAAATAGTGCTGCTGGTGGGAAACTGCGGCGGAAAGAAGTGTGGGGCAAGTCACGCTTGCGACTTGATGTCACGCCCCCTGGTCACGCCCGTGACCAGGGGCGTGTAACTTTAAATGACGTGGAGGCGTGCTCGGGATGCTGGTGGCGGGTCCCGGCCGTGACACTGGGTCACGGCCTAGGTCACGCACGTGACCTGGGGCGTGTACTTGGCGAATTTTCACGGAATGCTCCTGGGGTGGCGGCATCGGGTCTGGAACACATCTAGGCTGTCACGCCCCTTGGTCACGCCCGTGACCTTGGGCGTGTACTTGATAATTTTACTCAAAGTGCCCAGAAAACCTGCAAAACATAAACTAAACTTAAATTAGTGGTAGAAATAAAAAGGAATGATTAGTATAAGATAAAACATACAATTTATATAAATTCATATTAAAATTACATTAGAATTATACTAAAAGATGAGTACAAAAAGTACTCATCAGCAAGCGAGTCAAAGTATCATTATTACAGACTTCTGAAAATTGTTGGCGACCCCTCCCTACGAAGAGGAGGTGGAAGAAAAATAATAAAATGCAAACCGCGAGGCAAGGATTCTTAATATCGCAACCATTTCCAGCGATCGTGACCCTATACTCCAGAGCGAGGGGGGAATCGTGGGTAGTGATACTCGCGAAGCGACTGGCTCGCTTGGTTCGTCAGCCGCGTGTAATCTTCAATCTGGGCAATGTACACCTTCGGGGGAGGTCACATCGCCATGATCGATCGGCCGCACCTCGGCGAGGATGCGCGCATTCGCATCCTCCATCGCGACAAATCTTTCTCATTTGCGATCCGGTCTAGCCTATTCTGTTCGTGTAGATCTCTCAGCAGGGCGGTATGCTTCTGTAATATCTCGGTGACCCGCCTCTTCATTCGCGCCGGATCACTGGGGTCCCCCAAACAATCTGCGACCTGACTCGGCGAGGGGGGGTGGAGATATCTCCAACGCTCTAGACTCCGACTCGGTAAGCGGGGTCATGGAATCGCCTGCGAAATATAAATCAGAAAGAAGGTTGAAAATGACACTCTATAGCGACAGTCTAACCTAGTGGAGGAATTTGAGTACTGGGCCGCTGGTGAGAGGTGCCGGGCTGGCCTCGAAATGCTTCAACGAAGGCAGGGGTGAAGGCCTTACCCAGACCGGGTGTCACAACCCGCATTTTCCCAAATTTAAGAATATCAGAGGAAGAGAAAATACGCGTCATGATGCCACGTCATGCACGAGACAACTGCAGACGCTCAGGCGGGATCCTATTACTTGATAATTGAAAACGTGATTTCATGATAATCATTATTTGAAATCATTTATTAGGGTTTAGAGTAAGAACTGTGTCTCTCAGTTCGTGGATCAACTAGTCCACAGAGAAAGTATGTATAATTGCAGCGGAAAATACTTGATTTAGTTCATTTAAGGTCCTATATGCACGTGAAGGCAGGACATAAAGTAGATGATATGCACATAACTAGGCGTAGTATAAGTATAGAAAATATCTTTTAGGTGACTTTAAAACTAAGGGTTTTCGTTAAAACTGATGAGATGAGGATGAATGAAAAGCCATTTTATCGCTATAATGCACCTAGTCATAAATCATTTCCAGAGAGTAAGGTATCAGATCTAAAAACAGTGGCATAAACTGGTAAGTAAACTATAAAGTATCAAAGAGGCACAATGGGCGTCAACAAGCTGACACCAACCCGTTGGCCCAACTAGCATGTCTGAACACAAGGAGAAGCAAACAACAACTACTACTACCTCGCAGCAGCGGGGTAAACAGCAGTTAAAACTCCCGAAGACTTCGGGCTACTCCACTAACCGCTACGGCTCTGAACCTGAGGCATTCAATACAACAAAGAACGCCTCAGCAAGGAATTACAAGTGGCAGAAAACTAACAGAAAAACAAGCAAGGCATAAGGGGTACCAACCCAAGCCTGATTCACTGAAAAAGAAGCTCGGAAACAAGGAGCGAAGCAAAGCACCAAGTGCAACCAAAAATCATAAGTAGGAACAAGTATAAATTAATTATCTTGTAAATTTTAATGCATGAGACTGATCAGCTCAAATTAAATGGGGGCGGTTCTTTATCCTCTGCCACCCAAAGCCTTAACTGGTGGGGATTTCTATTACCCAACCATCCAAACACGGCCCTCGGGACCACAAGCCAAGCCTGCGGTTCACCTTTAAAATGGCCACCGTGCAAGGCTACAATAGAAACCCCACTGTCCCCCAAACACCACTACTGTGTGAGGCTAAAGACAACGGATCTTATTAATTAAATTTCAATTTAAAACACGGGACGAAGCCCGAGGAACAATCCACAGGGATACCCTAAGAGATAGGGTCAAAGCAAGGTACACACCGATCAAGATGAATCATAAGTGAAACCAAGGATTTGCAAGATCACAACAGGTTTAGAACTTAGATCGGAGGTAAACATGATCGAAGACGCAATGCAGTTATTAGCAACATCACCGCATACTGCTAACATCACAAATACTAAGAAGAAACACCCTAAGGATAGGGTCACCATGAGATAACTACTGATCAAACGATTCATAAGGGGAAACTTGGAGTCATTGAACCAAAAAGGCAAAGGGGTTCAAGCTCGAGGGATTCATGATCAAGGACACCCAAGAGACTTGGGCAAAACTCCTTGTGCCCTTGTAAGAGGCACAAGGTTTCAAGAAGGAGGAGAAGTAATCAGAGGCATAACTCATGACGAATCATAAGAGTAAACTCAAACATTATCAGACCACAACGAGTAAGAGAATTCAAGCAAAAAGGGATTCAAGATCAGGAGCACCGAAAGGTCACTGGCCATCATCCATGTGCACCCGAGGGGACACGAGATTCAAACATAAAAACTCAACGAAATCACATGCGTTCCAGGCGGGGTTCTTACCATCAATTATCGAGAAGAAGAGGGACAACATTCAAGGCAGCACTTCTCGAGAACTGGAAGGATTTCTCGAGATAAAGCAAGGGATTTCTCGAGACATAGAATTAAGAGCATGCGGAGAAGATGGAAGATTGACTGTGTTGGTAAAGGTTACCAATCACCACATAGAATGGGGGAGGTCCAGAAATTGTCACTGTTTGAATTCGTCGGAATTCGTCGGGATGACACGGAATGTCCCGTGAAATCTCGACGAATTGACACAGAAAATCTTTAACTTGATTCGTCGGAATTCGTCGGAATTACACGGAATGTCCCGTGAAATCTCGACGAATTGACACAGAAAATCTTTAACTTGATTCGTCGGAATTCGTCGGAATTACACGGAATGTCCCGTGAAATCTCGACGAATTGACACAGAAAATCTTTAACTTGATTCGTCGGAATTCGTCGGAATTACACGGAATGTCCCGTGAAATCTCGACGAATTGACACAGAAAATCTTTAACTGCTGTGTGGTCTAACGGTTTTCTCCAGGGAACAACTACCCGATTCATAGCAAAGGAAGAATAATCAAGGAAGCTTACATTAACACTCCAAAACTTAAGTTAAACCGAGCGACATGAAATCGACACGGGCGAAACAATACTTCAAGAACAGAAAGAGAAGGAGGAGGAAGCCACTTGCCTTAACCTTGCAAAACTCGAGATCCTCCGCTCTGAAGGCTAAGGAAACACTCAAGCACGAAATCCTAGAATGATTCAGACCAAAAGGAAGAGTTAGGTTACCGCCAAATCTCCCAAAACTCCACGAAACGAGAAAAGCTTACCGCTAGAACGAAGATCTCGCCGAGAGTTTTCCAAATCTTCAAACAACACTCGATTCCGACCACTATAGCCCTAGAAATCGCCGGTTGAAAGCTCTCCGAAGCTCCGCTCTCGCCCTAACCCTCGGCGGCTTCTTTTGATCGAGGAAGGAGATAATGAATAGCAAGAGGAGTTTTAGGTATTTATATAAAAACCTAATTTAATATTTAATTAATTAAATAATCCTCTCATTTACTTAAACCACGAGGGCGACCAGAACAACTCGGATTTCTACGAAATTCGCACCTTAGCTGAAAAACAGCGCTACGAATCCAACGGCGAAGTCAGAACTCAGTTCCGACGAGCCAAACTCCGGATAAAGCCTCCCGAAGCTAAAATCTTAATAATTACTCAAAACCTTCACTTTAATTCGAAACGACGCGAAAACTCGCACGCTCGATCTAAATTACACGCTTTAACTAAGCTAAGACTCTAAACACTACCAAAAGAGCTGACGTAACGCCCTTACGCCAAAATTACGTCACAGCGGGTACGTAAAATAATTGACGAAAAACAGGGGCGTTACAGTCACTCCCCCTAAAAGAAGTTTCGTCCCGAAACTTGAAATCCAAAGATCTAGAAAGATACAGAATCAAATCCAAAGATTAAATGACAGCAGGATTTCCTGAAAACTGCTTTTATACTCAAAATCCATTTATCCAAGATGTTTAACACAAGCTCCATCATAACCCACAAAATAACAATCTAATCACATCTTCCAAAATTTGATTCATTAATTCCGCCTGACCGAGGCATAAACCTAGAATTCTAACCTGACACACGGCTTAAAGGGCACACCAAGCAACCTGACGACTCCTTCCAAATAAAGCTCTGCTATTTCTCCAAAGAATATCTGATCTAAAAATCGCACAAAGAGAGCACTTTTTTTGCCAAACCGACAACTGGGACCCATACAGAATCATGTCCTCCGGGGAATCTAGGTAACGAAGTCCATTGAAATACTTCCCCACTTCCAGCTGGAACATCCAACGGGGTCAAACTACCTCCAAGCCTAATTGATCTACCTTAACGCGCTAGCAGGTATAACATTCCAAAAAAAACACAATTGGCTAAATCATACTTCATACCAGACTGCCAACAATCGGTTATCAACCAAAATCACGCGCCTCACTACAGATCTTTGTTCGAATAACCTCAAACGCGGAAATACAATATCTACTCTAGTACTCAAGGTATTTCATCATCAAATAAGAAAGATATAGAAATTCTCCCTTTTTCTCAATCCTACTCCGGAGATGTTGCGAGTCAGGGTCTTCCTTCTGACGCAGTTCTACAAGGGCAGACCAAGAAGGCTCTTCAGCCTCTAAGCTCGAAGACGCGGTACTACTACCGACTGAGATATCCATCAACATAAACTCCTCTACTAGGGACTGCACTGAGAGCATGAAGATATGCGCGGTCTTTCTACTCAGGCATCGGCCACCACATAAATCCGCCACATACTCCAACCACCTCCGCTGGCGCAGACTCTGCTCCTTCAGGGTGAAGACATATTTCAGACTCTTAAGATCCGTATAAATCTTGCATGACGCTCCATAAAGAAGATGTCTCCAAAGCTTCAAAGCATAGATCACTACGGCGAACTCTAAGTCATGTGTAGGGTAATTCTTTTCATGAACTTTCAATTGTCTAGACCCATAAGCAATTACTTTTCCTTCTTGCACCAAAACGCAACTTAATCCAAGGCGAGATGCGTCCACATAAACTGCATACTCAACTCCTTCGATCGGTAAGGCCAACACAAGAGCACTACCCAAATGTTTCTTTAATTCCCGAAAAGCTCCTTCGCACTAACCGCTTCAAACAAAAGCGGCATACTTCTGGGTAAACCCGGTTAAAGGTGCCGACAGCACTGAAAATTCTTGAACAAAATCTCCTGCAGAACCCAGTCAAACCTAAGAAACTCCTTATCTCCTTAGGCGATGGAGGCATCTTCCAATCCAATACAACAGAAATCTTAGCAGGGTCTACAGTAATTCCATCTTTGTTCACCACCAGACCTAGAAAGGATACCTGAGGAAGCCAAAACTCACACTTACTCAGCTTCGCAAACAACTAGAGCTTTCTAAGAGAAGGCAATACTAGACGCAACAGCGCAGCATGCTCTACAGCACTACTGGAAAATACCAACACATCACCGAAAAACATGGCAACGAAAAGATCCGGAAAAACCTTGAACATACGGTTCATCAAGATCAAAAACGCAGAGGGTGCATTGCAATAAGACAAGCACCAGGCTCCAAAACAAAAACGAACTCCACGCCTCCAACCGGCGGGAGACCAGGAAGATCATCAGGAAAAACGACAGGAAGCTCTCGCACCACTAGGACATCCTCGATACGCGGCGAACGCCTAACAGTTTCTACCACAGAAACAAGGTACGCCAACAACCGGAATCTAACAGCTTCCGAGCACACACCGCAGAAAATATCGGGGAACACTGGCACGGAGGTCCTAGAAAATACTCAAGGGATGACCGCATCAAAACTGGACAACAGGTCCGAACCCAAAATCACGACAAAGCCTTCTAGATTCAATACCTTAAGATCAGCAAAAGCCAACAAATCTCCTAAGAGAACGGGCAACTCCGGACGCACAGGTTCGAGGATACCAAAATACCGAAAGGAAACTAAACGAGGAACGAATCGATGCCCAACTCAGGGGTCATACGGTGACGCTCAACGAAATTCCTTGCTACGAACGAAAGGGCAGCACCCGAATCGAAAAGATCTCACGCTCAACAATTCTTTACCTTAAATCACCCTATAAGCGCGAAAAGAGAAACTAGTCTAATACAGCAAAGCTAAGATCAAGTCAAAACTTAACAGCTAACTCGAATATCTAACCTGCGATTACTTGGGTCGAAGACTGCTCTTGCTCCTGGGTCAACACATTCAGCTTTCCTCTTCCTTCATCCTGATTGCGGCGGCGACACAGCTCGAAGCGGGACTGGCTGCAACTGGGGGTGAATCAGCGGGCATTGGAACTTCATGTGCCCCTTCTGCTTGCACTGGAAGCAGACTTTATCTTTGGTCCAACACTGGGCCACATCATGCCCTTTCTGCTTGCACAACAGGCAACACACCCCTCCCAGAGGAGTACTCTTGATTTCCAACACTCGCTGCTTCTTCTGAACTCCCTTTCTCTTGAAACACTTTTCATAAGGATGGCCAGGGCGTCCGCAGAAACTACAGACATCGCCACTTCTCTTCCTTGAAGCGGGGCCAGATACCTTGGGGCCTTCACCATCTTCGACTTTTCTCTTGCCCTTTCTCATCAAAGCACCTTCATTCTTAGCGATAACGATGGCCTCGGCTTTCAAAGCTGCTTCCACTGCCTCAGCATAGCTCGCCCATCCATGAGCACCGGCTACATGCTGACTATCATTACGAAGTCCTCCCAAAGATTGCTTCACTCTTCCTTCCTCTGAAGCTACTAGACCTAGAGCAATTCTGCTCGGCCTCCTGGGTTCAATCACAAATTCACTAACAGCGAATTGCCTCTGCTCCGGGTGCAGCAAATCATTCACCAAACAGTCTTGCTCAACCGACGGCCGAAACTCCTTTAACATCATCGCCTTGAATGACTCCCACGAACATCCATCTACGAGGTTTTCCAATTCCCTAATCCACCAGCTCTTAACAAGACCCTTCAGCTGGTAAGCGGCGACCGCTACCTTTTGGCCTGCAGAGGTTCCTGAGTACTTAAAAATATCCTCGATGGCAACCAACCAGTCATCCAAAGACAAGAAATCAGCTCTTCCGCCAAACGTAGGGGGTCTTAATCGCTGAAAATGCGATATAACGTCCATTTCCGGAAGCATCTCTACAGGTGGAAACAAGGGAGCAGGAGGAGTAGGTACCGTCTGTCCTACTACTGGGGCCTGCGCTACGAATTGCTGCCTAACACTGGCAGACAACAACAACTCAACCTGAGATTGCATCGCAACCACCTGCTTGGACAGAGTCTCAAAACTTTGCTGCAGACTCTCAATCACGGCTTTACTCAACGCACCGGAAGACTCGCCTTCAAACAGGGGAGTCGACCTAAACGCAACACGCTTCGGCGCCATCGCTGCTAAAACGCATAAACCTCTAATCAAAACTCAACCCTACACTAGAACTACACTTCTTGGTTCAGAACATACATATACAGATACTTGCCATTGCCACCACCTTTCTCTGGGATTTTCATGATGCTATGCTAAATTTGGGGATGACACCATATCATCCCTCTTGACTCACATGCAAGGGTCATGAATGCATGAATGTTCTGTTCATTTTGAAAATCATGTGTGTACGTATGTCATCCTGTAAATCTTTAGCTTGGCACGTGTGCTTATGCAATGCTACACAAGGTATGTTGTGCTATGCATTCTAATAAAGGCCTTAATGCATGTTATGAGCGGCGTACACATGAAATATTATGCATCCCATACTACATAATATCGCATGTAACGAAAAATAAAACGTGCTAATGGGCATCCATGTGATGGTGGTTATGCATCCCATACTACATAACCGTCACATGTTGCCACCTATGGTGGATCCATATACAAACACATATTATGCATCCCATACTACATAATATGCCCCGTATACTTCTTATCATGCTATGAGTGTAGTGTTTGTGCTTTGGCCAAGACGTACTGATGACACATCGGTGTGTGTATGCAATGAAACCAAACAACTAAACTATATCAGAATTTGTTGCCCGACCAACTTGTCGAACAACCTCCCTCTGATACCAACTGTCACAACCCGCATTTTCCCGAATTTAAGAATATCAGAGGAAGAGAAAATACGCGTCATGATGCCACGTCATGCAGGAGACAACTGCAGACGCTCAGGCGGGATCCTATTACTTGATAATTGAAAACGTGATTTCATGATAATCATTATTTGAAATCATTTATTAGGGTTTAGAGTAAGAACTGTGTCTCTCAGTTCGTGGATCAACTAGTCCACAGAGAAAGTATGTATAATTGCAGCGGAAAATACTTGATTTAGTTCATTTAAGGTCCTATATGCACGTGAAGGCAGGACATAAAGTAGATGATATGCACATAACTAGGCGTAGTATAAGTATAGAAAATATCTTTTAGGTGACTTTAAAACTAAGGGTTTTCGTTAAAACTGATGAGATGAGGATGAATGAAAAGCCATTTTATCGCTATAATGCACCTAGTCATAAATCATTTCCAGAGAGTAAGGTATCAGATCTAAAAACAGTGGCATAAACTGGTAAGTAAACTATAAAGTATCAAAGAGGCACAATGGGCGTCAACAAGCTGACACCAACCCGTTGGCCCAACTAGCATGTCTGAACACAAGGAGAAGCAAACAACAACTACTACTACCTCGCAGCAGCGGGGTAAACAGCAGTTAAAACTCCCGAAGACTTCGGGCTACTCCACTAACCGCTACGGCTCTGAACCTGAGGCATTCAATACAACAAAGAACGCCTCAGCAAGGAATTACAAGTGGCAGAAAACTAACAGAAAAACAAGCAAGGCATAAGGGGTACCAACCCAAGCCTGATTCACTGAAAAAGAAGCTCGGAAACAAGGAGCGAAGCAAAGCACCAAGTGCAACCAAAAATCATAAGTAGGAACAAGTATAAATTAATTATCTTGTAAATTTTAATGCATGAGACTGATCAGCTCAAATTAAATGGGGGCGGTTCTTTATCCTCTGCCACCCAAAGCCTTAACTGGTGGGGATTTCTATTACCCAACCATCCAAACACGGCCCTCGGGACCACAAGCCAAGCCTGCGGTTCACCTTTAAAATGGCCACCGTGCAAGGCTACAATAGAAACCCCACTGTCCCCCAAACACCACTACTGTGTGAGGCTAAAGACAACGGATCTTATTAATTAAATTTCAATTTAAAACACGGGACGAAGCCCGAGGAACAATCCACAGGGATACCCTAAGAGATAGGGTCAAAGCAAGGTACACACCGATCAAGATGAATCATAAGTGAAACCAAGGATTTGCAAGATCACAACAGGTTTAGAACTTAGATCGGAGGTAAACATGATCGAAGACGCAATGCAGTTATTAGCAACATCACCGCATACTGCTAACATCACAAATACTAAGAAGAAACACCCTAAGGATAGGGTCACCATGAGATAACTACTGATCAAACGATTCATAAGGGGAAACTCGGAGTCATTGAACCAAAAAGGCAAAGGGGTTCAAGCTCGAGGGATTCATGATCAAGGACACCCAAGAGACTTGGGCAAAACTCCTTGTGCCCTTGTAAGAGGCACAAGGTTTCAAGAAGGAGGAGAAGTAATCAGAGGCATAACTCATGACGAATCATAAGAGTAAACTCAAACATTTTCAGACCACAACGAGTAAGAGAATTCAAGCAAAAAGGGATTCAAGATCAGGAGCACCGAAAGGTCACTGGCCATCATCCATGTGCACCCGAGGGGACACGAGATTCAAACATAAAAACTCAACGAAATCACATGCGTTCCAGGCGGGGTTCTTACCATCAATTATCGAGAAGAAGAGGGACAACATTCAAGGCAGCACTTCTCGAGAACTGGAAGGATTTCTCGAGATAAAGCAAGGGATTTCTCGAGACATAGAATTAAGAGCATGCGGAGAAGATGGAAGATTGACTGTGTTGGTAAAGGTTACCAATCACCACATAGAATGGGGGAGGTCCAGAAATTGTCACTGTTTGAATTCGTCGGAATTCGTCGGGATGACACGGAATGTCCCGTGAAATCTCGACGAATTGACACAGAAAATCTTTAACTTGATTCGTCGGAATTCGTCGGAATTACACGGAATGTCCCGTGAAATCTCGACGAATTGACACAGAAAATCTTTAACTTGATTCGTCGGAATTCGTCGGAATTACACGGAATGTCCCGTGAAATCTCGACGAATTGACACAGAAAATCTTTAACTTGATTCGTCGGAATTCGTCGGAATTACACGGAATGTCCTGTGAAATCTCGACGAATTGACACAGAAAATCTTTAACTGCTGTGTGGTCTAACGGTTTTCTCCAGGGAACAACTACCCGATTCATAGCAAAGGAAGAATAATCAAGGAAGCTTACATTAACACTCCAAAACTTAAGTTAAACCGAGCGACATGAAATCGACACGGGCGAAACAATACTTCAAGAACAGAAAGAGAAGGAGGAGGAAGCCACTTGCCTTAACCTTGCAAAACTCGAGATCCTCCGCTCTGAAGGCTAAGGAAACACTCAAGCACGAAATCCTAGAATGATTCAGACCAAAAGGAAGAGTTAGGTTACCGCCAAATCTCCCAAAACTCCACGAAACGAGAAAAGCTTACCGCTAGAACGAAGATCTCGCCGAGAGTTTTCCAAATCTTCAAACAACACTCGATTCCGACCACTATAGCCCTAGAAATCGCCGGTTGAAAGCTCTCCGAAGCTCCGCTCTCGCCCTAACCCTCGGCGGCTTCTTTTGATCGAGGAAGGAGATAATGAATAGCAAGAGGAGTTTTAGGTATTTATATAAAAACCTAATTTAATATTTAATTAATTAAATAATCCTCTCATTTACTTAAACCACGAGGGCGACCAGAACAACTCGGATTTCTAAGAAATTCGCACCTTAGCTGAAAAACGGCGCTACGAATCCAACGGCGAAGTCAGAACTCAGTTCCGACGAGCCAAACTCCGGATAAAGCCTCCCGAAGCTAAAATCTTAATAATTACTCAAAACCTTCACTTTAATTCGAAACGACGCGAAAACTCGCACGCTCGATCTAAATTACACGCTTTAACTAAGCTAAGACTCTAAACACTACCAAAAGAGCTGACGTAACGCCCTTACGCCAAAATTACGTCACAGCGGGTACGTAAAATAATTGACGAAAAACAGGGGCGTTACACCGGGAGCGAGCGCGGGTTTGGAACCGAGCCCAGGCTCAGCGATCAGCATCCCTCTAGGGCTCATTTGTCCCAGGAGGCCGAATCCAGGAGTGATGATGGTCCGGTTCGGTGAGATAGACGGATCCGCGAGAGGAGGAACTCGCTCTTCTAGAGCCACGAGAGGGGACACTACACGAGGAGTAAGTGTGATCTGGCAAGCTAAGAGATACAAAGGGAGACAAGGTAAATCACTCACCCCGTTGCGAAGAAGAGTCCCGCAGGTCGACGGCCCCCGCATCCTCAAGATGGGTATCAGCCCCACCGGTGGAAGGGACGTGGGTCTCTGGTATTGTCCTCCCCAAGGTACTCTCACCCGGGGGAACGGCCTGCAAGTAGGATAAGTAAGGTCGGAAGAAGAAGACATTAAATCAGCGAACTTGACCGTAGTACCTGGAAGGCGTGCATGTCACGGGGGGAGTGCGGTGAAAGAGAGGACCCAGCCTCGCCGACCGAGCGTCAGACGGCCTTTGCTATTTTGATGGAGGGCGGAGGCGGAGAGCATCGCGGAGAAACCCAGGAGGCAATGGTGGCAGCTTTCACCTTCTGGGCCGCTTGCGAGGCCTTCAGGCGAGCCAACATTTCTTCTTTTTTAGACATCGCGTTGGGGCTCGCTGCGAGTAAGAAAAGGGAGAGAAGAATAAAAAAGTCCGAATGTCGGCCGGGAAGGGTGGTACTTATAGTAGTGGGCATGGGGCCCACCGAAAGATTTTTGCCACGTCACCACGGGATCGGCGAATACCAGGGGTTGGACGGTTCTTCGCGAGCCTAAAAAGCCTCGCGAAGAGCGGGGATTGTGTACAACCCGGATATTCGCCCAGAGGTGAACGAAGACTAAGGAGTAACCAACAAGCAAAGTAATGTGGAAGGCGAGCTAGCCACTCACCTACCGCTGGCGGGGGAGAGGAGCGATCCAGGGCGCGGCGATCTGCTTACAGTGATGTTCTAGGCCAACCAGATCCTTTCCGAGTTTTGACGTTCGACGGACTTGCTTCTCAGTTCGACGAACGTCGTGCTTCAATTTGGCGAGCCCGCGTGAAGGCGGGCGAGTCGAGCGATCGCCGGCTGCTCGCAAGAAGGCGGGCGACCCGGGTACTCGTCGGCTGCTCGCGAGTAGGCAGACGAGCCGGATCCCTTCCAAGTCTTAGGGTTCGACGAGGTCCATTCTGCGTTCGATGAACGTTGAGCATTTGTTGAGATCGTCGAACTCAGTTCAGCATTCGACGAATTCCGTTCTCCGTTCGACGAAGCCCGTTCGATGAACTCACCTCTCCGTTCGATGAAATCCGTTCGTCCATAGACTAAAGAGGTGGAGTTACTCCTCTGCCCCTGGTGGTCTGCAGGTAGCCCCTCCAAACAGTGGAGTTTGGCTGTTAGCAGGCCAAATTGGGGTGCGTTTAGTAAAACCAAAAGGCGGAATTTCGCTATTGACAGACCAGGAACAAAAAACTATAAATAGACCTTAAAGGGCACCTTGGGAGAGGATGTCAATCTCAGTTCTTTGAGCTTCTTCTTCTTCTTCCTTGGTTACTTTGGTTCAGCTCTCTAGCTCTCCAAGGTGCCCACGTCTCAGCTTTGGCTTGGGAGGGGAAGCGCTCAACTATCTTCAGGGTTTGTGGTGGGACCTCCTCGCTGTGACTAAGGTCTTAGTCAGTTTCCAAGTCTCAGGTCTGCACCTTTCGAGGGATTAGTAAGGGCTAGCTGCCCCTCAACTGGTTGAGGGCCCGAGCTTCACAAGAGACCGAGAAATCGGTTTCAACACATAGGGTGGTGTAGAGTCCTAGATAATTTATCTGGGATTTTTATGGACACTTATCCTCTCTAAATTAATTAAGAAACAATTAGGTCACTTTCTTATATTAAGAATTTACATAATCATAAAACCTTGGATGTTCATGAAATTTTGGCAGTATGCTTATATTGATGATATTATTCTTTGGTATTTTTGTCAAGAATTTTGAAGCGTTATTTATGGTACTTTATTCATAACCCTCAATCTGTGCCCTTGTTGTATAAAAATTAATTATGGGTTTAATACTCACTGGAAAATCATGAAACTTGGTCAGAGCACTTTTCAGGGCAAGAATATGATCTGTAAAATTTGGTAAAATTTTTGGAGGAGTTTATATATGATTCCCTTCACAAGGTGACCTTGGACATGTTTATTTAATTAATGGATATGGTCAAATAGATATATAAAATTATGGAACTCCATCAGTGAACATTTCTGACCATTTTGGACACCAGCTAATTTTCTTGCAATTATTGAATGTGAATTTCAAGTAGCTTCGTTGTTAATCATTGATCTTGATTAATTAGTTTATATTTTAATTGGAGGTCAAAACATTTCTGGAAAATTGTCAAATTCGGGTTATTTTGCTGTTATCTAGTTGTACAAATTTTAGTGAAGCCATACCATGTCAGAAAGCCATACTTGATGTACAAAATCATAGGTTCTCTGATTTTGGAGAAATTATAATAAATACCAAATGGTGTAGAAAAATTATAAATTTCTGGAGATGGTGTTAAAATATCATAACACGCCCCCAATATTAATCTTGGGTCATTCAGATGATTATTTGGAGTACTTTCTCTCATGCACCTCATGTAGCTCATTTGGTCTGTGTATGGTAAAACTGTAAAACTTGATAACTTGTAGACCATTAGGTGGGAATGGGAGGTAGATGGTGTACCTAGTCTGGTTGAGGAGATTTGAGGTCCCCATAGGAATCTATATGTTGAGTGTGCCCGATAAGATAAGGGGCTAGGTTGTGCTCGAGATTGATGAAAGATCGTCTTTCCCTTGGAGAGTCATAAAACACTTAGGGTTAACTCAAGTGAAATGGTAAGAGGGGTATGTTCATGGGTAGATATCAATAATAGTAAGTGTCTTGGAAAGGGCAGTTTGGGCTATCATCGCATTGTACCTTCTAATAACGCTGCGAGCCCCTCACAGGGTAGACCTCGGGAAGTCCAAGATTAACCCTAAATTTTAGGAGAAAATTGTTATGCAAGATTAACTCAATAATACACTCACCCACACCCCGTTGCTGCGGGTGTTACCTTGTTTGGCCGGACGAGCAGTAGGCTCGGAGGATGTAGTTGCGGACGGTTTTGTCCGGCGAGCGGGTGGCTCGGAAGGTTGTTGCGACGGGCTGGTCAGCCCGGGGAGCCTATGGCTCGGAGATACACAGTAATCATTTTGCATGTGCATAAAGGTGGTGGGTATTCGGTATAGACGGTCGTTTACACCGACGTCAATACGCTGACTCGGCAAGTGTGGATTTTCACTTAGCCAAGAAAGTGTGGTGATCCAGCCAGTAAGAGTACGTAGGCGCTCCGCGATTTTGCGTTGAGGCGTACGATAGGTCTAGGTTAGGTAGTGTGAATACCAACCTAAAGGTGGGCGAGGCCCAACCCACCGGTTCTGTTTGCCACTATGGGGGTATCCTGGGAGTCTTGCTAGCTCCAAAAAGGGATAACTAAAGGTCTGTGCGCCTAGAGTCGAAGTGTGTGAGTTACACTTGGGTGATCATAACATTACCCAGCATAACACTGCATGTCATAGTATACACATTGCATTTCAACCCCTACCCCTATCGTATAAATTGGTTATGGGACTTTTTATACGATAGGTCTTGCTAAACGACCCCTTGGTCTATAGGTTTGTATGGGCATTCTTATAATTCAATGATTACTTTTCTATTATATACTTGTCTTTACCGGCTTACTTTACTGTTCTTTACTTGTTCTTTATCCTGCTTACTTATTGTTTACTGCTTCAATTATATATAAATACCTACATAGTAATAGACACTCATGTAGCTACGACATGTTACCTGCTTTGTTTTATACCCCTTGTTGTCCTCTGCTTCATCCTCCCGCTCGGTGCCTAGGGCCACTAGGGGATGGATGGGGGAAACGAGGCTTAGTCTTTTGACTAACGGTCGGTGGACCATATTATTTTAGGGGATCGAGGAGATGCAGCACAACCAGAGGCCGGTGCAGATGGAGGCGGGCCAGTCTAGCACGGGAGCGCCAGTCACAGGATTCGTGAGTGTCTGCAGTAGTTTTTGCTTTCGCGAGTGATTCTGTAGTGAGGAAATGATGTACCGGGCATGAGCCCTTTATATACTACCTTTTAATTCAGTTATTATTTGTGGACATCCTCTATTTTATGATATCTATATAACATGTGATTTGTGGACTTGTCTTCATTTATACTTCTCTTTTTTGTGATCAATATTGCCGGCAGGATCGGCGCTTTGTAGTGGCGACCTTCCCGTGTGTTGGTATCACTGCAAAGCGGCGGTTCTGGGCATAAGACCCGGTTCTATAGCGGAAAAAAATGGGGTCTTACAGTTGATCCTATAGTTCTCTACTGTGAAAATAACGGTGCAATTGCCCAAGCTAAGGAACCTAGATCTCATCAGCTCTCCAAGCACATACTTTGGCGGTTCCATCTTATTCGAGAGATAGTCGATCGAGGCGATGCGAGCATTTGTAGAGTACTGACTGAAGAAAATATAGCAGATCCACTAACAAAGCCTCTTGCACAAAGGAAGCATGATGGTCATGCTAGATCAATGGGTATTAGATGCCTGAGTGATCATCTTTAGTGGGAGCCTTATGGATTATATATTTATTGGTTGTTCATTCATTTGATGAATTGTGATTTGGGCTGTGTATTTCATTCTACATTTATGGAAAGTTCTTTTATTATGTCAACTATTTCTATATGATTGATTAATTAACATAATGAATGCCCTTAGAGTGTTTGCTTCCATAGGAATTCAAGGGTATAACTTGAATGTGAGGGACTATGTTAAAATGAAGCTTCATTCTTAAATGGTCCCTGGTCGAGGTATCACCCTAGAAATTAGGGTGAGGATGAGACCATAAGACTAGCATGTGCGTTGACTGATGACCGGTTTTCACAGGTCATAATATTGTGATATCAAGTCATCACATGAGTACTTGTTAGGAACAAGTTGTACTGGACAGACCCACCATGAGACTACTTTGTGGATTGTTATATGAACGTGTCACAAGTAGTTCTCAAGTGACAATGGTGTTTGTGGTTCTTTGACCTCAAGTCACAACATTCATCAAGTGGGGAAGAGCATACTTTGATGTCATCTAAAGTCTTTCTTCAGAAAGGTTGATGATAAGGGTGGTAATTGGATATGATACGAATTATTTGGGTGTTTTGGCCTTGCCTGCCGAAGGAGTGGAGTATGCTGTTTTTGTAGATGCATCTCAACTTGGACTTGGATGCGTCCTGATGCAAGAAGGAAAAGTTATCGCGTATGGATCAAGACAACTGAATGTTCATGAAAGAAATTACTCTACGCATGACATGGAGTTTGCAGCAGTCATTTATGCTTTGAAGCTGTGGAGACACCTTCTGTATGGAGTGTCATGCAAGATTTATATGAATCATAAGAGTTTGAAGTATGTCTTAACTCAGAAGGAGCTGAATCTGCACCAACATAGATGGATGGAGTATGTTGCGGACTATGAGGTTGATGTCTTTTATCATCCAAGAAAGGCTAACGTGGTGGCCGATGCCTTGAGCAAAAAGACCGCGCATATCTTCAACCTTTCTGTGCAGTCCTTGGTAGAGGAGTTTTTGTTAATGAATATATATGTTAGAAATATTATCGTGTCGACTAGCTTAGAAGTCGAAGAGCCTACATGGATTACCCTTACGAGGTTTGATCAAAAATATGATCAAGATTTGCAGCATATTCAATATAGAACCGAAAAGGGAGAATTGCCGAATTTCTCAATTGATGAGGTTGGTACCTTGATGTACCAGGGTAGATATTGTATTCCTACTATTTACGATATTCGGGCGAAGATTTGTGATGAAGCGCATGGTTCTAGCCTTGCCTATCACCCTGGTTCTACAAAGATATACTGAGATCTGAAGCAGATTGTTTGGTGGTCAGGTATGAAGAATGATATAGCAAAGTTCGTACCATAATGTTATACCTGTCAGCGTGTCAAGGCAGACCATAAGAGGCATGAAGGTAAGTTGACACCTTTGGATATTCCAAGATGAAAATTGGAGAGTATTTCTATGGATTTCATTACCGGTTTGCCGAGGTCTTCCCAAGGGCATGACGTTGTGGGGGTTATTGTCGACAGATTGACGAAGTGTGCTAACTTCGTGCCTTTTAAGATTGGATATTCCATGGAGAAAATAGCATAGCTTTATTTGAATGAGGTCATCAGATTGCATGGTGTGCCAGTATGTATCGTGTCAGATCAGGATTCCAGATATATGCCTCATTTCTGGTGGAGCTTGCAAGAAGCGTTGGGCACTGACCTCGGGTATTCTACCGCTTATCATCCGCAGACTAATGGTCAAAATGAAAGAGTAAATCATATTTTGGAAGACATGATTAGATGTTACATTATGGATCATGGCGGAGCCTTGGACAAGCGTCGTGGACTTATGAAATTTGCTTACAATAACAGTTATCAGGAGAGTTTGCATATCACCCCCTTTGAGGCTTTGTATGGGAGGCGCTATCGAGCTCCCCTATTTTGGGCTGAGGTTGGTGAGAGTCCCTTGTTAGGACCAGAAACCTTAGAAGAGATGAGTTTCATTGTGACGCATATTCGTGAGAAGCTTCGCCTGCATCAGGAGCGTTATGAAAAGTATGCAAATCGGCGAATGGTTGATCTACAGTTCGCAGTTGGGGACATGGTTTTTTTGAAAGTTTCTCTGATGCCAGGTGTTAAGAGATTTGGAAGGAACCACAAGTTGGACCCCAGGTATGCGGGACTTTTCCAGATTGTTGAGCGCACTGGAGTGTCCGCTTGGAGTTGCCTGTTTCTTTCCCTGGCGTTCATGATGTGTTTCATTTGAGCCAATTGCGAAAATGTGTGTTTAATGATCATCATGTCCTTGACTCTGCACCCCAGTTGCAGCTCAATCTTTCTTATGTCGAAGAGCATGTCCGTATTCTGGAGACGTAGGATAGAGTGTTGCGAAGGAAGACAATTCCTATGGTTAAGGTTCTTTGGCGAAATCAGGACATCAGAAGCGCGATTTGGGAGTTAGAATCTACAATGAGGGAATCTCATCCTCATCTACTCTCTTAGTTCTTCTTCGGTGCATATCATTCTAGTGAATTCTAGTTATCCCTTTACGTCTTTTAGGTTCGAATTTGCGTTTCAAGTTTCGGGACAAAACTTCCTTTTTGGAGGGGTGACTGTAACGCCCGTGAATTTCTGATAATTATTTTAATCTTGTTGATGACATAATATTGTCGCAAGGGCGTTACGTTTGCGCGAAGTTTTTCGGTGCGCTGTAATTCATGCGATTTTGCGTCCGTTCGATCAATTTGACTGTGTTCTGAATCTTGTCGGAATAGAGTTTTAGACTTTAGAAAATTAAACTAATTAATTTCAAGCATGTTCGTGAAGTTTCGTTGTGATGCGAGCCATTTTGAGAGTTCGGTGATTTTTTTTTAAGATTTTAGTATCATTACTTTTATTATTATTTTAATTCTCTTATAAAAGCCTTAGGATTAGGTTTTTCTTTTCGTTCTTCTTCCGGGAACCTTTCAATCGTCGTCGTGAGAGCTCTAGTGCACCGAATCTTCGCCTGAGTATAGATTCAGAAAGGCCTCGTCGAGCTCTTGGCATGTGTAGTAAGTATTTTCAGTTTCGCGGATTCTTGTTGTTGAAGGGTGTAGCCATAAACTTCCTTTTCGTCCAAAAAGTTTCAGAAATGTGTTCTCGTAGTGTTCTCTTCAGCCGACCCTTGGCGTGGAGCACTTAGGAGACTGGAAATCGAAATATTTGAGGCAAGTGGTGGACTCCCCCCCCCCCCCCTCTTTATTTTTCATATTTAAGTTTCTTTGTTCTCTTCCTTAAATTTTCTAATGCTTATTGGTTTGACATGGGTTTTATAGCATGAGACTTCCTAGTTCTTTGGGTTTTTAGTCGAGTTGTTTAAGCCAAATTCGTCGAATAATTAAGTCGGGAATTTGTCGAGTAGCTGGATGAGAATACGTCATGTTCGTCGGGAAGTTGAGTAGTTTAAGATAAAATCGTCCAGTGATCACGATTGATTCGTCGAGTGTTCACGTTGAGTCGCCGAGTAGAAGTAAATTCATCGAGTAGAGTTAAAAGAGATCGTCGAGTGGTCTAGTCGAATTCGTCAAGTAAATGTAGTCGAGTCCGTCGAATAGCTTAGTCGATTTCGTCAGGTAGTTTAGTCGATTCATCGAGTGATTTAGACGATTCGTCGAGTGATCACGCCGAATTAGACGTGTGGTCTCGACGAATTCGTCGTGTAAGGTAGTTGGAACTTAGAATTCTATGATTTTTGTTATTTTCGTTATAATTGGTTATTTTTGGACTGTTGGTTGAGTTGGAATGAATGACCACCACCACAGTGTCAATTGGTGAATCATTGCATCCGGTGGATTTGTGGCGGACTGTAGGTTGGGTTGCAATGGCTGAGTCCCTCCTCCGAACCATTTTATGTCTAGTGTTAATGATTCCTTTTTCTTTTAGAGCTTATCAGTCTCTTTTAATAATTTTTTTAATATATATATATATATAATTAATTTATGAATATTCGTAGCACTTAGTGCAAGACTTCTTCTTCTCTCTTACATACTCAATCCTGGTGATTATTTATGCATATTGTTCATATGATTTTTATTTGCTGTTGATTCACAGTTACTCTCATTGGGTTGGTAATCCTGTTAACTTATTAATCCTTTAATCTTTGTTTGAGCTGCATTTTGCGCCTTTGTGTTGAGGCAATCTTCTCTTTTGAATGCCTCAGGTTCGGATCAGTAGCAGCTAGAGCTGACCAGGCTGTCTTTTCCAGACTACAATAGTTGATTTCTTTTCCTCGTGGCGAGGCATTGTTAGTTGTATATATCTTTGACTTTACAGTGTATCTCAGTTATGTTTCTGATAGTTCTATGAGTTCGTGTCAGATTGTTGACGTCCATAGTTTATTCCTTTGGTGTAGACTCTAAACTTGTTGTTCCCGCTACTACTACTTACTATTGTTGATGCATTGCTCTTTAGGAATGTTTTATGTTATGGTGCATAATAGTTATTTTACGTATGTAAAAATCTGCATTCTCACTCATACTAATATCATTGTTTCAATCAAATGTCCATCTACTCTAAAGATCGTAAAATCTCTTTTCTACCTATATTAAAATTAGAAACATGCATATCATTAGTTGGTTATTGGTCCTTCATGTTCATATAAGATAAAATGAATCAAACATTATATTCTCCGCTGCATATATTTATATACATACATGCATATGTGTGTACATACATGCATATGTGTGTACATACATGCATATGTGTGTACATACATGCATGTGTGTGTACATGCATGCATATGTGTGTACATGCATGCATATGTGTGTACATGCATGCATATGTGTGTACGTGCATGCATATGTGTGTACATACATGCATATGTGTGTACATGCATACATATGTGTGTACATACATGCATATGTGTGTACATACATATGTGTGTATGTGTATATATATATGTATATTTTACTTGTGGACTAGTTGATCTACTGAACCGAGGGACACGGTCTCTGAAATTTTAAACTTAAATTATACTTTAAGTGAAAATACATAAGTCTTTTATGAAAAAGAATAGGAGAATATTTTGCCTGAGCGTCTGCAGTTGTCCCTGCACCGCGTGCCATCACGACGCGTATTTTCTCTCACTCTGATAATATATTTATGTTGGATCGGTAGGCGCCCTTAGAGGGGGTGAATAAGGGTTTTAAAAACTTATATTATATTTTTAATAACTTTGAAAAAGCTTTGATTATTAAACTAGAGAAGATCAAGACAAATCAAGTGAAGTAAAAGTAAAGACAAAATTTTATTAACTTGAGAAGCATGATTACAAAACTTGATCTCTTATCGAAGCTAAAAATCAAAGCTAATAGAAAGACACTTTTTGTTTTCTATAACGACTCGTATCCCCACGAACCGGTTGGCTTTAGCCGATCCTTCCCCGGATACGGCCTCAAGCCGCTCTAGCCAACGCTTCCCCGGATATGGCCTCGAGCACCCCCTAGACCTACTCCCGAGACCTAGTCGCCAACACGAGGCGAATTTCATCCCTAAGTCCTGCCCATACCTAGTCGCCAACACGTGGCGAATTCACTAACCGTTTACAAGAAGAATATGAAATGAAAAGACAATAATATAAAAACTCCCTCTATGTAGATCTCTTGGAGAAGTAGATGAAGACGCATAATATGATCGTAGTCGATGCTGTCTTTCGTCACGATGATGATGCGTGTTGAAATCTTCTCCACGGATCTCCTTTAGTCTTTATGGATTTGTGGGAGTATCTCTCTGAACCTTCCTCTCTATGCTGTGGCACGAAGCTCTGGAATTTTGGATCTTAAGAAGCTTAGGAAGTCGGAGCCAAGATGTCCTTTTTATAGACTTAGCGCTAGCGCCTGCGCTAGTGCTACCGCCGGCGCTATCCCATATTAAGTAATATTTTGCCATTCCTCTTGTGCTCCGCGCTACCACCAGCGCTATCGGATATCGCCTGGCGCTATCTCCTTCTATAAGTTCTCCCGGCAATTTCGCTTCGAGCCAATATTTCGTCGAACAGGAATTCGTCGACCGTTGTTAAGAGTTCGTCGGACGGCAGCTAGAGCCTGCGCTAGTACTACCGCCAGCGCTAGTAGATGTATTGGATTTGTTGGCTCAACTTTGGGGGCAACCTTCTTATGCAATCCTTGAGTCATGTGGACTTTGTTATCCTGCACACTTAAACACACAAGATCAAATACACATAGGATTTGTTATTCTCAAACCTAGGAGATGCGGAAGACCATGTTCCAACAAACTCCCCCTTTTGATAATAACAAATCCATTAATGATAAATCAGAGCATTAATATATAAGCATGAAGAAACATACTTGTGTGTGTGTGAGAGTGATGACTTAGGATAATTTATGATTTTAGCATTTAGAATTGCTCCCCCTAAATACATGCTCCCCCTAATTGAATGTTCTCCTAATATGTAAGATATCATCTTAATTAAGCATTATAGTTTGATAGCAGATAAATATTTATCATGTTAGTTCTCCCCCTTTTGTTATTAGCAAAAAGCGGGTAAGGAGACACCACTTAAAAATTGATAATAAGATAAAAGCATGATCGAGCTTATAGAAAAGGAAATGATAAGAGTTTGAGTATTACAATATTTTCATTTAAATAGATCAGAGTTTGTAGTATAACCAAAATATAATGATTTCCAAGTAACTAAACTACCCAGACAATATGTCTACACCCTAGCCCCGTACTAAGTGGCGGATGGGCATGAGGAGCTGCATACATGCCGTAGGTTGGGATGTTAGTCCCATATGCAAACACTAGACACGACTTAACCTAGCACTCTTTCCCCCCAGTGCCTCGCAAGGCCCCACTGGAACCCTCCCCGGTTAAGGACAAGACATGACTAGAGATAAAGGTTATCTAATGTCTACAACCCTACGCCCCCGCTATGGTGAGAAATGAAGTCATGGATAATAATTATTGGAAACATTTAAGCGTTTTAATTCTAATGACATAGCCTATGGATTTATATTTTTATTTGAATTTATGAAAACACTCACATAGTTGTTTTGAAGTCCATTACTAAATCAGAGTTTTTAGCGTAATAATATTTTCATAGAAATAAATCAGAGTTCTATATAAAAAAATTCATGTTAAAAGTAACCAATATAAAGTTTACCATGCAAGTCTACCACTTGTTGCAAGAAAGGAATTTGAAGATTCAAGTGATGATGCATACAAAATGAAAGACTTTAAATAAGCATGAAAGTGCAAGGTAAAACAATTATATGGTGATGATGCGGAAGACTTATAGAAATACAAGAAACATCTTATTGTAATCAATGATGATCCATAGAAAGATATATGAGTTAAATTTCAAAAAGAAGATGTTTTTGTAAATCATTTTTCAATTAAAATCTTTAAGTTTGATAATAAAGTAACCAAGCATGATATAATGTTATCAAAAAGAGATTACTACAATGTTATTTTAATTCAAAATTTCAAAAAAAACATACCAAACATTGTAGAGAGCATGCTAGGTTATCTAGTGCATTTCATAAATAAAGAGTAGTATAGAATTTGCATTAGGATCCAATACTCATGAGAAGAAGTGTTATGGAAGATAATGATGTGCACATAAGTGTATTTTGAATAGAGTAAACAAATGTTTTAATCAAAAATACAAGAGATATGTAAAGTGAAGAGCACAACAAAACACAAATAATTTTACTTCCACACACTTCAATGCACGAAAGAAAATGTACAACTACCAAGGTGCTTTGCACACACAATGCTCATTAAGATATCAGGGAGCAAAGTAGTGCTTGGGGGATCACCTAGTTTTATTCTTCAAGATTTATTTTTATTTTTGTGATCCGGTGTACTTAAGACTAAGTGGTTTTTATTTTGAAAGAAAGTTATGGTTTGCACAAGATACTTTACTATTCTTTCCAAGGTGATCAACCTCACAACGCTTATTAAGACTTATCAGGAGGTTCAAGTAGTGTTTGGTGGAGTTATCTTTGTCACTTTATTTTATGATTTTGTTTTGTACAAAGTTCTCCGAATACACTTGTTTTGCAAACCAATAAAATTTATAAGAAAGATAACCAGTTTTCTTAATTTTTAAAAGTGCAAATAAAGGAGTGTAGGTAAGATACTTGTGCAATTTTAATTCATTGTACTAATACAAAACATACACAAGCATTCTTAGATTAAGCACATATGTAGACAATGCCAAAATAAGTGAGTGAATAAAGATCATTATCAAACATAAAACATTTACTCATACTTAGAGGCATGCTAAGCTTAGTTCTACACAACTTTTACAATATAATTGATGCACATATTAATAGATATATCAAAGCATGATGAAAGCAATGTTCAAAGTAGTTTGAAAAGATAAATTGCAACATTATAGAAGTTCTAAACAATAGATTAATTCATGCTTGATTTTCAATGAAGTCCATACAATATTTTTGATATTTTTGAAGAATAATTTTTATTTAAAGTTTGAACTCATAAAATTGATCTTGGACTTCCCGAGGACTACCTTGTGAGAGGTTCGCCCGGTACTAGGTGATATGATGGGATGATAGCCCAAATCACCCTTTCGCAAGATACATGTAAATCGAAAAGTTAAGTTCAAAATAATAGTTTTTGATACTTGTTTTTTTTTTAATATTTTTGTATTTGATTTTTGCTTTTAGAAATAGAATTTAAATAAATGACAAAAAACCAAAAAGGCAAAACATATTTTTTGTAATTTGGTTTTTGTATTTTTGTATTTGATTTTTCAAAAAATGTAATAAAAGCAAAAGTGTAGAAATGAATAGTACACATGGATTAATATATTTATAGGGATTTTTCAAAATTTTAAAAATACAGAAAAACACATAGGTGCGCTAGCGCCGGCGTTAGCGCTAGCGCGGGAAACAGTACCCGATTTTTGATGATATTGAAATTTTTAATTGTTGATCTTGATTAAGTGTCATAATAGTAGTTTCATGCTGAAATTTCAGATTTTTAGGAAATGTCTAGATAGTGCAAATTTTATGAAACATTAGCGATTTTGTATATGACTTTACCAACTAAACTTTGTAAGTGATATATTTCATTATATCTCCATTTTAATATTTGTAAGGCTTATATTTACCAATGTAGTTTGAAAATGATATGAAATGTAAGCATGAGAAGTCATGAATGAACAAATCAAATATGCATGATTTTAGAGATTAACAATAATGTTCATGCACAATCATACCATGGATAAGCCCTAGATGAGAATACCCAGCCTTTATATCTTGGTAAACAAATAAAGCCTAACATAGACACAAATATTCTTTAGGTGGCAATGTTAGACTGATAAGTTTGAGATTAATGTTATACCAAGGTTTGATAGTGTTTCAACTTAGAGACCTAGAATGGAGTGACAATTCTATTTGATTTGATATCAAAATAATTCAAAGGTCTAAACTAGAAATAAATCACAATATACACCAACCATTATAATATCAATTGTCATTAGTTAATATATCAATTATAATTCATATAAATGTGTTAGAGATAATTATTTTTAGAAGACTTTTGATATGACTTTAGAGAATTTTAGCAAAGGACATCAATAGATCATAGTGGTGTTTGTGAATTCAATATTCATTATGAAGATAAATTTTTTCAATACATTTTAGTGATTTTCCTTTAATTAAGAATTTTGAATATATATGTGATTTTTGATAGGTGAACAATAGTGATGGTTTAGATTATGTTTGACATCAAGGAGTGAACACAATATAATTTTTTGTTGTGAACAAAGACAACCATATTGAAAGTTAAACTTTTATTTAGATCTTGAATTTTCTTTTAGATCATGTTATTTCACTAAACCACTTGTTGGTGAAGGCTAAAACTCTTAATAGCCTAATAACTGGATTTAATTTGAAATATCTTATAACAAATTTAGAGTTTGATTCATATGGATAATACAAGTTATTTAGAGGCAATGAATATAAGAATAAAAGATAGATCATCAAAATAAAATATGATTTTGAATTTTGATCAATTTGATTTTATAAACATATTGAGCTTTTAAGAGAAAAAATCATATTTTTAATACTGTATAGGATGACCATGACATGATAGATCAAAAGAAATAAGAAAACAAGAAAAATTAAAAGACATGAAAGCATATCATGAAGTAGAACTTTGTATATTTTATTTTGAAAGGATTTTACTTCATGCAATTGATGATACCTAATGAATAAGAGATTTAGGTATCCAAAGAGGACCGGGTGTGACGGTTCCTGTGGGTACCCAAATACATCATGTTTGCTTTTGAGGAGATAGAGGTGAATGAGCCCTTTTGAGTGGAGTTTGTGTTTCATCTTTAACTTTGGGTCTCCATTCAAATCTTGGTTTAACATGATTTTTAGTTTTCAAATTTCCATAATCATTTACTTGAACATTTGGATCAAAAAGGTTTTTGAATTTATAATTTGAAGGAAATTTGTTTGCATTTAATTTTAGGTTGGGAAAAACATGATTTTGTAAATTAAGGTGATTTTGATTTTGATTTACAAATCCTTCATGTTCCTGACTCCCATTTTTAAACTTAGGCAAGATGTTCATATTCATATTCAACTTGTTTTTAGATATAGTTTGATATTGTGAATTTGTATTTACAATTTTCATAAGCAAGTTGATTTTTGATTTTAATTCATCGTTTTTAATCTTTAAATTATGTCTAGCTTTATTATAAGCGATTGTGCTGTTTTTAAGAGTGGAAACAATTGAATCAATATGATCTTGATAGTTATTTCTATATTCATCAAATGTTTCATCCATCTCTTTAATTTCAATTTTATATTCTTTACACTTAGCACAATCATTTATCAAAGATGAATTTTCTAAACATAATTTTTCATTTTGTTCTTTTATAAAAATAATTTCTTTTTCAAGTTCCTTAAATTTTTCTTTAATATTATTGCAATCAAGACAAGGTTTTGTATTTTCAATTGAAGTGACATAGCTAGATAAATCAGATTTTGATACTACTTTAACTTTTGCTTTTAAAATTTTATTTTCTAAGCGCAATTTGCAATTTGCATTTTTAAGTTTCTTAAGTTTGCGCTTTGTAATTTGTAGCAATTGTAAAGTAGAAATAGAAGTACAAAAGATGGGATTTGATTTCCTTACATTGCTTTCGGGAGAGGCATGATTTGAACATATGGTTTCTTTTAAATCTTTTTGGCACTCCTCTTCCGAAGACAGTACTTCTACTTTTCCATTTGATGTGCACTTTATGGATCTGTCATGTGTGGAGCTTTCTTGAATACCTGTGCAGGCTTGCATATTCTCCGGTTCTTATAATCGTTCCATACCTGCAGAAGGAGAATCATAAGTTATTTCAAGAAAATTCCACATCTCGTATGCAGTAGGAAAAGTATAAATGAATTTGGAAATATTATGATCTAACGCACAAAATAGACTATTCATAGATTTTGCATTTAAAACCATTTCGTTCTTATTTAATACGCTAGATGGTTTTTTGATAGTAATATTCTAAACTTTTTCATCTAAACGTTTAAGAAAATTTTCCATACTTTTTTCCATCCTTTATAATTTCTTCCTTCAAATAACGGTGGTTTAAGAGATTTTTCTTCTTCATAAAAATTTACCCCACTAGTAGAAGCGAGATCATGAGACGCCATTATTCTCGATTGTTAAGCCGATTTGGAATAACCTGCTCTGATACCACTTGTTGGATCGGTAGGAGCCCTTAGAGGGGGTGAATAAGGGTTTTTAAAACTTATATTATATTTTTAATAACTTTGAAAAAGCTTTGATTATTAAACTAGAGAAGATCAAGACAAATCAAGTGAAGTAAAAGTAAAGACATGATTTTATTAACTTGAGAAGCATGATTACAAAACTTGATCTCTTATCGAAGCTAGAAATCAAAGCTAATAGAAAGACTCTTTTTGTTTTCTATACCGACTCGTATCCCCACGAACCGGTTGGCTTTAGCCGATCCTTCCCCAGATACGGCCTCAAGCCGCTCTAGCCAACCCTTCCCCGGATATGGCCTCGAGCACCCCCTAGACCTACTCCAGAGACCTAGTCGGCAACACGAGGCGAATTTCAGACCTAAGTCCTACCCAGACCTAGTCGCCAACACGAGGCGAATTCACTAACCTTTTACAAGAAGAATATGAAATGAAAAGACAATAATATAAAAACTCCCTCTATGTAGATCTCTTGGAGAAGTAGACGAAGACGCAGAGTATGATCGTAGTCGATGCGGTCTTTCGTCACGATGATGATGCGTGTTGAAATCTTCTCCACGGATCTCCTTTAGTCTTTATGGATTTGTGGGAGTATCTCTCTGAACCTTCCTCTCTATGCTGTGGCACGAAGCTCTGGAATTTTGGATCTTAAGAGGCTTAGGAAGTCGGAGCCAAGATGTCCTTTTTATAGACTTAGCGTTAGCGCCTGCGCTAGTGCTACCGTCGGCGCTATCCCATATTAAGTAATATTTTGCGCGCGAGAATCTTTAATCCGGGGAAACAATTTAGCCATTCCTCTTGTGCTCCGCGCTACCACCAGCGCTATTGGATATCGCCTGGCGCTATCTCCTTCTATAAGTTCTCCCGGCAATTTCGCTTCGAGCCAATATTTTGTCGAATAAGAATTCGTTGACCGTTGCTAAGAGTTCGTCGAACGGCAGCTAGCTCCTGCGCTAGTACTACCGCCAGCGCTAGTAGATGTATTGGATTTGTTGGCTCAACTTTGGGGGCAACCTTCTTATGTAATCCTTGAGTCATGTGGACTTTGTTATCCTGCACACTTAAACACACAAGATCAAATACACATAGGATTTGTTATTCTCAAACCTAGGAGTTGCGGAAGACCATGTTCCAACAATTTATATATTTGGAAAAATGCGGGTTGTGACGGCAGGCCCTACGGCTGCGCGGTAGTTCATTAGGAAACATATTGACGCGCCTGATCGAGCAGACATGGTAGACATATTTCTTCATTTTAAGCACTTCATTTTAGGCAACACCTACCACGCCGCGCTAAGGTACTCCTCCGCACTAAGGTACTACATCGTGCTAAGGTACCACATCGCGCTAAGGTACCGCGCCGCGCTAAGGTACCACGCCGCGCTAAGGTACCGCGCTGCGCTAAGGTACCGTGCCGCGCTAAGGTACCGCGTCGCGCTAGCTTCTTTCCATAGTTGTTACTTTGACCTCGCCTGTATTTTTATTTGAATGCATTTTGGCGCTCGTCTCAACATTGAATGCTACCGGTAGGTGCTACCATGCCGTCGTAGGACCTTAAGATTAGAGTGTTGATCCAATTCGCCAGTCTGTTCAATTCATCGCTTCAATTTGTCAAACTTGTTAGTTCCTGCACACTATAAACATAAAGCAAACGTGATCAAATACATGATGAGATTTGTTATTCTCAAATCAAGGAGATGTGGAATGCATGTTGCAACATCATCGAACCACTGCAGATACTGTATGAGGTCATCTTTCCCCACATAATAACTCAAATTTGGCTCCCTGAACCCCTCTAGGACTGGGGAAAAACAAGATCTGGCCATAGAATGGACTTGTCTTCCTGAACTGGTGGGCGGAGATCCTGCTCCAGCTCGCAGAAGCGAGCTCCCTGGGAAGTCTCCAGGGGCTCAACCTTGCGAAAATAAATCACATGCAAGCTCACTGAGAGACTTCGCGACTGTTGAAGTCGCCCGGGTTCTTCATGGGCGACCTCCTTTACAGGTCGTTGAGACGGGCCGCCCTCTTCCAAAGAAGTAACATGGTGACGCGAGGTTGCCGTGATTTCGCACGAGGAGAGAGCAAAGCTCACAGCATATCATCCATCCTCTGACTGAAGTCCGCAAAATTAGCCTGCGTAACAAACTCATTATCAACTCGCGAGTTGCCGAGTTCATTCTCATGCTCTCCATCTTGAGTCATGACGCTTATCGCAAGAATGTTCTCCTCTAGATATGGCTCACGCTCACCGCACCATAAATGTTGGAACCAAGAAATCAGTTCACAAGAGTTTGGACTTAAGGGGAAGCCCGAGGTGTTAAATCTGCGGTTTAACACCATATATCTGATGGCAAGAGCAAGAGGGAGTAAGAGCAAGGACTGTCTACAAACAAGAACCGAGTGCTATAGTGAGGAGGACTCACCACATACCTGAAAGTCTATAGATACTTCCCCTCCAAAGCCAAGAACTGAGCTAGGTATAAGGAAGGCACAAACTTGTAAAGTAAGGATCTTGGGGGAGGGTTCAACGTGTCTTTTGTTATACCCCTTAAATCCTATTTATAGACAATCCAGCGGGGTATTGGTCTGCCAATAGTTGCCACCAAAACACCTGACCCGTCTGATGGGCATGAGGACTTCATCGAGATGATTGGTGTTACTTAAAAAGGATCTCGACAGTTTAAAATTGGTCTCGTGAATTCATTCTGCGGAGAGGTCGAGGACCTCGCCATAGGGCGACTCTATAGACCTTGCCTATGGACGAGGTCATATGGGATCTCGCCTATGGGCGAGACCGATAGACCTCTTGTGTAAGGGCGAGATCTAGGCGAAACTCACGTATGGGCGAGGTCTATGGGGAACTCGCTCCTACACCTATCTTCTGATCTTCTTTGTTGGGGCTTCTTTTAACATCATCGGTTGTTTGTTTGTTTGTTGACGTGGCTTGGTTGGGTCTATCCTCCGCTAATATGAGTTGTACAAGGAGGTTCCTCCTGAAGATGAAGACGACGAAGATTTCATGGAAAGGGTGAAGAAGACAAAGGTTGAGAAGCTATCCATTGTCGATCATTCCAAGATTCAGTACCCACCATTCCACAAAAAATTCTTACTGAAGTGAAGGAGATTACCAGGATGATAACTGAATTGAAGATGTTGCAGCACACAAAAAACAACTGGAATTAAAGGTACATGGGAAAGATATCCCTAAACCTAAAAAAACATGGAATCAGACTGGATTATACGACAAAATTCTGGATACAATTAAGAAGTTAAACTTTGAAAAGCCTATGACCATTCAAGCTCAACCTCTTCCCGTTATCATGAGCGACAGAGATTGCATTGGAATTGCAAAGACTGGTTCGTAGAGGACACCGGCTTCTGTATTACCTATGTTGAGACATGTCCCTGTATATGGTGGATCAGGTGTTGCTCAGCAAATCTGCGAGTTAAAACGGGGTACAGAGATTGTCGTGGGCAAATGAAGATATAGAGGTCAAGTGAGGAGAACATGAAGCTGAATGAGTGGTAGAGCGCCATGAGTGCGAACTACAACGCCCTTCAAAACCAGTGATCTCATGAAATAGCTGTCGGAGAAGAGGAGCGAGAACCTCGAATCTGACAGCCATGACAGCCACGACACAAGTGAGCATGAAACGGGAGAGGCGGTGTTGGGCGAACACACGAGAGATAGAGCTGGTGGGAGGTGAGTGCGAATAGGTTTTTGGTTATGCCCTAAAAATAAGAAAATATGAGTGCTGATAGCCAATCTTGAAGTGCTAATAAGAATCACAATAATTTAAGAAAGGCCCAAAATGTTAGAATATTAGCTCTTAATTTTAATTAATCATTTATTATTATTATATAGAAATAGTCAAATAGCCGCATTTGGCTTTAAATAAGAATATTATTTTTTGGTAGAAAAATAGGAATAACCTTCTCATGTATCTAGCCGTGAACAAAAAGCCTGATCGGGCCGGCCCGGACCGGGCCCGATTGGGCTTCTTCCTAAATCGGGCCGGGCCGGCCCGGTCCTCCCCTAGAATCGGGCCGGGCCGGGCAGGCAGCACATAAGTGCTGCCTGCTCCGGCCCTTCAGGCCGGGCCGGGCAGGACCGGGCCGATCTCGGGCCCGGTCCGGGCCGGCCTTAATATTATCCCAGGCGGGATTAACCCGCCAATTAGGCGGGATTAATCCCGCCGCCTGAAAAAATTCAGGCGGGATTAATCCCGCCTGAATAATTCAGGCGGGATTAATCCCGCCTGAATTTTTTCAGGCGGGATTCCAAGGGAAATCCCGAACCATCACATCCAGGAGGATGTGATGATTATATCCAGGAGGATGTGATGATTACATCCTCCTGGATGTGATATTACAAATCCCAGGCGGGATTTTTCAAAATCCCGCCTGGGATTAACTAGTCCGGGGCCGGGCTCAGGCAAAGCCCGGCGCCCGGGCTTTACCCGGCCCGGGCCGGGTACCGGGCCGGGTAACAGCTCCAAACCGGGGCCCTTTCAGGGCCCCGGGTAAGGGCTCGGCCCGGTTCGGGCCTGAACCGGGCCGGGCTTCACCGGGCCTTGACCGGGCCAGGCTCAGGCCGGCCCGTCAAGCCCGATTTTTTTTGTTCATCATTGTCCGGACAGACCATCGATTATGCGTCTATCACACGTCAAAACTCCAAAAACTAAACGGCGTGACAGAATGTGAACAGATATTTCAACTAGCTTCTCCTTCCCATCTTTTAGGTATGCATTTGAACTTCTTCAATTGCCAGGTTGATGTTGTTTGATCTGAAGATCTCTCTCTCTCTCTCTCTCTCTCTCTCTCTCTCTCTCTCTCTTGGATATATGCACATAGCAGGTTGAATGGAATCAAAGGATTTTGAAGAAATCGCTGAAGAAATCAACCACGAAACCATATCAAACCCAGCTCCGGTAATCTCAAGGAGAAAGGAGTACATCATTCAAATCCCTTTTGTTCATGAAAGATTCACAGAGCATCATAGAGGCAAGAGAAAAAGAAGCTTCCTGAGAGCCCTCCCCTTTTTAGAGTGGATTAAGAAGATTCGTCTCCCATCCCCCTTGGCAATCCTCGGTCGGACGATTCGCCGGAAAGAAGAAATCTCTCTCGCAGTACCTTCTCCGGCTGGCGTCCGCCTCCGCTTCCACATCAACTTCATCAGAAAAATCAACTTCTCCTCTCTGCGAAGCCTCTGCAGGGAATGGCTTACTCATCCCATGAACGCCGCTCTCCTCCTCTGGTTGATGTGTGTCGCCTCCTCCGGCGTCATGCTAGGTTTGCTCATGCTCGGCCTGCTCAATGGCACCTTTCCTACGAAAGCTCTTCGGAATAGGTGGATTGAGATCAACAACCAAATCCTCAACGCACTCTTCACTCTCATGAGCTTATACCAGCACCCAGTTATCTTCCATCACTTGTTCATGTTGTGTCGATGGAGATCGGAAGACATCGTAGAGCTCCGAAAGATCTATTGCAAGAACAGAGATCACCGCCCGAATGAATGGCCTCACATGATGGTCGTCATCCTCCTCCTCCACATTACCTGCTTAGCTCAGTATGCTCTCTGCGGTGTCTATTGGGGCTTTACCAGCTTCAATAGGCCAGATGTCCTCGAATACCTCTTCATTGCCTTGGGAGTTGTCGCTCCGGTTTCCGCAGGCGTTTACGTCATCTACAGTCCTCTTGGAATGGAGTGCGAATTCAATTCCAACGAACAATTGCCGGGTTCGATGATGAACGGGGTGGCTCGCGTGAAGCTTAATGGTCAGGGAGTCCTCGTGCGCGAGCCGGAATGGATCGGTGGGCTATTCGATTGCTTCAGTGATGTCACAGTGGCTTATCTCTCATGCTGCTGCACTTGCTGTGTCTTCGGATGGAATATGGAGAGGCTTGGTTTTGGGAACATGTATGTCCACATCGTTACATTCCTTATTCTATTCTTTGCCCCCTTCTGGATATTCAACATTTCATCTCTTAAAGTTCATGATTATGTCATTGGAGACGTGATGTGGATCTCAGGGATTGTGTTGTGCGTGTTTGGATTGCTTTATGGGGGGTTTTGGAGGATTCAGATGAGGAAGAGATTTAGGCTACCGGAGAACAGATTCTGCTGTGGATCAGCTTCTTTAACTGATTACTTGAAATGGCTCTTCTGCTGGACTTGTGCTCTGGCTCAGGAAGTCCGCATGGGGAACTTTTACAATGTGGAAGATGATAGCCTTTTTAGAAGGCCTAGGGAGGAGGGGGAGGAGGAGGAGGAGGAGAAGCCATTGTTATCTAGTCTTGTTGAGAGTGGGGATGGGTATTCTGATACCAACTTGGAGAAACCAAACGCTGCTGAAGAATGTAATGAAGGTAGCTGTTTGGTGGCTCCTTGTGGTCATCTGTTGACGAAGGTGGAAGATGAAGGCGCGTGCTTGCTTGTCAGGGATGCGGTGGAAGAGGCAGTTCTGCCACCGGCAAGATAGAAAACGGGGCTATTATTTTTTAGAACAAGCTAAGGATATTCATTTTAGGATTTTCCCATATGAATCCTGTAAATATCGTCATCATTTTCTCTTTTATTTCTGACAGAAAATGGGAAACCGTTCATTACCTGTAAAGATTCTAATATAAGTATATAACACATGTTATAAGGAAAATATATTGAGGTATATTAGCACCTCGTATAAAAAAAGGGTAAAAAAAGCCACGGTTAACCGCAACTTGTATTTGGCTTGTCGCACTACAATATTAACAGCAATCTGATATTTGGCTTGTCGCATCCCATTATTAAACTGTACATCAATCGGCGTTCCCACTCCCGCTTCCTCCACGGCACCTTCGGCGCCCAGCAGATCCCGCTGCCCCTCCGACAATACCAGTGGCCTCAACTACAACATCTACCTCTCCTCCCTCGAGGGTGACAAGAACAAGGACAAGATTGACTTCACTTTCTCGGCAAGAACAATACTTTAGTCCAAACCGTGGGCGGAGAAGCCTTAAGTTTTGGGCTTCTTTGCGACGACGACTTAGCAAGTAGAGGATTTGGGCTTGTCCTTCGCGCGAAAAGGCAGAAACATAGTATTTCTTCATCTTTCTCTGATCCATTGTCGCTGCCCCACCTTGCATGTAGCCTTGGCGTGCCGTTTTTATCTAATCCAGTCATTGTGCTTGTAACACATTTGCCCGCAAACTGAAATATAACAGTAGGTCCGGTCGGAACCCCACGTCATATTAAATGTGCAAGCTAAAGAGTTACGGAATAGTAAAATCAACCTACAACATCTCAGAGTTACAAGCTAACATAAGCATATTTTAAGTCTTGAACCAGGCTATGTCCACAACACCAACAAGGAATGATTGACATATATACATAAAATTGTTTGGCCTTAAGGTCATACATGTTGTTCAAACAAAGTGTTTATCTGATTACATGGTTTACAGTCATCGACACGCAGGTCGGCAATACATGAAATGTAAACACTCAAAAGGATTGGCCTTCAAGAGCCAGCTTAGCAATGAGTTTCCCCCAGCTATTTCTCGCTCGGCTCACTAGCACATGCAAATACAATCCACAAAGATGTGGGAAAACAAAACACCGGTCAGCTTTAGCTAACCAAATGTTATAACGACCTCACCCCATTCCCGGGGCAGTAGTACTCCTTCCTTGCACGTCAGCAGTATAGCAACATATATCTCAACAAGAAAGTGCAGTTAACACAATTGATATATGCATAATCACCACAAACGTTGGCACGCACGACCACACGCTTCGTGCTCTCATGGCACACTTTCGGTGTACTCCCCGACTCCCACCTCCATCGTCAGTTATACAAACTTAGATGGTAATTGAGCTACTGTCGGTCAATTCATTATGCTTCCCGGACTTCCTTCCAAGATCAGACTGTGCACCGAGGGGTGACCTCTCACATGTTGGAGTTTCTAAGGTGATCCGGAAGTAATCAAGTAGTTAGTCTTACTGCCAACACGATATGAGCCTATAGGGTCGCACATAAGAGCGTTTGGAGAAATTGGAGAAAGGATTGTGTTGGCCTTGCTCATATTGGATATGAGTAAAAAGACCAATCCTATGACTATTTAGAGTTGAGTTGGTTCGGAAAAAATGCTCCTTAGATATTGTGAATATTGTATGGAGCATGTCGAAAAGGGCTTCAAGATGATATTGTGAATATCGTCGAGAAGACTTCAAGACGACATTGTGAATGTTGTCGTGAAAGATAGCATGTCGTCGGGATCACAAGCTGATATTGTGAATATCAACTCGTGATCGATGTCGTCAAGAACGTCTGGATGACATAGACCATCATGGCTTTCTCGTCGAGATGTCTCGACATTTTCGTCGATTTGTCTCGACGATTTCATCAAGACTGTCTCGACAAAATAGTTTGTGACTAGTTGATTCGTCGAGAGTATCTCGACGAATGATCGAATTCGTCGAGAATGTCTCGACAAATTCGTCGAGACTATCTCGACAAATGATCGACTTCGTCGAGAATGTCTCAACGAATTCATCGAGTCTGTCTCGACAAATATGGTCGACCCGACGAAACTGCTAGTACTCTATTTAATCTGGCCTGCGGATAGTAAAGCTTTTGTCTGCCCTATTGTCGTGGGTATAAAAGAGCAAGAGACATTATGTTTTGCGTGACTTTGATGCGATAGAAATCCCAAGAATTGATAGGCGATCCCGTGCGACCCCAAGTGCGAGTGCGAACATGTACCCGTGCGTCAATCGGAAGCCGTTCTTGGAGATCGAAGAGGAAGTGTTCCTGTCGATCTTGCCGCTGTTCCAGAAGACTCGTTGCCACCTCTCCTTAGACGGATCTGGCAATCTGTGGAGACGTAGAGGGCACTCCTTCTCTGACCTAGTTCTTGTTTGACAAGAACTTAGGGTTCTCTGAATGCTCGTGTGGACTTCCGTAGAGGTGCAATTCTATTTCTGTGCTAACTCCTTCAGACGAGCTTGCAGATTTTGACAGAGCCGTAGGAATAGGGAAGAGGACTCGTAATAGGATTCCGATCACGAGGAAATTTTTTTCTTGGAGCATTCAGTTGAGTAGTGACTCAATTCCACATGGGTAATTTTATTTGGTTACTACAATTTCTTGATTCATGGTTAAAACAAGATCACGTTCTCTCTTTTGGGTTGTTCTTGAATATTCTGCTGCGCGCATCTGATGTGTCTACCCATAAGAAAAACCCAACAGTGGTATCAGAGCTAGGTTCTGCGATTTCCATGTTTCAGAAATTATTCCCTTTGCAGTAACCGTCTTTCTCTATGATTAGTTTGTGAAACTAAAGCATAGGGAGACGAGCTTGTCTACGACCATAAGGGTGTTTGCATGGTTCAGTACATATAAATCCGAAGATTTGGAAATGTTCTAAATATTCAGATTTAATCCATATCATCAAGTGTTGATGGTTTTGTGCATATGGAATGTATCTGGGTTATGTTTGTTTGTTTTTTCACAATTGTGAATTTTGTGCACATTGATTAAATGTTAATCAAGATTAATTGTTAATCAAACATCATGAAAATCCCTTAAAATTAATATTAAGTATTCGGATTCCTTCCGATGGATGGCACTCTTCCTGCCTCGATCGATGAAGTGTTGGCTTGCCAAAGCAAGGCGCATTAATCTATCATGGTAAGGGTGCGAGTGGATAATTATGATATCCCACTGTCGACATCGGGTCCAACTTAACTAGGTGACCTCAAAGGTTGAGTGCCTAGAGGCATAAGGTTGGCATGCAACTTATGATGGATGAGACTAATGAGTTATTCACCAACCATACAAGAGTTACATAGTGATGCAATTGACAAGCGTTGTCTACCTAAATAGCCGCATTATGGGTGATCTGCCAAAGCTGACTAATGATGGCGGTGAAAAATGGATCTTGTCCACTAAGAGAGTAGCTCGCATAAACTCTCTGAATTGATAGTAAGGGTTATTAATTTGAATAAAATAGTGGGAGCTTTTAATTAAAGTCCTTATTAAAATAAAATGTATTTTTAGATATAGTACTAAAATATTTTGCAAATTTATTGTATAATTTCGATGGCAAGTGGATCTCACTCCACCTTGTCCTTGAGACCCATCCTTGAGAAGGACAAGCTCAACGGGCCAAACTTCCTTGACTAGTATAGGAACTTGAGGATTGTCCTATGGCAAGAGCGCAAGCTCTATGTCTTGGAAGAGGAAGCCCCCCAAAGCCGACCGGGAATGCTCCTCGAGCAGACAAAGTGTAACACCCTCCCAGTCACATAACATATAACAGTAGGTCCGGTCGGGACCCCACACCATATGAAATGAACAGAAGAGCGCGGTACTAAAATTAGTGTTAAACAGTTAAAACTATAACTATCTCAGCATCAGAGTCGCAACACGGAAGCATATTTATTTTCATTTAAAACCAGTTTATAACAAGTCCACATTACTACTAGGAATGAAATACAACAAGAGTTATTTACATGAGTTTGTTTACATCAAAAAGGTGGCTTTCAGACATCGGCACGCAGGCCGGCCACACATGAACAAAAGTAAACAAAAGCTTTGGCCTTCAAGGGCCAGCACAGCACAGCAGCAGGGGCTTCAGCCCGCTATCTCCCGCTAGTCTCCCCAGGACCTGAATAAGCAAATCCACCAATTGGTGGGAAAACAAGCAACCGGTCAGCTTTAGCTGGCCAAAATTTATAACGACCCCGCCCACACTCGGGGCGGCGGTGCTCCTTCCCTGCAAGTAAGAGTCAGCAGCATATATATATATATATCCGCAAACAACACCAACGGAGGAAAACCAAGCCACCTGCTTCGTGCTCTCAAGGCACACTTTGGCATACTCCCTGAGTTACGCCCTTACGCTAAGTCCTATTTCAACTTAGACAAGCAAATTGAGTTAGCCCGTAAACGAAGTTACGACACTCTTCCAAAGCCCGGTGCAACGAGGGGCGACCTCTTCACCACCACTATAGGGGGTTCAGTTCAGCTAGACCCGTGCTCAATCATCGTTGTATACACGATACAGGTAAGCTTCACCCAATACCCATTTCTTAAAGCTGGGGTTTGCAAGTTCCACAGTTTTTCCTGCTACGCATCCAGTCTCCAGGAATTTAGGTAGCACGGAAACACACAATCTGTGAGCTGGGCGCTACCGCTGGCGCTAACGCTAGCGCCCGGCGCTAGCAACAGAACCTAGTTCTGCCCTGCACTGGTAACAGAACTCAACCCTGCTACCTCTGGGAATACACCTCCAGACATCAACACTGGTAGCTCACCTGGAGCTACCGCCGGCGCTAACGCTAGCGCCCGGTGCTAGTGACAGAACTCAGTTCTGCCACCAAATTTCGGGTACAGCCTGGGAAACACCTCCAGGTCCTATTTTTTTTTGTACAACAACAGTCACATGACCCGAATCACAGCACGTACACGGAATTATTTCCGGCACTTTACACGCACTAATCATCACCAATCCGGCTCGACCTGTCCAGATGGGCTTCACACAGCATGCCTATGTCCGTAATACCGTTCCGGACTCTATATGCAATTTGTGGGGAAATCATTTCAACCCACCGGAATAGCCGATCTACTAATTAGTAGAAGTATTCCAAACCAACATGGAAATCAAAGGACATACATGTCCAAAGCCTAGGGAGGAGATTCGTTACCCTTGTAGGTCGTTTCGGTGCCATAGAAGTGAGAGGGAGATGGCTGGAATCCGCGGTGGCACACGCACGCAGACGCTTCTTCACAAATCCCTCTTGGCACGACGAAAGCTCAACTCCAACGGATCTTCCCCCTTGCTCCCAAACCTCTGCCCTCAGCTCTCCTCTCAGCTCTCAGATCAGGAATGGCAGAGGAAATGAGAAGGGAATCGGCTTTTTGGGGTATTTCAATTTTAGCGCTGCCGCCGGCGCTAGTGGCTAGCGCCTGGCGCTAGCCCTAAGTCGGTACCGTTGAGAGACGCTACCGCCGGCGCTAGCGCTAGCGCTAGCGCCTGGCGCTAGCTCCCTGATTTCAGCTCATGCTCATTTTTGGTATTTTGAGTGCACATGCCATTTGGGGTCTTACAATTCTCCCCTACTTAAAAGAATTTCGTCCCGAAATTCTAATAATGCAAATACTCAAAAAGACATAAAATATGACTTGTACCTTAACGGAACATTCGGGGAACTCCTCACGCATAGTTTGCTCGCGCTCCCATGAAAGCTCCTCACGACCGTAGTTGTTCCAGCGGACTTTGACCATCTTGATCAATTTATTCCGCAGCTGTTTGATATCAGTGTCTTCGATGCTAATAGGTATGACCTTTGTCTTCAACCCATCATCGACCGGCACCTGACTAGCCACAAGCACTTGGCGAGGCTCTGGTACAGCTTTCCTCAATACCGATATGTGGAACACATCGTGCAGACCACTCAACTCTGTCGAAAGAGCGAGCCGATAGGCAGCTTCGCCAACACGTTCCAGTATCTCAAACCGTCCAAGGTATCTTGGACTCAGCTTTTTCAAGCGCCGAATCCGGGACACACCCTTGAAAGGTTTGATCTCGAGATAAACCTAGTCGCCCACGATGAACTCGACGTTTCTGTGCTTGGCATTGTAGTATTTCGCCTGCCTATCTTGCGCAATTAACAACCTCTCACAGATTGTTTGAATAGCCGAATTTGCCTCTTCGACTTCCTTTCGCTTAAACAGCTTCGTTTCACCTGTCTCCGCCCAAGATAAGGGAGTGCGGCAAGGTCTACCATAGAGGGCCTCGAAGGGTGCCATCTTTATACTTGTCTGATAGCTGTTATTGTAAGCGAATTCGATCATGAAAAGTTGATCTTCTCACTTTTTACCGAAGTCCAGGACGCACATTCGGAGCATATCCTCCAGAGTTCTGTTCGTACGTTCAGTCTGTCCATCCGTCTGAGGGTGGAAGGCAGTGCTAAACTTCAGCTTTGTACCTAACAACTGGTGGATTAGCCTCCAATCCTTGGAAGTAAAGCGCCCATCTCGGTCACTGACGATGCTGCGGGGCACACCGTGCAATCGTACAATGTTATCTACATAGAATTTTGCCAACTTTTCAACTGAATCGTCCTTCCAGTTTGGAATAAAGTGGGCCACCTTCGTCAAGCGATCCACGATCACCCATACGACATCATTCCCATTCTGTGATCTCGGCAAACCGTGCACGAAATCCATCGAAATGTCATCAAATTTCCATTCCGGTATAGGCAACGACTTCAGGAAACCTCCAGGCTTCTGACATTTCGCCTTCACTAGTGCGCAAGTTTTGCATTTTGCCACGTACAAGGCGATGCCTTTCTTCAATCCTGGCCACCAAAACAGCTTTTTCATGTCTTGGTACATCTTTGTGCTTCCTGGGTGAATTGAGTATTTAGTAACGTGCGCTTCGTACATCAATTCTCCCCGCAACTTGCCCACATTTGGGACGCACAACCGACCGTATTTCCACATCAGATCGTCGTCTATTACAAACTCTGCAGCAGTCCCATCCCCAGACTCTGCCAAATAGCGTTGCATGGTTGAATCAAGCTCCAAGCCCTGTCGTATTCTGTCGGCGAGGTCGTATTGCACCTCCGTCCAGTTCAAGCACGCACTTGCACTAGAACTCCTCTTCACACAGGAGATCTCTAAGGCTTCCAAGTCACTGATCAGACGTGGATCATACATCTGAATCCAGTTGGCCTGCACAGGAGACCTCCGGCTCAAAGTATCCGCGACTACATTTCCCTTCCCGGGAGTATAGTGTATCTTGAAAGTGTAGTCCCCCAGGAACTCCATCCACCTTCGTTGTCGCATGTTGAGTTCCTTCTGATTTAGCAGATACTTAAGGCTCTTGTGGTCTGTAAAGATGTCCACCTTCACACCATATAAGTAGTGCCGCCACAACTTTAGAGCGAATATCACGGCCGCCAACTCCAAATCATGGACCGGATAGTTCCGCTCATGCACTTTCAACTGTCGAGAGCCATAAGCTATCACTTGACCATGCTGAAGAAGTACGCAGCCTAAGCCGCTCCCTGATGCATCACTATAAATTTCATAACCCTCTGCACCTGATGGCAAACACAGAATTGGTGCTGTGGTCAAACGCCTCTTCAATTCCTCAAAAGCCCGTGCACACTCCGGTGACCAAACAAACTTCTGATCCTTCCTCGTCAAGGTGGTGAGAGGTTGAGCGATCCGCGAAAAGTTCTCCACGAAGCGCCGATAGTAGCCGGCAAGTCCAAGGAAACTCCTGACTTCCGCTACTGTTGCCAAAATGGGCCACTTCTGGATTGCATCGATCTTTGCTGGATCCAATGCGATACCCTCGCCACTAACAACATGACCAAGGAATGCTACTGAGGCTAGCCAGAACTCGCACTTGGAGTACTTGGCATAAAGCTGACTACGTTGAAGGGTTTCCAAAACTTCGCGTAAATGTATCGCGTGCTCTTCTGCAGATTGAGAGTACACCAAAATATCGTCAATGAAGACGATGACAAACCGATCAAGGTACTCTCGAAAGGTCCTATTCATCAGATCCATAAAAACGGACGACGCATTCATTAATCCAAACGACATTACTGTAAACTCAACGTGTCCGTAGCGGGAACTGAATGCTGTCTTGGGGATATCACAATCCCGAATTCGCAACTGGTAATAGCCGGACTTGAGATCCAACTTTGAATACACAGTTGACCCAACTAGCTGATCGAATAAGTCATCGATTCGAGGAATCAGATACTTGTTCTTTTCGGTCAGCTTGTTCAATTCTCGGTAGTCAATGCATAGACGCAGACTTCCGTCCTTCTTCTTCACAAAAAGGACCGGAGCACCCCAAGGGGAGGTACTTGGACATATATAACCCTGCTCTAGCAACTCCTGTAATTGAACTTTCAATTTCGCCATCTCCTTTGGCGCAATTCGGTACGGAGAGCGTGAAACAGGCTTGGCACCTGACACCAGCTCTATAGTGAAGTCAATCTCTCGCTGAGGTGGCGCCCCAGGAAGATCTTTTGGAAACACATATGGATACTCTGAAATCACAGGAACATCATGCAAACTGGGTTGAGGCTTTGCAGCCCCCACTAGCACAACACATAACTCTGCGCCTTGCCGAACGGCCTTGACCACTTGGACAGCAGACATCAGTGTCTTGCTTGATCCACGCAAACCAGCAAATGTAGTTGCACGTTCGGTATTCCGCCCCAGTGTGACCTCCTTAGATGTGCAATCAATGTAGGCCTGCTGCGCTGACAGCCAGTTCATACCAAAGATTACATCGAACTCTGAAAGCGGGAGTATCAGTGCTTCCAAATCAAAGTCTTGACTCCCTATTCATACCTTTACCACACAACTTTGATCCGCGCGCATCGAACACCCATTGGATAGCAACACATCTAATCGTTCCTGTCTACACAACGAAGGCACTCCAAGTTGATGTATGAAGGCCTCCGAGAGAAAGGAATGTGAAGCACCCGTATCAAATAGTGCTCTCGCCGGAGAGTTAAAGATCAGGACAAAGCCTAAGACATCAATGGTTAACAAGAAATGCATATGGTATGAAGTATAAAAAGCAACAAAAGCTATATACTATCGCATACCTGTCACCACATCGTTCTGTTTGATGGCCTCATGTTGGCCAAGGGTATAAACTCTAGGCTGGGCTGGAGCAGCGTGAGATGCGGTTGACTCTGCCGCCTTTCCTTTCTCTGCTGCATAGGCCGCAATGAGCTTCTTCCCACTACGACAGTCTCGAGTGAAGTGCCCCGGTCTGCCGCAGTTGTAACAGGTGAGTGGACCTCGCCCAGTCACTCCTGATGCTGAAGATTGAGCTGACCCAGACGGTCGCGCTCCTTTCTTCCATTTGTCTCTTCCCGACTTTGCCGAGCTCGCTACTTTGAATTCTGGCTTGACAACTGCTAGCTCCTTCCTACTTTGAGACCGCTTCATATCTTTCTCTAAAGAACGAGCCGAGTTGACCAGGGTCATAAACCCATGCGTCATTGGCCCCGTTAGAAGAAACCGCAACTCCTCTCGCAAGCCTTCGTAAAACCGATTTGTCTTACGAGCTTCATCCGCAAAGGTCACGCCTGCATAGCGACCCAACCGTGTAAACTCATGCAGATAGTCATCGATAGTACGATCACCCTGAGTCAGACGGTTTAACTGATTTTCCATTTCTATCTGTTGGGCCTGTGGAAGATATCGCGCCAAGAACAGTCTGGAAAACTCATCAAAAGAGATATCGGTCAATTGCCTTCCCGCTAGCTGATGTATCTCCAACTCATCCCACCACAGCTGCGCCTCCCCATCCAATAGGAAGGTTTCCAAAGTAACTTTTTGATCTTCCCCTGTATCTGTGGCCTTCAGGGTTTTGTGCACCCTTGAGAGCCAATCCTCCGCTTGCGTCGGGGTTCCTGCCCCCGTGAATGTGGGAGGGTGGAAACTCAAAAAGTATTGCAGTTGTTGATCTGGAGCTCTTCGTGCCCTCAATGGCACTGGCCTTTCCACCGCAGGTTCGGCTGCTGGAGCTGGCCTTTCCACCGCAGGTTCGGCTGCTGGAGCCTGCACTGGAGCCGCTCCCGGAGTAGGAGGCTGTCCAGGGACATGCCCTCCTGGTTGCGCCGTGAACATCGCAAATACTGCCTCAGCGATCATTCTTATAGTTTCAGCTGAAGGAGGAGTCGGCACCGGAGTTGGTGCACTACTTGCAGTCGAATGAGGGGGTCGAGAAGGCCCTGCTCCACTCCCAGCCGCCTAAACATGTGCACAAAACACAATTAGCGACCAGGAGAAGGCATGAAATAATAAAGGAACACAGAAGTTCCATCAGAATGCTACACGTATACATGTACGTCATTCCTAAAGTGGACAATTACTGGTTATTTATATGAGTTAAAGGCGACACACACACGTGCTCACCACCCCTTAAAAGAATTCGACCACGAATTCAGATGGAAAGGGATCGAGACCCGTAGCTGATACCAATTTGTAACACCCTCCCTGTCACATAGCATATAACAGTAGGTCCGGCCGGGACCCCACACTATATGAAATGAACAGAAGAGCGCGGTACTAAAATTAGTGTTAAACAGTTAAAACTATAACTATCTCAGCATCAGAGTCGCAACACGGAAGCATATTTATTTTCATTTAAAACCAGTTTATAACAAGTCCACATTACTACTAGGAATGAAATACAACAAGAGTTATTTACATGAGTTTGTTTACATCAAAAAGGTGGCTTCCAGACATCGGCACGCAGGCTGGCCACACATGAACAAAAGTAAACAAAAGCTTTGGCCTTCAAGGGCCAGCACAGCACAGCAGCAGGGGCTTCAGCCCGCTATCTCCCGCTAGTCTCACCGGGACCTGAATAAACAAATCCACCAATTGGTGGGAAAACAAGCAACCGGTCAGCTTTAGCTGACCAAAATTTATAACGACTGTTGGAACACGGTCTTCCGCATCTCCTAGGTTTGAGAATAACAAATCTTATGTGTATTTGATCTTGTGTGTTCAAGTGTGCAGGTTAGCATAGTCCACATGACTCAAGGAGTACTCATGATGTCTACCCCCAAAATTGAGGCCACAATTCGAAGAGGCTCACTAGCGCCGGCGGTAGCGATAGCGCCCGGCGCTAGCGTTGATCTGCGCGATTCCGGCATCGTTTTTAGAAGGAGCTAGCGCCCGGCGTTAGCTACTAGCGCTGGCGGTAGCATGGCGCAAAAGAGGCATGGAGCAATATGTTACCGCGGATTAAAGATCCTGCCGCGCAAAACGTTTCCTAATCCGGGCTAGCGCCGGCGGTAGCACTAGCGCCGGCGGTAGCGTAAAGGCTATAAATTGGATGCTTTGGCTCCGAATTCTTCATCCTCCTCCAATCCCAAACTCTAGAGCTTCGTGCCACATTAGAGAGAGGAAGATTCAGAGCGATACTCCCACAATTCCATAAAGCCTTAAGGAGATCCATGGAGAAGATTTCAACACGCGTCATTATCGTGACGAAAGGCTGCATCGACTACGATCATACTCTGCGGGCCTTCGTCCACTTCTCCAAGAGATCCACATAGAGGGAGTTTTTATATTATTGTCTTCATTTCATATCTTTTCTGTAAACGGAAGTGAAATCGCCTCGTGTTGGCGACTAGGTCTGGGGTAGGACTTAGGGCTGAAATTCGCCTCGTGTTGGCGACTAGATCTAAGTTAGGTCTAGGGGGTGCTCGAGGCCTTTCTGGGGATATATCGGCTAGAGCGGCTTGAGGCCGTATCTGGGGAGAGATCGGCTAAAGCCAACCGGTTCGTGGGGATACGAGTCGGTATAGAAAATGAAAAAGAATTTTTATTAGTCGCCTCCGATTTCTAGCGTCATAGAAATCATGTTTTGTAGAACATTATTTGATATTAATAAAGCATATCTCTTTATTATTATTTTACTTGATGTCTCTTTATTAATCTTGCAATATTCCGAAGTTTTTCTAAATATAATCTAAAGTTTTTGAAAACCCTTATTCACCCCCCTCTAAGGGCGCCGACCGATCCAACAAGTGGTATCAGAGCGGTTTTATTCCAATCGGCTTAACAACCGGGAATAATGGCATCTCATGATCTCGCTTCAACTAGTGGGGAAAATTTTTGTGAAGAGGAAAAATCACCTGCACCACCTTTATTTGAAGGGACAAATTATAAAGGATGGAAAATCTTAATTGAAAAATTTATTAAAACTTTAGACATCGAAGTTTGGAATTTAGCAATAGCAAGACCCGCAAATGAATCAAATAAAAAAGAACTTCAATTAAATGCAAAAGCTAAACACTATTTGTTTTGCGGTCTATCTAATGAAATTTTCAAATTCATATATTGCTTTTCTAGTGCATCAAAATATGGCGCTTTCTTGAAGAAATGTATGATCTTCCTCTCGCAGGTGTGGAACAAACACAGGAGGAAAAGAACGTACAAGCATCCATTATCATTCAAGAAGATCTCTCTCGGAGCGAAGCCATGAAGAATATTGAAATAGAAAAGGAGAACAATACACCAAGAGAAAAAGAAGAAGAAATCTTACTTTTGGAAGAGGAATGCCAAGAAGAAGACAAAGGAACAATATGTTCAAATCCTCCCTCATCCAAAAGCAATGTAAGGAAATCAAATTCTATCTTTTGTACTTCTATCTCTTCATTACAATTGTTACAAAATACTAGGCGTAAAATTGAGAAATTAAAGAATGCTAATAAACTATTGCGCTTATAAAATAAAAATTTAAAAGCAAAAGTTAAAGTAATATCAAAATCTGATTTATCTAGCTTTACTCATGTCACTTCAATTGAAAATACAAAACCTTGTCTTGATTGTAATGATATTAAAGAAAAATTTAAGGAACTTGAAAAAGAAATTATTTTTATAAGAGAACAAAAGGAAAAATTATGTTTAGAAAATTCATCTTTAAAAATTAATTGTGCTAAGTGTAAGGACTATGAAATTGAAATAAAAGAGATGGATGAAACATTTGATGAGCATAGGGATAAATATGAAAAACATATTGACTCAATTGTTACCACTCTCAAAAATAGCACAATAAATTATAATAAAGCTAGACATAATTTAAAAATCAAAAAATGATGAATTAAAATCAAAAATCAACTTACTTATGAAAATTGTAAATACAAATTCACAAAATCAAACAATATCCAAAAGCAAGATGAATACAAATATGAATATCTTACTTAAACCTAATATTGGGAATAAGAAACAAAAAGCTTTTGGAAATCATAAACCAAGTCTTGAATGGAGACCAAAAAACAAAAATGAAAACTTAAATGCAAGGATCCATTCATCACATTCTTTTCCCAACTTAAATTCAAATGAAAACAAATTTCCATTATATAATAAATTCAAGAGTAATGATTATGAAAATTTGAAAAACAAAAATTACATTTTTTTCATGGTACGAATGGAAACCCATACTTAAGAATGACACATTAATGTCAAACGAAATGGCCCATTCAAACATATCTCCCCAAAAGAAAAAACGATGTATTTGGGTACCCAAAGGAACCGTCACTCCCGGTCCTCTTTGGATACCTAAATCTCTTATTCATTAGTATCCCATCATTTGCATGAAGTAGAAATCAATTAAAATGAAATACATAAATTTCTACTTCATGATGTGCTTAAATGTTTTTTCTATCTTTTTCTTTTTTTGTTCTTTTTAAACTATCATGCCATGGTCATCCTATATAGTATTGGAAATATGATTTTATCTCATAAAGCTTAATGAGTTTATAAATCATTTTTGATCAAAGTTCAAAATCATATTTTATTTTGATGACCCATCTTTTATTTTTATATTCATTACTTCTAAATATCTTATACTATCCATTTGAATCAAACTCTAAATTTGTTATAAGATATTTCAAATTAAATCCGGTTATTAGATTTTTAGCCTTCACCAACAAGTGGATAAAATTCTGAATTTGCTATGAGATACTTATCTAAATTAAAAAGAAAAACACATAAGACATATTGAAAGATTAATTGTCATAAATATTGATGCCATACGCACCACCATGATCTATTGATATCTTTTGCTAAAACTCTCTAAAATCATAATTATGTAAAATCAAAAGATCTCTAAATTCAAAAGATCCACTCAGTTCTAACATTTCATTGGTGATCATAATAATTACATGAATGAATTAATGTAGTATGACTTGCATGTATCTCATTTGTTTATAAACCATAGAATCAACTTTATATTAATAAATCAAATGAAATCATTCATTCTATGTCAAAATATTAAATCATTATCTCAATTAAATCAAATGAAATCACTTTCTTGAATACATGCAACATTATCTCAATTAATCTTGTGGTATAACAATTACAATCAAACTCATTATTCTAGCATTATCAACTAATAGATATTATTCATGCTAGTTATCTCATATTACCATAATGAATTAATTATGAAGTAAAATAAAATAAAATTGAACGATAAAATAACTATGTGACTTTAAATTGTGATAAAAGTCTAGAAAAATTTGAATTCACATACATTATGACAATCTATCTTATAGCTCATGCAAGATCTCGTTTGTCACGACTTGAGATAGGTGTCCTAGATCTTTCATGTTAAAACATGCTTCCAAATGCAATTTTCTTCATTTTTAACCATCAAAAACATTTCCAAAAATTCTGCAAATTCAGCATGAAACTACTAATGGGACACCTAATCAAGTCCAAGCATCAAAATTTTCAAAACCCTAAAAAATCACTTACTGTTTCCCGCGCTAGCGCTAGCGCCGGCGCTAACGTCGAGGTTCATTTTCCTGTAATTTTAAAATTTTGAAAAATCCCTAAAAATATATTAATCTATGGGTACTATTCATTTCTGCATTTTTGCTTTTATTATATTTTTGAAAAATCAAATACAAAAATAGAAAATCCAAAATACAAAAAATATGTTTTGCTTTCTGTTTTTTTGTCATTTGCTTAAAGTCTATTTTCTCTTAAAAAAAAACAAATGCAAAAATATAAAACAAAAAAATTATCAAAAATTGTTATTTTTGAACTTAACTTTTCACTTGTATCTTGCGAAAGGGTGATTTGGGCTATCATCCCATCATATCACCTAGTACCGGGCGAACCTCTTACAAGGTAGCCTTCGGGAAGTCCAAGATCAATTTTATGAGTTCAAACTTTAAATAAAAATTACTCTTTAAAAATATCAAAAATATTTTATGAACTTCATTGAAAATCAAGCATGATTTAATCTATTATTTAGAACTTCTATAATGTTGCAATTTATCTTTTCAAACTACTTTGAACATTGCCTTCATCATGCTTTGATACATCCATTAATATGTGCATAATTTATATTGAAAAAGTTGTGTAGAACTATGCGTAGCATGCCTCTAAGTATGAGCAATGTTTTATGTTTGATAATGATCGCAATTCACTCACTTATTTTGGCATTGTCTACTTATGTGTTTAATCTAAGAATGTTTGTGTATGTTTTGTAATAGTACAATGAATTAAAATTGCACAAGTATCTTACCTACACAACCTTTATTTGCACTTTTAAAAGTTAAGAAAAGTGGTTATCTTTTTCATAAATTATATTGGTTTGCAAAACAAGTGTATTCGGAGAACTTTGTACAAAACAAAATCATAAAATAAAGTGACAAAGATAACTCCACCAAGCACTACTTGAACCTCCTGATAAGTCTTAATAAGTGTTGTGAGGTTGAGCACCTTGGAAAGAATAATAAAGTATCTTGTGCAAACCATAACTTTCTTTCAAAATAAAAACCACTTATTCTTAAGTACACCGGATCACAATAAAAAACAATCTTGAAGAATAAAATTATGTGATCCCCCAAGCACTACTTTGCACCCTGATAAGTCTTGATGAGCATTGTGTGTGCAGAGCACCTTGGTAGTTGTACATTTTTCTTTGTGCATTGAAGTGAGTGGAAGTAAAATTATTTGTGTTTTATTGTGCTCTTTACTTTACATATTACTTGTATTTTTGATTAAAACATTTGTTTACTCTATTCAAAATACACTTTTATGCACATCATTATCTTCCATAACACTTCTTCTCATGAGTATTGGATCCTAATGCTAATTCTATACTACTCTTTATTTATGAAATGCACTAGATAACCTAGCATGCTTTCTACAATGTTTGGTATGTTTTGAAATTGTGAATTAAAGTAACATTGTAGTAATCTCTTTTCGATAAGATTATTTCATGCTTGGTTACTGTATTGTCAAAACAAAAATTTTAAATGCAAAATGATTTACAAAAACATCTTCTTTTTGAAATTGAACTCATATATCTTTTTATGAACCATCATTGATTACCATAAGATGTTTTTTGTACTTCTATATGTCTTCCGCATCATAACCATATAATTGTTTTACCTTGCACTTTAATACTTATTCTTTCATCTTGTGTGCATCATTACTTGAATCTTCAAATTCCTTTCTTGCAACAAGTGGTAGACTTGCTTGGTAAACTTTATATTGGTTGAATTTTTTTTGCTTATAACTCTGATCTATTTCTATTCTAAACACTCCTCCAACAAGTGAAATATTGCTTATAAAACATCTCTTTTTTAACTTAAACTCTTATTTAGTATTATGATGTTTCTTTTTCGAAATCTTCCGCAATACTCAAACTCTGATTCATTCATGAATTTCAATATAGCTATGTGAGTTTTATTTCAAAAATTCAAATAAAAATATAAACCCATATGCTATGATATTTCCCATTAGATTTAAATGCTTAATGTTTCCAATAATTGTTATCCATGACTTCATTTCTCACCATAGCGGGGGCGTAGGGTTGTAGACATTAGATAACCTTATCTCTAGTCATGTCTTGTCCTTAACCGGGGAGGGTTCCAGTGGGGCCTTGCGAGGCACTGGGGGGAAAGAGTGCTAGGTTAAGTTGTTTGTCTAGTGTTTGCATATGGGATTAACACCCCAACCTACGACATGTTTGCAGCTCCTCATGCCCATCCGTCACTTAGTACGGGGCTAGGGTGTTGACATATTGTCTGGGTAGATTGGTTACTTGGAAATCATGATTTTTTTTAGGCTTAAAACTCTTATTTAAAGGGAAAATCATTATTTTTTGCTTAAACTCTAATATATAAAAGGGGGAGAACTACAAACAAAAGGGATAAAATAAGTCATAACTCTGATCATTTTCAATGAAAGACAAGTCTAAAACTCCTTATCATTTACTTAAAAAGCTCGATCATGCCTTCTCTTTTATTTACACATTTTTTAGTGCTTTGTTTCCCTACCCACTTTTGCTAATAATAAAGGGGGAGAACTAACATGATAAAATACAAAAGGGGGAGAACTAACAATGATAAATGTAACCCGCTATCATAAACCCAACATGACAAATTCAGTTGATAGCATACATATTAAGGGAGCATTCACTTAGGGGGAGCATATATTTAGGGGGAGCAATTCTAAATGCTAAAATCAATAATCATCCTAAAGTCATCACTCTCACACACACACAAGTATAGTCTCATCATGCTTATTTATTAATGCTTTGATTTATCATTAATGGATTTGTTATTATCAAAAGGGGGAGTTTGTTGGAACACGGTCTTCCGCATCTCCTAGGTTTGAGAATAACAAATCTTATGAGTATTTGATCTTGTGTGTTCAAGTGTGCAGGTTAGCATAGTCCACATGACTCAAGGAGTACTCACGATGTCTGCCCCCAAAATTGAGGCCACAATTCGAAGAGGCTCACTAGCGCCGGCGGTAGCGATAGCGCCCGGAGCTAGCGTTGATCTGCGCAATTCCGGCATCGTTTTTAGAAGGAGCTAGCGCCCGGCGTTAGCTACTAGCGCTGGCGGTAGCATGGCGCACAAGAGGCATGGAGCAATATGTTGTCGCGGATTGAAGATCCTGTCGCGCAAAACGTTTCCTAATCCGGGCTAGCGCCGGCGGTAGCACTAGCGCCGGCGGTAGCGTAAAGGCTATAAATTGGATGCTTTGGCTCCGAATTCTTCATCCTCCTCCAATCCCAAACTCCAGAGCTTCGTGCTACAGCAGAGAGAGGAAGATTCAGAGCGATACTCCCACAATTCCATAAAGCCTTAAGGAGATCCGTGGAGAAGATTTCAACACGCGTCATTATCGTGACGAAAGGCTGCATCGACTACGATCATACTCTGCGGGCCTTCGTCCACATCTCCAAGAGATCCACATAGAGGGAGTTTTTATATTATTGTCTTTTCATTTCATATCTTTTCTGTAAACGGTAGTGAAATCGCCTCGTGTTGGCGACTAGGTCTGGGGTAGGACTTAGGGATGAAATTCGCCTCGTGTTGGCGACTAGATCTAGGTTAGGTCTAGGGGGTGCTCGAGGCCTTTCTGGGGATAGATCGGCTAGAGCAGCTTGAGGCCGTATCTGGGGAGAGATCGACTAAAGGCAACCGGTTCGTGGGGATACGAGTCGGTATAGAAAACAAAAAAGAATTTTTATTAGTCGCCTCCGATTTCTAGCGTCATAGAAATCAAGTTTTGTAAAACATTATTTGATATTAATAAAGCATATCTCTTTATTACTGTTTTACTTGATGTCTCTTTATTAATCTTGCAATATTCCGAAGTTTTTCTAAATATAATCTAAAGTTTTTGAAAACCCTTATTCACCCCCCCCCCTCTAAGGGCGCCGACCGATCCAACAACGACCCCGCCCCACACTCGGGGCGGCGGTGCTCCTTCCCTGCAAGTAAGAGTCAGCAGCATATATATATATCCGCAAACAACACCAACGGAGGCAAACCAAGCCACCCGCTTCGTGCTCTCAAGGCACACTTTGGCATACTCCCTGAGTTACGCCCTTACGCTAAGTCCTATTTCAACTTAGACAAGCAAATTGAGCTAGCCCATCAACGAAGTTACGGCACTCTTTCATAGCCCGGTGCAACGAGGGGCGACCTCTTCACCACCACTATAGGGGGTTCGGTTCAGCTAGACCCGTGCTCAATCATCGTAGTATACACGATACAGGTAAGCTTCACCCAATACCCATTTCTTAAAGCTGGGGTTTGCAAGTTCCACAGCTTTTCCTGCTACGCATCCAGTCTCCAGGAAGTTAGGTAGCACGGAAACACACAATCTGTGTGTTGGGCGCTACCGCTGGCGCTAACGCTAGCGCCCGGCGTTAGCAACAAAACCTAGTTCTACCCTGCACTGGTAACAGAACTCAACCCTGCTACCTCTGGGAATACACCTCCAGACATCAACAATGGTAGCTCACCTGGAGCTACCGCCGGCGCTAACGCTAGCGCCCGGCGCTAGTGACAGAACTCAGTTCTGCCACCAAATTTTGGGTATAGCCTGGGAAACACCTCCAGGTCCTTTTTTTGTACAACAACAGTCACATGACCTGAATCACAGCACGTACACAGAATTATTTCCGGCACTTTACACGCACTAATCATCACCAATCCGGCTCGACCTGTCCAGATGGGCTTCACACATCATGCCTATGTCCATAATACCGTTTCGGACTCTATATGCAATTTTTGGGGAAATCATTTCAACCCACTGGAATAGCCGATCTACTAATTAGTAGAAGTATTCCAAACCAACATGGAAATCAAAGGACATACATGTCCAAATCCTAGGGAGGAGATTCGTTACCCTTGTAGGTCGTTTCGGTGCCATAGAAGTGAGAGGGAGATGGCTGGAATCCGCGGTGGCACACGCACGCAGACGCTTCTTCACAAATCCCTCCTGGCACGACGAAAGCTCAACTCCAACGGATCTTCCCCCTTGCTCCCAAACCTCTGCCCTCAGCTCTCCTCTCAGCTCTCAGATCAGGAATGGCAGAGGAAATGAGAAGGGAATCAGCTTTTGGGGGTGTTTCAATTTTAGCGCTACCGCCGGCGCTAGTGGCTAGCGCCTGGCGCTAGCCCTAAGTCGGTACCGTTGAGAGACGCTACCGCCGGCGCTAGCGCTAGCGCCTGGCGCTAGCTCCCTGATTTCAGCTCATGCTCATTTTTGGTATTTTGAGTGCACATGCCATTTGGGGTCTTACACAAAGATGCTTACAAGAAGTATCAGGATGATACCCTAGATCTGGAATGCCTCATGCTTGCTACCATGTCCTCTGAGCTTCAGAAGCAACTCTAGAGCATGTGTGGTTATGAGATAATCGAGTACCTCAAAAAAATGTTCGAGGTTCAAGCTCGACAAGAGAGGTTTGACATATCCAAGTCATTATTTCAGAGCAAAATGGGAGCTCGAGACCTAGTAGGTACTCATGTACTCAAGATGATTGGGTATATTGAGAACCTTGAGAGACTGGGTTTTCCCTTGGGCCAAGAGTTGGCCACTGATCTGATCATACAATCGTTGCCAGACAGTTATGAGCAGTTTGTCTTGAACTACAACATGAATGAGATAGGCAAGACACTGCCCGAGCTCCTTGGCATGTTGAGAATTGTCGAGAATAATATGAAGACGACCAAGCCTACTAGCCCCATACTGATGGTGCATAAAGGCAAGGGAAAGCCCAAAGGATCAAAGAAGATGAAGATAGGATCTAAGTCTTACCTTGATCCCAAGTCTTCAGCACTGAAGAAGAAAGGTCTGGCTAAGGAAGGGAAGTGCCACCATTGCGGTAAGGCGGGGCATAGGAGGAGGAACTGTCCTCTCTGTTGGGAATATTGCCCTCAATATTACCTTGATTTGAAGAGGCATCACTCTCAATGCTAAGGACATATTGTATTTGATAAAGCTATACTTGTGTAGTATATATAGGTACAGGTGACTCAAAAGAAAGGGCCAAACATGCCCTTAGATGTGAAGAAATCATCTACAAGGAGATGAAGATTTGTCTCAGCAGAACCACTGAGATGAAGGGTCAAAACCGCTGAGACGAGGAGCCATCTCAGCAGATCCGCTGAGAAGAAGGTGTCTCCGCTGATAAGTTCATTAAACACTGAGAATCAGCGTGTTCGTCGAACGCAGAATGCCATTCGTCGAACGCAGGACTAAGTTCGTCGACCGCTGAGACGAGACCAAAGAAGGGCCGCTGTGAAGACACAAAAGGCGTGTTCGTCGAACGTAGAGTGTCGTTCGTCGAACACAGAACACTGTTCGTCGACTGCTGAGACGAGGTTGAAGAAACAGTTGAGATTTGGCATATCCGTCGAACGCAGAGTGTCGTTCGTCGAACGTAGAGACAAGGCAAGTTCGTCGAACGCAGAGTTTGGCAACATCGTCGAACGCAGAGTTTGGCAAGTTCGTCGAACACAGGATACATCGGGTTCGTCGAACGCAGAGTATAGCGCATTCGTCGAGCGCATACCTTCTCTACAGATAAGTAGGGCGGCGGGACCTGCGGCTAGGGCAAGTTGCAGAAAAGCTACAGGGGACCACCGATCTCTCCCATACTTCTTGGGAGATCAAATTAGAGTCGTTGAAGATGAAAAGAAGTATAAAAGAAAGTGTTAGGACATTTTCTATGCCCCGGCCAATTACGTGCAAAATCTCGATTCGCCATTGACGACTGAAGCTATCGACTTCCTTCCTGCTCCCTGAAAGAGAAGAAGAAACCGAGAGAAGAAGATAGCTCCTCCACCAGAAGGGGCAAGGTGATCTTCCATCACTCTATTGAAGAGGAAGATCAAGTTGTGGCTGTATTCAACATCTTCCGCTACAGGAAGCACAGGCTGTGCAGGATCTACAGGAGAGTACATCTGCTGTAATAAATTTCTAAACCATTTTTCTGTAGGGCATTTTGCTTGAGTTGTAAGACCTTTTGGGTCTGAGTTTGTAGGAACCTGAGGGTTCTGAGTTGTAGGGCTGAAGGCCAGAGTGTAGGATCAGGAGCTGATCTGAGTTGTAGGGCTTCATTACCTGAGGTGTAGGAGGAGGAATTCTCTGAGTTGTAGGACCTGCTGAGGTCTGAGCTGTAGGATCAGGAGCTGATCTGAGGTAGGGTTGTTTAGCCTGAGGTAGGACCTGTTGTGGTCTGAGTTGTAGGACCAGGAGGTGGTCTGAGCTGTAGGAGGTGGATTCCTCTGAGTTTGTAGGGCTGCTGTGCCTGAGGTAGGAGCTGGTGATAGCTCTGAGTTGTAGGGACCTTTGTCCTGAGGTAGGATCATTCTTGATCTGAGAAGTTCTGAGGAACTTGTGCTGTAAGCTCTTTGAGCTGAGTTTGGAGGAGTTGGCCTTGTCTAACACATTGTTAGAAAGGTGAAGGGGGAAAGAGGACTACTCAAGACACCCTGTCTCGAGGAACCTCTATACATACTTGTGTGCTTTCTGTGTTGCTTGATTTTCTGCTTAGAATAGTTCTAACAGTCCATAATAATCAAGTAAAATCCAAAAGACCTATTCACCCCCCTCTAGGTGATTTAGACTACAAACCTTATAAACTTACAAGTGGTATCAAAGCGAGGTTGGTCAAGAAGGACTTAACAGTCTGACCAGATCCTAAAAGGTATAGTCAAGTCAACACCCAATGGCCTCCAGTGTAATGCAGAAGGAGATGAGCTCAATGAAACTTCCCATATGTAACAAAGCCAACTTTGGCATATGGAAGCAGAGGGTCAGATTATTCATGGAAGCATCTGACCCCAGAATCTTTATCACTATTCAGGAAGGCCCCTTCCTTATCACAAATCCCTCCACCATTGATCTTACTAGGCAGGTTGGGAAATCTTACACTGAAATGACAAGGGATGAGATGGCATTGGCTACAATGGATAAAAGGGCTCAAAACATTATTGTCAATGCTATTGATGATTCAACCTTCCAGAATTTAGTGCACTGTGAGATTGCAAAGGAGATGTGGGATACACTGATTGTGTATATGGAAGGAACTGAAGATGCGAGGAATGATAGGAAATCCCTCCTCAATCAAGAATATGAAGTCTTCAGGCAGCTGGCCCATGAAAGCATATCCTTGTGCTATGAGAGGTTCTTCAGAATAGACAATGAGCTGAGAACCTATGAGAGGGTGTTCACTGATTATGAGCTGAATGACAAGTTCCTTAGATCTCTAACTAGGGACTGGGACACAAAGATATGTGCCATCAGGGAAGTGGCCAAGCTAGGTGAGACCCCAACTCACACACTGTTTGGGAAGCTGCTCTCCTATGAGATGCAGCTGTCTGCAAGGAAGGAAGAGGATATCTCCTCAAGGGCTCAAGCAAGGGAGAATTCTGTAGCTCTCAAAGCTGACAGCTCCAAGAGAAGCTAGGGCAGGTTGGTGTCTCCTTAAAGGAGAAGTGCTGAATCAGAAACCAACAACTCTGATAGCTCTTCCTCTGATGAAGAATTTTCTGCCTTTTTGAGGCAATTCAAGAAGATGATGAAGAGGGGGCAATGGAAGAACAAGCCATCTTCTTCATATCACAAAAAGGAGGACAGCAAGGAGTCAAAGCATCACTCCAGGAATGACAGGTATTGCTCTAACTCTAAATATAATTCCTCTAAAGTTGTCTGTTATTGCTGCAGTAAGCCAGGGCATGTCATTACTGACTGCCCAGTCAAGAGAAAAGAGAAGGATGAGAAGAAGAGACATCAGCCTAAAGGCAAGAAAGGAGAAAAATCCCTTCTAGCTAAGAAGGAAAGGAGCCATAGTGAATCAGACTCCAGCTCATCTGAATCAGAAAAGGAAGAAGCCCTTATTGGGCTGGTTGCTGTTGAAGAATGTGCAGCAGAAGAAGATGAAGATTGCCTAGCTGCAAAGGTTGGAATCAGGGCCCCTCTCTCACACTCAGATAGTGATGAAGAGGAGGATGAAGAAGACATTGTTCAGCTAGGCCTTATGGCCTTCACTGATGAGGAAGGGAGTTAGAATGCTTCTGACAATGATCAGGTACTATCTCATTCCACTTCAATTTCTGATTGTGAGACTAGACCAGAATCTGTTGCACCTTCATCAATTGATGGAAGGGGCATGGAAGCTGAGGAAGAACTCAATCAATTGATTGACAAATATGGTGTTCTTTTGGAGGCTCTGAAGAAGAGCAAGAAGCTTGCCAAGAGGCAAGCCCAATAAATTATTTCCCTCAAGATGACTAAGAATGACTACACTGAACCTATCACCCTGGTGGCTCAGATGAGTAGACAGATTAGCCATTTACAGGGATTAACTATTGCTCAATTGAGCACTATTTCCCTGAAGAACAAGGTCATCAAGGACCTTGAGGAAAAGCTTGAGAAGGAGAAGAGCCTGGTGGCTCAATTCTCCAAGCCCAGATTTGTGCTTCCTATCATTGACACCTTCTCCTCTCAAACCAATAGGAGAGGACTTGGATTCAATAAGATGGAAGTAGGAGAAGGGAGTGGAGTAAAGAGCAAGGAGAAGGCTAAGCCTCAAACCACCTTTCAAAAGGTGCTACTTCCTTCCAACAAGTATGGCCATGAAAGTATTTATGGTCACTGGAAGAATGGGAAGTCCTATAGGAAGGAAAATACTCCTTCTCATAGTGAAAGAAAGGGCATGGGATTGAGTGCATTGAAAGCTCTCCATGAGGAAATACAAATGGCCCAATCTGGACCATTTGTGTTTGGTATCTCAGCACCTTCAATCAAGGACAAGGAAGCAAGCACTTCCAAATCAGCTTCAGCAAAAAGCAAGACTGCTGTCAAATCTATTGATAAGGCCTGATGCCCGGTGTCTGATTCCATCAGATCTTGTATGGCTGCCAAGCCAAAGCAAGTTGAGGCCTTCAGGACAAAGAGCAGCAAGACCGTCCACAGATTGTCTTTCAGTCAGATTATTGCTGAAAGAAACAGGAAGAATGATGCAGTCTCTTCTGCTGAACATGTGCACAGTGCTGTACCAATTCAGAAAAATGTTCAGAAAAGGAGATACAATATTCATGATTGTTGGCGCTGTGGCAAGGTGGGACACTTTGCCATAGATTGTTGGTACAATCCCAATGTACCTAATGCAAAGAAGAGCTTTCCTGCTAGGAGTGTAGCAAGAGTAAGGTCATTTGATTATGCTAACAAGAACCTAGGACCCAAGTCATCTTGGGCTCCTAAGGGACATTAAACTCTGTTTTGCAGGATAATTCAAGTACCAACCCCATCATCATTTGGTATTTGAACAGTGAGTGTCAATGGCACATGAGAGACAGGAGGTTGATATCATAGATTCAACATCAAGTAGAGGACTAAATCCTCAAGGTTCTCCTAGACAGAATTCTCCAAACATGGATGGCCGGAGTGAAGGGGAGCATTGCTCTCTCTATGGAGAAGAAGATGGGTGTGTTATTGAGGGGGAGCACAACCCAGAGGCTGGAAGAGCAAAAGCTCAGAATGTTGAAGAGGTGGTGGAGAAAGAGGTGGCCACAGTTGTTGTGCACAACCTTTGTGAATTCAACATCAATTGAGGACTACCTCCTCAAGGTAAGTATCTCTACTCCTATTGATTTTAAAGAAAGATGATCAACTGAATCAGAAAAATCTGGATCAGCTGAGTTTTAGGTTTCCCTTAAATCATTAGATCATCAATAGATGTGCTCCAAATGAGGGGGAGCTAAAATGGGTTATCCAAACTGAACTAGATCAGCTATTACAGAAAATAGCTCTCTAATTGAGGGGGAGCAAATTCCCTGCTCAGGTTGAGGGGGAGATGGCAAATGTTAAGAGTGCTTGGTTGACCTATAAGTTGATCCAAAGGGATCAATAGATGCTGCCTCCCAATCCATAGAAGGTTAAATAGTTGAAGAAACCAAAAAGGGGGAGATAGGGCCAATACTTAGGATAGGCCAATGCTAGATAGGGCCAATGCTTAGGATAGGCCAATGATAGATAGGGCAAATGCCTAGAGTGGTAGGGCCCATGCTACAGATCATTGTTGTGATATGTTTTTGCTGTTAATGTACCTTAGCATTGGGGATGTTCTGCCTTCTTCAAATAGGGGGAGATTGTTGGAAATATTGCCCTCAATATTACCTTGATTTGAAGAGGCATCACTCTCAATGCTAAGGACATATTGTATTTGATAAAGCTATACTTGTGTAGTATATACAGGTACAGGTGGCTCGAAAGAAAGGGTCAAACATGCCCTTAGATGTGAAGAAATCATCTACAAGGAGATGAAGATTTGTCTCAGCAGAACCGCTGAGACGAAGGGTCAAAACCGCTGAGACGAGGAGCCGTCTCAGCGGATCCGCTGAGAAGAAGGTGTCTCCGCTGATAAGTTCATTAAACGCTGAGAATCAGCGTGTTCGTCGAACGCAGAATGTCGTTTGTCGAATGCAGGACTAAGTTCGTCGACCGCTGAGACGAGACCAAAGAAGGGTCGCTGTGAAGACACAAAAGGCGTGTTCGTCGAACGCAGAGTGCCGTTCGTCGAACACAGAACACTGTTCGTAGACCGCTGAGATAAGATTGAAGAAACAACTAAGAGTTGGCATATCCGTCGAACGCAAAGTGTCGTTCGTCGAACGCAGAGACAAGGCAAGTTCGTCGAACGCAGAGTTTGGCAAGATCGTCGAACATAGATTTTGGCAAGTTCGTCGAACGCAGGATACAGCGGGTTCGTCGAACGCAGAGTATATCGCATTCGTCGAGCGCAGACCTTCTCTATGGATAAGTAGGGAGGCGGGACCTGTGGCTAGGGCAAGTTGCAGAAAAGCTACAGGGGACCACCGATCTCTCCCATACTTCTTGGGAGATCAAATTAGAGCCGTTGAAGATGAAAAGAAGTATAAAAGAAAGCGTTAGGGCATTTTCTATGCCCCGACCGATTACGTGCAAAATCTCGATTTGCCATTGACGGCTGAAGCTCTCGACTTTCTTCCTGCTCCCTGAAAGAGAAGAAGAAACCGAGAGAAGAAGATAGCTCCTCCACTAGAAGGGGCAAGGTGATCTTCCATCACTCTATTGAAGAGGAAGATCAAGTTGTGCATGTATTCAACATCTTCAGCTACTGGAAGCACAGGTTGTGCTGGATCTACAGGAGAGTACATATGCTGTAATAAATTTATAAACCATTTTTCTGTAGGGCATTTTGCCTGAGTTGTAAGACCTTTTGGGTCTGAGTTTGTAGGAACCTAAGGGTTCTGAGTTGTAGGGCTGAAGGCCTGAGTGTAGGACCAGGAGCTGATCTGAGTTGTAGGGCTTCATTGCCTGAGCTGTAGGAGGAGGAATTCTCTAAGTTGTAGGACCTGCTGAGGTCCGAGCTGTAGGATCAGGAGCTGATCTGAGGTAGGGCTATTTAGCCTGAGGTAGGACGTATTGTGGTCTGAGTTGTAGGACCAGGAGGTGGTCTGAGCTGTAGGAGGTGGATTCCTCTGAGTTTGTAAGGCTGCTGTGCCTGACGTAGGAGCTGGTGATAACTCTGAGTTGTAGGGACCTTTGTCCTGAGGTAGGATCATTCTTGATCTGAGAAGTTCTGAGGAACTTGTGCTGTAAGCTCTTTGAGCTGAGTTTGGAGGAGTTGGCCTTGTCTAACACATTGTTAGAAAGGTCAAGGGGGAAAGAGGACTACTCAAGACACCCTGTCTTGAGGAACCTCTATACATACTTTTGTGCTTTCTGTGTTGCTTGATTTTCTGCTTAGAATAGTTCTAACAGTCCATAATAATCAAGTAAAATCCAAAAGACCAATTCACCCCCCCCCCTCTAGGTGATTTAGACTACAATCCTTATAAACTTACACTCTCTATATTGAGGATCTGCAGAAAAAGAAGGGAAATGTGACTTCCGCTTCTGGTATTTTTGTTATAGAAACAAACCTTTTTGCTCCTTCATCTCGGGTATTGGATACCAGTTGTGGTTCTCACATTTGCACAAATGTGCAGAAACTGGGAACGAGAAGAATGATGTGTAAAGGAGAGGTAGACCTGCACGTTGAAAATGGAGCAAGAGTTGTTGCCGTTGTCGTTGGAGTCTATCATCTTTCTTTGCCTACTGGGCTTGTAATAGAACTAGATAAATGTTATTTTGTTCAAGCCATAACTCGAAACATTATATCCATTTCATGTCTTGACATGAATGGTTTTCATTTATAATTAAGAACAATTATTGTTCAATTTTTATGAATTATGCTTATTATGGTGTAGCCCAATTGTTTAATGGTTTATATGTTTTGAACTTAGAGCAGCCAATCTATAATATAGAAAATACTAAAAGACTAAGAACAAATGACTCGAATCCAATGTACCTTTGGCATTGTCGTTTAGACTATATAAGCGAGAAACACATATCCAAACTCTATAGAGATGGAATACTGGAATCATTTGATTATGAATCATTTGAGGATGCTAATCTTGCTTATTAGGAAAAATGACTAAAACCTCTATCACTGGTCATACTGAGAGGGCTGATGATCTTTTGGGTATCATACAAAGTGATGTATGCGGACCCATGAGTTCTATGGCTAGATGTGGGTTTCACTACTCCATTATGTTTACTGATGATTTCAGTAGATTTAGATACGTGTTTCTTATGAATAACAAATCTGAATCCTTTGAAAAGTTCAAGGAGTTTCAGAATGAAGAACAAAACCAACTAGGAAAAACAATTAATGCAATTCGATCTGATCGAGTTGGCAAATATTTCAGTCAGGAGTTTCGTGATCATCTGAAAGAGTGTGGTATTGTATCATAGCTCACTCCACCTAGAACACCAGAACATAATGGTGTTTTTGAGCGGAGAACTCGTACTTTGTTAAACATGGTACGGTCGATGATGAGTCATGCAGATTTGCTCGTTTCCTTTTGGGGTTTTGCTCTAGAGACAACTGCTTTCACACTAAATCGAGTTCCGACAAAAACGGTTCAAAAGACACCATATGAGATATGGACTAGGAAGCGTCCTAGTATGTCTTTCATTAAGATTTGAGGTTGTGAGGCATACGCGCGACGTCAAATGCCTGACAAGCTGGAACCCAAGTCAGATAAGTGTTATCTTGTGAGATATCCTAGAGAAACTAAAGGGTATTACTTCTACCCGCATTCCGAGGGTAAAGTATTTGTTGCAAGGAGTGGTGCTTTTATAGAGAAAAAGTTCCTGTCTATAGAGAACACCAAGGTAGAACTTAAAGAGGTTCAAGAACCACAAACAATGAATGAACCAGAATTGGAACCTGAGCAAGGACTGCAAATTATTGTAGCTGGAGAAACTGCTCACGAAACACAAGTCCTATGTAGATCTGGTAGACCTAGAGTTAAGCCTGAGAGATATGGATTTCTGATGTCTCAAATAGGTAGTGTGTTGCTTATGGATCATGATGATGAGCCTGCAACGTACCGAGATGCTATGTGTGGAATATACTTTGAGAAGTGGATTGAAGCCATGAAATCTGAAATGGACTCCATATATGCAAACCAAGTTTGGACCTTGGTGGAACCATCTGAAGGGGTACACCTATAAGGTGCAAGTGGGTCTTCAATAAGAAGACAGTCATGGATGGGAATGTACAGACATTCAAAAGGCGACTGGTGGAAAATGGTTTCAAGCAAATTTATGGTGTTGACTATGATGAAACTACATTGAGCTCGACATGGATGGGAATGTACATGCATATATTTATTTAAAGCATCATTCTTAAATGGTCCCTGGTTGAGGTATCATCTTAGAAATTAGGGACAGGATGATACATCAAGACTAGTATGTGGGTGACTGATTACTGGTTCTCACAAGTCATGATATGAGATATCAAGTCATCACATAGGTACTTGTTAGGAACAAGTTGTACTGGACAGACCCACCGTGAGACTACTTTGTGGATTATTATATGAATATGTTACAAGTAAATCTCAAGTGACAATGGTGTTTGTAGTTAGACCAGAAGTAACAACATTCATCAAAGTGAGAAAGAGAGTACTTTGATACCATCTAAAGTCTTCCTTGAGAAAGGTTGATGATAAAGGTGATTATTGGGTACGTTACGAATCATTTGGGTGTTTGTGTGTGGACAAAAATGCAATTTGTCTTCCTATATGATAGGAGTTACATCCATTGGCCCCTTGATGGTATAAGACTGAGAAATGCATGACCATGCTGGGTTGAGCCAATATATGTGTAACGACTCAGAAGCTGACGTCCGATCAGAACACCGTCCACCGATCTAGCCTCAACTGGCCTCGCTACCGGGCTACAGCCCAAGCACCCAACCCCTCTCCATCCACAGGAGAGTCGTTGGTGGCCACAACCTCCCTTTGATGAGGTAAACTCGATTGTTTAGCATGCACCACGGGGACTTCCCAGGAGGTCACCCATCCCAGTACTGCTCCAGCCTGAGCTCTCTTAACTATGGAGTTCTTCCACTTCTCATCACCAATTGAGCTGAAACTCAATTGGTGATGAGAAGTTGAAGAACTCCATAGTTAAGCGTGCTCAGGCTGTAGCAGTACTGGGATAGGAGACCTCCTGGGAAGTCCCCGTGCTGCATGTTAAACTATCAAGTTTGCCTCATCAAAGGGAGGTTGTGGCCACTAACAACCCGTAAGTGGGATGGAGAGGGGTTGGGATGCTTGGGTTGCAGCCCGATAACGTACTATGCTTCGGGCACACTTAGGTAAAGCCCATGGGGCCGGGGCATTACAATAATGGTCAAAGTTTGCTGGGACAATTGCGGGCGTGAGGAGCTTTCGTGTGAGCGAGAGCAGACCATGCTTGAGGAGTTCCCTGAGTTGTTCCGTTAAGGTACAAAGCTAACTTTTGTATCTTTGTAGTAGTTTGCACCGTTAGAATTTTGGGACGAAATTCTTTTTAGGGGGGGGGGGGGGGGGGGGGGAGGAGGATTGTAAGACCCCCAGTGTTCAGGTGCAAAGAATTCGTGGTGTGCTAAGATAAGGAGCTAGCACCGGGCGCTAGGGCTAGTGCCGACATTATCTCTTATCATCGAATTGGCAGCATATCGACAAAGGGACTTGTGTGTCGAGGGTTAGCACCAGTGGTAGTGCTAGCTCTAGCGGTAGCTTTCTCGACGACTTTGTGTCCCGATGAATGTATTCCGACGAATCGTGTTGAGTGCTCGTGAATTCGGCTCGTCGAGAGCTAGCGCAGGCGGTAGTGTTAGCGCTAGCGGTAGCGTCTCGACGATTTCCTTAAGCGGCTATGGATAGGATCGGCTGTATCGCCTCTGGGCTAGCCCCAGGTGCTAGTGCTAGCGCCAGCGGTAGCATTTATATATATTTAGCCTCCAAATCTGTGATTTTCCTTAGTTTTCTCTCTGTTCCTCTCTCCTAAGGCAAAGACTGATCATCAAGAGAAGGGAGATCCATTTGGTTTAGGCAAGTTCGAGGAAGAAGAACTCTTGCATGTTTGTGCCGTCTTCGAGTCCGTGGAAAGGCATCCTGGTCAGATGGCACCGAAATGAGCATCAATGATAACAATTCTCCTCCTTAATCTCTGGACATGCTAGTCCTTTGATTGATATAGTAGTTGGAAGATATCCACTAATTAGTGGATAGGATCTTTTGACGGGTTGATATGGATTATCCTCGTAGAAAAGTGAATATAGAGTCTGGATCATTGTACAGACATAGGCATACTGTGTGAAGCCCATATGGACAGGTTGGTCTGTATTGGTGATGTTGATATGCTATATTGCACTCCGGAGAAGACTCTGAGTATGTATGCTTATTTTTTGGGTTCTGAGTGTTGTGATGTGCTGCAGGGAGTCCTGGAGGCTACCCCCAAGAAATACCCAAAAGAGCTAGCAGAATTGTGTTCTGTTAGCTAGCACCAGCGCTAGTGCTAGCGTCGACGCTATTGCTAGTGGTCCTTGAGATCACTTGGTGTGATGGCAAATGGCCCTGGGGGCTGTGATGATGACCCGGAGGAGGTTGTCCGTGGAAACAGGCCGAGGTGAAAGCTTACCTGCATCGTGTGTTCGCGATGATTGAGTAGGGCCTAGCTGATCTGAACCCGCCCATAGTTGTGGTGAAGAGGTCGCCCCTCGGTGCACTAGGCTATGGATTATAAGCCAGAAAACATTGAAGTGTGTACGACCTAGCTCAATTGACCATCCAAGTTGAAAAAGGACTTGTGGATGTCGTGCCTTGAGAGCACAATACGTGCAACCGTGAGTTGGCGTATATGGTTATTGTTTCTATGCGGTGCTTAGACGCACCTGTGAAATATCTGTTGCTATTTCTTTCTTGCATGGAAGGAGAACCGCCGCCCCGAGCATGGCGTGGGGTCATTATAATCTTGGTCAGCTAAAGCTGACCGGTTACTTGTTTTCCCACCGCTTGGTGGATTGTGCTTCACAGGTCCTAGCGAGATGAGCGGGAAATAATGGGTTTGGAAACCCAGCTGCTGCACTTTACTGGCCCTCGAAGGCCAAAGTGTTTTGAGTGTTTTTCCTTCATGTATTTTTGGCCTGCGTGTCGATGTTTGGGAATCATGTAATAAGAAAAGCACGCTTTGTTCTATGGCCTTAGTGCCAAACTCTTTCATATATATATATATATCAGTCATTCCCGTTCTTTACTGTGGACATGTGCAATCTGGTAAAAGAGTTAATTAACTTAAGCTTCCGCTTATGTGTAACTCTTAGATGTTGTTGGTTGGGTAACTGAATACGTAACCCTCTTGCTTGTTCACCTTATATGGCATGGGGTCCCGACCGGACTTACTGTTATATACTATGCAATGGGTGAGGTGTTACAATTTACAGCTCAATTGATGTTGAGAAGTGAAAGATCTTTAAAGTTAAGCATGCTCGGATGGGAGCAATTTCAGGATGGGTGACCTCCTGGGAAGTCCCCGTAGGGGCGCTTAACTTGATCACTTCTCTTCAAAGGGAGGCTGTAGCCACCAACAATCTACCAGTGGGCTGGAGAGGGGTTGGGGTGCTTGGGCTACAGCCTGGTAACGTACTGTGCTTCGGGAACACCTTGGTAAAGCGCATGGGGTCGGGGCGTTACAATATGATATTGAGATCACCACTCTCAGAAGGTCTATTCTAGGTCAAGAAAGCATGGGTTGAACAATTATGAGGGTGACACGGTCCATGTCTCTAGTTCAATCCAGGTGTAAAGGACAAAGGAACATGACAACACTGATACATTGGTCACAGACATGCTTGCTAGAGTTATGAACTTTTATTGCTTGGGTAGTAATGATGCATTGCTAGATGCAGCTCATTATTTATGAGACTTTTGTTGATACCCACTAGATCAAGTGAGACTGTTGGAATTTCTAAGGTGATCTAAAAGTTATCAAGTAGTTAGTCTTACTGCCAATGCGATATGAGCCTATAGGGTCGCACATAAGAGCATTTGGAGAAATTGGAGAAAGGATTGTGTTGGCCTTGCTCATATTGGATATTAGTAAAAGGACCAATCCTATGACTATTTAGAGTAAAGTTGGTTTGAGAAAAACGCTCCTTAAATATTGTGAATATTGTATGGAGCATGCCGAAAAGGGTTTCAAGATGATATTGTGAATATCATCGAGAAGACTTCAAGACGACATTGTGAATGTTGTCATGACAGATAGCCTATTGCAGGGATCACAAGCAGATATTGTGAATATCAACTCAGATCGATGTCGTCAAGAACGTCTTGATGACATAGACAGTCACGACTTTCTCGTCGATATGTCTTGACATTTTCATCGATTTGCCTAGACGATTTCGTCGAGACTGTCTCGATGAAATAGTATGCAACTAGTTGATTTGTCGAGACTGTCTCGACGAATGATCGATTTCGCCGAGAATGTCTTGACGAATTCATCGAGAATGTCTCGACGAATTCGTCGAGAATGTCTCGACGAATTCGTCGAGAATGTCTCGACGAATTCATCGAGACTGTCTCGATGATTTCGTCGAGATGTCTTGACGAATGTGGTCGACCCGACAAAACTGCTTGTACTCTATTTAATCTGGTTTGCGGATAGCAAAGATTTTGTTTGCCTTATTGTCGTGGGTATAAAAAGGCAAGAGACATTAGGTTTTGCGTGACTTTGATGCGATAGAAATCCCAAGAACTGATATGTGGTCCCGTGCGACCCCTTGTGCGAGTGCGAACCTGTACTCGTGCGTCAATCGGAAGCCGTTCTTGAATATCGAAGAGGAAGTGTTCCTATTGATCTTGTTGTTGTTCTAGAAGAATCATCGCCGCCTCTCCATAGACGGATCTGGCAATCCGTGGAGATGTAGAGGGCACTCCTTCTCCGACCTAGTTCTTGTTTGACAAGAACTTAGGGTTCTCTGAAAGTTCGTGTGGACTTCTATAGAGGTGCAGATCTATTTCTGTGCTAACTCCTTCAGACGAGCTTGCCGATTTTGACGGAGGCGTAGGAACAAAGAAGAGGACTCGGAATTGGATTCTGATTCTAAGGAAGAATTTTTCTTGGTGCATCCGATTGAGTAGTGACTCAATTCCGCACAGGTAATTTTATTTTGTTACTACAATTTCTTGATTCATGGTTAAAGAAAGAACCCGTTATCTCTCTTTTGGGTTGTTCTTGAATATTCCGCTACGCGCATCTTATGTGTCTACCCATAAGGAAACCCCAACAACCGACCAACATGGAAAGGGTTCGAATCCACCTTGCCCGGCTTAATCTTCGCGAACAACCAATACGATGCTGCTACAGCTTCAGTTCCTCACATTAAATCAGACAACCACTTCCAGGTCATCAACACATCCACATGGGAAATTTCTAATAACACCAAGTGATATCTGGTATCACTAGCGACAACGCCGACGTTAGTGTTAATGTCGGGCGTTAGCAAATAGAACACCATTTCTTCCCAAAATGAAGGTGTTTCCTGTTGTTGCTCTCCAACATAGTATACAACCTAGTACACAACATTCAAGCTATACAAAATAACACATAAGCACAGAGTCTTCTCTGGCATGCAATTCAATCATCACCAATCCGGACCAATCTGTCGCAGATGCGCGTCACACATCATGCCTATATCCGTACACAAATCAAATTTTTTATGCAGTTCATACCGGGGATGGACAACATTTACCCGGTGAGTGTATAGTCTTTCACTAATTAGTGAAGGAGGCACTTCCATGTAATATGCTAACAACAAAACATAGGACTAGCATGTCCAAGTTCAAGAAGAAGGATCGTTACCCTTGACGATCTCTTTGGCGCCCTGAATCCACAAACGATCCAGATGGAAAGGCTCATGGCACGCTCTCCTACATGGATCTGAACTCGGCATGTGAAATAGTGCATGGAAACTCTTCTAATGGCCACAAGAATCCTTCTTCTTCCTTTCCATTAGAGAGAGAGAGAAAACGAAGTAATAAGTGAGAAGAAGATTACAACAACTGTTACCTTAGTTGAGTCAAGATAAATCCCACCCATCAGATCCAAAATCCAAGAAGGAATGGACAACCAAGATTCAATTTGATGAATCTGATTCAAGAGCTAACATCGGTGTTAGCACTAACGCACGGGTTAACCCCGAAGAGCAGTGGACTTGAACTTATCCAGAACCGCTTAACCAAACGGCTAGAAGACTCAATGCCAGTGTTAACCCTAACACCAGGATTCAGCCATTTAGCCGTATCGATGGGACCACTTGACGACACAAGGATATTCTCAACGTCAAGGCTATCATCAAGTCTATAGCTAACGCCAGCGTTATCCCTAACTCCCGGCGTTAGCCCAGTTGATCGTCAAGACCTCTCGACGACAACAGGAGCTTCACGACGACAAGGTAAGGTCATCAAATTGATATCGACCTAACACCAGCGTTAGCACTAACACCTTGCGTTAGTATGTCGACTTGACACCTTTTCAAACAGATCAAGATGATATCTTCAAGACGATATATTCAAGTCGATTTCGCTAACGTCAGCGTTAGCACTAACGCCCAATGTTAGCTTCTTCTACTAGAAACTTTGCTTTCTTCATCTGGGAAAACCAGGGGTGTTATAATGCTAATTTGGCTCTGTATCTTATCATACTCCTCAGCCACATAGCTTGAATATAGGAAGAGTGGAAATACATCAAAACTGAGGAAGAGGGAGAGAGGAAATACCTCGAAGCAGAAGAAAATATCTGAGTCGATAGAGATGATTGTAGACTTTCGTCGCAGGAGCTCACATTGACTGAGTTTAGAGTTGGAGAGAATAAAAGTGCACATAGTTAGAGAGAGAGAGAGAGAATATATAGTGGGAGAGAGAGAGAAGAGAGGGTGGGAGCGAGAGAATGGCTGATGCTGAAATAAGGCGTGGAAACAGGGCAGAAAGAAATGCTCGGCAGGATTCAATTTTTCAGCATCTCGAAGGCAGGGGAGCGACCACCTGGCGGAGATGGAATTTCTGGTAACGGGCACGAAGGTGAAGACAAAGAGGTTAGTGTTGGATCTTATGGGCCCTTAGAGGGGGGGGGGGGGGGGTGAATAAGGGCCTTTTTAAATTATGATTTTTTACTTAAGAATTTTTAAAACAAATTTTGCTTTTCTAAAAAACACTTATAAAAATTTTCAAACTATGAAAATTTTAAATTAATTCAAACACAAATTTCTAAGTTAAAGATTAACCAACCAAATTTGCAATTAAAGAAAAAGTCATAATAATTTTTTTTAATCATGAAATTCACATACAATAAAAATGATCTTAACAATGCTTAAGATCAAGGCATAAACTTTTAACAATTTGAGTTTACCAATCCTTCTCCCAAGGATCGGAAGGCTATCACTTGTCTCTCCCTAGACCAAGCCCAAGTTTATCCTCTAGATCTTCCCAAGATCTAGACGTAGCACACAAGGCCACGATTTCCTACCAAGCCACGCAAGGACTTGGACGCTCCGCACAAGGAAGCGATTTTCCCCTAAGCCATGCAAGGACTTAGACGTCACGCACAAGGAGACGATTTCCCTACCAATACAAAGTGAAATGTATATAAATGAAAATACAAAATCAAATGAAGAACTCCCTAGAAATTCAGATCTCTGAAAGGAAGGTTGAAGCCTCGAGATGATCGTTGATGTAGAAGCGCGTCCGATCTCGTCTTCAATTTCAAACCTTCTAAGCACAAATGAGAGTTGATGAGGTTCTGGAGCTCTTTGGTTCGTATGCACTCATGAAAGGACTTAGAATTTTCAGAGCTTGGAATGCACGAACAAAACGAACAAATTTATAGTTTTTCACTGTCGCCTGGGCGACATCGCTATCGGAATTGCGACAACGCCAAACTGCTGCTCGTCGTGCAGTCGTGCGGGCAGTTGCTGTAACTTCTGTCCTGTCATCTAGGCGACATCGCTGTCGGAATTCCGACAGCGCCAAAATACTGCTCGTCGTGCTGTCGTGCGGGCTGCTGCAGTAACTTCTGTCCTGTCTCCTGGGCGACAGTAGATGTCGGAAAATTCTGACATCGAAATTCTCCATACAGTTAAATTGAGCTCCAATTAGAATTGTGAACATCTCATACCTGTTACCTGCACACCATCAATAAAAATAGAATCAAATACAAACAGGATTTTGTTATTATCAAACCGGAAGAGTGTGAAACGCATGCTCCAACAATCTCCCCCTTTTGATAATAACAAATCCGTATAAAAAGAAATCATGTCTATTTAGGTTGTTGTTTTTAACATATGGTGTGTGCACAAAAATAACATGATATATTCCTCTTAAATGTAAGCTCCCCCTAGATGAATGCTCCCCCTAAATGAATGCTCCACCTAAATGTTATAGTAAAGTGAAATGATGTATTATTTAGGTGGAAGATTTAGGTGGAATTGTTCTTATTGTTCTTTGATTTCTTGAATATACTTATAATTCTCCCCCTTTTGGTATTAGCAAAAGTTAATTTGAAATGAATGAGTAGTTCTTAAGGGAAGAGGTAGGATGTAGAAAATAAGAGTAGGCGGAAGCACTTGTGTTGAAAATGATTGAAAGTCTTGAAATAATAGTAATATGTCATAGTATTGAATAAACTCATGAAGAGATGGTATAGCCATATGAAGTAGTAGAATAAAAAAAACAACTTAAACATGATTAATGTCATTTTAAAGTATCATAGAAAGACACAATTGTGTATAGAAATTTGGAATCTTTTCGGTCCAATTCTCATGAGATGAAGGTTTATATAACATAATGATGTGTACAAGTGTCGCTTTGATCAAACATATGAAATTATTTAATTTACATGATCATTGCAATAAAAAACATAATATAAGCATACAAAAAAACTTTGACCTTGAAGATATAGCACAATAAGAATAGAATACCAATTTTTATTTTGCACAAGACACTTTACAATTCTTTCCAAGGTGCTCAACCTCACAATGGAGACTTATCAGGAGGGTAAGTAGTGCTTGGTGGAGTATCCTTGTCCTCAATTTAAACTTTTTTTTATCACAGATTTTGTGATATCTTAACTTTGTAGTTTGTATAGATATTTATATATAGTTTTATTTTTAATTGACCAAGGATCTCCGAATTCACTTGAATCGCAAAAGATGGTGTATATTTGGTTGTGCTAACAAATCAAGCTTGAAAGTAGTTTTTATGAAATGCTATTGAATTATGTTAAAGCAAACATGATTCATGTATATATTAAATAGAAAGACATATGTATGGATCAAAAGAAGTGAACGTGATAACTCATTATTATATATAAACAATTTCTCATACTTAGAGGCATGCGAAAACAATTTCCAATAGTCTAAACCACTTAGCAGGAGTGTCAATACTATGATAGAGTGGAAATGAAATCATATAATCATGTAAATAACAATTTTTAAAAAATAAAAAGCACATGGTTTGGCAACAATTCATGAGTTGTGCGATTAATAATGACATATAACTAGTGTAGAGTATCAGAGAGTTCAAAATTGAAGATAAATCAAATTTGGGAGCTGTCGGAATTTTTCGACACGCACTATCGCCTGGGCAACAGCTAAAAGTATAAAAACGGCTAAAAAACCGAGTCAAACCCGATTGTACATCATTTTTTGGACTGGAAGGCGAGAGGAAGGTGCCGGAGTGCGGCGACAACCCTAGATCTAAGGTATGTTTGGTTGATTTTTAGGTTTTTGACTTAAATTTTTGAAATAAGGTATGTTTGAATCTTGTGTTTTTTTTGGGTTTAAGATTTGTATTTTTACATTGATTAATTTCAAAAATAGTAGATGATCTTTTTGAAGATGGTTGAAGAAGATGAATAGTAAATGATATGTGAGAAGGTTTAGTTTTGTTCAAAAAAAATTTTTTAACAGAAATATAGCTTGATTTTGAGTAGATCTGGAAGTCTATGTTGAAAAAAACATATAAAAAAGCTCACTGGATCAATGTCAGAATTTTCTGACAGTCAATGTCGCTTGGGTGACATCGTCCCAGTGCACAGAACAGTGATTAACTTAAATTTAGTTTTGTTATGTTTGCAGAATGTCTTCCAGTTCTAAGGCTCGTAAAAGTATATCCGAAGATGCTCATAGTTCATATCAAGTATATTCGGGGATTGAGAAGGCAATTATTGGAGTTTCAAAATATGTTGAATTTGTCTCTCCTAAGCACGACCATATCTACACTCTTCTTGCTAATGCAGGTATATTATCAGTGATTTTAGTAGATATGTTCTCATCTGTCTTGATCCGAGAGTTTTACAATCATTTGGAAGACCCTAAACACACTGAGTTGGATGGGGGAGTGCGATCGAGATTCCAAGGTCAACAAGTGGAAATAACACATGTTGATCTTAGAGATGAATTTGGTCTTCTTATGATTGATCATATGTCAGACATAGTAGAAAGCTATAGAAGGGACATAGATTGGACTCTTGTAAACATGAGTTTACATGGAAGTAAAAAGAGGACCCTAATCACGGAAGTCTCTTCACTCACTCCTGATGCCTATTTAGTCCAAGACATATTGAGAAACACAGTCATGCTAAAAAGTGGTGATACAAGGAGTATCACAGCACAGTTGATGCTGTTTACATATTTTATTATAGAGAAGGAACCCTTTGATGTAGCGGACCTCATCCTTGCCCAGATTCGTTATGTTATTAGATTAAAACAACCAAAATGGGTGAAGGTTCATACTTTGCCAATGGGGGCTATAATTCAACGTATTCTCTATAAGAAGTATGAATGGATAAGGCAAGATTCATACTTAGATGATTGTATTCCTGAAATATACTATACGGGTACCATGAAAGTTAAGAAGCCTCATAAAAAGCCTCATCCTAGAATAGAGATTAGAGAGCCTACAAATCCTAGAGGAGGAATACAATGAGAGGCTATAGATGATCTTCGTGATTCATTTGAAGAACACTAGAAAGAAGTGAAGAAAGATCGCAGTAGACTGTAGAAATTTATGAAATTTCTGGTGAAGGGACTGAAGTTAAAGCCTACTCCTGAAGAAGCGGCCGAATAGGAAGTCCCAGATGAAGAACCGGCACGCCAATCGGTTAGGCGGACTCGACGTGGAAAGGTTGTAAGATGTGGATCTTCAGAAGACTGTCCAGAAAGTAGCGGGGCTGGATATGATGATTCTGAGTAGTTTCCAGCAGTTGCTGCTTCTGACTGATGTCAGAATTTTCTGACACTCACTGTTGCCTGGGCGACAGTGAACTTACCCAGATTTCATTTTCTGTTTACTGAACTTAATCTTATGTTTATTTCTACTATTTTTCTGGAACAATTTGTATGAATTATTAATGATATGAGTCATTCAAATTCTATGTTTTGATTTAAAATGATGTTTTTCCATTGTTCTTTATCTTATTAAACTTGATTTGTCATATTGGATATGCTTAGTTTGAAATATCTAGGATTCCTAATTCAAGCCTTAGCATTGAAAACCGGGAATCCGGCAATGGTTTTGTGAATATATCGGCTAGTTGATTATCCGTTCCTATGAAGGAAATTTTAATCTGATTATTTTTAATGTGGTCTCTTATAAAATGATGCCTAACATCAATATGTTTAGACCTAGAGTGATGAATCGGGTTGTAAGTTAAATCAATTGCACTTTTGTTATCGCACCATAGCTCTATAGTTTGTTGTTTAATGTTAAAGTCTTCTAAAGTTTGTTTCATCCAAAGAGCTTGTGCACAACAACTACCAAGTGCGATGTATTCGGCCTCGGTGGTTCAGAGGGCAACAAAATTCTGTTTCCTACTCGAACATGAAATGAGTGAAGGGCCTAAAAAGTGACAAGTGCCACTAGTGCTTTTCGTATCTAGTGAACAACCGGCATAATCAGAATCAGAATATCCAAAAAGAGTAAAATCATCGCTATGAGGATACCACAAACCAAGTTTAGATGTGCCAATTAAATATCTAAAAATTCTTTTTACCGCATTTAAATGTGATTCTTTGGGACCGGCTTGAAATCTAGCACATAAATAAACAAAAACATAATATCTGGTCTAGAAGCGGTTAAGTATAAAAGTGAACCTATCATGCCTCTATATAAAGTTTGATTTATGGATATTCCACTTTCATCTTTTCCTAATTTTAAAGAGACACTCATAGGAGTACTAGCTTGTTTAAGATTTTCAAATCCAAATATTTTCAAAACATCATGTATATATTTTGATTGGTTTATAAAAATTCCATCATGTTTTTGAATAATTTGAAATCCTAAGAAATATTTTAGTTCTCCTACCATGCTCATCTCAAATTCACTTTCCATCATTTTAACAAAATAATTACATAACTCTTCATTAGTGGCTCCAAAAATAATATCATCAACATAAATTTGTAAAACAATTAAATCATCATCAACTTGCTTAATGAAGAGTGTACAATCAACACCACCCATTTTAAAACCATTTTGTAATAAATATACGTTCAATCTATCATACCATGCTCGTGGTGCTTGTTTTAAACCATACAAAGCTTTTAGTAATCTATACACGCGATTAGGAAATTTTTCATTTATAAAGCCTGGGTGTTGTTCAACATAAACTTCTTCTTTAATCAACCCGTTTAAAAATGCAGTTTTAATATCCATTTGCAATAATTTAAATCTTTTATGACTAGCAAATGCAACAAAAATTCTAACTGCTTCCAATCGTGCAACAGGTGCAAAAGTTTCATCAAAATCTACCCCTTCAATTTGATTGTATCCTTTCGCTACAAGCCTATCTTTGTTTCTAGTGATCCTAGAGTCAGTATCTAATTTATTTTTAATAACCCATTTGACTCCTACCACAGGATGATCACTAGGTCTATCTACAAGAATCCAAACTTTATTTCTTTCAAATTGGTTAAGTTCTTCATTCATAGCTAGAAACCAAGATTCATCATTTAAAGTGGTGGCAACATCTTTTGGTTCTATATTTGAGACAAAACATAAATTTGAAAAACTTTCATGTAAACTAGAATGTGTACGTACCCCACTTGATGGTTCTCCAATAACAAATTCTTGCGGATGATCTTTTGAGAACCTTAGCTCGGTTGGAGGTACATAGCCTTGTTCTTCTCCTTCTTCACCATCTTTTTCATCTTCTTTCTCTACTTTTTCTTCATCTTCATTATCACCATTTTTCTTCTGATTTTGTTCCACATCTTCTCCATTGTTCTCATTACCTGCAGCTTTAGAATTCTCTACACAAGAAATGCCTTCCTCAAATTTTACATGAATAGTTTCTTCAACTACTTTTGTATGTTTATTATAAACTCTATAAGCCTTGCTAGTTGAAGAATAACCAATGAAAAATTCCTTCATCACATTTTTCATCAAATTTACCTAAGTTATCTTTTGTATTCAAAATAAAGCATTTACAACCAAAAACTTTAAAGTAAGATACACTTGGTTTTCTTTGAAAATAAATTTCATAAAGAGTAAATTGTAATGTAGGACGAATCATGACACAATTAATAATATAGCATGCAGTATTAACCGCTTCGGCCCAAAAATATTTTGGCAATTTAAATTCACAAAGCATAGTACGTCCTAATTCTTGAACTGTTCTATTTTTCCTCTCCACTACACCATTTTGCTGTGGTGTGCGAGGAGCGGAAAATTCGTGTTTTATCCCAAATTCATTACAATATGAAATAAATTTTTCATTATCAAACTCTCCTCCATGATCTGATCTAATGCATTTTACTTTTAAATCAAGCTCATTTTGAATACGTGAAATCAGTTTTACAAATTCATCAAAAGCATCAGATTTTGAATTTAAAAAAGATGTCCACCAAAATCTAGAATAATCATCAATAATAACAAACGTATATTTTCAACCTCCTAGACTTTGTGTAGTAATTGGACCAAACAAGTCCATATGTAATAATTGTAGAGGTATAGTAGTAGAAATAACATTTTCGCTTTTAAAAAATGATTTTGTAAACTTTCCTTTTTGGCATGGTGAACATAATGAAGAAAACTTTCCATTCAAATTTGGTAAGCCTTTTATTATTTTATTTTTAGAAAGCTTTACTATGCGTTTAGCACTAGAATGTCCTAGTCTCCTATGCCATAATTCAAGTTCATCATTCTTTGAAATAAAACATTTAAGTGTAGAATGAGATAAATAATGAAAAGTGATTGTATAGACATTGTTTATTCTTGGTGCAGTAAGTACGATTTCGTTTGTTTTAGAATCAATAATTTTGCAAAGGTTTGAGCTAGAGTCAAATAAAACATTTAGATTTTTATCACATAGCTGACTAATAGAAATTAAATTATGTTTCAAACCTTTAACATATAAAACTTTTGAAATTTTAAATTCTTCGTTACCTACTACTCCAATGCCTTTGACTTTACCCTTGCCATTATCTCCAAATGTCACTGTTCCACCTTTCTTCATCTCCAGGCTAAGGAACTTTGATTTATCGCCCGGGATGTGTTTTGAACATCCAGAGTCCAAATACCACACGTCTTCCTTGTTCCTAGCCTGCATGCACACCTAAAAAGATGATGAGAGTAAAGATTCGGTTACCCAAGTGGTCCCTCCCATGGTATAGGTGGACGCCTTAGGTACCCAGATTTGTTTAACGTGAACTTTTCTTTTCTTCCAACATTTGCCCGAGATGTGACCAACTCGATGACATTTGGCACATATAATGAATAGTGAGGAACCATTTTTCAATGGTTTCTCTGGACTCTTGCTGGAGGAAATATCTTTATATGTGCACTTAGAAGAAATTTTATTTTGAGAAACAGGTTTTCTGAACCTGGCGCTGTCGCTGGTTCCGACATCAGCTGTCGAAAATTTCCGACAGCTTCCAGAGCTTCCAGAAACGTATCCTAGCCTAAATTTTGCTGTCCCATGGAATTGGTTGGCTAAAATCATATCCAAAGATTTTTTTTCCAACACCAAATTTTCCAATTGCCATGTTCAACACATTTACTTTGGACTTTAAAATTGAATTTTCTTTTACTATCATGCCACATCTATTTGCAAGATTTTTCTTATAATTCTCTAATTGAGAATGAGTGGTTTTAACAACTTTTTCTAAGTCCTTTTTCTCTTTTACAAGTAGATCAATTTTTTGATCAGACTTAGAAATAGTACTTTCAAGTTCTTTTATCCTTGTCGAAGAGTGATGACACTCTTGACAAATTACCTTCTCGTTCCCAATAGATTTCAACTCATTTGATAACTTTTTATTTACTTTCAAAAGATCTTTATTTTTACATTTTAAAAAATCGATTTCCTTTAGGCTTTTATCCAAAAATTTGCAAGTTTTCATAAGTTCAGAATATAAATCATCATAAGATGGAGGAGTTACCTCAGTGTCGCTTTGAACACAGCTATCATCGTTAGATGACGCATTTTCTTTCCCCATCAAGCATACATTTGCTTCTTCTTTATCTTCATCGCTTGCTTCACTTGAGCCTTCAGAAGTTGTGTCATCCCAAGTCTCCGCCTTCAGAACCTTCTTTTTGAACTTCTTATCGTGCCTCTTCTCTTTCTGCTCTCTTAGATATTTTGGGCACTTGCTTCTTATATGTCCAATCTTTTTGCAATGATAGCATTCCGGTAGCGGACGTTCTTCTTCATCATCCATTTTTCCTTTGCCTTGGTTGTAGGAAAAATCCTTCTTTTTGAAAATTTTTCTAAATGAGTTTCTCCTCTCAGGATTTCTCATAAACTTCTTAAAGTTCCTCACAAACAGTCCTTCTTCATCTTCCTCACTTTCTTCAGTCTCACTTTCAATTTCCTTTTTAGATCTCTTCTTTTTGGGCTCCAAATTGTACTCTTGGCTTTGAATCTTCAACTCCACTTCATGGGTTTTTAGATTCCCAATGAGGCTCTCCAATTGTAAGGTCTTAAGATCATGTGACTTAGAAATTACAGTCACTTTAGGATTGAACTTCGCTAAAAGATTCCAAATTTCAAATGCAGTATCACAAGCACAAACTCTATTAAATTCAGTGCGATCTAGTGCGCAAAATAAAGCATTCATGGCTTTCGCATTGTTCTTACATTTTAATTTATCATTGCCATCCCACTTGTCTTTGGGTTTGTCCATAGTTACATCTCCTACAACAAATGTTGGGGAAGTATAACTCGTCTCGACCATATTCCAAACTTCTATGTCGAGAGCTATTAGAAAACACCGCATTCGGGTTTTCCAATAATTATAGTCTGTGCCCGTAAAAAGTGGTGGCCTACTAATTCCTTGCCTCTCAACGAACGCGTGATCGTTGTGCGCCATTACTCTTGGTGGTAAAACCATTTTGGAGAAACCTGCCTCTGATACCACGTGTTGGATCTTGTGGCGCCCTTAGAGGGGGGGGGGGGGGGTGAATAAGTGCCTTTTTAAATTATGATTTTTCACTTAAGAATTTTTAAAACAAATTTTGCTTTTCTAAAAATCACTTATAAAAACTTTCAAACTATGAAATTTTTAAATTAATTCAATCACAAATTTCTAAGTTAAAGATTAACCAACCAAATTTGCAATTAAAGAAAAGTCATAATAAATTTTTTTTTAATCATGAAATTCACATACAATAAAAATGATCTTAACAATGCTTAAGATCAAGGCACAAATATGATAATAAACTTTTAACAATTTGAGTTTACCAATCCTTCTCCCAAGGATCGGAAGGCTATCACTTGTCTCTCCCTAGACCAAGCCCAAGTCTATCCTCTAGATCTTCCCAAGATCTAGACGTAGCACACAAGGCCACGATTTCCTACCAAGCCACGCAAGGACTTGGACGCTCCACACAAGGAAGCAATTTTCCCCTAAGCCACTCAAGGACTTAGACGTCACGCACAAGGAGACGATTTCCCTACCAATACAAAGTGAAATGTATATAAATGAAAATACAAAATCAAATGAAGAACTCCCTAGAAATTCAGATCTCTGAAAGGAAGGTTGAAGCCTAGAGATGATCGTTGATGTAGAAGCGCGTCCAATCTCATCTTCAATTTCAAACCTTCTAAGCACAAATGGGAGTTGATGAGGTTCTGGAGCTCTCTGGTTCGTATGCACTCAGGAAAGGACTTAGAATTTTCAAAGCTTGGAATGCACGAACAAAACAAACTAATTTATAGTTTTACACTGTCGCCTGGGTGACATCGCTGTCAGAATTGCGACATTGCCAAACTGCTGCTCGTCGTGCTATCGTACGGGCAGCTGCTGTAACTTCTGTCCTATCGCCTGGGCGACATCGCTGTCGGAATTCCAACAGCGCCAAAATACAGCTCGTTGTGCTGTCGTGCGGGCTGCTGCTGTAACTTCTGTCCTATCGCCTGGGCGACAGTAGATGTCAAAAAATTCCGACATCGAAATTCTCCATACAGTTAAATTGAGCTCCAATCAGAATTGTGAACATCTCATACCTATTACCTGCACACCATCAATAAAAATAGAATCAAATACAAATGGGATTTTGTTATTATCAAACCGGAAGAGTGCGAAACGCATGCTCCAACAGTTAGTGCGATGGAGGAGTTTCTGGATGAGAAATGAAGAAGAAGACAAGAGGTTTATTGTTGCGTACTGATGAGTCATATTTATATACACTTTTATGGACTCATCTAGGCTAGTTTTCCTGCTTTTGCACTACATTTTCAGTTCTTAATTGCTTATATTTTACTCGTTCGTGCTTTCACTATTAGTGCAATGTCTTGGCCCATTGTGGTGTGAAATTGCGCCCTTTATTGTTGGGGGCAAGCACAATGTGCTCCCCATTTTTTTTATGCTTTTATACTTGTGCTGGAGGTGTGTTCCCAGCGTTTGGATTTATTGTGCAGGTGGGCAGATCATCCCTATTGCCCAGAATTCATCCTGTATGAATCGCACGGTCGTGCATATACTTGACGCACGGTCGGCTGCGGTCGTGCGCTATAATCGGCTGGTCAATATGGTGATCTGCCCCGCTCGTGCGTTTTCTTCACGCACGGTTGGGATCAACCGTGAGCGAACAAAACACACGACCTCCTATTGTATGCCAGATTTCGAGCTTTCTGAATTTGCCCGTGCGTTTTTACGCACGATCGGCTTCGACCGTGCGTGAGTAAAACGCACGGGCGCGACTGCTTCGTCTTCCTGACCTTTATTCTCGATTAATATCGCACGGTTCACGCATGGACGTGCATTCGACCGTGCGTGACCAAATTTCTGACTTTTTCTATAAAAGCTGCAGATCTCGACCTAATCCGGAGTTCGCCCGATCCATCATCTTTCCCGCGCCTAAGGGTTCCCTCTCTGTTCCAGTTCTCCGTTCCATCACCGCCCACCATTTGGAGGTGCTCCGGACACATTCTTGGCTCAAATCTTGAGCCGGAGTATCCTCTTGGCCGCCTCCATCATCTTAGTGCTTCAAGGAGAGGATTCCGCCTCCATCTTCATCGCCAAGCAAGAGCTCTTTGCAGCAGACGTGGCCGAATTGTAGTTTACCGGAGAAGACTGGTCCATTGGGAGGAAGTGACAACCCTCTTCTACCCCGGAAGATAGTTGGGACCGAGCTAGGACGTGGATGGACAACCCGACGATTCCTACCGAGAATCTACAACAAGCCTTCGGATTCGGTCGTATCTCTTGCATTTTTCTCTACTTGTGTGAATGTATTTGGTTGCGTTCTTCATTTTATTGATGATTTTGTGCTATAAACATATTTGCTCTTCATGATAATTCATGTTTATGAAATGTTGTTGTATGTTTATTAGTCATTAGAGGTGCGCCACCAAATCCACTCCACCCTCCACTTCATTCTGCTAGCCTACTCACTTCATTCTGCTTGCCTACTCATCCATCCGCCCTTGCGAAGTAGTGCGTTCAAGGCCTACGTATTTTCCATCCCACCTAGCGAAGCAGTGCGCTCAAGGCCTGCATAGGATTAGTTTAGTTGTTTTTCTTTTATTTTCCATAAACCAAATCCCCCTTTTCCGCAATCCATCCGCTCGAAAGGACTTCAATCTCAAGTCCTTCCTCAAAAGTAAACTCCACCTTACCGTGTTCCTTAGAGATTCGATACTTGGGGATTCACTCCCACATTTTATATTACTTGAACGATCGGTACACTGCCGCTTCGTGCCGCAGTCTCGCTACCGCCCATAAGCGGTGTGCTAGACTTGCGCATCAAGTTTTTGGCGCCGTTGCCGGGGAACACAGTCGTGTGAGTTTTCTGGAGAGTGAGAACCTGCGAGAGAAGTTCTTCCATTTGTAAATTGCATCTTTTTGTTTTGTTTCATATTTTGTTTTTCCTGTTTTAAATTTAGGTTGCTTTAGTAAATTATTGTTGGGTGTAGTATTTTGCACAATAGTATTTTTCTTTCGAATCTTGTTATCTTCACACAATGTGGGCCGCATTTAATATTCGTTGTCGTTGGTGTGGAGATATTTCTCATGCTAGTGATATATGCCCATCGGGAGATAGTATCCCTAGTCCCCAAGGCTCAATGTATCGGGCACCGACACCATACGGTACCTCATACACTGCGCCTAAGTCCTATGTCTACTCTTCCGCTCCGCACGTGCTGTTTTTGCATTCATCTCCGACCCAATTTGAGGCGAAGAAAAATGCAAAACAGTGCTTGTTTTGTCGGAGCATGGATCATGCCTTGAAGGATTGTGCTGCATTTCTTCACCAGTTGGACGAGGATGATGAGCCGGATATCCGGATCGTCCCGACTCCTAACTATGACAACACACCTTCTACTTCTGATTTCTTTTTTGTGTCACCTTCATGTTCTGAAGGGAATGATGCATACACGCTTATCAGAGTTGTGGCTGATCTAGGCTCTGACATGGCTGAGTCCATCTCCCCTGTGCATACATCACCTTGCATGAATTCGATTCTTTGTGAGGAATCCGTGCTTGACTTTTATCCAAGCACTATTCCTCCGCCTATTGTGCATTCTACTACATTTGTCTATGATGACATTATTAAGGATGTTTTGCAGGATAAGGTAGGTGATTTATGTGTTCTGCCTATTCCTATGGAGGAGGATATTTTCCAAGGTGACGAGGATTCTACCTCAGCACCGGTGGAGGAAGTCCAAATCGTGGAGGAGGTCACAGATGATCCTGCTGATCCTTGCAGCATTGTCGACAACGTCAAAAATATCTTATTTCCCCAACCTATCGGGAGTGAGACCGGGACCACTCCCCCGATTATTGATTATTTCAGTCATTCTTCCCTTTTATTTCCTGACCCCCCTTCATCATCTGAGCCTGTGCGGGTTGAGTCTTCACAGGTACTTCGGGAGGACTTGAAGCATTTTGCTCAAGTCAATGATGAGTGTATCCTCTCTTGTGAGGAGGTTGATCCCTCCTCCATAGAGGAAGCCTCATTCATTGCCTTCTCCTCCTGCCACCTCCCTGAAGACGACACCTTGCTGGGCAAACATGTTTTTAGTGAGATTTGTGAGTATTCCTCCTCCTCTTCTTACTTTTTATTCCCTCTACCTGTGACGAGCAAGTATCATTATTTATATTTAGGTAGAGGAGTAACTGTTCTGTCACCGTATCGGTACCCGCTACCGACACGCATATTAGAACAGTTACCTGTACATTTCCTTTTTCATACTCCCATTAGCTAGAACTGTTTTAAATTTGAATAAGTCGTGCTGGGATGACAATAACCTCAGTAGTTATCTTGCTTTTCTTGCAATTTCAGTTTATCTAGTTTGTTTAGTTAGTTGTACTTTATTTTAGTCTGTATATTTTCTTTTGTTTTTGCGGAGCTCACCCCCTACAGGTCCTTCTGGATGGCGGATGCTGCAGCTTTTTCTTGGTTTACATGCTAATCTTCTGGTATGCTCATTTCTGAGCATTGGGTACTCTCTTTCCCCAGACTTCATTTTGAATTTCATGGTTATATCTTGTGTTGGATTGTTTAGATTAAGTCTGGGGGAGAGCTGCTTTTTGTTACCCACTGTGCACGCACACGTTGCATTGCATACTAGAAGTAATTTTATCTCATTTATTTAGTATTGTTCATCTGTACCACACACCACAACACCCACATTAGCGCGCACTTAGCCGTAGGCGCGTTACGAGTTTAACTCATTTCCTTTGTGTGTTTGGGGAAATGATTGTGCTGGCTTTTAAATTATGTAGTAGAGTAAAATGTTGACTCCGGTGTTCCTAGTCAAGTACTCATGTGAGTATAGGGATTTGTGTAGATTAGATTTCTTTTTATACTTTTAATTTTATGCATTTCTTTTAGTGTAAATATTATTTACTCTACTCAAATGGAGAATCCGGTGTGAATCAAAAGGCAGCATAGGGATGTGTGTAAAGTATCATTAGATGTGTATTGCTCGAGATGGGAGGAAGGATAATCTTTCTCGGTGGCTAAGAACTTGCCCCAAGCGATTCTTGAAGCATAGGCATAGGATAGTTCTTTTGCGTGAGAATGACGTAGGCCATCATTTTGGCCCGGTTGAGCCTTTGTGCCATTCATGATATCTTCCCTCGCTAGCCCCTTTGTGCCTACCCAATCCTTTTGGTTCAACTCCACCTATACCTCACCAAAGCCTCAATGCCAATCTTAGTCGCACACCCAAATGCAAGAATTTTGTTTAGATTTTAATGTGGTGGTGTTGATTATGGAATTATAATGTGAATATGTGGTTGTGTTCATTGAATATGTGCTGAAAAGAAAAGAAAATATATATATATTGATTGAAAAAAAAAATTGTTGAAATGAAGAAAAAATGCTAAATTGAATATTATTTGTAATATTGGGAATAGGTGGTGTACACACCCATGTTGCAAAAGTCTAAGTCTGAGGGTGTGGTGCACTTCATTCGATGTTGTTGTGCAAGGAGTTGTAATAAAGCTCATTTGGGTTTAGGTGTATCAAGCCTTCATGTTTATATTTGTTTACCTCACCATAACCCAAGCCCCATTTAAAACCTAAAGTCCTACTGACTCACGCTTTGAACCAATCTAATGTCGTTGAGAGAATGTGATCGGGCGAGCTTATGGTCTCCGACATCGATGGATTTCGGTGGAGTTTGTCCGGAACCCCAACTTTGGCAATGCTCGTCTCAGTGTTTATTTTACTTTCTCCGTATGTGTGACCGGATGATTCACCATGACTCCCATTTTGAGTAGAAGTAATAGTTATTTGCTATATTAGAAATTTATAAACTATGTGTAAAATTAGAAATCTTCTCTATTATTTTTCTATGCATATGCGCATGCGACTTCGCATGGTATTACATTTTGTAATTTTTAAGCTAGCTATTCCATTTTCCCGCCTGCTTAGGATTTGTTTGCTCGGGACGCGCAAACAGGTAAGTCTGGGGGTGTGATGAGTACCATTTATATACACTTTTATGGACTCATCTGGGCTAGTTTTCCTGCTTTTGCACTTCATTTTCAGTTCTTAATTACTTATATTTTACTTGTCCGCGCTTTCACTATTAGTGCAATGTCTTGGCCCATTGTGGTGTGCAATTGCGCGCTTTATTTTTGGGGGCATGCACAATGTGCTCCCCATTCTTTTTATGCTTTTATACTTGTGTTGGAGGCGTGTTCCCAGCGTTTGGATTTGTTGTGCAGGTGGGCAGATCGTCCCTATTGCCTAGAATTCATCCTGTATGAATCGCTCGGTCATGTGTTTACTTGACGCACGGTCGACTGCGGTCGTGCGCTATGATCGGTTGGTCAATATGGTGATCTGCCCCGCTTGTCACAACCCGCATTTTCCCAGGAATTTAATACATATTATCATAGCAAGGGGAAAATACGCGTCGTGATGCCACGTCCTGCAGGGGACGACTACAGACGCTCAGGCAAACACTCCTTACGTTAAATTTATAAAAGACATATATATGTTTTAGATAAAAAGAAAATTTATATTTTTAGCTTAAGACTGCGTCCCTCGGTCCGGTGGATCACTACTCCACAAGTAGAAAGCTATACATACGCAGCGGAAAAATAGGTTCATTTTTTAGCCTACATGAGCATGAAGATCCACATCCCAGAAATAATATGCACATGTCTATGTTTAGTATAGTAAGAAAGAATTTTCTATGATCTTCAAAGTATGTGACAATTAATAAAAATCATGATATGCAAAAATAACATTTTTATACCAATAAAGTAACTAATGCATCCTAACATAAAGCTTCTCAGAGAGCAAGTAGGTAAACAACCTGAAAGTAACAACAAAACCACTAGCAAGTAAACTAGCACAAGAAAACTAGAGCTATGGGCGTCAACAACTGACACGAGCCCATAGAAAAGAAGGAAAACATCCAAAAGAGGGCAACAACTAAAGAACTGCCCCTTACCTAGAAGAGAGGAAGGGCCTTGACAGAAAAACTGAATGACGCCGCTCTAACTCCTGCGGGAGCTAAAGACCTGAACCTGAGACATTCATAAGAAAAGAATGCCTCAGCCCAAAGAATGCAAGAAAACCAAGATTAGCAGCAATCAGAAATAAAAGATTGCAGAAAGGAGAATTAAGCAGATAAACATCAATAATCTTACAACAACTCGAGCCAGCTCAAACGAGTGCACTCGGTAAGAGGAAAAGCCTGCATCAGAAGGTAATAGCCAAAGCAATCAAAGCCAACAACGTGTCCGCCATTGCGACTCAGAGGTGGTGGTTATACATATAATATCATAATACACATATATAAGCATATATGTTTATAAGAACTTGAGATTGATCAGCTCAAATTAAACAGGTGTCGGTCCTTTATCCTCTGCCAACCCAAAAAGCCAAAACCGGGTGGTGGTACTCTATCCACTGCCACCCGAAAAGCTAAAACCGGGTGGTAGTACTCTATCCACTGCCACCCAAAAAGCCAAAACCGGGTGGTGGTCCTTTATCCACTGCCACCCAAAAAGCCAAAACCGGGTGGTGGTCCTTTATCCACTGCCACCCAAAAAGTCAAAACCGGGTGGTGGTCCTTTATCCTCTGCCAACCCAAAAAGCCAAAACCGGGTGGTGGTCCTTTATCCACTGCCACCCAAAAAGCCAAAACCGGGTGGTGGTCCTTTATCCACTACCACCCAAAAAGCCAAAACCGGGTGGTGATCCTTTATCCACTGCCACCCAAAAAGCCAAAATCGGGTGGTGGTCATTTATCCACTGCCACCCAAAACTACCCACCGCACAAGGCTTAAGACAAAGGTTCTAAATAATTAAATTAAGTTTCAATTAAGACACGGGACGTAACCCGAGATATCTGTTAAAATTTTTGATTTGAATCGTTTAGGAGTAAGCAGGAGTTGCATCAACTGAGTTAAAGCCAAACAACCATAATGCCACACAGCAACATAAGAAACTTTATTGAAACACAATCTTCATTTACATTGCGAGGCATACATGGCGAGACATGATTCATCAGAATCACGGAGACGAGAAGAACAAAACACACCAAAACAAATCTGGCGACTAGACAAGCTGAGACCGCACAGACCGCTCGACTCCAGAAGTCGCCCGGCTTGACCTGAGATCGCACAAACAGAAACCGGATAGACTGCCAACACTGCAAGACCGCACCTCAGACCACACGAACTGGAGCTTATTGGAACGAAGAACTGAAGCTGTCGCCAGACTGCAACTCAGATCGCCTAACCGCTGAAGGTCGCCTGATCGCTGAGCTCGCTGCGAACAGCACAAGAATGAACATAAACCAGTTTGCAGACAGACCACTGCCGAACTGTTTATTCTAGCCGCTGGGAATCACCAAGGAAGAAGACCGCAACCTGCTGATCGCAAACCTGCGAACACAACAAACAGTCAGCTTGCTTCCGAGACCGCCCGACCTCAAAGTGAGACCGCACGAATTAACCCAGGCTCAGTTCTTACAGTTCTCATTAGGAATGACGGGCCTTGCACCTCTATTTATAAGCGGGTAGACAGATGTCGTCACCGCACAGGAGAGATACAATCACCACCCGTCAGATCGCCAGCGGTCACATAAGGCAGGTCGCGCGAACACGAGACCGCGCACAAGCCGCGCGGTCACAAAGGTACTCCTTCCTTAGACCACCAGGAGCAAACCAGGAACCATCTGGCCGACATCAGACAAGTCGCCAGATCGCCAGGACAGACTGCCCGGATAGACGGTCATATAGGAACAACCCGCCCGGTCTTCCAACAAGGAAGACAGGCCAACCAGCAGAACAACTCGGGAACAGACCGCAGCTACAAGGAATAGACCGGCAGAACCAGTAGTCCGCCAGAGCAACCCGACAGAGCCAAATCGACAGAATAAACACAAGAACAAGCCGCGCGGTCATGGCGGTCTCCCAAATTCAAACCGCCCAGTCTCCTCCACTTCACTTCAAAATTTCAACAATATCAGCACCATAACACCCTAAGAATAGGGTCACAAAGAAATAAACACTATTCAACGATTCATTTGAAAACACTTGGTGAGTCAAAACTTGACTCCCAACGAACTTCCCTTTACAGTACGATGAATAAGGCATGATAAGACGCCACAATGAACACTTACCAAAAACAGGGCAACTTAAAGAATAGAGCATAGCTTTATCAAAAGTCTCAGCCAAAGGGACTTAAAGGTTTGATAATATCGCTTAAGATACCCGGGAACACCCGGCAAAAGAATATATAAAAATATGAGGAAACAATTCAGAATAAGCGAAGAAATCGACTAGAAAGACTTACATCAAAGTCGACGAGAAAGACTTATATCAAGTCGACGGGAAACTTCATAAAAGAAGAAGAAATTGCACGATCTTAGGGCGAGCAAACTTTTCTAAACCTAGGGAAGTCTTATCAGACTACCTGGTAGCATAACTAAATAGGTAAGGAAGCTATCCGGATTCCAAGGGGATGACATCAGGAATCAAGAACCCAGAACACCAATAAGACCCTAAAAGGGAAACACCACAGCCGCTAACCTAAAATCAACAGGTTAGGCAGACATGGAAGAAGAAAGGACTGAAATGAAGGACTTAAATCACCCAGCAAAATCAAGCCAAGTGGACTGCTACTACTTGAAGGACACAACCAACAAGAGAGCCTAGTATAAGTAAGCTTCAAGGAACAAAGTCATTAAGGAGAAGGAACGCTATTTGCAGCCCACAACCACTAAAAAGAAATCTTTACATTCAACCCAATTGCTAAGACAGTGAAGAGGAAGCATTACCCTTCACTGAGAAAGTTAACACACAAATTACATGGAAGACTGCGTCAGAAAGGGTTTAAAATACTCAGAAGTAAAAGGCAGATTACACAGAAAACGACCTTTCGGAGAGAATCTATCAGAACACAAGGAAGACCACAGACAGAACTTCACTTGCAGAAAAGGGAGATAAACAATCAAAAGATATATTTACATAAGGAAGATTCGGAGTTCTGAAGAAACATATAAGCCCAGGGAGGCGAAATGAGCAAATAAATGACCTCAACAACTAGGCTACTAGTGTGGGGCTAAGAGTGATTTTACAATTTAACCATTATTTAAATATAAATGCCGAACATGACAACCGTATTTTCTTATACCTAGGGCCATATAACCAAAGCAGTTGAATGCCACATAACAAGAATAAGCTTGAGCTAAGAGTCGATTACGCAATTTGAATTATCGAGACCTGCAACCCGGAAGCGGCCCACCGATCATATGACAATAATGGAACGTAATATCAATAATAGGATTATTATATGGTAGCCCACATACAAAAAAAGGTAGAACTATGGATAGCTAATAGAACTACCCATAGCAGCCCCCAAAGTAAAACCAACAAGAAAGATACTATAAGGCAGCCTGGAGCCAAACCAGCCCGGAGCCAATTGCAGCAGCCCCAACATAATAAAATTTAAAGAGCAAACCCCCTAAAATAAAATGCTATAAGACAGCGCCCATACAGAATACTATAAGGCAGCCCCCATAATAAATTCTGATAGAATTAAATGAAGCAGACTGGGACCAAGCACAGATCACATATAATTTTGTAAAGCATCCCCCATAGTAAACCAACAATATCCCAACCGGATTATATAGCAGCCCCAACTGAAACCATATGAAGCAGCCCCCAAAACCAAATAAATATATATAACAGCCCCCAAAAGAAAACCCTACTGGATTCGACTGGATTATTTATATAGCAGCCCCCCAACAATATCCAGTAATGGATTAAGAAGATAGCCGCCCCCAACAATATCCCAACTGGGTTATATATAACAGCCGCCCAACAATAAATCCCGTAATAACTTATGAAGATAACAGCCCCCAACAATAAAAATTCTGAATTTGCTATCCAAGGTAGGGAAACAGCCAATTACAAATTCCAGATAAAAACTTTGCTAACAAACAAGAGGAAATACCACATATAGTCCAAAAAATTTGCCAACAAAAAAAACTAAAGGATCAAGCCCTTAATGATCCAAAAAATTTTGTCAACAAAATTAGAAGTTCTTTGTAACAGCTACAAACACATCTCGGGCAACGGAATAAAAGATCAACAGCTAGCAATGAATACAGCAAAGACAAGATCAACAGCCATCAGTAGAAGCCGCGTGAAGATAGTTAACCCAATACCATAGGCCCACGTGGCATTAGCACTCTTAGTTGTAACGGTACCATAGTGGCTATGCGGATAGAATAATTTGTATAAATATAGCCATTAAGAACAAAGCCTGTAATGATGAATTTACGTTAATATTCTTTTTTTAGTTTCTTAATTTGTTTTGTTCCACCTTGCCACGTAATCCCTCCGACATTCTCGTCGGTGAGATTACATTGGTGCTCTCGTTGAGATCGCCGGTCGTAATGGCCGACAACGAACCACCACCCGCCACTCGAATGAAGGATCTAGCAACCGGCCAGCAAGAACTATGGAAATTGATGGATGCCAGGCACATCGAACAAACACAGAACTTCTCACGAATTGAGGCAGAAATGCTGAAATTGAACAAAGCATTACAACAATCAGCCGATCAAGCTTCACAAGAAATGCGCGCATTCAGGCAAGTCAACGCATTCCTGAAATCACCTTCATCAGGTTCCAAAGAAGGAGGGCAAGATCCAACTCAGTCTTAGACAGAAGTTCTAATGGTCTCTGCCTCATCATCGACCGGACCTTGGATACCACCAGCTCTTTCCCTCAACCATCCTCGAAGTTCTTACATCCCGGTAGCGACAATCCCACCTCAGAATAACATCATTGATGGGAACCCGCCCGCGTTGGGAAACTGGCAGACCGCGGCACTAGGTCTACCATATCTCAATCCAATGGGGACACGATGGCCTTCCTTTTCTGGAATGCCCAGACTATCCAATCCGAATCAACCTTTTTTTTCGGGACAAGCATTCAATTCTAGCATACAAGGCAACCCAAGCATCACAGGGTATACAGCCTTACCCAATTTCAACACAACAATCAGCAACACGCCCCTAGCATATCAGGGACAGCTGACGTATCAAGGTCCGCCAGAATTTGCACCACCAGGTGGTGGCCCGGGGCAACCCAACGTCCCAGGAATGGCTCAGAGTTCCATGCCTACTCATCAACGACATTCTTGGGGCAACAATACAACAAATACAATCCAACAAACACCGTTCTCCGTAAATGGTGAAAGCAGCGATACAAACCAGGGGAGAACACAGAATTCACAATGCATGCCAGGTCAAAATTAGCTCACGCCATACAACCCCAACTATGGGCCGGAAAGATTTCAGTTTCCCCACTTTGAAAATGGTGATCCAACCAACTGGCTAAAGAAGGTAGAACATTTTTTTAGATTTTATAAAATACCATACTCTGATTTTATGCCTATCATCGCTATGCACCTGGACCACCCAGCTTCGCTGTGGTATGAATCTTTAAACCCTGATGCCGCCTATCACAACTGGAATGAATTTAAATTTGTCATATACAACCGATTTGGCCCATCTGCCTTTGAAGATCCAATGATAAAAATTACCTTATTACGTCAAACTTATACTGTAATGGCCTACAAAGACAAATTTGAGGAACTAGCGACCAAGATAAATGGAATACCACCCGACCTTCTAAAAGCAATCTTTATTGTCGGGCTTAAGTCAACCATTCAACGAAGCGTGATAACTCAAAGACCATACACCTTAGATGAAGCTTTCAACTTAGCAAAACTTTATGAGGAACAATGGCAGGAGGAAAACCGTATACATCGCCCGCCCTTCCACACCTCACAACCACCACGAATAGGACCCACCCCCAAACCTGGTTTTAAATGACTAACTCCCGCGGAACTTCAACAAAAATGAGAAAAAGGTTTATGCTATACATGTGATGAACGATATCTGCCCGGACACAAGTGTAAAAACAAGATTTCTTGCCTTTATCTTGAAGACGACATACGTGAACCAATAAACCTATCCAATCCAAACACCGAAACAGAAGAAGCGGAATTGGAATACCCCACACCCCAAGAAAAAGGAATCACCTTTAATGCACTAATGGGCTCGTTCACTAGCCAGTCAATTAGATTTATTGGCCAATTATTATCCCATTTGGTCCACATTCTACTAGATAGTGGCAGCACAACCAATTTTATCTCCAACCGTATCACCAAATTTTTAAACATACCCGTCACACCCATTAAACCCTTCAATGTACACGTAGGCAATGGGGCATTACTGCCGTGTTCAGGGATGTATCTAAACGCAACCCTAACCATTCAAAATCACCAATTCCTTACAAACTTCTTCATACTGGACCTATATGGCTCAGACGTCGTTCTAGGAATGGTCTGGTTAGAATCGTTAGGCAATGTTACAACAAATTATAAAGACAAACATATGACTTTCCACTATAACAACAATGTAGTCAACTTAAAAGGACTTCTGGAAGAAACAACACCTATATCCCCAAGTCAAATAACCAAATTATTAGCCCAAGATTCAGTCTCATCCTCCGTCTTGTGTTTTTTGTCACTTCAAACGAACCCCGAAAACACAGCACCTAGCTTACACGAAAATCCAGCTGTAGGAACACGCATAAAAGACTATCAAGACATCTTTCAGGCCCCGGGCCGCTTACCACCCACTCGGGATTGCCATCAAAAGATACCACTACAATCACCGGACACAATTGTAAAATTCAAACCATATCGTTAACCACATTTTCAGAAAACTGAAATCGAACGACTAGTTAAGGAAATGCTAGCACAGGGTTTGATCCGACCGAGTACGTCGTCTTTCAGCTCACCAATCCTATTGATTAAAAAAAGATGGGACTTGGCGATTTTGTGTCGATTATCGAGCACTAAATTCCGTCACTATTCGAGACGCCTTCCCAATGCCCACAGTTGATGAACTGCTGGACAAATTACATGGCGCAACACTATTTTCGAAATTAGATTTACAATCTGGTTATCATCAGGTGCGGATGCACCAAATTGATATCCACAAAACCGCGTTTCGAACACATCACGACTTATACAAATTTTTAGTGATGCCGTTTGGCCTCACTAACGCCCCAGCCACATTCCAATCACTTATGAATAATATCTTTCAACCATATTAAGAAAATTCGCAGTTTTATTCTTTGATGATATTTTAATATACAGCCCGAATCTACAAAGTCATTTGACACACTTGCAATTGATATTTTTCACTATTCGCACCCACTCTCTTTTTGTAAAACTGTCAAAATGTAGTTTTGCAACAACCACGGTAGAATTCCTCGGACACGTACTTACACCCAAGGGAGTAAGTCCTAATCCCGAGAAGGTGGCAGCAATCAGGAACTGGCCCACACCAAAAACTGTCAAACAATTACGATCGTTTCTCGGCATTTCAGAATACTATAGGCATTTTATTAAACATTACGCATCCATTGCGACACCACTTACAAATTTATTAGTAAAAGATGGATTTGCGTGGTCAGAGGAAGCAACTAAGGCATTTGAACAGCTCAAAACATTACTCACCACCGCACCAGTATTAGCTCTCCCAGACTTTACAACGCCCTTTACGTTAGAAACTGATGCCTCCGGTTGTGGCATCGGCGCAGTCCTGACCCAAAATAACCACCCATTGGCATTTTTTAGTAAAAAATTAAATTCTAAAGATCAAGTTAAATCCACATATGAGCGAGAGTTACTAGCTATATCCACGACATTAGATAAATGGAGACAATACCTTCTTGGCGCCTTATTTATAATCAGGACTGATCATCAAACCCTGCATCATCTAACAACACAAGTATTAACCAACCCAACCCAACAACGCTTCCTATAAAAAATTTTAGGCTTTGATTTTAAAATTGAGTATAGGCCTGGACGGCTCAATACCACAGCGGACGCCCTATCTAGACTTGCGGACCACAAAGAATTCTTACAGTCTTTACGCTGCTCATATACTACATGTCCAGAATTTGCTGATTTGACCAATTGGTATAACAAAGACCAGCTGGCTGCCAAAATAATCGATAAAATACACAAAAACCCATCAGATCCGCAAGGATGGACTTACCATAATCAACGACTTTTCTTTAAAACAAAGTGGTACATTCCGGAATTCCCCCTTCGTAAACAACTGATCCAGGAAGCTCATTCTTCCAGATCCAGTGGTCATTCCGGAATTAAACCTACTTATTATCGATTAAAATCTTATTACTATTGGCCAAACATGTTAGCAGACATTAAAACTTATATCCACACCAGTCACTTATATCAAAAAGGGAAGCCAGCGAATCACAGTACATTTCGACTGCTGTCCCCACTACTAATCCCCACACAAATTTGGGCAGATTTGTGTATGGACTTTATCACCCATCTTCCCCAGTCAGAGGGATATACCAAAAATTTAGTAGTAGTTGATCGCCTTACGAAGGGGGCACATTTTACACAGTTACAAAGCTTAAACGCCCCAGTAGTAGCACAGGCATTCTGGGATCACATCGGCAAACTACATGGTATCCCCGAAACCATCATTACCGACCGCGACCCCGTATTTTTAAGTAAATTTTGGAAAACACTTTTCACACAGCAAGGCACCACACTCAAATACAGCTCCGCTTACCATCCAGAAACTGACGGCCAAACAGAGCGTGTAAATCGCTGCTTGAACCAATACCTCAGGATATTTGCCCATCAAAATCCTAGGAATTGGTCCAAGTTATTGAGTTGGGCGGAGTATTACTATAACTCAACATACCACTCGTCGGCCGGCATGACGCCATTCGAAGCCATGTATGGCCGACGACCACCTACAATTGTTCATCACTATTCTAATCGGGATACAATACAAGCAGTCCAGGCCGAGATGCACGATCGACAAAAATTAATACAACAGCTACGACAGAACCTCCAGCAAGCACAGCACCGTATCAAGACCACGACTGACAGCAAGCGGACTCCACTCCAGTTATCTATGGGAGATTTAGTTCTATTAAAACTTCAATCGTATAAACAATTACAAAATCACTCTAATGCACGTTTCAATCTTAAATACTATGGGCCCTTTGAAATAATAAAGAAGATAAATAATGTAGCCTTCAAACTAAAACTACCAGAATACTCCCGAATCCATCCTGTATTCCATGTATTTTTGTTAAAACTGTATCATCCTGCAGATATAGCTATTACGCTCCATCTACCGCTGCTGGATAATCACAATCATCCAGTCCATGATGTTCTATCCGTATTAGACGAAAGGACTATCCAACGACAGGGACGACCGGTACATCCGGCGCTCATCCAATGGGATGGACTAGCGCCCGAAGACAGCTCGTGGGAGGACGTTACTTCCCTTCCCACATAGGTACAACAACGTTTATCATCTCAACTTAACACTGAGACACTTTCGATTGATGCAGATACAATACAAGGCCTACCGGAACAAACAACTACAGCTATCCCTACACAGATCAACAAAAGAAAGCAGCAGAGCACAAGCACGACAAACAACTTATCTGCGCAACCGCCGCTCATGGGCAACATAGATGGACCACCACCACTCTGGACTCCGGCGAAAGCTCCAGGATCGACACCGCCTCGCAGGTCACGGCGCCTCCGCCACCGCCAGGCCATCCAACTACCTAGCCATCCTCCAGTCACACAGAAATGACGCTCTCAGCGGCGCTACCGCTCTCTTCCAAATCAACCAGGGGACCGTTCAAAACCGCACAATATACGCAACGAGGACGTTGCTTCTGACCGAAGGGAGTGATGTAACAGCTACAAACACATCTCGGGCAACGGAATAAAAGATCAACGGCTAGCAATGAATACAGGAAAGACAAGATCAACAGCCATCAGCAGAAGCCGCGTGAAGATAGTTAACCCAATACCATAGGCCCACGTGGCATTAGCACTCTCAGTTGTAGCGGTACCATAGTGGCTATGCGGATAGAATAATTTGTATAAATATATCCATTAAGAACAAAGTCTGTAATGGTGAATTTACGTTAATATACTTTTTTTAGTTTCTTAATTTGTTTTGTTCCACCTTGCCATGTAATCTCGCCGATATTCTCGTCGGTGAGATTACATTCTGCCTCTAAATTGAAGATCCAGGAAACTACCAACAAGAAGAAGATCCAGAAAAGAGATGGAGGGGAGGGAGGGAAATGTTTTCTTGCCTCTAAAACAACCGGAGAACCTCCAGATCGCGACAAGCTCGACGAAGCCCTAGCCCCGACAACGAAGATGAGCCTCGGTTGCCTCCAGAACTCCTCCGACGGCCTACGCCACCGACGCCCGACGACTCCGGCGCGAACCCTAGTTCAACTCAACTTCTCCTCGACGGAACCAGCGGCACGGGAAGGGAAAGAATAAAAAGGAAATGGCCCAGCTCTTTTTCCTCGACAGGAAATTTATGTGCCAACATAATAGAAGTATTATAAATGAAAAAAAATAACTTTATTACATATATATATGTGTGTATATTTTTATTTAACAAATGTATATATGTATTAATGTATTGTGTATGAGTATATACAAGCCTTTATACACCATTATACACACAAACATATACCCTTTATACCTTCCTTTGTACAAATACGAATATATATATATATATACATTTATATATTACCTACTTATGTAGCCCTTTCCATAGGGAGTTTTCACAATTACTTAAGTTTGCTTATGCCCGCATACTACAAATGATAACGCCCCTGTGAAATAACACGATGAAACTATTAACCTACCATCTTAACCACTCTCATTCCCCCACATAACTGCTTAGAATAATTATAACAAAAACATGGGGCGTTACACCGCTCGTGCATTTTATTCACGCACGGTTGGGATCAACCGTGCGCGAACAAAACGCACGACCTCTTGTTGTTTGCTGGATTTTGAGCTTTCTGAATTTGCCCGTGCGTTTTTACGCACGATCAGTTTCGACAGTACGTGAGTAAAATGCACGGGCGCGCCTGCTTCGTCTTCCTGGCCTTTATTCTCGATTAATATCGCACGGTTCACGCACGGTCATGCGTTCGACCGTGCGTTACCAAATTTCTGACTTTTTCTATAAAAGCTGCAGATCTCGACCTAATCCGGAGTTCGCCCAATCCATCTTCTTTCCTGCGCCTAAGTGTTCCCGCTCCGTTCCAGACCGTCGTTCCATCACCGCCCACCATTTGGAGGTGCTTCGGACACATTCTTGGCTTAAATCTTGAGCCGGAGTATCCTCTTGGCCGCCTCCATCATCCAAGTGCTTCAAGGAGAGGATTCTGCCTCCATCTTCATTGCCAAGCAAGAGCTCTTTGCAGCAGACGTGGCCGGATTGTAGTTTATCGGAGAAGATAGGTCCATTGGGAGGAAGTGATAGCCCTCTTCTACCCTGAAAGATAGTTGGGACCGAGCTAGGACGCGGATTAACAACCCGACGATTCCTACCGAGAATCTACAACAAGCCTTCAGATTCAGTCGTATCTCTTACATTTTTCTCTACTTGTGTGAATATATTTGGTTGTGTTCTTCATTTTATTGATGATTTTGTGCTATAAACATATTTGCTCTTCATGATAATTCATGTTTATGAAATGTTGTTGTATGTTTATTAGTCACTAGAGGTGCACCACCAAATCCACTCCACCCTCCACTTCATTCCGCTAGCCTACTCACTTCATTCCGCTTGCCTACTCGTCCATCCGCCCTTGCGAAGTAGTGGGTTCAAGGCCTACATAGTTTCCATCCAGCCTAGCGAAGCAGTGCGCAAAAGGCATGCATTGGATTAGTTTAGTTGTTTTTTTTATTTTATATAAACCAAATCCCCCTTTTCCGCAATCCATCCGCTCGAAATGACTTCAATCTCAAGTCTTTCCTCAAAAGTAAACTCCACCTTACCATGTTCCTTAGAGATTTGATACTTGGGGATTCACTCCCACATTTTATATTACTTGAACGATCGGTACACTGCCGTTTCGTTTCGCAGTCTAGCTACCGCCCATAAGCGATGTGCTAGACTTGCGCATCACGTACGATGGAGATATTTCTGGGAATGACAATGAAGGATGAGAGCAACTTGAGCGGGAGGAAATAGGCAGGCCACTTCAGCTGGAGGAAGGAGGAAGGGGGGAGGTGGCGTCGGGTTGCCGTTAACCATTGTAAATTTATATGTTTTTTTTTTAATTTTGGGGTGCGAATAGCCAAAGATGGGTTGTGGTTAACAATGGCAAAAAAAGGCTAGTTGTTGGCTACTATTGCAATTTATCATTTTGTAACACTTGGATACATTTTCATTGGAAGAGGAACTTCTTGTGTTTCGAGCAGGGATCTAGCTTTGTCGCCATGCCCAATAAGAGCATGGCCAGGGTGGGTTCGATTGTTCACTACAACTCCACCCAGCAATGCCAGTTGACCTTTTAAATTAATGAGTACACTGTGCACGACCCCGTAGTGGATGGCCCCTCTCTACCTTGCGCTCCCATTTGTCCAAAAGGTTGTTTATTGTTGGATCTTGAAATGTCCATGGCTGATGATGACCCTATTTAATGTTAGTTGAAAATAATGGAGGCGACCATATATAGATCACCGAAGGTCCCATCATACACCCAAGAGCTTGTCAAAACATGCCCCTCCAAAAATTGTCACGATCCCCTAATTCAAAGTGAAATTGGAAGGAGGACATCGAAAAAGGGTTAATAAGAGTGTGATACTACTGCCTCTATCAATCTCAGGCCAAACTATAATGGGGATCAAATCACCATCACATGATGGAACTTAGGTTGTCGAGTGGTGTCAGGAACAAGTGGGTGTATCAGTGTCACTGCCAGATCCCAATTTGCCAACCAAGCATCATATGTGTGTGGTGGGTGGATACGGTCATGCTTATGAAGGAGAAAATGGGATTTCTAAAAAATGAGATGATTTGTCTGTAGAAACAAAGATTTATCCTTTTAAATAACACATATAATGTGTCTATCATCAGGATGGAGCAAAAGATAGTGAAAAGAGCGGGCTTAGTTGAAACTGTTGGGAACACTGCCCACAATGTTCCAGATTTGGAGAAGTCACCAAGTCAATGATAAGTACAATGATATGTGCAATCTGAAAAGAAGTAGGAGGTTGCTGCCAAGAGAGCAAGGAGTGGAATAACTATAAAGGAACCAGAAGCATAATTTACTTTCTTTGTTTTGGGGCAAATGTAGAAATGCTGAAAATGATAAGTACAATTTGTATTTTATGTGACATGAGCATGTTAGAACATCATACATAGTAATTGTAATGTATACGGACCATGCAAAAAAAATGACTAAGGAAAATATCATTGTGTCAACAAGATACACACGACGATATCGCTGAGATTACTCGTAGAAGACAACAAAATAAATACGTCAGTAATCGTCGTGATATTAAGAATAAAATGACAATATCATTGTGTCAACAAAGTACACACGACGATATCATTGTGACAACAAGAAGAATCAACCAAGTCAAGGTATCGTCGTGACAACAAGTATTACACGAAGATATCGTTGAAAAGTCTGGTGTGTTGAAGTTCTTCAACATTCTTAAGTATCTGACTAAGAAGACATATCGTCATAAAGAGGTTATATTTTCTTGAAGACTAAGTATGAGATTGTGGAGATAGTTTGCAGCTGAAGTAGTTTCTGATCTCGACGATATCGGTGAGAAGACTTCATGTTGACAAGATGATCTCTACGATATTGATGAGAAGACTTCATGTCACCGTGACTGCATATGTAGATGAGAGATTTCATATTGTCGACATATGTTCCTTTGGTGAAGATTTCTGGAGACTTGAAGAAATGTCTATAGTCCCAAATGAATCACTGAGATAGCGAGTTTTGTCGTCAAGATGTTGCTCATATAGTCGAGACAGTCCGAGATTTTTTGAAATGCGCTGTCTGCATTTAATGCCTCCGTCTAAGGGATCAATCAGCAGAAGTCTTTAAGGAATGGGCTTTTGACAGTAAAGAGTGCTCAGAATAGACCGTTAAAAGGTCTTGTCATATAAAAAGACAAAGTGTGTGCCCTAGTTAAAAATGCATTATAGAGCATAGAAATAGAACACAAGATAGAACACAGATAAAGAAAGAGAATCAATTGATTCCAAGTATTCTTCGAAAGGTTTGATGGCAAAAAGGGCAATAAAACAGTAAAAAGAAAATCCCTTTCGAAGAAAGAAAGAGAGAAGAAGAAGGAAAAGAAGAAAGGCTTCCACAAGAAGGCTCAGTACAGATATAGACCTGAAGTTTCATTTTATTGAAGATCTTGTGTTGCTGCTAAAGAAAGCTTTCTACTCAGAAAGGCCCTAAGAAGACACAAACTACTCAAAGCTAAATCTTTCAGAGTCTAAGTCTGTAAAGATCATCTTCTGTAGGATATCTTTGAGATCTGAGTTGTTGGAGTGCTTTCACTCTGAGCTGTAGGGATCTGAGAACCTGAGTGTAGGATCTGCTGAAGATCTGAGTTGTACAGATTTGTTTATGAGTAGGGTTCTGTGAGAACCTGAGGTAGAATCTTGACTGGATCTGAGCTGTAGGGCCTGAAGTGCTTGAGTTGTAGGGCCTTTGTGTCTGAGTTGTAAGATCTGTTGGATCAAAGATTGAAGGAGTTGGCCTAGTCTAGCATACTGCTAGATTTGTGGAGGGGGAAAGTGGATGTACCCTTAACCGGGTAACCACTATAAATTATTGTGTGTTTTCCGTGGTGTGTTTCTAGTCTTTATATCCTAAGCTAAAACAGGCAATAATCTAAAGAAGACCAAAATATTTGAAACACATATTCACTCCCCCTAGGTGATTAAACTATCTTGAACTAACAAGTTGTTTCAGAGGGAGGTTGTTCAAAAAGGCTTAACATCTGAACAAGATCCCCAAGAAATAAATATTCTAGACACCTGGACTTCAAGGGAGATTCACAAGATAAGGAGGTCTGTGAATCATCAAATAAGCAGAATATAAATTGGTAGCACCTGGATGGAGAAGATCAGACTGTTCATTGAAAAATCAAATCCCATGAGCCACTATACAGTTGAGAAGAAGGCACACATTAAACTTCTGGATCTAAAAGAAAAAGAGGACCAATGTGAGTATCCTGCTACCAAAATTGGCTTAAGAGCACCTTTAACTCTCTCAGATTGTGAGTCTAAGGATGAAGAATGCTCTATGGCTAGAAGAGGGATAAGTGCACCTCTCTATCCCTCAGACAGTGAATCTGAGGATGAGGAGTTCTACGGGCTTGTTACCCTATCTAATGAAGGAGATCAGGATGATTCACATCCTGCTCAGGTATGCACTCCTTACACATTTTCATTATCTACTTCGATTGAAAAGTCCAAGAGTGCATCAGATGATTGCTCATCATATGATGAAGAAGCGACAGACTCCTCATCATGCTACAATGAGGACCATGCTGATCTAATGGAACATTATGGTATTCTCTTGGCTACTCTCAAGAAGAGCAAGAAGTTGGTTGTTTGCCCAGAAACCCACGATATCTCTTCTCCAGTCAGAATGGTCAGTTCTGGCGGTCTCAATTATGGGAGACCGCCCAGACCGGTTGCCTCATCTTCATTTTTTCTTCTAAGGAACAAGCGAGCAAGCCCCATGGAGATCGCCAGATCGCGCGGTTTGAAGTTTTTCTCCCTTTTTGTTATTAGTAAAACCAAAGTCTACATTGTGAATGAAGTATGTCATTTACTCAATGATTAATTCTAATAAAATTCTTAGAGCTTCCTACTGATATGAAAAGTTTATATACAAAATTCTATAACCATCCAGCTACTATATTTCATGGTATAAATTTCTCAAGTTATAAACTCAAATTGTACTTTGTGAAGGAAGCATGCCATTTACTCAATGATAAATTCTAACAAAATTCCCAGAGCTTCCTACTGATATGAAAAGTCTATATATAAAATTTAACAACATTTCAGTAAGTTTTGACCCTATAATTACTCACTTGGGGTCTGTGTGACCAAATCATGTGAAGTCAACTTTCCTAAGGAAAATTAACCCAAAGGTTGGTGATTTTCACTATAAAGAATTGTCCTATGATCCTAAGGGCGGGTTTTAAATTTCATGAAAGTTGACCAAGGGAAAACCCTTAAATTCTCATGTAATTCTAATATTATGTGGTTATGCAATATGTACACAAAAATTTTCTTTTACTTGCATGTGAAATAAACTAACATGCAGAGGTTCAAAGGACCTAAGATTTTAAACAGAGCCTCTTATATACATGACCAACCTCCCAAAGGAGATTTGGAGTGATTTATGCCCAATTCACCCATATTATACACCTTATGTTATTTATTAAATTTCTACTAAAAACATAGAAATACGAGCCCCAAATTTTTTGGTTTTGGGGCTCGTAGTAGATCTAGGGTACATTCACATAAGGTTAAATTTTCAGCCTCATATCGATTGCCATAAAAAAGTTATTCACATTTTAAGGTATGTCCTACACTATGACCAGCCTGACTAAATATTCCCTACAAAGAGTTGTAGGGCTCCAATTAGTGTGATCTCACTTTATACAGATAGTAGACACAAAGGACTACAAAAGTTGTCTCCGCCTACTTTTCATTTTTAGGCCTCAAAGGGCCTCAAAATTTGTGTACAATATGACTATTTCACTTGGGCAGGAACAACATTTAGTGCGACCTAAATGAAGGTTTTTCTATGGCTCATTAAAGCATGGATCTACTCATATGCAAGAATCCAATTGAGCCAAATATTTCACCAATGACTAATACACTCATAACCAACCTCCCAAGGGAGATATGGAGTGGCTGGAGTCAAAATAACCTATGATATGCATCATACAAGATTTATTTAGTTTCTATAAAACTTTATAAAAGCGTGGACCAAAAAAATCCAATTTTTTGTTAGGAGATGTATTATATCATCATAAAGGTGTGGCTATAATTTCAGAGACTAAAACCAAGTCAAAAGAGCTGGGGTCACATAACACCCATTTGGGTTATATGCACACCACACCTTAACCAAGTCAAGACATGCAAGTGGGTTAGCCCAACATGTGGTGGTCCAAATGACCTTAAATTTCTACCATAGACTATATTTGTCCTTGTCACAACCCGCATTTTCTCAGGAATTAAGAATATCAGAGGAAGAGAAAATACGCGTCATGATGCCACGTCATGCAGGAGACAACTGCAGACGCTCAGGCGGGATCCTATTACTTGATAATTGAAAACATGATTGCATGATAATCATTATTTGAAATCATTTATTAGGGTTTAGAGTAAGAACTGTGTCTCTCAGTTCGTGGATCAACTAGTCCACAGAGAAAATTATATATGTAACTGCAGCGGAAAACACTTGATTTAGTTCATTTAAGGTCCTATATGCACGTGAAGGCAGGACATAAAGTAGATGATATGCACTTAACTAGGCGTAGTATAAGTATAGAAAATATCTTTAGGTGACTTTAAAACTAAGGGTTTTAGTTAAAAATGATGAGATGAAGATGAATGAAAAGCCATTTTATCACTATAATGCACCTAGTCATAAATCATTCCCAGAGAGTAAGGTATCAGATCTAAAAGCAGAGGCATAAACTGGTAAGTAAACTATAAAGTATCAAAGAGGCACAATGGGCGTCAACAAGCTGACACTAACCCATTGGCCCAAACTAGCATGTCTGAACACAAGGAGAAGCAAACAACATCAACTACTACTACTACCTCGCAGCAGCGGGGTAAACAGCAGCTAAAAACTCCCGAAGACTTCGGGCTACTCCACTAACCGCTACGGCTCTGAAACCTGAGGCATTCAATAAACAAGAACGCCTCAGCAAGGGAATTGCAAGCGGCAAGAAATAAGGAAAAGACAAGCAATAAAGGCATACGGGGTACCAACCCAAGCCTGATTCACTGAAAGAGAAGCTCTGAAACAAGGAGCTAAGCAAAGCACCAAGTGCAACCAAATATCATAAGTAGGAGCAAGTATAAATTAATTATCTTGTAATTTTTCATACATGAGACTGATCAGCTCAAATAAACGGGTGCGGTTTCTTACCTCCGCAACCCAAGCCCAAATCCAGGTGGGGGTACTTCTAGACCCAACCACCCATCCACGGCCCTCGGGACCACAAGCCAAGCCTGCGGTTCACCTTTAAAAAGGCCACCGTGCAAGGCCACAACAAATCCCCACTGTCCCCCGAACACGATCTACCGTGCCGGGCTCCAGACAGTGGTCTATATTAATTAAATTTTAATTAACAACACGGGTCGAAGCCCGAGAAACAATCACCAAGAAAGCACCCTAAAAGACAGGGTCAAAGCAAGGCACACACCGATCAAGATGAATCACAAGCGAAACCAAAGATTTGCAAGATCACAGCAGGTTTAGAATTTTGATAGGAGGTAAACATGATCAAAGACGCAATGCAGTTATTAGCAACATCACCGCATACAGCTAACATCACAAATACTAAGAAGAAACACCCTAAGGATAGGGTCACCATGAGATAACTGCTGATCAAACGATTCATAAGGGGAAACTCGGAGTCATTGAACCAAAAAGGCAAAGGGGTTCAAGCTCGAGGGATTCACGATCAAGGACACCCAAGAGACTTGGGCAAAACTCCTTGTACCCTTGTAAGAGGCACAAGGTTTCAAGAAGGAGGAGAAGTAATCAGAGGCATAACTCATGACGAATCATAAGAGTAAACTCAAACATTATCAGACCACAACGAGTAAAAGAATTCAAGCAAAAGGGATTCAAGATCAGGAGCACCGAAGGGATACTGGCAACATCCTTGTGCGCTTGAGAGGACACAAGATTTAAACATGAGAATCGCAACGAAATCACATGCGCTCCTGGCGGGGTTCCAAGGGGCCGCGCCCCTGGCGGGGTCTTAGGGGCAGAGCCCCTAACGGGGTCCAAGGGGCAGCGCCCCTGGCGGTGGTCTCCCTATATCTCGAGACATAGGGGCAGAGCCCTTGCGGGGTGCGGGGGCAGAGCCCCGTCCAAATTTTTTGAAATCCCACCACCGGGAACCATGCAAAAATCACATCAAATTGAGGACTTCCCGAGAACTACAAAGGACTTCTCGGGAGATAGAAGGTTGAATTTTCGAGTAATAGGCAAACTCTCGAGACATGAAAGGGATCTCTCGAGATATGAAGGGGAAATCTCGAGACATCAGAAGGGATCTCTCGAGACAGGACAGGGCTCAGGCTTAATTCTCGAAAGATGAAGGCAAGGTTCAAGTTGATATCTCGAGACATAGGAGGTTAATTTCTCGAGACAAGAGAAATCTCTCGAGAGATGGAAAATTGTTTTCTCGGGACAAAGCAAGGATTTCTCAAAATATAGCAGGGATTTCTCGGGAACCAGAGGGGAATCTCTCGGGAAATCAGAAGAAAGTTCTAGATTCAGTAAAGGAACGAGGATTTTATCTATCCCGGTTTTCTCCAGGGAACAACTACCCGATTCATAGCAAAGGAAGAACAATCAAGGAAGCTTATATCAACACTCCAAGACTTAAGTTAAACCGAGCGGCATGAAATCGACACGAGCGAAATAATGCTTCAAGAAAAGAAAGAGAAGGAGGAGGAAGCCACTTGCCTTAACCTTGCAAAACTCGCCTAGCTCCGCTCCGAATGCCAAGGTAACTCCCGAGCACGAAGACCTGGAGCGCTAAGGACCGAAAGGAAGAGTTAGGTCATTTCCATAACTCCAAAACTTCCACGAAGAAGAACAAGCTTACCACTAAGACGAAGATCTCGCCGAGAGCTTTCCAAATCTTCAAACCAAACTCGATTCCGACCACTACAGCTCTAGAAATCGCCGGTTGAAGGCTCCACGAAGCTCCGCTCTCGCCCTAACCTTTGGCGGCTGATTTTGATCGAGGAAGGAGATGAATAGGGAAGGGAAGGATTTTAGGCTTATATATAAACCTAATTTATTATTTAAATAATTAATTAATCCTCCAAATTACTTAAAACTGCGAGGGCGACCAAAACACCTCGGATTTCTACGAAATTCGCACCCTAACTAAAACACGGCGCTACGAATCCAACGGCGAACTCAGAATTCAATTCCGACAAGCCAAACTCCGGATAAAGCCTCCTGAAGCTAAAATCTTGATAATTACTCCAAACCTTCACTTTAACTCGAAACGACGCGAAATCTCGCACGCTCGATCTGAATCACGAGCTCCAACTAAGCTAAGGCTCGAAACACTACCAAAAGAGCTGACGTAACGCCCTTACGCCAAAATTACGTCACAACGGGTACGTAAAATAATTGACGAAAAAAATCAGGGGCGTTACAGTCCTGATCTACAATCCATAGAAAATTTGAGTGGATTTGGACCATTATAACCCTAGATCTAGGCTAGACAAGAAAAATGAAATGTTGAACAAAATATTAGAAATATTATTCCCTAAAATCCCCAAATTCAAGTAATTTAGAGTTATTTATCTCTCTAAATTAATTTTTAAAGATCTAGGGCCCATATGTACATGTCCCACCAAAATGGGTGCTCAGAGAGCTACAGTGCTCCAAATCACCTCAAACAAATTTCTAAATTTTGTTATGGTCATAGGATATAATTTTCATTCAGGGTTTATTGTCTGTTGGGGCCTCTAAGTAAGGTGAAAAGTCATCTGAAAGTGACTGTCACATTTAAGGCAGAATTTTTAATAACATTCATAAGGACACATTTATTTGAATATATAGATGGACTTTCCCAAACATGCACTGATCAAAATGAAGTGAAATTTTTACCAGAGGCCTAAGTTATTATATTAAAGCTCCCACCTAAATTTGGGGTAATTTCAAGGGCTTTGAACCATGTAAATATCTTCAACATGGGAAATGAAATGTTTTCAAAAACTTTAGGCAAAGTGTACCCCAAAAATCCCAATTTTTGGGCAGTGAATAAATGATACGATGTTCGGCAAGTGCACCGGTCGCTGTCAAGTAATAAATGTTGGGAATAGAATCCCCGAGTGTCGGTCTCTTGAGGAATGCAGGCTAGGTGAATGGATCGCGTTGTGTGACAATTGTTACACAAGTGGGAACAAACACAACAAGAGGGGTTTTGATTTGGTTTCCTATTGTTAACAACAATGCTTCTGGACGATGGAGAAATGCTTAGGATGGCTGGAGACGACTTCCCCTTCCGGAGAAGATGAGGTGGAGGTGGCTGGAAGTGGAAAACGGCGGCGTACGGACTGGAAATCGCGCCGGAGGTCGGGGTATCCCTAATTTGCGGAACAGGTCATTATATAGGCGCTGGCGAAAATACTGCGCACGGTCATTGGCGCACGACTAGTGGTCGTGCGCACTAGAATCCTGTGATTGTGCGCCTGCCTGGGCGGAGCCTGCAATGTAAGAAATTTATAAAATAACATGTTCGCACGACCAGTGGCGCACGACCAGTGGTCGTGCGCACTATCGTAAGTGGTCGTGCGCACTGGTCGAGACAGAACTCATAAAATAGGGGTTAAGTGCGCACGATCAGCGGCGCACGACCAGTGGTCGTGCGCAATAGAACCAGTGATCGTGCGCAGTGTTCCTGTACAGAATTGTACCGGGGACACCTGCACGACTCCTGTTCCAACAGAAATGCTAATCAGGCCACTGAAAGTGGCACTCAACAATACGATAAGGCTATCAAAAGAGAGTAAGCATAAAAACACACCAAATTAGGCCAAGAAGTGCACCTAGCATAGAATGACAAATATGAGCTAAAACAAGGCTAAAGTGTAGTGGAATGACTAGAAAAACGGCCCAGATGAGTCCATAAATGTGTATATAATTGGGATTCATCACACCCCCAGACTTACCTGTTTGCACGTCCCGAGCAAACGAATTCGGCAGAGTGTGAAAATGGTAGACAACAAAGAAAATTACACAAAGGAGTACGGTGCGAAGTAGCAAAAGCATGCTAATAGAATATTTAGTAAAAAGAGATTCTAACTATGCTAACTAATTTACAAAAGTATTAGAGCGTAAATAAAGATTTATTAATACTCAGTTGGTGAATTGTTAAGAACTTGAACGATCATGCCCGGTGTGAAAGTAACAAGCCACTAAGGAGGGTGTTGCACAAGATCGGGGTTCAGGAATAACTCCGCTGAAATCCATCAACGTCGTGAACCATAAGCTTGCCCGGTCACACTCTCTCCACGGCGCTAGCAAACTCACGAGATAAATCAATAGGACTTTAGGATAATATTGGGGCTTAGGTTGCGGTATGATATTCAAGGATAAAGACGAAGGCTACGCAACCCAAATGAGTCAACGGAACGCTGCACCCAACAAAACCATGAATAAAGCTCGTGTGATACACCCCTAGACTTATCATGAAAACTAGGTGTACACACGGCCTACTTCACAAGTACCAACAGATTTTCTATTACGCTCGGAAGGATTTCTTTTCAATACAATTCTTTTCCCAGATTTTCGTTTTAATATCATATTTTTCTTCTTTTTCTTATCCTCCGGTTGGTTCATAATCAGCAAATAAAACTTATTTCTCCTTCACATCACACAGATTCCAAACATCACACCAAATCAAGAATATGAGTGCAGTTAAACAGCTATTTGGTTGCGAAAGTAGGATAAGCTTCAGGATTTAGGGAATGGAGGAGGAGCTGAAACAAAGAAGTGGTAGGCACAAATGTTGGCTTGCAAAGGTGAGCGAATAGGACAGGGAAAGACAAGGCTCAAACTAGCCAAAAGGTGGCCTACATCACATTTAACTCAAAGAATCGCTCTCACCCATGCTTCAAGAGTCGTTTGGGGCAAGTTCTTAGCCCACGAGAAAGGTAAACCTCCCTCCCGACTCGAGCAACACACAACTAGTGCTCGTATACACACAACACCGGGTTATCGCCAATTTCGTTCACATTCACCATTTGAGTATAACAAAACTAAACTACGCAAAAATACTAGTCATAAATTAAACGCATAGAGATAATCTAGTTGTACTCAAATTCTACTATAGCATGCAGATGCGACTAGAACACTGCATGAGTCAACATCGCACTCCAAATAGTAATTCCTAAGCTAACACCCTAATTCACATTCCAAACCAAAATAGTTTATTCGGAAACAAAACAAATAGGCAAGTGCGCGCTTATGTGGGTGAGGTGGTGTATGAAGCATGGAATAATAATGATGACAACGAAAAAATTTTAAACAAACTTCTAGCATGCGGTGCAACTCGTGCGCATAGTGGATAACAACGTGCTTTCCCCCAGACTTAATCTAAACATTACATCACAAAAACTGAAAGCTAGGAAGGGGAAGTGTTACCCAATGCTCAGAATTGAGCATACCAGACGATTGGCGTTAATTTCATGAGCAATCCGCAGCATCCGCCAATGACAAATAATCAAATCACACCTGCAAGCAACACACTAAAAGCAGCAAAAATATATAAAAACTGAATTAAAACATGTGATAAAAATAAAAATTAGGAGATCTGGGTTGTCTCCCAGCAGCGCTTTTATTTTATGTCCTTAAGCTGGACCAAATACCTGTATTAAAATTGTTTATAGAGTGCAGAAATTAAATAAAAGTGCATAAAAAGAGAGTTTCACAAACTAAGAACTAAAAATCAGCTGTAGGCGCTTTTATGGTGCACGTCTCCCGTAGCTTGTAAGCGGGAGGTGAAGGCTTTAGGGCCAACACAGGTTTCACCCAGTGTTCCCCTATCCTCCGCCCTCTTGCCACAGAGAGCGGCAGAGCGCGCATCGCGCAGACGCTTCTCTTGTTTAAGTTTAGCAACAGTCGGAGACTGCCAACGTTGAACGTTTCCAGATTCTCCCATCTTAGTAGTGGGTGGCATCACTTCCGTCGCCGCAGTGACGACCGGATCAGCCCAAGAGATGGAACGCTTAAATTGTTTATTACATGATTCAATGCAAGAAAATAATGGGATGTCGTCCCGAATCAAGTTCAGCTCAATATATTTAGGACTGCTGTCCTCCTCCCTCTTGGAATCATAGTCTCTCCAAAAATCCACTTTTTCCTCTCTGCTTGACTGGTACTCTTCCTTTTCTCCTTCAGATGATCCATTATCTTTCTTATCCCCTGCACAACTCAGTGATTCATCAAAAATAAAAGGAGGGGGGCGAATGGATGTTTCAGTTATAGCCTTGAGGCAAGTGGGCAACGGTACCTTATTAGGTAGGAGGACACATCCCGCAGAAAAGTCAAGGGTGGCACCGCTCTCTTTCAAGAACGGTATGCCCAAGATAGGGATGGAGTGATTCTCCCGTGGTCCTAACACTTGAAAATCAGCAACCACCAATGTCCCCTCAACTATAACTTCTACATTTTTAACTTCCCCTTCCGATTGTATGACGGTACCATTTGCGAGCACAAGAGATTTCCGGTCCTCCGTGTTAATTTCAAGTTGCAATTTATCAACGTCTTGCAAAGCAATGACGTTGCGGGAGGAGCCAGAATCACACAAGGCCTTAGTTTCAATTTTATTAATGGAACAAGAGATTACTAACTCACGCAGATGACCCACTTCCACATCGCCGAGACTCTTCCCTTGGTCTATTGGGTTTTTTTCGGTATTACTAGGAAGAGTCCCATGCGACCGCTCGGTTAGCACTTGAGCCAATTGGCCCAGCTGTGTTTCCAAGTTCCGCATGGATGCGGTTTGGTTAACCATGTTTGAGTTAGCCGCTTGCATAAATTTTTCCATCATCTCCTCCAAGCTACTCTTTTTGGGAGCTGGGGGGCCTTGGTTATATTCCGGGTGAGGTGGCCTTGGTTGGCTCCCGGAGGCGTAGGCATCGTTTTGATGCTGCACCGGTGCCCATCGTTGGCCAGGTGCGTTGGGGTTCCATGAGAAGTTTGGGTGACTTCTCACTCCCGGATGATATGTGTTATTAAACGGCGCCCCCTTAAATTGATTACCAACAAAATTAACAGATTCGTTTAAAGAAAAGTGCGAGAAGTCACCTGATAGATCATTGCCCGAGCATTCATATGCGTGGTGTCTGCCGCCTCCACATCCTTCACACGTAATAACAGCAGCCGGTGCGGATGTAGGCGGAAGTGAGTCGACCACGAAGAGACCACGGGCGCTTCTTGGTGCATTTCTCCTGGCAGTCCAAAATGTGCTGTGGGAGGCGGTGTCTCACAGAATTCGAAGAGCCTCCTCTGGAGTACGGTTCATTAGAGTACCACCCGCAGCAGCATCGATCATCGCCCGGTAGTTGGGCTCGATCGCGAAGTAGAATGTCTCTACCACGTTCCAAGTTTGGAGCTCGTGGCTCGGGCAGCGGCGGAGAAGATCATTAAGGCGCTCCCACACCTCGACAAGGGTCTCTTGGTCAGCTTGGCGAAAGGCGGCGATCTCCCGCCGCAGGCTCACAATTTTATCAACGGGGTGGAATTTGGCCAGGAACTTGGATGCGAGAGCATCCCAAGTCGCAGCGGTCCCAGGAGGAATAGAATGGAGCCACACCTTGGCCTTGTCGCGAAGTGAGAATGGGAACAGTCGCAGCTTGACTGTATCGTCAGGAATCCCTGCATAGCGGAAAGTCCCGCAGATATCGGAAAACTCGGCCAGGTGCAGGTGCGGATCTTCACTGGCCATCCCTGAGAACTGAGCATTGTTCTGGATGATGTTCAAGATCGTAGGTTTGATCTCGAACTGGTTGTTCATAATGTTGGGACCGAACCCAGGATACACACTCCCAGCTGTCGGAGTGGTATAATCTCTCATCGTTCGGGGTCGAGGCCTAACTACCTCTTGCTCATCTCCAGGATGGTGCTGCTCCACGTTGGGCACTCTTGGTTCAACATCATCTGGGTTTATGTTGTCACCCATTGCCGCCTGTACGGCTGCTGCGCGCCTTCATGCGTGAGCGGTCCATTCGATCTGGGGATCAAAGGGTACAAGTTCCCCCGCGGCTTGTCTCTGCATGCACAATCACAACCAAGAGAAAACAAAACAAAGAAAATCAAAAACAACTTCTCTTGTAACAAAAGTTCACAACTCACGACGTTACACGCCTGAACATTCCCCGGCAACGGCGCCAAAAACTTGATACGATGTTCGACAAGTGCACCGGTCGCTGTCAAGTAATAAATGTTGGGAATAGAATCCCCGAGTGTCGGTCTCTTGAGGAATGCAGGCTAGGTGAACGGGTCGCGTTGTGTGACAATTGTTACACAAGCGGGAACAAACACAACAAGAGGGGTTTTGATTTGGTTTCCTATTGTTAACAACAATAAAAGAAGTGTGGGTCGAAATCACCGTTTTGCAAGGCGAGATGGGTGCAACGGCCGCGATGCCGAGCTTCTTAAGGCGGATGGACGGTGCACAAGCGAGTGAAGTGATCACTAGTGCGGAGAGTGAGGGTCGCAGACACCTCTTCACAAATCGCCGCTAGCTCTTGCTAACGCGAATCGAACACAATGAGTGCGTGAGTGAGTGAGTGGAGGTGAAATGAATCACAAACAAATGTTGATGAACAGAGAAGAAACAAACATTGCATTTAAACTAAACATCATGATATTCAAGTTCAAATGATTCAAAGAAATACAACAAAGGGGAGAAGAAGAAGATAACCAATGGACGAAGACTAGCGGCCTTTCACGGCCGGAACGGTAGTTTGTCAAGCTACCTCCGGACTCGGGCGGACTGTGCTTCCGGCGTCGAGAGATTGTCACGATCTCTCCACGTGCTTTCGTCGTCTTCTACCTCAGGATTGCTATTCTTCTGACCTGACAGAAATGGGGACAGCTTGCTTGAGTGCTTGCGGATGGCGGAGAATGCTTCTGGACGATGGAAAATGCTTAGGATGGCTGGAGACGACTTCCCCTTCCGGAGAAGATGAGGTGGAGGTGGCTGGAAGTGGAAAACGGCGGCGTACGGACTGGAAATCGCGCCGGAGGTCGGGGTATCCCTAATTTGCGGAACAGGTCATTATATAGGCGCTGGCGAAAATACTGCGCACGGTCATTGGCGCACGACTAGTGGTCGTGCGCACTAGAATCCTGTGATTGTGCGCCTGCCTGGGCGGAGCCTGCAATGTAAGAAATTTATAAAATAACATGTTCACATGACCAGTGGCGCACGACCAGTGGTCGTGCGCACTATCGTAAGTGGTCGTGCGCACTGGTCAAGACAGAACTCATAAAATAGGGGTTAAGTGCGCACGATCAGCGGCGCACGACCAGTGGTCGTGCGCAATAGAACCAGTGATCGTGCGCAGTGTTCCTGTACAGAATTGTACCGAGGACACCTGCACGACTCCTGTTCCAACAGAAATGCTAATCAGGCCACTGAAAGTGGCACTCAACAATACGATAAGGCTATCAAAAGAGAGTAAGCATAAAAACACACCAAATTAGGCCAAGAAGTGCACCTAGCATAGAACGACAAATATGAGCTAAAACAAGGCTAAAGTGCAGTGGAATGACTAGAAAAACGGCCCAGATGAGTCCATAAATGTGTATATAATTGGGACTCATCAATAAACTAGGGCATGACTCATGCATGCTCCAATTTTCAGCCTATTTGGACAAACCAAATGATGTGGGCACCCAAAATGGTGTCTAGGGCTCAAAGTGAACACCCTACACCAAATTGGGAGTAGAAGGAGCTACAGTGCTCCAAATGTGGTGAAGTAAATTTCGAAAAAAAATTCCACACCATGGGCTACATTTTTCATTTTGGTGACTTTTCCTGAATTTGCCTTTAAGTATTTTCTACAATTATTATAAGATCAAGAAAATATTCTTATTTATCAGTAATTTAATTAATTGTGCCCTGCGGCTATCAGATCATCCAGATCGGGCAGCTATAAGCTCGTCTTCCTCCTTGAGCCAATGGCTCAGATTGAGTTTTCCTGTAGGCCCTTTCAAGCTTGATCCCGGCCGATTGAGGCTGTCTCCAGCCAAATGGGCGATGCCACCACCTCCGGCGGGAGGTTGGCCGTCGATTGCCGGAGAAATGGTGGTCAGAGGTGGCTTGTAGGCAGATAGGGGGGGTGGAGTTTGGAAGAGCTTTATAGATCGATCGGGAAAAAGGCACACTCACCATTACTCAACCAAATCTGGAACGGGAAGAAGGGAAATCTAGCACTATGGGAGAAGAAGAGGAAAACATGCCTGATTGGAGCTTTGGGAGCTTGTTTCTCCTGGTGTTATGGACGCCCACCTCCATTAGAGCTCCTTGACAATTTTGCTCCTCTGCACCAAATCCAGCAATGTCAGGCTTGATTCCAGCTCCCTTCCACCTTTTGAAGCTGATGGAGGGGTGTAATGGGAGTGAGGTTGGCTGGTTGTGGTGATTTGAAAAGGGGGAGGTCGGTCATGGGCTTTGGATGCCCCTCCTTGGCTCCAAGTGTCCTCTACCCCTGAAATTATGCTGGACATTACTGTTGGAGCTCAGTGGAAGGTGTTGGGAGTGGAATTGGGAGCCAAGTAGCACCCAATTCATGAATTCCTCTTTTTGATCTATGTGAAATTGGGGAATTCTCCATTTTCCCCCCTTGCATGTCACCCTCATTCCATTTCAGATGTCAAGGGATGTAATTAGGCATTGGGATGCATGATGGGCCTCCTATTGAAGCTTTAGTCCATAGGGCTTGGCTTAATTGATCCAAATGCCCATTAAGCCCAATTTTGACCTATGTTGACTTTTGGGGTTGACTTGTGTTGTTTATTGGGTGTCAGCTTATCACCTAGAGGGGGGTGAATAGGTTTTACAAATTATTGTATCCCTTTTAGGTGTTCTTGATTTCTAATTAGTAGATCTATAAGTTATAAAGCACAACACAGAAAGCACACAAGAACTTATTGAGGTTCCTCAAGACAGGGTGTCTTGAGTAGTCCTCTTTCCCTCTGCGCCTACCTAGCAGTGTGCTAGGCTCGGCAAACTCTGCCAAAACTTCAGGCACTCAAGCCTTACAACACAGACCCGCAAGTACTACAGCCTACGCCCGCAAGCCCCTACTGCACCCGAGCCCGCAAGCTCGACACTCAGGCTCTCAAGCCCTACACAACACAGACCCACAAGTATTGTGCCTACAGTCTAGGCCCGCAAGCCCTTACTACACTCAAGCCCTCAAGCTCGACAAATTCAGACCCTCATGTCCACTGCCCTGGCCCTCAAGCTAGACGGTGGACCCGCAAGTCCATTGCCCTAGCCCTCAACCCTCACAGCTCTCCAGCCCTCAAGCTAGATGGTGTCGGACCCGCAAGTCCACTGCCTTGGCCCTCAAGCCTCACAGCTCTCTAGCCCTCAAGCTAGACACTTAGGACCTCAAGCCTTACAACAATAAAAGATTTACAGTGATAAGAACTGTTTCTTCTGCCTGATGAAGATCGACAACTTAGCCTGATGGAGATCAGCTTCTTAGACTTGAAGAAGATGTTCTTGATTTGTCATTTTAGCACTGGATCTTCTTCAGCCTTCTCTTCTTTTGCCTGATGTTGATCGGCTTCTTATCAGTCAATGGAGATGAATGATTCTTCTGAGAACGCTTGATTCTTTTTCTTTTTATTGATACTTGCTTTAGGGCAACCTCTTATCTCTTTTATAAGACTGCGAGGCTCCCAACGGTCTTCTGAAAAAGTTCCTTAAGTGTCAGATGCCCCATTCCTTAAGAGCACGCGCTTATTGGACAATCAGGCGGCGACATTAATTGCTGACAGCGCGTCTGCAACATTTGAATTCCATCTCGACGATATTTCCAGCTTTATGCCGATACTAACAACATTACGAAAATATGGATAATATCTTGATGAAAGGACTTTGTCGATGCCTTAGACCTTGGTAGATCTTCAAGTCTTCTAGCTTCTGCCTTTGACGCTGATGTCTTGACGATACAAGATATTCTGGCATTTCTGCATATACAGTGATATGCTATCTCTTACTGTGTCGTCGTGATCTTTTTTCTTGTAGTCTGTCGCCGTAATCACTTTTTTGTTTCAACGACATGAGCGATTTCATGTCGACAGACTGTGCTTTAGCAATTGCTTATCTTCAGCTATCCTTCTTCAGTCTTCTCAACGACACTCCTTCTTTACGGCGATGTCATTGGCATTAGTCTTACTTAGCCTTTCCGACGACACGACTTCTTTGATGATGTTGATGATACTGCATCTTCTTGACGACATTCCTTCCTTTTGAATCTGTCTCAGCTGTCGGGCTGAGATGGATTCCTCTTCTCAGCAGATTCTGTCAATCTGCAGAGAAGTTCCTACATTCGACGAACTGCATTCTGCATTCGACGAACTTCATTCTGTGTTCGACGAACTTCATTTTTCGTTCGACGAACTCGCCAAGCCTCGACGTTTGCTTCTATCTCATCTCTGCGTTCAACTAACTCATTCTTCGTTCGACAAACTTGCCAAGCATCAACGTTTGCTTCTATCTCGTCTATGCGTTCGATGAACTCATTCTTTGTTCGACGAACTTCATTCTTCGTTCGACAAACTCGTCAAGTCTCAGAGTTTGCTTCTGTCCCGTCTTTGCGTTCGACGAACTTCATTCTTCGTTCGACGAATCTCGCCAAGTCTCAGCGTTTGCTTTGCTCATCATCATGAAGACAAGCATACTTTGTCGACGACATCTCCTATTCTTCTCGATGACATTCCTTTAACTTCCTGAGATTATGAGCTAGATAAGTGATCAAATATAAAGTGAAGTTTTCTTGACTTGGTGACTTCTTCAAATTAGGAATCATGTGTGCAAGATTCCCAACAACTTGGTCAACTGATGAGTTGGTTGGTCCAAGGTGTTATTCTTAGGTCCCTTGACACCACCCAATGTTGATTGGGTCATGATGATGCCCTAATTGGGCCAATTTAGCCAATAAGTGTGATTTTGACCAAAATTGGGGGAATGTTTACTGTGGTCAAATTTAGCTAATTGATGACCACTTGATGGTGATTTTGGGTCCATTGTGTCCCCTATGATGTTATGAGACTAGGGGTGAAGTCAATTTCATGTTTTAGGGGTCAATTGGACCTATTGTTGAAGGATTGACCTAAGTTGGCTTAAAGGGTACTTTGGTCAATTTGGGCCAATTGGTGTATCCATGATGGGGATTTTAGTTTCATTGCATCCAAATTGGGGTTTGTAATATAATGGTGGGGTCAATTTGATCATATGAAGTCTATTTGACCCAATTGAGATGACTTGGCCTATGTTGACCTATTTTGACCTAAAGTTGACCTGATCAAATTAGCAAAATTGGTGACCATATGATGGGGCTTTTGGGTCACTTGGGTCTCTCTTAGGGTTAAGTACCTATTGGTATGCTCAATTTGATTTGGTGAGTCCAATTTGAAGTAAATTGGGAAAGGTTGACCTCTGCCCCTTTTAGGGGTGCTCATAGCAATTTTCTTAAGTACAAATTGACCTAGGATCATTCCATGATCTATACTCACAATTTCAACCCTAAACCCACCCAAGGGGTCTAGAAGGAATGGGTATGTTACAAAACCCAATAAACAAAAGATTAATTTCATCCCCGAAATTCAAGTTCGGGTCCACGGGGTTCACACACAATGAAAAATGAAGAATCTTCAAGGAGGTTTAAATCATACTTGAGGCGAAGGGTCCTGGGTATTGTTGCTGCATGGAAACCATCGATTCCCATGTGTGCTCTTCCCATCCATGATTGTACCAGAATACCTCGAACAAGGGTGTTGGACATGTGTGTCACATCCCTTTGTTTGAGAATAACAAATCCCATATTGTATTTGATCTTGCTTATCGTGTGTTTATATTATGCATGAACTATAGGTGCAATACTCCACAGGTAGCTAGCAGCTTCAAATCAAATTCTCTGAAGGAGATCTACCACCAGCGCTAGGGATACTGTCTGGCGATAGCGCTACTGCCTAGCGCTAGCTCGAGTTCGTGCACACAATGCCACGCCGCGATGGTTTCGTAACCGCTTGCACAAGAATGCTACCGCTTGCACAAGAATGCTAACCGCTAGCTCGAGCTCGAGTTCGTGCACACAAGAATGCTACTCTACTTCTTGTTTTGGTAAGAGATTCCAGAGAGATTACTTGTGCCAAAATCCCATTGTTGTTATGCTGCCGAAGATGGATCTCCCACAAAAAGCATAAGGAGAATTCTGGAGGAGGACTACGTCACGCTACATCCGAAGGACGATCGCCTCGACCTCTCTCATACTACAACGATCCTTCATCTCCGACTTCAGAAGATCTCATATAGGGAGTTTTTAGTGTTGTTATCATTATTTTCATTTCGTTCTATTTTGTAACTGTATAGAGAAATCGCCTTGTGTTGGCGACTAGGTCCTTGTGTGGCTTAGGGGTAATTTGCCGCGTGAGTTGGCGACTAGGTATAGGAAATTAGATCTAGGGGTGATTGAGGCCATATCCGGGGTTAGGATTGGCTAGAAAGGCTTCAGGCCAAATCCGGGGAAGGATTGGCTAAAGCCAACCAATTCGTGGGGATACGAGTCGGTATAGAAAAAGAAAAATTATTTACATATTTGTCGCCTCCGATTTCTAGCGTTATTGAAATCAAGTATTTGTAAACACTTTTAAATATATATATATAATCATGTCTCTATTTGTGTTTACTTGATTTCTCTCTTTTGGCATAATCTCTACTATATTGGTTACTAAGCTTTCAATTCGAATCACTTTATCTAAATTGTTTATTTTAATCTCTTTCATCATAAAACAATTTAGCACTTGTTTCTAAATTCTAAAATTGCAAATTACAATATTCTCTTTCTGTAGCTAAATTGTTATTTCGCTCTCGTTTATTTCAAAACAATTTGGTAATTTCCTTAAACTTATAAAAATAATTTTTATTCACGTATTCACCCTCCCCCCCTCTAAGGGCGCCTATCGATCCAACAAAGGGAACCTTCTTCTCTCATAGGACTCAGATGGCGATTTCATCGATATGGATTGGTTCCAAATAGACTGTACGATTGGATGATATCGAGCCTATTGTGGTCGTGATTTGTTGCTCTGGCCAAAGGAAATCTATCCTAAGTGAGGAGACATAAAAAAATTGTGCAATACTTCCAATTCAGGCGGCAGTTCCAGTCTATAAGCCGAGGGGTCGATCCGCTCCAGGATCCCATCTCGGACTGAACTTCTTAGTCTCCATACCCCTGAGTCTCCATGTGTCGGATGTATTTTCAAAAGCACTCTGTCTCCTGCCTGGAATTCCACCTTACGATGTCGCGCATCGTAATATTTAGCATGTCTGCTCTGCGCTACCAACATCCATTCCAGTATCAGTCATATATGGGCATCCGTGTCCTTTATCAATTTTGTCCCCTAGTGCTTTCAGGTCCTCACCCTGAATCCTTGAAGGCGGAGTCCTACACTTCCTCCCATATATGGCCTCATAAGGAGATCTCATTAAACCTGTTAGTTTTAATGTAATTTCATCGTGTATACACTTGAAAGTAAAAAAATTGTTTTCCATAGCCACACATCTCCCTAATGGTGATTACACTGTCTTTTAAACATACGTGCTCTGGTCAAAAGATCCTATGCAATGTATACACCTTGATGTATTGTCTGCCAATTTCAAGTCCTCTGGGGTTATCATACTTTTGATGTCATGCTATAGCGAATTGAAAGGGCTTGACTTTGATTGAGTAAACAATATATGAATCACCTTCGAATGCTCTGAAATGCAGAAATCCCTGCTACGATTCTAACTTGCGGAGACCTGGTTCCAATCCATATATCCCATGATGTGATCTTTTTGTCCCAAGCAATTAACTTGACATCCCTATGTTTCTAACAATTCGACTAATTCAGATATTTGTTCGACTAACGGTATTGCACTATTGGCCCCTACCATATTACCGATCATCGTCTCTGAATTGAGGAGGTAAACCTATGGTACCACACCTCGCATGGGATTATCTCTATGTTGGAACATGGTCTTCCGCATCTCCTAGGTTTGAGAATAACAAATCCTATGTGTATTTGATCTTGTGTGTTTAAGTGTGCAGGATAACAAAGTCCACATGACTCAAGGATTACATAAGAAGGTTGCCCCCAAAGTTGAGCCATCAAATCCAACACTCCTACTAGCGCCGGCGGTTGTCCTAGCGCAGGCGCTAGCTTTCGCTCGACAAACTGTAAGCGGTGCTTGACGAAATTCTCATCACTGCGTTCGACGAAAATTTGCTGGACAAACTGTTTGCTGCGTTCGACGAAATTTTGATCGACGAAAAGATTGCTTAAGCGCAAATTTTGGGAGTACTTATAGAAGGTGATAGCGCCTGGCGGTATCCGATAGCGCAGGCGATAGCGCGGAGCACAGTAGGCAAGGGAGAAATGTTTCCTCTGATTGAAGATTCTGCCGCGCAGAATATGTCCTAAAATGGGATAGCGCATGCGGTACCACTAGCGCAGGCGCTAGCGCTGTGGCTATAAAAAGTACCCCTCTTCTCTCGTTTCAGTGAGACATCAGAGAGAGAGAGATTGAGTGCTAGAATTCCAGTGGCTACCTTGGCCGAAAGTTGATGTCCTACCAAGGTTCTGCAAACTTCTGAAGGAGAATCTCATCACGCCGAATCCAAACGAAGTCCGCTTCTACAATGCTTATTCTACAGCGGATCTTCGTCTCCAACTTCAGAAGTTCATCAAGAGGGGGGTTTTAATCATTTTCATTTTTTATTTCTTGTAAACGGTTAGTGAAATCGCCTCGTGTTGGCGACTAGGTCTGGGTAGGACTTAGGGCAGAAATTCCTCTCGTGTTAGCGACTAGATCTAGGCTAGGTCTAGGGGGTGCTAGAGGCCATATCCAGGGAAGGGTTGGCTAGAGCGGCTTGAGGCCGAATCCGGGGAGGATAGGCTAGGGCCACCGGTTCGTGGGGATGCGAGTCGGGATAGAAAACAAAAAGAGTTTACTATTCATCGCCACCGATTTCTAGCATTATAGAAATCAACTTTTGTAAAACCCTATTTGATATTAATAAAGCATGTCTCTACTTTGTTTCAATTGTTTTACTTGACTTCTTATTGTCTTAATCTCGCATTATTTCAAAGCTTTTTGAAATATAATATAAGTTTTTAAAAACCCTTATTCACCCCCCTCTAAGGGCGCCTACCGATCCAACAAGTGGTATCAGAGCGGTTTTATTCCAATCGGCTTAACAACCGGGAATAATGGCGTCTCATGATCTCGCTTTTTTGGAGGGTCAAGGGGTTAGTCGACCACCTCTCTTTACTGGGTCAGATTTTAACTACTGGAAAAATCGAATGATGTGTTTTCTTATGACCATGGATGTAGAAGTATGGAACATGGTAGAAGTTCGGTACTCTCCTCCTACAACTGTAGTGGGAAAGGCGACATTACTAAAACCTAAAGATAAATGGGATGATAATGATAAACTAAGGTGTAAAAATAATGCTAAAGTAATGAATGCTTTATATTGCGCTTTAAATAGGACTGAGTTTAATAGAATTTCTGCATGCATAACTGCTTATGATATTTGGAATCAATTGGAAGTTACTCATGAAGGTACATCGCAGGTGAAAGATGCAAAGCTATTCCAACTGGAATCTGAATATGAAAAATTCAGGATGGATACCGAAGAGGACATCAACTCGATGTACACTCGCTTCACCAGATCGTCAACGCTTCAAAGGCACTTAGAAAGACCTACTCATACGGGGACTTGGTGAGGAAAATTCTTCGCTCCTTACCTCCAAGGTTCAATCCAAAGGTGACAGCCATCTCGGAGTCGAACAACTTAAGAACGCTCCAGATCGAGAACCTTATTGGGAATCTCAAAACCCATGAGGTAGAACTCCAGATTAAACACGATGAATACAACAAAGAGCCAAAGAAAAAGGCGCTAGGACTAAAATCAAAGAAGGAGAGCATCGAAGATGATGATGAAGATGAAGAAGGTATCCTGGTGAAGAACTTCAGGAAGTTCATCAGGAATCCGGAAAAAAGGAACACATTCTGAAAATACTTCCAAAAGGATACTCGACGAAAGGGATCTTCCTCTTCATCAAGGAAAGAAAAAGGAAGCGAAGATGAAGAAGAAAGACCACCACCGGAGTGCTACCACTGCAGAAAGACCGGGCACATTCGGAGCCAGTGCCCGAAGTATCAAAAGGAGCAAAAAGAACAATACAAAGCAAAAGAGAAAAAGAAAGTACTGAAAGCCGCAACTTGGGATGATTCTTCATCTGAAGAGTCAAACGAGTCTGAGTCAAGTAGCGAGGAGGAAGCAAACTTATGCTTAATGGCAAAAAGCAACGATGACGACACCAGTGTTCTTAGCGACACTGAGGTAACTCCTCCTACTTTCGAAGAACTCTTTGATGAATTTGTTCTAACTTGCAAATCCTATGATCAATGTATAAAAGATAATATTATATTAAATCGTGAAAATGAATCTATTATCAAAGAAAATCATAAGCTCACAAAAAAATTGATTTCCCTTGAAAAGAGAAAGGTTTCATGTCAAGAGTGTGAACACTCTTTATTTAAGACAAAAGAACTTGAAGTTTCTCTTTCTAAGGCCCTCTCACAAAACAAAACTATTGCAAAAGAAAAGGGGGACTTAGAGAGAAAACTAAAAACCTCTCTTTTACAAATTGAAAATAACAAAAAGGGATTTGAAAATAAATGTGTTATGATTGTACAAGAAAATACTTTTCTTAAAAATCAAAATCATGACCTCAATATAGCCATAAAAAAAATCGGGATTGGTCAAAAATCCCTGGATATGATTTTGGGAAACCAATGTTACGGTTCTGGAAAATTTGGGGTCGGATATAAAAGTAAACCCTACCGCCCGGCGCTAGCCACTAACGTCGGCGGTAGCTCAACTGTTAAAAAATCTTCTGTTTTTTCTAATGTTCAAACATCATCTAGCAAGAGCAACGTAGAAACTCAGAAAAGGGTCTCAACCCCCTTTATTTTGTGTGCTAATTATCTTAAGTTTGGACACACATCTAGCTCTTGCAGGAATATAAAACAACGATCGTTAAAACAAATCTGGGTACCTAAGAAATCCACTTACTCTATGGGTGGTACCTCTTGTGTATCTGGATCTTTACTCTCATCTTCTCTCTAGATTTGCAGGAAGGCTAAGGAAATGGAGGACGTGTGGTACTTGGACTCAGGCTGCTCCAAGCACATGATGGGCAACAAAGCAAAATTCCTTAGCCTAGAAAAGAAGAAAGGAGGGATCGTAATGTTTGGTGATAACGGTAAAGGAAGGATCACGGGAGTTGGTACAGTGGGTAACGAATCCTTTCTTATCTCAAATGTTCTTAATGTAAAAGGATTAAAACATAACTTAATATCTATAAGTCAATTGTGTGATAAAGGATTAGACGTATTATTTGAATCATCCACTAATCTTTGCAAAATAGTTAATCCTAAAACAAAAGATGTTTTACTAACTGCACCTAGAATTCACAATGTTTACATATTTCGTTTCATGATCTTTCCAAATCATCTATAAAATGTCTTATAACCAAAAATGATGAATTAGAACTATGGCATTGACGTTTAGGTCACGCTAGTACAAAGCTCATTTTAAAACTATCAAAAAGGGAATTGATTAGAGGATTGCCTAAGTTGAATGGAAATTTATCTTCACTATGTTCTCCATGCCAAAAGGGTAAATTTACAAAATCATCTTTTAAAAACTAAAACGAAATTTCTACTTCAAAACCATTGCAATTAATTCATATGGATCTCTTTGGTCCCAGTAACACTGCAAGTCTTGGTGGTAAAATATACACTTTCATTCTAATAGATGATTTCTCAAGATATTGCTGGACTTTATTTCTCTCTTCCAAATCTGATGCGTTTTGCGAATTCTCAAAATTATGTACTCGCATTCAAAATGAACTAGATTTAAAAATAAAATGCATTCGCTCAGATCATGTAGGTGAATTTGAAAATGAAAATTTTAAATCTTTTTGTGAAATGGTAGGTATTAAGCATGAGTTCTCCGCTCCACGCACACCTCAACAAAACGGTGTTGTAGAACGGAAGAATAGGACAATCCAAGAACTAGCACGCACCATGTTATCTGAATATAAATTACCTAAGACTTTTTGGGCCGAAGCCGCAAGCACATCATACTATGTAATGAATAGAGTTATGCTTAGCCCATCACTAAATCTCACACCGTATGAACTATATTATCAAAAGAAACCTAAAGTATCATATTTTAAAGTATTTGGATGTAAATGTTTTATTCTTAATACAAAAGATTCTTTAGGAAAATTGGATGAAAAATGTGATGAAGGAATATTTCTTGGATATTCTTCAACCAGTAAAGCGTATAGAATATTTAACAAAAGATCGAGTAAGGTTGAAGAGTCTATTAATGTTAAATTTGATGAGTTTATTCCGTGTGCAGAGAAGCTTCCTACAGGTACAAATGATGAACCTTTGCCATCTTTGGAGCACGACGAAGAGGAACCTTCCAAAGAAGAGGAGGAGAAGTCGAAGGAAGATGAATATGTACCTCCAAGCATTTTGAACTTCTCAAAAAATCATCCAAAAGAGCTAGTCATTGGGGAACCTTCTACTGGGGTAAGAACTCGATCCTCTCTTCATGAAACGTTTTCAAATATTTGCTTTGTTTTCGAAATCGAACCTAAAAACATTTCCACCGCTTTAAATGATGAATTTTTGTTTTTGGATATGAATGAAGAGTTAGGTCAATTTGAAAGAAATAAAGTTTGGAATCTAGTAGATAGACCATCTAATCATCCAATTATCGGCGTAAAATGGATCTTTAAAAATAAATTAGATGATGAATCTAGGATTATAAGAAATAAAGCATGCTTAGTTGCTCAAGGTTATTCTCAAATTGAGGGGGTATATTTTGAAGAAACTTTTGCACCAGTTGCTCGCTTAGAATCTATAAGAATATTTTTGGCATTTACGAGTTTTAAAAGAATAAAATTATTTCAAATGGATGTTAAAAGTGCCTTCTAAATGGGTTTATAAAAGAAAAAGTTTATGTAGAACAACCCCCCCGGTTTCATAAATGAAAAATTTCCTAATCATGTTTACAAATTAGAAAAAGCACTTTATGGTTTAAAACAAGCGCCCCGTGCATGGTATGATCGACTTACATCATTTTTGTTAAAGCACGGTTACGTTATGGGAAGTGCCGACAACACACTCTTCATTAAGCATAATAATAACGATCTAATTATTTTACAAATATATGTTGATGCTATCATTTTTGGAGCCACTAATGAAGAGTTGTGTAATGAAGTAGTCTTAGTAATGAAAAATGAATTTGAAATGAGACTTGTAGGAAAACTATCATATTTTCTTTGTTTTCAAATCTCACAACAAACTGATGGTATCTTTATTTGCCAAACAAAATATGTTCACGATATGCTGAAACGATTTGGATTTGAAAATCTTAAACAAGCTTCTACTCCTATGAGTGCTTCTTTAAAATTAGGAAAAGATGAATCCGGAATTTCCGTTGATCAAACGTTATATAGAGGAATGATAGGATCTCTTCTTTACTTAAGTGCATCTAGACCAGATATAATGTTTGTCGTATGTTTATGTGCTCGCTTTCAAGCCAATCCAAAAGAATCTCATTTAAAAGCGGTTAAATGTATTTTTCATTATCTATTAGGGTCATCAAAATTAGGATTATGGTACCCACACAATGATTCATTCACACTCCACGGCTATTTCGATTCAGACTACGCCGGTTGTTCACTAGATCAAAAAAGCACTAGCGGTACTTGTCACTTTCTAGGACCTTCTTTAGTAGCTTGCTCTAGTAGGAAACAATCTCCAGTTGCACTCTCCACCACGGAGGCCGAATATATCGCACTTGGTAGTTATTGTGCACAAGCGTTATGGATGAGCCAAACACTAGAGGATTTTGGATTTCATCTCAAAAACATTTATCTTAAATGTGACAACAAAAGCGCAATTGACCTCACATATAATCCCGTACACCACTCTAGATCCAAACACATCGATGTTCGTCATCATTTCATTAGGGATCACATTAAGAAAGAGCATGTAAAAGTAAGTTTCATTGGCACGGACTCTCAACTCGCTGACATATTTACTAAACCTCTTCCCGATGCAAGATTTCGATTATTACGACTTAAGTTAGGTGTCCTAGATCTTTTGAGTTAAAACACATTCACAAATGCAATTTTTGTAATTTTTAACCATCGAAAACATCTCCTAAAATTCTGAAATTTCAGCATAAAACTACTATTGGGACACTTAATCAAGATCAATAATTAAAAATTTCAAAATCCTAAAAAATTGTGTACTGTTTCCCACGCTAGCGCTAACGTTGGCGCTAGCGCACTTATTCATTTTTCTGTATTTTTAAAATTTTGAAAAATCCCTAAAAATATATTAATCTATTTGTACTATTTATTTCTACACTTCTGCTTTTATTTCATTTTTGAAAAATCAAATACAAAAATACAAAAGCCAAATTACAAAAAATATGTTTTGCCCTTTTTGTTTAAAGTCTATTGTTATGCAAAAATCAAATACAAAAATACAAAAGTCAAATTACAAAAAATATGTTTTGCCTTTTTGTCATTTGTTTAAAGTCTGTTTTTTATGCACAAATCAAATACAAAAATATAAAATATTAAAACTATAAAAAAAACTGTATGGATTTTTCCTGTAAAAATCAAGCATGATTTAATCTACTATTTAGAACTTCTATAATGTAGCAATTTATCTTTTCAAACTACTTTGAACATTGTTTTTATCATGTTATGATATATCTAGTAATATGTGCATCAATTGTCTTATAAAAGTTGTGTAGAACTAAACTTAGCATGCCTCTAAGTATGAGTAAATGTTTTATGTTTGATAATGATCTTTATTCACTCACTTATTTTGGCATTGTCTACATATGTGTTTAATCTAAGAATGCTTGTGTATGCTGTGTATTAGTACAATGAATTAAAATTGCACAAGTATCTTACCTACACTCCTTTATTTGCACTTTTAAAAGTTAAGAAAAGTGGTTATGTTTTTCATAAATTATATTGGTTTGCAAAACAAGTGTATTTGGAGAACTTTGTACAAAACAAAAATCATAAAATAAAGTGACAATGATAACTCCACCAAGCACTACTTGAACCTCCTGATAAGTCTTAATAAGCGTTGTGAGGTTGAGCACCTTGGAAAGAATAGTAAAGTATCTTGTGCAAATCAAATCTTTCTTTCAAAATAAAAATCACTTACTCTTAAGTACACCGGATCACGAGTCTCAACATTAAAAATAAAATATGTGATCCCCCAAGCACTACTTTGCACCCTGATAAGTCTTAATGAGCATTGTGTGTGCAAAGCACCTTGGTAGTTGTACATTTTGTTTGTGCATTAAAGTGTGTGGAAGTGAAATTATTTGTTTTTTATTGTGCTCTTACTTTACATATTTCTTATATTTTTGATTAAAACATTTGTTTACTCTACTCAAAAATGCACTTATGTGCACATCATTATCTTCCATAACACTTCTTCTCATGAGTATTGGATCCTAATGCAAATTCTATACAACTCTTTATTTATGAAATGCACTTGATAACCTAGCATGCTTTCTACAATGTTTAGTATGTTTTGAAATTGTGAATTAACATAACATTGTAGTACTCTCCTTTTGGTAACATTATTTCATGCTTGGTTACTTTATTATTGAATTTAAAGATTTGCAAAACATCTTCTTTTACTTGAACAATGATAAAATTGAACTCATATATCTGTTTTGAATCATTATGTCTTACAAAAGATGTTTGATTGTATTTTTTTAAGTCTTCCGCAACTTTACATTTACCTTGTATTTGTTTATGCTACAAACTCTGATTTATGAAAATATTGTGATACTCAAACTCTAATCTATTTCAATGAAAAGTATTCTAAAACTCCTTATCATTTCCTTCTCTCTACAAGCTCGATCATGCCTTTATCTTATTATCAACTTGTAAGTGGTGTCTCCTTACCCACTTTTGCTAATAACAAAAGGGGGAGAACTAACATGATAAATATAATCTGCTATCAAAATATAAAACTAACATGCGTAATTAAGATGATAGCCTACATATTAGGGAACATTCACTTAGGGGGAGCATGTATTTAGGGGGAGCAATTCTAAATGCTAAAATCGATAATTATCCTAAGTCATCACTCTCACACACATACACAAGTAAGTTTCATCATGCTTATATATTAATGCTCTGATTTATCATTAATGGATTTGTTATTATCAAAAGGGGGAGTTTGTTGTAACATGGTCTTCTGCATCTCCTAGGTTTGAGAATAACAAATCCTATGTGTATTTGATCTTGCGTGTTTAAGTGTGCAGGATAACAAAGTCCACATGAGTCAAGGATTACATAAGAAGGTTGCCCCCAAAGTTGAGCCATCAAATCCAACACTCCTACTAGCGCCGGTTGTAGTCCTAGTGCAGGCGCTAGATTTCGCTCGACGAACTGTAAGCGACGCTCGATGAAATTCTCATCACTGCGTTAAACGAAAATTCGCTTGATGAACTGTTTGCTGTGTTCGATGAAATTTTGATCGATGAAAAGATTGCTTAAGCGCAAATTCCAGGAGTACTTATAGAAGGTGATAGCGACTGGCGGTATCCGATAGCGTAGGCTATAGTGTGGAGCACAGTAGGCAAGGGAGAAATGTTTCCTCGGATTGAAGATTCTGCCGCGTAGAATATGTCCTAAAATGGGATAGCGCCGGCGGTACCACTAGCGCAGGCGCTAGCGCTGTGGCTATAAAAAGGACCCCTCTTCTCTCGTTTCAGTGAGACATCAGAGAGAGAGATTGAGTGCTTGAATTCCAGAGGCTACCTTGGCCGAAAGTTGATGTCCTACCAAAGTCCTGCAAACTTTTGAAGGAGAATCTCATCACGCCGAATCCAAACGAAGTCCGCTTCTACAACGCTTATTCTACAACGGATCTTCGTCTCCAACTTCAGAAGTTCATCAAGAGGGAGTTTTTAATTATTTTCATTTCTTATTTCTTGTAAACGGTTAGTGAAATTGCCTCGTGTTGGCGACTAGGTCTGGGTAGGACTTAGGGTGGAAATTCGCCTCGTGTTGGCGACTAGATCTAGGCTAGGTATAGCGGGTGCTCGAGGCCATATCCAAGGAAGGGTTGGATAGAGCGGCTTGAGGCCGAATCCGGGGAGGATAGGCTAGGGCCACCGGTTCGTGGGGATGCGAGTCGGGATAGAAAACAAAAAGAGTCTACTATATATTGCCACCGATTTCTAGCGTTATAGAAATCAACTTTTGTAAAACCCTATTTGATATTAATAAAGCATGTCTCTACTTTGTTTCAATTATTTTACTTGACTTCTTATTGTCTTAATCTCGCATTATTTCAAAGCTTTTCGAAATATAATATAAGTTCTTAAAAACCCTTATTCACCCCCCTCTCTAAGGGCGCCTACCGATCCAACATTATATAGTTCTTCTCTTAAGATCACGAGGACCTATATTGCCAATTCTATTCCTGCCCAGTCCATATCCGACTTAAACCTGCACTAAGTCTATAGTTCATGTCGGTTCACTCTTGCGCTTTTCATGAATCTATTAATCAATCATTAATCAACAATAAAGTCACTAATCGTATGTTACAACAATTGAGTTAAGATGGTAGAGCGTCTAGGACATACTTGTTGAGGCAATAATCACCACCTTAATTGCATGTGAAAATCTTTCAATAACCAATGTCGTCTCAAGCCTTGGGTCTTTTTAAAAGAAATTTTCTCAATTTCCTTGTGGATTTGCAAATGATTCATACCGTGCCTTGTATTAGGGAAGGCACGGTTGCTCCATAGGTTGGGTACTAAGTAGCTATCTACTACATTGCGCTCCAAATTTGAAAATTCTCTCGAAGTCTTATACTATTTTCCTTGATTTCAAGAGTCGCATATCAATATGCTCAGGCTACCTGGTATATATCTTTGAAGACTTCCTTTATTACTTTCTTGGATTGCTTATCTGCATAATCCTTAGAGCAGCAAGGGGGTGAAAACGATTCTTTGAAAGGCTTTATGCTCTTATTCCAATTACGAGTTTATAACGGTCGCATCATAGTATTAATAATTCACATACCTTAAGATGAAGGAATTCTTCAAGGGCCTCGACTTCTATGGAGGGTTGATCATCTGACTGATTATGCATACTTTGAATTCTCTTTTTCAGACGAGTAATATTTGAATATTTTAAGATCGCTTACGTTTGTGATGGACATTTCCAAAACTAAGGTCTATGGAACTCGAATTGGTACCGAACTAGCACAATAAACAAAAGGATTAGCCCCAGTACATTTTGGGCTAAGTTTCTTGACATCATTATGATATATTCGTCCTAGGTACGCACTCAATCCTTAGGGCATACAACTCTAGACTTGGAGTTCCAATCTAAGACCTATTGATATTCCATGCACTTTTAGGCCATCAAGGTTACCAACTGACACAACCTTCTCAAGGTCAATATATGGGCAACCCACAAATGGGCCTTTTTTGAACTTGAATCCTTATCTGACCTCTGGTATTTGTCATGGTGATTGTTTCAATGTAACCCAGTTGCTGGTTTGGAGATTAAGTGGATGAATCTTCTACTATCTTCTAACGGTTTTCATGCACCAAATCTCTTGATGTGGTTCTATCCATAGGGTAAGAAGTGGTAATATCACTTGATAGGAGATTTAGGGACGTCAGAGTTTAAGCTTTAAGTGGCTACTTTCCTACTTAGACTCTTCCCTTAGTCACTTTGGGTGTCTTAATGCCTTATTCAGTCTATACCTGAGGTCAATTTTGATTGGGATACGTATGAAATCGTCTTGGTATGTCAATACTAGAATGATGTCCAAGTTGGGTTGGCCTAACTCATTAATTAATGGTCTACTTTGTGTGATTTTTACGCATGGGCACGCAACTGCTTCCGCTGCTAGTTTGTCCTCAAACTAACTCCAGTCGGGTGTCCCGGTGTTTGTGGACTTCTTTCTCGTTGGATCGTTTGTTCAAGTGATACCAATTGTAAGATACCTCTCCCGCACCTAGAGAGCTTACACATCTTATGCCCAGAACTGTCGCCTTATGACAACACTAACACACAAGGTAGCTTCCTCCGCAAGATGTCGATCCTGTCGGCAAGAACAATCAACATGCCAACAAGAAATAAAAAGAAAATTAAGTAAAGTATCATCAAGTCCACACTCACACATATATACATCATAATAAGACAAGTCCACCAATGAGTACAATAAGTGAGAGAAAAAGGGCAATAAGTGAAAGACAAAAAGGGCTTATGCCCAGTACTTGTCCAAAATAATGTAAAACAATTCTCTCACTATACATTTATGTGGAAGCTATCAAACTTTGTCATCACGTGTCTGTAGCTGTTGCTACAACAATGGGTAGTGTATGCATTGCTTCATCACGTCCTCCTGAACTGTCTCCTGTATGGGGTCCTGCTGCTCCAGCATAACACTCCTAAAATGATGTGGTCCACCGATTGTTAGTCAAAAGACTAGGCCAAATTCCCCATCCCCTCCCCCGGTGACTCCTAGGCACCGAGCGGGAGGAAGAAGCGGAGGACAACAAGGGGTAACATATATCAAGCAGATGACAATGAATCTAGCTAGCAGTTCTACCATATATAAAAGGAGTGATACTATGGAACCGAGCAGTATACAAATGAGCGTCAAAGTGAGTATATACACGTAGTTATTAAAGAACTAAGCAAATAGAAAAGTAAATCTGAGCAGTTATAAAGTAAACTAAAGCAAGTAAAGAAACAACTGGAGCAACTATGAAAGTAACCCTAACTTATATGGATGCCCATACAGACATATAAGTTAAGGGATCTGGCACTACACAAAACCCATCATATAAAAGAGCCCATACTAATTTATACAATAGTGTCTTATTATGAATGATGTATGTTATGCTATGCAATGCAATGATGCAACTCACCAACCCAACTATTTACGTACATACCTTTTGGTAGTTCCCTCTGTTTGAGTGTGCCAACTCAGCTACCCGATTGAGGCAAACAGGGCAGTGGATCGGGCTTGTCCACTTCTAGGCTTATGTCACACATCTCCCAGCCTAGACCTTACGTACGCCCGTAAGAACACATAGGTTATCTGCGTACTATCTAGTGCATCACCTCTATCTTGCTTTTCGAGACTCCGCTCAGGTACACCCTGTTGAGGCAAACATGGGCAGTGGATCGGGTCCTCCACTCCTAGGCCAGTATGACACCTCCCAGCCTAGACCTTACGTACGCCCCTAAGAACACACGGGGTATCCATGTACTACTTGATATAACAATGCCTCTAAGTGAAACACAGAGCCTATCGCTCGCAGGACTAACCCGTCCTTCTAATATACCGAGCCTACCGCTCGCAAGACTTAACCCGTCCTTCTAATATACCGAGCCTACCGCTCGCAGGACTTAACCTGTCCTTCTAATATACCGAGCCTACCACATAGGACTTAACCCGTCCATCTAATATACCGAGCCTACCGCTCACAAGGACTTAACATGTCCTTCTAATATACCGAGCCTACCGCTCGCAAGACTTAACCCATCCTTCTAATATACCGAGCCTACCGCTCGCAGGACTTAACCCGTCCATACTTGAGCAATACTAGTCCATCCCAAATTTGGGACGGGGATTATCTTGTTAAGTTTTCCTATTTAATCTACTCTTATCTACCATTTAGTTATACTTAGAAGTTTAGGGTGAATCCCGGACTTCCCGAGGGTTACCCGGTGAAGGGCTCACAGCGGTACTAGGGGATGTGATGGTGGCTGAAGCCCAAATCCCCCTTTCGAGGATATTTACTCTTCTTGGTGGCTAACCATTCTTACATTCCCACTTGCTCTCTAATTACTCTAAAATCCTAAGATGTATTACCAATTAGACTTGGTAGACAAGTGTCAGTGTTCGATTGAGCACTGAACCCTGCCTTCCCTAGTGACCGGCAATTTCTTTGTGTTAACTCTCAATCACAACTTGTAACTTCTGTTGGGTCAATCCTTGCCTACTTAAGGTCCCAATTCATACATCAAGCATACTTATACTTGCTAACGGTTCAATCCTCTTCTCTTATCATCATAATCCTGAATTGATGGTTTTACTAAATGTACCCCAACCCCTTTCTTCTAATCAATGTCACTAATTGTTAAACCTTTAATCAATCTATGACTTCGTAATGATCAATGAGTTAATAATTCCATAGGTGATGGTCTGGAGTGGTCTAAATCACATAAATTGGTTGTTACTATTCGCAGACCGGATACATTTAATTGAATCCTCATGCCCTAAAGGAGTGACTATATGAATCCTAAACCAGGATGAGTCAATTCTAGTTCCATATTTTCATAATGAAATTATACGCTTATGTCCAGGTTCCTAGAATATTCCGGTGTCAATAATTCAAGATATGGGTATTCTAAAATATAATTCCAAAGTCTACATTGTGAATGAAGTACCAATTATGCGTAGTGATAAATTCCAGGAAAATTACGAGTGGTTCATAATGTTATCACCAGCTTATATTCAGATTCCTAGAATATTGCACTACCAATAATTCAAGATATGGATATTCTAAAATATAAAACCAAAGTCTACATTGTGAATGAAGTATGCCATTTACTCAATGATTAATTCTAACAAAATTCTCAGAGCTTCTTACTCATATGAAAAGTTTTTATACAAAATTCTATAACCATCTAGCTACTATATTTCATGGTATAAATTTCTCAAGTTATACACTCAAATTGTACTTTGTGAAGGAAGCATGTCATTTACTAAATGATAAATTCTAACAAAATTCCCAGAGCTTCCTACTGATAGAAAAGATCTATATACAAAATTCTATAACAATCCAGCAACCATAATTCATGGTATGAATTTCTTAAGTTATAAACTCAAATTGTACTTGGTGAAGGAAGCATGTCATTTACTCAATGATAAATTCGAACAAAATTCCCAGAGCTTCCTACTGATTTGAAAAATCTATATACAAAATTTCACAAATTTTCAGAAAGATTTGACCCTATAATTACTCACTTGGGGTCTATGTGACCAAATCATGTGAAGTCAGAGCTCCAATTAGTGAGATCTCACTTTCTACAGACAGTAGACATAAAGGACTACCAAAGTGGTCTCTGCCTACATTTCATTTTAAGGCCTCTAAGGGCCTCAAAATTTGTGTACAAGATGTCTATTTCACTAGGGCAGGAACAACATTTAGTGTGACCTCAATGAAGGTTTTTCTATGGCTCATTAAAGCATGGATCTACTCATATGAAAGAATCCAATTGACCCAAATATTTCACCAATGACTAATATACTCATAACCAATCTCCCATGGGAGATATGGAGTGGTTTCAGTAAAAATAACCTATGATATGCATCATATTTGATTTATTTAGTTTCTACAAAACCTTAGAAAAGTGTGCACCAAAAAATCTAATTTTTGGTTAGGAGATGTATTATATCATCATAAAGGTGTAGATACAATTTCAGAGACTAAAACAAAGTCAAAAGAGCTAGGGTCACATAACACCCATTTGGGCTATATGCACACCACACCTTAACCATGTCAAGACATGCAAGTGGTCTAGCATAACATGCGGTGGTCCAAATGACCTTAAATTTCTACCATAGACTATATTTGGCCTGATCTACAATCCAGAAAAAATTTGAGTGGAGTTGGACCATTATAATCCTAGATCTAGGCTATACAAGAAAAATGAAATGTTGAACAAAATCTTAGAAATATTATTCCAAAAATCCCCAATTTTGGCAGGGGGTACTTTAGGGCATGACTCATGCATGCCCCAAATTTCAAGTCATTTAGATTTATTTATATCAAAGATCTAGGGGCCCATATCTTCATGTCCCACCAAAATGGGTGCTCAGAGAGCTACAGTGCTTCAAATCACCTCAAACAAATTTCTAAATTTTGTTAAGGTCATTGGCTACACTTTTCATTCAGGGTGTATTTTCTGTTGAAGACTCTAAGTAAGGTGAAAAGTCATTTGAATGTAACTGTCACATTTAAGGTAGAATTTTTAATAACATTCATAAGGACACATTTATTTGAATATATAGATGGACTTTCCCAAACATGCACTGATCAAAATGAAGTGAAATTTTTACTGGAGGCCTAAGTTATTATATTAAAGCTCCCACCTAAATTTGGGTTAATTTCAGGGGCTTTGAACCATGTAAATATCTTCAACATGGGAAATGAAATGTTTTCAAAAACTTTAGGCAAAGTGTACCCAAAAATCCCAATTTTTGCGGAGTGAATAATCTAGGGCATGACTCATGCATGCTCCAATTTTCAGCTCATTTGTAGAAACCAAATGATGTGGGCACCCAGAATGGTGTCTAGGGCTCAAAGTGAATACCCTACACCAAAATGGGTGTACAGGGAGCTACTGTTCTCCAAATATGGTGAAGTAAATTTCTAAATTTTTTCCAGACCATGGACTACTTTTTTCATTTTGGTGACTTTTCTGAATCTTCCTTTATGTATTTTCTACAATTATTATAATATAAGGCAAATATTCCCATTTATCATCAATTTAATTAATTGTGTCCTGCGGCTATCCGATCATCCAGATCGGACGGCTATAAGCTCGTCTTCCTCCTTGAGCCAACGACTCAGATTGAGTTTTTCTGGAGGCCCTTTCAAGCTTGATCCCGGCCGATTGAGGCCGTCTCCAGCCAAAAGGACGGCGCCACCACCTCCGGCCGGAGGTTGGCCGTCGATTGTCGAAGAAATGGTGGACGGAGGTGGCTTGTAGGCAGAATGGGGGGTGGAGTTTGGAATGTCTTTAAAGCTTGATCGAGAAAATGGCACACTCACAATTACTCAACCAAATCTGGAACTGGAAGAAGGGAACTCTAGCACAAGGGGAGGAGAAGAGAAAAACATGCCTGATTGGAGCTTTGGGAGCTTGTTTCTCCTGGTTCCATGGTCTTCCACCTCCATTAGAGCTCCTTGCCGATTTTGCTCTTCTCCACCAAATCTAGCAATGTCAGGCTTGATTCCAGCTCCCTTTCACCTTCTGAAGCTGATGGAGGTGTGTAATGGGGGTGAGGTTGGCTGGTTGTGGTGATTTGAAAAGGGGGAGGTCGGCCATGGGATTTGGATGCTCCTCCTTAGCTCCAAGTGTCCACCACCCTTTAAATTCTACTGGACATTACTACTGGTGCTCAGTGGAAGGTATTTGGAGTGGAATTAGGAGCCAAGTGGCACCCAATCCATGAATTCCTCTTTTTGTTCTATGTGAAATTGGGGAATTCTCCATTTTCCCACTTGCATGTCACCCTCATTCAATTTCAAAGGTCAAGTGATGTAATTAGGCTATTGGTCTGCAGGATGGGCCTCCTATTGAGGCTTTAGTCCATAGGGCTTGGCTTAATTGATCCAAATGCCAATTTAGCCCAATTTTGACCTATGTTGACTTTTGGGGTTGACTTGTTCAACTGATGAGTTGGTTGGTCCAAGGTGTTATTCTTTAGTCCCTTGACACCACCCAATGTTGATTGGGTCATGGTGATGCCCTAATTGGGTCAATTTAGCCAATGAGTGTGATTTTGACCAAAATTGGGGGAAAGTTGACTTTTGTCAAATTGAGCCAATTGATGACCACTTGATGGGGCTTTTGGGTCCATTGAGTCGCTTATGATGTTATGAGACTAGGGGTGAAGTCAATTTCATGATTTGGGGATCAATTGGACCTATTGGTGAAGGATTGACCTAAGTTGGCCTAAACGGTACTTTGGTCAATTTGGGCCAATTGGTGTCTCCATAACGGGGCATTTAGTTTCATTGCACCCAAATTAGGGTTTGTAATATAGTGGTGGGGTCAAATTGATCATATGAATTCTATTTGACCCAATTGAGATGACTTGACCTATGTTGACCTATTTTGACCTAAAGTTGACCTGATCAAATTAGCAAAAATGATGACCCTATGATGGGGTTTTTGGGTCACTTGGGCTTATCTTAGGGTTAGGGACCTTTTGGTAAGCTCAATTTGATTTGGTGAGTCTAACTTGAAGTAAATTGGGCAAGGTTGACCTCTGCCCCTTTTTGGGGTGCTCATAGCATTTTTCTTAAGTACAAATTGACATAGGATCATTCCATGATCTCTACTAACAATTTCAACCCTAAACCCACCCACGGGGTCTAGAAGGAATGGGGATGTTACATAATGGTTCTGTTTTCTTTCTTCCTCAGCATATTTATTCTCTATTGATTTGTGTTTGAATTCCTTTCTTCTTCTGTACTATCCTTAGAAGGAATGTAAATTGGATAATAAATATTTCCTTCTATTTTTGTTCCCAACCAGTCAAGACTGATTTGAATATCTTCTTAGAATGTCATTGTTGTTTCTCTGGAATACTCCATTCCATTCATGGCAATAAATGAGTCATTAGAAAATAGTTTTCAACTTTGTTGACCTTCTGAAAAGGTATTAAGAAAGATAGCAAAATCATACTTTTCCAGACAATATTCGACGCTGCGTCGACTTCATTATTCGTCATATCGACGCACCGCTGAGTTCTTATAGAAGTAGCATCGAATTCCTTCATAGCTCTGGCTGAACTCAGATGTCGACGTTGCGTCGAGTACTTATCGACTTATCCATCGAGTTGAGTACTTGGGTTTGAACTTCATCTTATACGTCGAATTGAAGTCGAAGTTACGTCGACTTCTAAGATGGCTTCGACAGGCTCTTCCTTCTACATCAAGTTCATTTCGACATTGCGTCGACTTCAACTGATACATCGACTCCTAGTCGATGTTGTGTTGACTTCTAGTCGACGCGTAATTACTTTGGATAGTTTTCTTCATGTTTCAGCTTGCCTTTCTCATTACTTTGACTCAGCCGACTTCCTAAGACTTCTATGCTAAATTACCATTACTATACAACATGGGCAATTACCCTAGAGAGTAAAATCACCTATTGTTAATTTGTTAAGTTAAATCAAAAGGAGTTTTTCCCAATAAATCCAACTAAAATAAAATAAGCACAAAAAAAAGAAATAAAGAAGGGACAACATAGCAAATTATCACAGCACAAATGAGACAAGATCTATAGTGATTCCCCAAAATATGGGTACTCCACTCTACTACCACCTTGGCAGGAGTACAATATCCAGTGCCTGAGTCTTTTGATAAGGAGACTCTTAAAACCACTAAGTCTTTTGATAAGGAGACTCTTAGAACCAAGGACTGAGTCTTTGGTTTAGGAGACTCTAAGAACCAAGAAGAGATATTTTAATAAGGAGATATTAAACCAAAACTAGATCTTTTGATAAAGAGATCTTGAACCAGTGCTAGATCTTTTGATAAGGAGATCTTGAACCACTGAATCCTTTGAAAAGGGATTCTAAGGACTCTTTACTCAGTTTAACAGAAAGTGAATATGGAGTAAACAAAAAGAAGAAGATGAAGATGATTCTTCTGAATGAATCCTCCTGCAGTAGTCAATAAGGGTTCAAACACTCAGTATTTCTCTGGATCTCTGATCACTAGATGAATCCTTGCTTGAGAGTGAGAGAGAGAGAGAGAGATGCAAGGATTGTGATAGCTCTGATCCCGATGATGATCTCTGTTTGTCAGTATACTTCTTTCAGAGAAAGAGAAAGAGGAAGAGGAAGAGGAAGAGGAAGAAGCCTTCTGTGTTTTTTTCCTATACAGAGATCTGTCCTGCACTATTCCAGAGTAAGCCTCAGGTGAAGAAGAATAATCTATCAATGGTTGTTCTCTTCCTTTGAAATATGTATACTCATTCTTCTGTTGAATAGAGATCAATGACTTTCCTCTTCTGTTATTTCCCTAGTAGGAATGTCCAAGAGGTAGTATTGCTCTCTTTCTATTTTTGTTGATAGCTCGTCAGAATCCTTTTGAATAACTTCCAAATATATCATTATTGAATCTCTAGAATACTTTTTTCTTTTCTTGTTCATGATATATATATCATCTGAAGATCTTCATAATCGAATCTAGGAAGTTTTTCCAAATCTGAGTCTGTATTCGACGTTGTGTTGAATTACTTTGCCTTCAAATCGACGCACACCTGAGTTCTATTAGAAGCAGCTTCGAAATCTTCTTCAGCTTTAAAATGAACTCTGATATCGACGTTGCGTTGAGTCCTTATTGACATATCCATTGAGATGAAGACCTAGACTTTGAGCTCTAACTTCTGCGTCGAATATAATTCAAAGCTGCATCGACTTCAAATGTTATTTTGACTGACTCTGCCTTCTGCATCGAATACCTTTTGATATTGCTTCGACTTTTGAAGATGCACTGATATCCAGTCTGAGTAACGTCGACTTCCAGTTAACGTTGTGTCGACTACTAGTTGACATTGCATCGACTCCTAGTCAACGTTGCATCGACTTCTAGTCGACACATAATTACTCTGGATAGTTTTCTTCATGATTTCAGTTTGCCTTTCTCATTACTTTGACTCAGTTGACTTGCTAAGACTTCTATGACCAAATTACCCTTACTATACAACATGGGTAATTACCCTAGAGAGTAAAATCACCTATTGTTAATTTGTTAAGTTAAATCAAAAGTAGTTTTTCACAATAAGAGCACCCCTTACTCTCTCAGACAGTGAGTCTGAAGATGACGACTGCTTTGCTGCTAAAAGAGGGATAAGAGCAGTCATCACTCTTTCAGACAGTGAATTTGAAGATGAGGACAACAATGGGCTTGTAGCCCTATTTGATGAAGAAGATCGGGATGATTCTCATCCTGCTCAGGTATACATTCCTCTCACACTTTCATTATCTGAGTCAAATGAAAAGGCCAAGAGTGCATTAGATGATTTCACATCATCTGATGAGATTAATGCTGATAGTGAAGCAGATGATTGCTTATCATGCAACAATGGGAACCATTCTGATCTATTGGAGCAGTTTGGTACTCTCTTGGTTTCTATCAAGAAGAGCAAAAAGTTGGTGAAATCTCAGACTGAGGAAGTAAGGATCATCAAGCCATTCAGATCTTAAGTAGATAAGAAGACCAAGGAAGTGACTAAATTGTCCAATTAGCTTATTTTACTTCAAAAGAAGTCCAAAGCTCAGAGTAAGGCAATTAAGTCTCTGGAGGACAAGCTTCTTTTAAAAATAAAGCTTGTGGCTAGTTTCTCAAAGCCCAAAACTGTTCTCCCTATTATAAATAGCTTTTCCTCTCAATATAGAGGAGGACTAGGCTATAATAAGGAAGTTGGAGAGACTTTCCAAGCAAGTACTATCTTCCAAAAGGTTATCTCTCCCTAAGCACCATCAGCGAAAGGGAAGGAAGACGCTTTACCTCAAAAGTCTATACCTAAAGTGAAGTCTGTGACTATGCAACCAACTTCCAATTCAGTGCACAGCCACATGAATAGCTTAAGAAGTGCTTATTGTAAAGCAACATTGTAACACCCCAGGTTTCGCTGAGCGCGGAGGCTGGAATGCCTAAGGCTGGTACAGGTTTTCTGTATCTGGGAGCTAGCATCGGCGTTAGGTGTAAACACAAGCATTAGCTGCCCCGTCGAGATTGCGATGGTGTTTGATGAAGGGAGTTCATCGAACGGAGTTCGACGAAGAGAGTTCGATGAAGAGGGTTCGGAACTGTCGGGCCGCTGAGTTGGCTTCGTTCGTCGAACGAAGTTTTGTCGAACGGAGTTCGACGAAGGGAGCTCATCGAACGGAGTTCGACGAAGAGAGTTCGACGAAGAGAGTTCGGAACCGCTGGGTCGTTGAGTTGGCTTCGTTCGTCGAAGGAAGTTTCGTCGAAGGGAGTTCGACGAAGGAAGTTCGTCGAACGGAGTTTGACGAAGAGAGTTCGACGAAGAGAGCTCCGAACCACTGGGTCGTTGAGTTGGCTTCGTTCGTCGAAGGAAGTTTCGTCGAAGGGAGTTCGACGAAGGGAGTTCGTCGAACGGAGTTCGTCAAAGGGAGTTCGACGAAGAGCTAACGCGGGCGCTAGCACTAACGCAGGAGTTAGCTGACGGAACCTGTTCCGTAAGTAGCATTTCCTGGATGTCCGATCTGTTGGGATCTTGATCCTACGGTCTAGATAAGTGCGTCGTAAGGTTTTATTTAGGGCAGAGAAGTTCTATTCTATTTTTGGGTTAAGTCCTTTGTGCTTTTGGAGGCATAGAAGAGAGGTAGGGTTTGGAGGAAGAAGAAGGCTAGATTCGCCATTGTTGGAGCACCGGAGCTCCGTTCGCTGATCTGAGATCAGATCCATAGAGAGGACTAGAAGGCGCTTCTTTCTATCCATGCCTTTCAACTGATCCATGGCGAGGAAGAGAACTCTTAGGGTAATGAAATCTCTCCTCCTGATTTTAGGATGCGTGCATGGCATCTATGCTTTTTCTTTCTCTTTTCTGAAATTTTATGGCACCGGATCTCTCAAATGAGAGGGGTTTGGGTCGCCTTGGTTCAAGAAGAACCATCGGGTTGTTTGAGTCCGTCCCCGACATGATTTTGCATTAGAGATTCGCTCCGTTAGCTGATTAGGCATTTTGGGTGAAGCCAAAATCGTGACCGGTGGTCCGATTCGGTGATGTTGCTTAACGTGCATTTTAGGGATTTTGCTAGAAATCCGATGACGGCGAAAACGTCGTATGTGTTGCCCTTATGTTCGTGTGAGAATGAAACTTGGTTTGGAAAGGGTAATTTTGATGTGTATATGAAGGCGTGGTTTGTCTTTGTGGTCGGCTGGCTAGCCCGTGAATGCATGGATTCACGTGGGGAGAGTGTCCCGGCAAGACAAGTCCCCTTCTAGGCTGTGGTGAGAACAAGTATGTTGATGCACTCGTTGGCAAGATGATCCATGTAAGGGGTGAGGTCTCAGTGGAGTTCTTGGCTTTTGGCTTAGTTATTGTGGCGAGAACAAGTATGCTGATGCGCCCGTTGGCAAGATGAACCATGTAAGGGGTGAGGTCTCAGTGGAGTTCTTGGCCTTGGACTTGTACGCCTGTGGGGGAATGATAAGTACCCTTGGTTTGTTATGAAATGTTGATGTGTGTTGTTATGTTAGAAGCATACATGCAATAGGGTGCCTTGGGTGAAACCCAGGTTTGCATACATGTTGCATTGCTATATCCCCTTACTTTTATTGCTCAACATAGAAATATGGATGATGATTGTGACACTCATGCCTGTCGTGTTTATGTTAATACTGTTTATAACATTTGCATACGAAGTGCTGACTTGCAGGGTGATGTAGTTCCCCGGGGTCCGCTAGGACGGCCGAGAGGAGGGGTGTTGTTACACCATTATTGGTCAGCCAAAGCTGACCCTCGTTATACCATTCTTTCTGATTTTGATGCAGGGCAAGGATCGCAGGATGGACCTAGCTCGCCGGCCAGAAAGGACTAAACTTTATGACGTGCACTTTTCATGCTATCTTGTTTGATTTGATGTGTTTACCTGTTCCAGCTTGCATGCTGAGGAAGCTTAGGATTGTGATGATCTGCTGGACATTTATATGCCCTGTTTTGACTTGAATATGAGTTTTTGTAAGGCCTTAGGGTCGTAGTACTCTTATGTAGATGTGGACAACTTCTGTGGTTTATTTGATGTTTCCGCTGTGTTGGTTCTGAGTTTTGAGATGGTTAGATCTATATCACTTTTTAATACTTAAGTTGTAGCAATTATATGTTGTGGGGTCTCGGCCGGACCTATGTTATATAGTAATTGCAGGGGAGGTGTTACAATTTGGAATCAAAGTGAGGTTAGCGTTCTTGTTGAGGTTTAGCGTGTTCGGATCGCGTTAAGAGGTTGTTCACATAGGAGTACCTTTCAGGACCATGAATGTCCTTGCGTTCGAGTCTTGCGAATAGAGTTTGATTTGTTTTTTGTTGCCTATGCTAGGATGGTGGCGACGATGCGGGGACGTCGAGACGTCAAGAGGAGCCGTCAGCAAGCAGTGCAATGACCCCAGCCCTGGTGAATATGGGTGTGTCCCCGACAGACTTTTGTCGTATACTAGCAGAGGCAATGGTGGCGGCTCAAGCTGCGGTAATGCCACAAATTGCGACGCCTATTGTGCAGGTTGCGACTCCTGTTACTCCAGTCACTGTGATGCCGAAGATGGGAGTAAGGCAGGTAGAGCCGTTAACCGAGATAGCGGTTGGGCAAGGAGATCGTCAGATGAAGTACTATCTAAGTTTCCATCCTCTGACGTTCAAAGGAGTTGGCACTCCGACGGACGCAGAGGATTGGTTGGCAAGAATTCAGGAATTCCTGAAAGCGGCAGAGACCCTAGAGGACAAGCAGTTCCAGTTCGCAGATTTATGTTAGAAGGCGACGCCAAGCTGTGGTGGGTGAATCATAGCGGTCGTCATTTCCCTGGACGTGCCTCGTCCATGGAAGATGAAAGTGCACAGTTAACCACACTAGAATTCTCTAGAGGGGGGGGGGGGGGGTGAATAGAGATTTAAAAGTACTTTGTGCAAAATTAACAAATATATATATGTGTAATAATCACAGAGTTAAGCTTCCCACACACCAACAAGAATTAAGCAAAAAAGAAAATCACAGCACAACACAAAGAAATATTGTGGTTCCCCAAACATTGGGTAGTCCACTCTTCTACCCCCTTGTTAGGAATTCACTATCTTGCACTAAGTCTTTTGATAAGGAGACTCTTAGAACCAACCTGAGTCTTTTGATAAGGAGACTCTTAGAACCAGTACAACTGAATTTTTTGAAGAGAGATTCTAAAAACTCTTTTACACAATTTGAAAATGAAATAAGAGTAAGAAGAAGAAGTAGAAGAAGTAATTGAAACAAGAAAGAATTTTCTTCCTAGCAAGAAGATTAGAAGCACAAGAAATAGTGAATGAAATCTCTCTTCTATAGTGAGAAGGAGATTGTAGGCCTTTTTCTTTATCAATGAGAGCTTTCAGAAATTGCAGCGGTATGGCTTCAGAAGAAGGAGAAGAAGAAGAGGGCTTGTTGTTTGCTGCAACACAGTTTTACTTCTCTCAGATTTTCTCACTTGGGAGCTTTTCCTCTTTTTCAAATAGATGGAGTGGATCACTTCTCATTTTTCTCTGCCGACTTCCCTCTTATTTATAGCTCTGTTTATTCAAAGAATACTATAGGAGAATAATCAATTAGCAGTTAGAGAAATGGTAAGAGAGAAAAGATTCCATAATCAATATTTCTGTAGAAGGAAAGAGATTATTCTGATTTCAAATAATATCTATAATAAACTTAATCAATTTAGCCAAGAATCATTTAGAAGGAAAGACTGATTCAAAATGGCTAGAAAAGAATAATATTATTCCATAAAATTCAGATCTACAGATAGAAGGAAAGAAATCTGGCGTGTTTTGAATTTGACACAGAAATCGACGTAAGTGGATTACTATTCGATGGAAGCGTCGATTTCAGACTGACTGGACGTCGAGAGGAGAATATGGAAGGTGCGTCGACTTTACTAGATACGTCGACTAGAAGTCAGAGTTACGTCGACATAGGTTACGTCAAATTCTGTCTGGAGTTACTTCGACTCATTCTGAGAGGAACGTCGACTACACTACGACGTTGCGTCGAATACTATTCGACGCATATTTACTTAGACTAATTTTTTATTCTTAGAATTTATATTCTACTCATTTTTAGGGGTTAAGATAAATCATTTCCCCAACAATCTCCCCCTATTTGTCTTAACCCTATTCAGGGAGAAATTGTACCAGCTTTTAATCAACACAATAAGGCATTAATATAGGAAAGAAATATGTTAAGTACTCAGAAGAAAGTAGAATCATATACACAGACTTTATAAACAGTATTTAAGCATGGAGGAAAAAAAATATAGAGTATATCAACATTGTTTAACACATCACTCAGGAGGGGTAGGAGGAGTTTTTCTTTTCCTAATGAATACTAAAGTTTTTAAAGAAGAGAGTTGCTCCTTCTCAGTAATATGTGGTTCACTCAGCTCCCCCTAAGTCACAGCAGTTTGCTCCCCCTGAGATGGAATATCCTTTGATCCTTCTACTTCTGCCTCTTCAGTTTCTTTCTCAGCTCTAGCTTCAATTATGTCAGCATTTGGCTCCCCCTGAGCTTCAGCTTCTTTTTCTTTCTCAACTTCAGCATCAGTTTCCTTTTCAACTTCTGCTCTGCTAGCCTCCCCTTGAAAGAGGACTATTTTTTGTGTAGCTTCTCTTGATTTTGAAGTAGGAAGGGACTTGTGTGAGAGAGATTTGTGACTTGTGAGCTGCTCTTCATCTAATGTCTCCCCCTTCTTGACCTTCTTAGCCAAGGAGGTTAAGAAAGACTTGGTCACTTTGGAGGAAGAGACAGAGGACTTCAAGCTTTGCACAGAGGTATTGACCCAATCTATTTGGGTTTGCATGTGCATGATGGAGGAGTGAAGTTGGGAGCAGTGTGCATCCAGCATTTCTTGAAATTTTTGGGCTGCTGACTGGATACACTAGGTGATGAGAGTTTTAGTGGATGGAGATGGCTCAAGGTGTGTTGGAGTAGCAGATAATGGTGGAGGAGGAGGTGATGAAGGTGGAGAGAGGACTGTATCATTGTGATGAGGTGAGTTTGATGGAGGAGGTGGAGGAATAGAGGAGGGTTGAGCAGGTGGATGTGAAGATATAGGTAGGATAGGAGTTGTGATGGTAGTAGAGACTATTGGTGTGGATGATGTAGGTAGGGAAGAGATGTCTGTATGCTGAGGAGGAGGTGAGGATGGATGGCTAGGAGAGTTAGGAGGAGAGGGAGTCCTGTCAGGAATGGCACCAGGCTTGGGAATTTGCCTGGTCCATTTTGAGAAGAGGGCTATGGACATCCTTTTTCTAGGGGGAATGGGGATTCCTTTTGACCTACATAGGTCAGGGAAGGAGTGGAGGAGTACCTGACTCATGATCCTCATATAGGCATTCTCTTTTTGAGAATATTTGTAGCCTATCATTTTTAGTAAGCAGTTGGCCCAGTCAACCTTCTTTTTCAGCACAAGGGCCCCCATGATGTTCAGTTGCTGCTTGGGCACTACATCATGGGCAGAGATCTTGCATAATAGAACTTTTCCTACTATGTCTGCCAATAGCCTATATTCATCAGAAAAATCTATTTTCTTCAGGTGGATTGGTTTATCTTTGGAGAACTTCATGATGAGTAATAGATTCTTGGTTTCCTCAGGGGTGAGATCCACAGGTTCATCATCTGATAAGGGAATGATGATGAAGATTCATTTAGCTATTCTTAGAAGATAATTTGCTTTCCTTTTGATTTGAAATAGAATAGTGTTGTTGTGTACCTGATGGAAGATCAAAGGTGTCCCTAAGGTGTCTTGCAGAGATTGAGACATGTGTCTCATAGAATGTTCCTTTGATCTCTCCTTGCTCAGATATCTGAACATGATTCATTAACTCAGTGAGTTCTGTCTCTAGGATTCTGCATCTTATGGAAATGAGTTTGTCTAAACCAGCTTCCGTGAAGAGAGCTATGATGCTCATATAGTTTTTGGCGGCGGCTTGGAAGGATTCAAGATCAATGTCGAAACCAGAGTTGATCTTGGGTGCTATTTAGGTCAGTGAGAGAGAGGAAGAGATGGCTGGACTGAGAAATGAGAAGGATGGGAGAAGCTCAGGAGTGTGCAAAATTTTAACTAAAGAGTCTATTTAAGTCAGGTGAAACGTCGATACGAGACACAACTCGAGGTTTATTTGGTATAGCAGTTGATGTGATTGAAAATATTTTAGTATTGCCGCCTTTTTCATGAAGTCGACATTGCGTCGAGTGGAAGTTGACGTATGCGTCAGTATAGTCTAATAGGGTTTACTATCGACGTATGCGTCGATTAAGAGATCGACGTGACTTTTACTTTGTCTGAAAATTCCAGGTTTTTCTTCAGAGATTATTTCTTCCTAATCCTAAGATTTTCTAAGTCACCCTTGGACTAATTTTATAAACAGTTGGATTGATTGTGCCAACATTGTTTGGCAGTGTGGCCAATCTTATTACAGATATAACACCTAATTGTCTTTTGATTAAGGAAATTTGAGTTTAGGGAGGAATAGAGATGGTGATTAGGGTAGAGTTGTTGATTATGATAAAAGTTTTGATCAGGATAGAAGTTTTGATTATGATAAGAGTTTTGATTAGGATAGAAGTTTTGATCAGGATAAAAGGGTCCTGAATGGGGGTTAAGATAGAGAGTTTTTGAAGAATAGCTATGTCTTGTATTTAAGTTGCTCTGAGGTTTTATGAGTCGATATCTATTCGACGTATGTTGAGAGTTGCGTCGATATGTATTCGGCGCTTTCTCTAGATTGCGTTGATCTGGAATCGATGCATAGAAGTAGTTGCGTCGATTGTAAGTCGACGTACTGTTATTCATGCGTCGATTTGAGGTCGAAGCATCTAAGTGATTGTGTCGAGTAGAATTCGACATACTATCATTCATGCGTCGATATGAAGTCGACGCAATTTTATCTTCACAGATTTTATTTTTCCCTTTTTCTGATTGGAGTTTTGTTTCTTTATAACTTGTTTCTTTTGGCATAGTTTCTTTCTCAGAGGTAGTTTGAGAGTCTTCTTCTGAATGGTATGATGATGATTCATTAAGGTGGTTTATCTCTTTGAAGGTGAGGTCTTTTGTATTTTGTGAGTCTTCTTCTAAGTTTGTTGATTTGATGGGTTTAGTGAATTTAACAGGGCTCATCCAAGCAGGTTTGGTAGATGGTATTGAACTAGTTGAAGGATCAGCTCCTAACCCCAGATTCTTATGTCTGATTATTTGTTTTTCAGTGATTTCTTTAAGTGTTTGGCTTCTGACTTTTATAGATTCTTCAAAAGCTTTTGCTTGGGATACCTTCTTCTTAAGGAGTTTTTTTTCTAATTTAGCACTATCAATTTCCTTTTCTGTTTTATAGATTTTACACCTTAGTTCATAATTTTTTGAACATGTATCCTCTATTTTTCTCATATTAATTTGTTCTTTTAGATCCTTAATTTCTTGTTTAGTTTTTAGTTGATCTAAACAGAGTCTTTCAAAATCATTTTTAAAATCATCACATAGAAAATCTATTTCATCAAAAATGCTTACCTCATCCTTATCCTCAGATTCCTCTATGAGAATAAGGCTATTTGCTTTTGCTGTTGAAGAGATGCTTCCTTCTGATCCTGTTTCACTCCATGATTCAGCAACACATTCTTCTTCTGTGCTTCCAAGAGCAATTAAGCATAGGTCTTCTTGCTTAGACTCTTCATTGTCACTTTTAGATGAAGTGCTGTCTTCAGAATCTGTCTCACTCCAAGTTTCTGCAATGAAGCTTCTTTCTTTCTTCTTCCCTTTCTTTTTGAGATCTTTCTTTTTCAGATCTTTCTTTTTCTCAGCATTTTCTGGACATTCTAGAGCAATATGTCCAGTTTTCCTGCAGGAATAACAAACAATATCTTTGGTAGGAGTCTTATCATACCTTGGTTTTGACTCTCTCCTTCTAGACCCATCTGGCTTGACCCATTTCTTGAATCTTCTGGCCAGGAGGCTGAATAGTTCGTCTTCAGTCACAGAGATTTCTTCTTCTGTTGCTTTTAATGCAATATTTCTATCTTTTGAAGAGGTTGGAGTGTTTTCCCTTCTTTCCTTCTCTTCTCTGGTTTTCAGTAGTTGCTCATAGGATTTGAGTTTTCCTAAGAGAGCATCTGTTGAGATTTCCTTCTGTCCTCTTGTATCTCTTATTGCCCATATTCTTGAGTCCCATGAACTTGGGAGACTCATTAATAGTTTGTCATTGATCTCTGTGAGAGAGATCTCTCTATCCAAGCTCTTTAATTGATTGATGATCAGACTGAATCTGTCATACATCTCAGATATGCTTTCTTCATGCATCTTTTGAAAGTTCTCATATTGGGAGATCAATAGAGCCTTTCTATCTTTCCTTTCATCAGCACTTCCTTCTACTATCTTTGTAAGAGCCTCCCAGATTTCTTTGGTTGATTCACAGTCAACAACCTTTTGAAAGATTTCATCTGAGAGGGTTGAGACAAGAATGTTCACAGCTTTTGCATCACTTGTTCCTGCCTTCTTTTCTTCAACTGTCCACTCAGCCCTTGGGACAAGTGTTTGAGTCACTTTACCACTTGAGTCCTTTCTATAGGGCTTAGGAGGACTTGCCAAAATAACATTGAACAAATCTTCATCAATAGAATTCATATAGATCCTAATTCTTATTTTCCAAAGTGCAAACTTTTCAAGGTTGCAAATTGGTGGTCTGGTGGAAGCATAATCTTTGATTTGTGCCATGTGAAAAATAGTTTTTAGAAATCTATATATATATATATATGAGGTGGGATCTTTTTGATCAAGGAGTTACCCCTCTTAGATCAACCTCCCTCTGATACCAATTGAAAGTGCACAGTTAACCACACTAGAATTCTCTAGGGGGGGGGGGTGAATAGAGATTTAAAAGTACTTTGTGCAAAATTAACAAATATATATATATATATATATGTAATAATCATAGAGTTAAGCTTCCCACACACCAACAAGAATTAAGCAAAAAAGAAAATCACTGCACAACACAAAGAAATATAGTGGTTCCCCAAACTTTGGGTAGTCCACTCTTCTACCCCCTTGGTAGGAATTCACTATCTTGCACTGAGTCTTTTGATAAGGAGACTCTTAGAACCAGCCTGAGTCTTTTGATAAGGAGACTCATAGAACCAGTACAACTGAATTTTTTGAAGAGAGATTCTAAAAACTCTTTTACACAATTTGAAAATGAAACAAGAGTAAGAAGAAGAAGTAGAAGAAGTAATTGAAACAAGAAAGAATCTTCTTCTTAGCAAGAAGATTAGAAGCACAAGAAATAGTGAATGAAATCTCTCTTCTATAGTGAGAAAGAGATTGTAGGCCTTTTTCTATATCAATGAGAGCTTTCAGAAATTGCAGTAGTATGGCTTCAGAAGAAGGAGAAGAAGAAGAGGGCTTGTTGTTTGCTGCAGCACAGTTTTACTTCTCTCCGATTTTCTCACTTGGGAGCTTTTCCTCTTTTTCAAATGGATGGAGTGGATCACTTCTCATTTTTCTCTGCCGACTTCCCTCTTATTTATAGCTCTGTTTATTCAAAGAATACTATTGGAGAATAATCAATTAGCAGTTAGAGAAATGGTAAGAGAGAAAAGATTCCATAATCAATATTTTTGTAGAAGGAAAGAGATTATTCTGATTTCAAATAATATCCATAATAAACTTAATCAATTTAGCCAAGAATCATTTAGAAGGAAAGACTGATTCAAAACGGCTAGAAAAGAATAATATTATTCCATAAAATTCAGATCTACAGATAGAAGGAAAGAAATCTGGCGTGTTTTGAATTTGACACAGAAATCGATTTATGTCGATTACTATTCGACGGAAGCGTCGATTTTAGACTGACTGGACGTCGAGAGGAGAATATGGAAGGTGCGTCGACTAAGGTGCGTCGACTTTACTAGATACGTCGACTAGAAGTCAGAGTTACGTCGACATAAGTTACGTCGAATTCTGTCTGGTGTTACTTCGACTCATTCTGAGAGGAACGTCGACTACACTTCGACGTTGCGTCGAATACTATTCGATGCATATTTACTTAGACTAATTTTTTGTTCTTAGAATTTATATTCTACTCATTTTTAGGGGTTAAGATAAATCATTTCCCCAACAGAAGAGTTCGGGAATGCCTTCCTGAAGCGCTATATCCCCTCTTCGACGAGGTTAGCCCTTCAGCGGCAGTTATTGCACTTGGTGCAGCTCGAGAAGACTGTAGACGAGTACTTGCAAGAGTTTACTCGGTTGGGTCGGTATGCGGGAACGACCATGGCAGACGATGAGGAGAGGGATAATCTCTTCTATCAGGGTCTGAGAGAGAATTTAAGGCAACCTCTGATAGCCTTAAAGAATATGGGGTTCAATGAGTTAGTTGAAGCTGCTCGAACTTTGGAGAACGATATGGAGCGAACCCAGCGTCGCAAGGGCTTGGCGGCAAAGCAGGGAGAAAGTAAGCCATCTCAGTCTCAACGGAGGTCTGAGAAAAGTTGGTGGAAGAAAAAGCCCCGTCCTTTTAGGACTGGCGAGAGGAGCGGTGCGACTTCTAGAGAGTTCCGTTCCAAGGGGCCAGTGACATGCTACAAGTGTGGCAAAGTGGGCCACAAAGCTCGGGTCTATTTCGAGAGTGGAGTTGAGCCAGAGTAGAAGCATGAGCAGTTGGTGCGTTCCGGTCCTAGTGTTGGGGAGAAAGGGAAGGCGGCGGAGTCTGGTGCTTCCCGTTTCCCTCCTGTGCAGCCTAGAGCATACAACCTCGGGCAGCAGGAAGCGATTCGTCAACCTGATGTGGTGACATGTACGAAAGTTCAGAGTTTCGTTTAATAGTTTTAACCTGTTTGCGACCTTTCATATTCGTTATATATGTGTTGGGCTTCGTGCTAGTGTCTGGCTACCCATCTAGAGTGTTGTTCGACACGGGAGCATCACACTCTTTTCTCGCGGAAAGCTTTATCCGGAGGATCGGTGTTGAGACTGTTGAGGCAGAGGCAGAGCTTAGTGTGCGCATGTCGAATGGGTCTTTCATGACCACTTGAAGGAAAGGACGCATTGTGCTGAGGATTTGCGAGTGTGATTTCGAGTTGGTAGTAGCAATTCTACTACTAGATGAATTTGACATCATCCTAGGGATGGTCTGGCTTGCAGAGCAGCGAGCTAGTATTGATTGCCTATTGAAGGTGGTGACCTTAAGGAGGGAAGGAAGAGCGGAGGTCAAGTTTGAGGGACTATGCGGAGTGGCCTGCTCCCTGATTTATATCGTGTAAATGGTGCATGCAGTGAATCAAGGAGGTGAGGCATTTGTCGCTTTGTTGGAGACTCGCTCCACAAAGTTGGCGATCGAAGAAGTGCTAGTGGTGGAGGAATTCGAGGATGTGTTCCCTGAGGAGCTTCCGGGAGTGCCTCCTCAGCGTGAAATCGACTTTTCAATTGAGTTGGTGTCGGATGCGAGGCCGGTGTAGCGTCCTCCATTTAGGATGGCACCGAAGGAACTGGCTGAGCTAAAGGTGCAGTTGCAAGAGTTGCTCGAGTAGGGGTACATTAGGCCCAGCTCCTCACCTTGGAGTGCGACGGTGTTGTTCGTTAAGAAGAAGGATGGTAGTATGCGGCTGCGCATAGACTATCTTGAGTTGAATAAGTTGACCATCAAGAATAAGTACCCAATTCTGCGAATCGATGATTTGTTTGATCAGCTGGTGGGGTCGATGGTGTTCTCCAAGTTGGACTTGAAGTCGGGTTACTATCAGTTAAGGATCCGAGAAGAGGATATTCCCAAGACGGCGTTTGGGACGAGATATGGTCACTTTGAGTTCTCGATGATGTCGTTCGGTTTGACGAACGTGCCATCAGTGTTAATGGATTTAAGGAACCGAGTGTTTCGACAATGCCTGGATTCGTTCGTGGTGGTGTTCATTGACGACATCTTAGTTGTTGGGTATTGTATCCACAATCACCTGGATTTGAAGGTGTCCCCTAATGAACTAAATTGAATTGAGTATGTATTTGATGATTTCTCTTTAGATGTATTGTGACAGGTCATAATGCTAAGTGCACACCAAAGTCAGGTTGCAATGGATCACCAAACACAGTTTTAGACAATGTATCCCTCATTGTGTAGAACAAAGTGTTGGTTCATGTGTAATCTCTCTTTTGGGGTGCACTTCATATTCTCACAACTGAAGGCTTTCAAGGTTGAGGAGTGGAGCAGGTTTTCAGAAGAAAAAGGAATTTTTGCTAAGTCAATTTGTCGAGATGTCACGTGAAGTCCCGATGACTCCCGACGAATCCTGACAGAAGCAAATCTTCCATTTTGAAGAAGAAAATTCTACTGCCAAGTCCATTCGTCGGCTGTTCTCGTGAACTCCCGACGATTGTCGACGAATCTAGACAGAAGCCAGTTTTCCTGTCTGAAGTAGGAATTTCTGTGGCTAAGTCCATTCATCGGCTGTTCTCGTGAACTCCCGATGAATATCGACGAATGCTGACATAAGTCAAAAAGGCAGCTTTGTGAAGGAATCTGTGCAGCTAAGTCAATTCGTCGAAAGTTCTCGAGAACTCTTGACGAATGAAAACAGAAGGTGTTTTCCACGGCTTGATCAGCATTTCCAATGGCTAAGTCAATTCATCGAATGTTCACGTGAAGTCTCGACAAATGACGAACAGACGGATTTCAAATTTACGTTTCGTTTTTGAAAATTAAGGTTGGCCAACATGTCCAGTACACGTGGCGACCTCTCCTTATCTGTCGCTCGAGCCGTTGGAGGATTACCTTTAAATACTCCTTTATTTTTAGGGCAAACACGCATGTTAAGAAGAGATAATATTCTAGCCGTCTTCATCATCGTTTGCTGAACAAGTTTCTGAGATCTAACTTCTGCATCGCTCAAGATTCGTTCTCCAGTGCTGCTAAAGATTTCTCAGATAAGAAGGCCTTTGATCTTGTTTCTACTCTCTTTATTGAAGATCTTTTAAAATAAATCAAAGGGCCTAATCAGATCAGGTTTGCTGAGTTTCTTCTCTTCCAAATCTTTGAAGATCCAAACTTTCTTTCTCAAGGAAGAAGAAGACTCAGTCTTTCAAGATCTGAAAGTTAATCTCTATTGAGGTTTAGAAGAAATATTTTATTTCAATCTCTATTTGATTTCTGTAGGAGTTTTTACTCCGAGTCATTTTGTAGGAGTTGTTCACTCCGAGTTGTAGGAGTTTATCTCCGAGTGTTTTTGTAGGAGAGGTTGTTCTCCGAGCTTGTAGGAGCCGTTGTCTCCGAGTGTAGGATTTGTTGATATATCCGAGTTTTGGTGAAGTTGCCGACGCTAGCCCGAAGTGCTAGATAGTCGGAGAGGGAGAGAGGAGTACCCACCTTGGGGAACCTCTATAAATCTTGTGTCTCTGTGTTGTGATTTTTATTGTTGTGTGTGCTAAATTTTTATTCCGCAATCGCAGTAGAGATCACCTATTCACCCCCCTTTAGGTGATTTAGGTAGACAACTAGTTCTTTCAATTGGTATCAAAGCGAGGTTATCTTTAAGAGGTTAACACCTAGATTAAAGATCCCTCTACGTTGTCAAGATCTCTCTCTATGGACAGAGGCATGGAAAGGTTTTCTTCCAAGCTCCCAGTTTGCACTAAGGAGAATTTCCCCATGTGGAAAGAAAGAGTTATCTTCTACATGGAATCCAATGATCCCCGAATCTCCCAGATAGTTAAGGAATGTCCCCATATTCCCATGGTTGCTTCTACCATTGATGCCACCAAACAAGTGCCAAAGAAAACGATGGACATGACAAAGGATGAAATTGCACTTGTCACTCTAGACAAGAAAGCAAAACACATCATAGCAGGTGCAATTGATGATTCTATGCTACAAAATCTGATTCACCTCAAGTCTGCAAAAGAGATGTGGGATTCTCTTGTGGTTTTAATGGAAGGTACTGAAGAAGTTCGAGATGACAGGAAGTCTTTGATGAACCAAGAATACGAAGCCTTCAAGCAACAAGGCAAAGACACAATTTCTGACACCTACGAGAAATTCTTCAAGATTGTAAATGGTCTGAGAAATTATGGTAGAGAATTCACCATGGGTGAACTAAACGATAAATTTCTTAGATCCCTGTCTAAGGAATGGGACCCCAAAGTGATAGCTATCAGAGAATATGGTAAGTTGGCTACTACGGAGCCACAAATTCTGTTTGGGAAGCTGCTCTCCCATGAGCTGAGTTGAACATCAGGAAGTCAGAAGAGGAAAGCAGTAGGAGCTCTGGGAAGGAGAAGCCCATTGCTCTAAAGGCTGAAGGCTCCTGGAGAAGCAGGGCTCTGTCCCCTTTGAGGGATGAATCTTCTGAAGATAAAGCTGAAAGCAGTTCTGCAGATTCAGAACTATCTGAAGGAGAATTTTCCCTCCTCTCCAAGCAATTCAAGAAGTTGCTTAGCAAAAGGAAGCAAATGAGAAAAGGCTCATCTTCCTCAAGAGATCACAGGAGATCACACCGTGACAAAAACGACAGGTATGGTTCTAAACCAAACAAACATGATTATAATGAACTCGTTTGTTACTGTTGTAAAAAGCCAGGGCACATGATAGCTGATTGCCCACACAAGAAGAAGGAATCTTCAAGAAAAGAAGAAAAGAAGTCCTTCAAAGGAAAGAAGAAAGAGGAGAAAAGTTTTGTTGCCAAGAAGTCCAAGACTCTGAGTGATAGTGACTCAAATGAGTCTAACTCAGATGAAGAGGCATTCTTTGGACTAATGGCCATGTCAGATGATGACAAGGATATTGTTCCTTTCACCGGTCAGGTATTATCTTCTACACCTCTTTCATGTTCTGAAACGGCATCTGATGCTAATGAAAGCTACTATTCGGAAGAGGATTCTGAGTTGACTGCTAAGTATGAGGAAATGTTGAAGGGGTTTAACAAGTGTTGAAAGCTTGTTAAAACTCAATCAAAGGAGATTCAATCCCTAAAGGATCAAGAATCAAACCTGAGAAAGGAGATTGAAGAATCTAACCTACTCAGGGATGAAATCTTATCCTTGAAGATTGCTCTCTCTGAGGCCACTTCAGCATGCATTCAGAAAAGTGAAATTATCAATGATTTGACGAAACAACTTGAGGCTGAAAAGAAGATCACAATGAACTTCTCTAAGCCCAAGACAGTTTTTCCGATCATAAACACTTTCGCTGCTGGTTCTAGTAGTAGTGGTTTGGTTCATGTTGCTGAAAAGAGTCTAAGTAAGTCAGCCAAAAGAAGAGTTGCTAAAGCCAAGGGTAAAGGTCCACATCGTGCTCCAAATTTCAAGAAGGTGATTTTTCCTACGAACACCTATGATTTTGAATGCATGTATGGTCACTTTAGCAGACCAACTCATGTTGAGCCTACCAAGGTGAACTCAGAGTGGACGAGACCTAGAAACTTTGGATCTATCTCCCTCAAGGCTCCTTATGAAGAAGTTCAATTGAAGCATCATGGACCATTCGTTCATGGATCAAATGCTAAGAAAGCACCGCAGGTCAAGCCTATTGTGCCTAAGAATTGTGTATGTTGCACCAACGAGGCTTCTACCTCCAAGGTTGCCCCTCCTGCTAAGCCACTCGTTCAAAAGGCTCAGCAGAACACAAAGAGGAGATACAATAGATTTGAATGCTGGTGTTGTGGCAAAATTGGTCACTTCGCCATAGATTGTTGGTTCAATCAAGCTGTACCAAGAACTCCGTGAGTTAACAGTGCAAGACCGACCACTTGCAAATTTAATGTTCCAAGTGGTGTTCCACTAACAAGGAACCAAGGACCCAAAAATGTTTGGGTTCCTAAGGGGTATTGATCATGTTTGCAGGAATGTCCAAAGGCCAATGAAATTCCCATCTGGTATTTGGACAGTGGTTGCTCTCGGCATATGACCGGGAGAAGAAGATTACTTCAGGATTATGTTCCAGTTGAGAACGGGCCTAAAGCAAAGTTTGGCGGATCTGAATGAGGTATTATTATTGGTTATGGTTCGATAACCAACGGCTCAGTCGTTTTCACACGTGTAGCTCATGTGAAAGGATTGAAATACAATCTGATTAACATAAGCCAACTGTGTGACAAAGTCTATACCGTTGAGTTCTTTAGAGATAGATGCCTGATAAAGATGTCCGTGTCTGCGGAAACTATTTTAACAGGCTCCAGGAGTAGTGGTATTTACTGTTTAGATTTTACATGCTTACAGTCTTCTACCCCAGTGTGTTTTGTTGCCAAAGATAGTGCATCTCTCTGTGACCAATGACACAAGAGATTAGCACATATTAATTTCAAAACAATATCTATGTTATTTTCTCACAACTTGGTAAGGGATGCCCCCAAAGTTAAATGCATTAAAGAAAGCCCTTGCCATGCTTGCCAAATGGGTAAGCAAACAAAGGCTAGCTTTAATAGCATAATTGACAATAATTCTACCAGATGTCTTCATCTGCTGCATATGGATTTATTTGGTCCAATGTCAGTTAGAAGCTTAGGTGGGAAAGCTTACACCTTGGTTATTGTTGATGATTACTCTCGGTTTGCATGGGTGTTCTTTCTAAAACTCAAGTCAAAAACCTTCGGCATTTTCACTAATTTTGTCAAGCTTATTCAGAATGAACTTGACTGTTCAGTGGTCAAAATCAGAAGTGACCATGGAACAGAATTTCAGTCTGGGGCCATGACAGAGTACTGTGAAAGTCAAGGTATCTCCCATGAGTTTTCCTCTCCTTGTACTCCACAGCAAAATGGAGTAGCCGAGAGAAAGAATAGAACCCTCATAGAAGCTGGCAGGTCTATGTTGAGTGATTCTGCTCTTCCAGAATATTTCTGGGCAGAAGCTATCAACATAGCTTGCCATGTGCAAAACAGAGCACTCATCAATAAGAACCATCGTAAGACCCCATATGAGATTCTAAAGGGCAGAAAACCAAAGATTTTATATTTTAGAATTTTTGGCAGTAAATGCTATGTACTTAACAATGGGAAGCATCCTACAACCAAGTTTAGTGAAAATGTTTTGAAGGTATTTTCGTAGGATATAGTAGCCAGAGTAAGGCATATATGATTTTTAATAAGAAAACTCTGGTGGTAGAAGAAACAGTCCATGTTGTATTTGATGAGACGAGCCTGCTGCATAGCAACTCGTCTAGTGTGTTCATTGAAGATGCAGGTGAAAAACTAAAGGAACTTTCTATGCAAGATGGAGTAAACATCACAGATGATGCACCAAAGTTGGCAGAAGAGATCTTAGATCACTCTGAAGATGAACAAGAAGTTCATGAAGGAGAAGATGCTCCAGAGGTAGCTGAACCTCAAGTTGCTCCTGAAAATGCAAGCAACTTGGGAGTCAGATATTCAAGAGATCATCAAGTTGATCAAATTATCGGAGATCCTTCAAGCAGAGTTCTAACAAGAAGAGGTACAACTAACGAAGTTTTACATTTAAGTTTTCTTTCACAGATTGAGAAGAAGAAGTTTGAAGAAGCAAACACCGATCCATCTTGGATCCTTGCTATGCAAGAAGAGCTCAACCAATTCAAGAGATGTAAAGTTTGGGAGTTGGTACCAAGACCCAAAGGACAGAACGTGATCGGAACCAAATGGGTCTACCAGAACAAGCTTGATGAAAAGGGCATCATCACAAAGAACAAAGCAAGACTGGTTGCACAAGGATACAAGCAAGAAGAAGGGATTGATTTTGATCAGACCTTTGCACCAGTAGCAAGACTTGAAGCCATCAGATTATTTCTGGCTTATGCTGCTTATAAGGGCTTTAAGGTATTCCAGATGGATGTGAAGTCAGCCTTCCTGAATGGAGACCTTAAAGAGGAAGTATATGTAGCTCAGCCTCCAGGTTTTGTAGATTCTAACTTTCCTAATCATGCTTATTATTTACATAAAGCTCTGTATGGTCTCAAACAGGCACCCCGAGCCTGGTATGAGACATTGTCTAGCTTCCTTCTTGAGAACAAATTCACAAGAGGAGCAATAGATAAGACATTGTTTCCTAGGGAAGTAAAAGGCGAGATTTTGCTTGTGCAAATCTATGTCGACGACATTATTTTTGGCTCTACAGATGACAAACTTTGCAAAAAGATTTCTAATTTAATGCAAGGTAAGTTTGAAATGAGCAGTATGGGAGAGCTGAAATATTTCTTAGGACTCCAGGTGCACCAATCTGAAGATGGAATTTTCATCTCTCAGACGAAGTTCACCAAAGAGCTCCTCAAGAAATTTGGAATGGAGAGTGCAACCTCTATGAGGACTCCAATGGGCTCAAGTATGTCTCTGGACAAGGACGAGAAAGGGAAACCTTTTGATGAAACCAAGTACAGAAGCATAATTGGGTCCTTGCTCTATCTTACTGCCAGTAGGCCCGATATAATGTTCTCTACATGTGTTTGTGCCAGGTATCAGGTGAACTGTAAGGAATCTCATTATTCCGCTGCAAAGAGGATTTTGAGATACCTTAAGGGTACACCAAATCTCGGCTTATGGTACCTGAGAAGCAATGATTTTGAACTAATTGGCTTTTCAGATGCTGATTTTGCAGGTAGCAAAGATGTTAGAAAGAGTACTTCAGGAACTTGCCAATTCTTGGGAAAAAGGCTTGTTTCTTGGAGTAGCAAGAAGCAAAACTGTGTTGCAATATCAACTGCGGAATCATAGTATATCTCTGCCGGTAGTTGTTGTGCACAACTTTTGTGGATAAAGAATCAGCTTGAGGACTATAACTTAAAGCTCACAGAAATCCCCATGTTCTGTGACTCCTCAAGTGTTATTGCCATAGCAAATAATCCGGTCTCTCACAGCAGAACAAATCACATCGAGCTTCGCTACCACTTTATCCGGGAACATGTTGAGAGTAAGGATATAAAATTGTTATATGTTAACAATGACAAACAAATTGCAGATATTTTTACGAAGCCTCTGGACGAGACCAAGTTCAATTTCTTCAAAATGGAACTTGGAATGCTCAACAAGGAATCATGAGGTCAAGACTATTGGAATTTTATGAAATTGCACAGGATTTCACGGGATTTCACGGGTCAAGACCTATATCTTCTCGGACACATTTCTTTTATTAAATACAATCTATTGGATCCGAAGAGTCTTCCGAAAAATCAGGTACGCACCCAAATTTATTATATATATATAAACAAAGAGAAAACGTGATTCGACGCATTCTTCCGTGAAACCCTTCCTGTCCTTTCGTCTCCCTTGCGATAAAGCACTGTTCTTCTTCCCCGACTTCGACGAGCTCGATGGCGCCAAAGGCAGGTCTGCATTCCAGTGGGGAGCTAGTGCGAGGTGCTTTTCGAGAAGCTTCAAATGAGTTCAGAAACATCATCGTGATGCTTGATGTGGCAGGGCTCAGTTTTGTTTTGGAGGAGCCGGCTAAAATCTTAGAACAAGACGTTCTTGAGTTCTTTAGAAATGCAAAAATCACCAGTCAAGGTAAGAAGATCAAAAGTTCAATTTGGTCATGCAAAATTATCCTGAAGGCTAGTGGCATCAACAGACTTTTGAGGATGCCTAAAGTAGAAACAGAAGAACTGTTTGCTGAAGACTTTCTCAGGGCCAAGAGATTATGTGGTATTCTTGATGAAAGCTCTAAAATCAGAAGGAAATTCATGAATGATGGAGGTAAACTTCTATGTGACATTTTAGGAAAAGTCTTATTATGCAAGGTTGGCTCTCACGACTACCTCTCTGAAGAAGCTTTTAAAATTCACACTGCTATTATCTGTAGAAATTTTTTTAATTTTGGTGAAGTAATTTTTGAGAAGATTAAAGAGAGTTTTCTTGCCCCCAATTTTGGAAGAATTCTCAGTCTGCTTCTAAATGGTAGCAATCCAGATTTTTTTAATCTTGGAAGAGGTATCCCCATCCACCACACCAAGAAAATAAACTCATCCATTTTCTCCAAATGGGAAAGGGTCATTCCAAAGGGTGGAATTAAGGCTGCTGTTTGTGGTGATGAGGACCCTCTACATAATGAGAACAGGAATATTGAAGAAGGTCTGTAACATCCTGCCAGTACGAAGAGTATAACAACAGGTCCGGCCGGGACCCCACGCCATACAAACCACACTAGCTAGGAGTTAAAAGGTGATAACAAGAAAAGTAACAACTAAACGAGAGTACAAAACGTAAGCAGAACCATTAATTAAACCATTCAAATAGAACTGTCCACTATCATAGGAATGTATCCTGAATAAGAGTTACGGCCTTAAGGCCTTACATTCATCCAATGCACAAAACTCCATAAGCATACATCGGCATGCAGGCCGGCCATACATGAATAACAGGAAAAGGGCTGGCCTTCGAGGGCCAACATTGCAAAGGGCCATCGCCCGCTATTTCCCGCTAGGCTCACCTGCACCTGCATAAGAACATTCCACCAAGCGGTGGCAAACAAAGTAACGGTCAGCACAGCTGACCAAATTATAACGACCCCACCCCTTTTCCGGGGTGGCGGAGCTTCTACCCTGCAAGCAAGCCATACTAGCACAAGTACTAAATATAAAGAAAGTGCAACTGCACGAGGTGAGGTTTCAAGCACAATCAATCTTCTAGGTTGAGCATCAAAAGAAGGGAACCTAGGTATGCACATGATGTTGGTTGGGTTCACCCGAAGGTTCCCCACAACCGCCTAAGCAATCGCATGAAGCTAACATAACATCCATTTCACAAAACACTCCACCGTAAGGGCCACAACCTTGGGTGGAAACAAGAGCTTTTGGTCGGTCTAGGTATGACACCTTCCACGACCTCTCCCATGATCACACGGCTTTCCTGAGGAAGGGACCTCTTACCGATCTGCATGGAAACGGGTTCGGTTTAGCTTTGCCCGTGCTCTAATCGTCGCGATCTATCGCACAACGCGGGTACGGCTTCGCCTCGGCCCATAAGGGTTTAGCACTTTCAAGTGCTACACTAATTATACGCTACGCACCTAACCCCTTCACAAGGATCTAGGTTTCACGAATACTCAACAAGGGAGGTGCAATACACTCCGCATCAATTTCGTGGTGAAGGTTTGCCTTCATCCAAATCTCAAAGCATGGGGCTTTCGTTAGGATCTTCACAAGACGCCTACACTTAGTTCCCGCAATACTATAGGTGAGTTCACGGAGTCATTCTCCGGCACGCATTCTAGGCCTAACCTAAATGCAATGTCGCAAATCGGGCATCACCGATTCGGGCTCACGACCACGAATAGGCTTCACACAAAATGCCTAAATCTGCACGACTACCGGATTTTCTACTTGCAATAATGCCGGGGACGGACACAATCTACCCGAAGTTCCGAAGAACTTGAGGAAATCCTACACTTCACCCATTTGGTGAAAGAGATACCTCATGCAAACATAGGAAGAGGAATGAAAGGACAAATACAAGTCCAAAGTTCGGGAGGAAGAATCGTTACCCTAGACGCGTTCTTTTTCGCCATAGATCCGAGATTCTACATGGAGAGAAACGACCGCACCGGGCTGCACTCTCCAAATCTGGAAACGGCTCGCGAAACGGAGCTCCGGAGCTCCGTCAATGGCGGGATCTCTCCTTCTTCTTCCTTGCCTCCTTCTTCTTTCTCTAGGTTTGGAGAGAGAAAGGCTTAGAGATTATGAGGATTCAACTCCTCTCATCAGCCCTAAAGACCTCCAGCATCTAATCCTAGCCATTGGATCGGATTCCAAAGGATTTGGATGGACCGATCTTCTTCTCCGCTCAAAATCGCGGAGCAGAATAAACAGGGCGCACGATCACAGGCGCACGGTCAGTGGTCGTGCGCGAAGAGGGAAATGGTCGTGCGCACTGTCCGGGACAGAACTCGATTCTCTTCTGAATTAACGCACGATCGCTGGCGCACGATCGCCGGTCGTGCGCAATGAGGCCACTGATCGTGCGCTAAGAGCAGAAAGGGAAGATTTAGCCTGCTTCAAGTGCAGCACTACCACTCCGCCTACTTCGCTGAACTACGATTTTTGGGGTGTTACAACTCCACCCCCCTTAAAAGAATTTCGTCCCAAAATTTATAAAACAGAAATAGCAAGAAATTCAGCTATAATTTACCTGAGAGAAATAGCTCGGGGTACTCCGCAAGCATCGCTTGCTCTCTCTCCCAAGAGAGCTCCTCTCGGCCGCAATTATCCCACCGGACTTTTACCATCCGAATGGACTTGTTCCGCAGCTGCTTTACTTCGGTATCTTCGATGCGTAAGGGCTTGACCTTCGTCGACAACCCACTATCAACCGGAACTTTGCCGACCGCAACGATATCAGTAGGCTCTTGCACTTCCTTCCTCAACACTGAAATGTGAAACACGTCGTGCAGACCGCTCAGCTCTACAGATAGTGCAAGACGATAAGCCGCATCACCAACACGCTCCACGATCTCAAACGGTCCTAAGTACCTTGGACTGAGCTTTTTCAAGCGTCGGATCCTTGATACCCCTTTGAACGGTTTGATCTTCAAGTAAACCCGGTCACCGACGGCAAACTCTAGGTTCCTATGCTTGGCGTTGAAATATTTTGCTTGCCTATCCTGGGCAACCAATAGCCTTTCACGTATAGTCCGGATCGTCGAAGTTGCTTCCTCAACATCCTTTCGCTTTAATAGCTTAGTATCGCCCGTTTCCGCCCAAGACAACGGCGTACGACACTTCTTACCATAGAGGGCTTCGAAGGGAGCCATCTTTATACTGGCTTGGTAGCTATTATTGTAGGCGAACTCGATCATATAGAGATGATCTTCCCACCTCTTTCCAAAATCTAGAGCGCACATTCAGAGCATATCTTCCATAGTCCTGTTGGTTCTCTCGGTCTGTCCATCCGTTTGCGGGAGGAAGGCCGTGCTGAACTTCAATTTCGTGCCCAACAGTTCATGGATAAGCCTCCAATCTTTCGATGTGAAACGCCCGTCACGATCGCTGATGATACTACGGGGGACACCGTGCAGTCTCACAATACTATCAACATAGAGCTTTGCTAGCTTCTCTACAGAATCATCCTTCCTGTTCGGAATGAAGTGTGATACCTTTGTCAAACAGTCCACGATCACCCAGACGACGTCGTTTCCATGTTGCGATCTCGGCAATCCGTGCACGAAATCCATCGAAATATCATCAAACTTCCATTCCGGAATCGGCAAGGACTTCAGAAACCCACTGGGACGTTGACATTCCGCTTTCACCAACGCGCAAGTATGACACTTGGCCACGTAAAGGGCAATGTCTTTCTTCATACCCGGCCACCAGAAAAGGTTCTTCATATCCATAAACATTTTAGTGCTCCCCAGGTGGATTGAGTACTTGGTATGATGAGCCTTGTACATCAACTCCGCCCGTAGAGTGCCAACGTTTGGGATGCACAACCTTTCCTGTTTCCACATAAGGTCGTCTTCGAAGGAGAAATCAGCGTTTAACCCCTCAACGGTTTCCGCCTTATAGCGTTTCATGCTCTCGTCCAGCTCCAATGCTTGTCGAACTCGGTCGGCAAGGTCGTATTGAACCTCCGTCCAGTTCAAGCATGCTGAAGTAGACGTTCTCCTATCAATGCAAATGATCTCCATTTCTTCCAGCTCGCGGATTAGACGCTCATCGTGCATCAAAATCCAATTTGCTTGAGCGGGAGCCCGACGACTCAGCGCGTCCGCTACTACATTTCCCTTACCGGGAGTATATTTGATGTCGAAGGTGTAGTCCCCAAGGAACTCCATCCACCTCCTTTGACGCATATTCAACTCCCTTTGATCCAGCAAGTACTTGAGGCTCTTATGGTCGGTAAAGATATCGATATTCACGCCATATAAATAATGCCTCCAAAGTTTGAGGGCAAAAACCACGGCCGCTAGCTCCAAATCATGGACCGGGTAATTCCTCTCATGAACCTTCAGTTGCCGGGAGCCGTAGGCAATTACCTTCCTGAAGTGCACTAGGACACAACCCAAACCACTTCCTGAGGCATCGCTATAAATTTCGTAGCCTTCCGTACCTTGTGGCGAGCATAGAATGGGCGCCGTGGTCAGACGACTCTTCAGCTCTTCAAAAGCTCGTGCGCACTCGGGCGACCAAACGAACTTATGATCCTTCCTAGTCAGTTTTGTGAGAGGAAGTGCGATCCTCGAGAAGTTTTCCACAAGCGCCTATAATAGCCGGCAAGTCCTAAGAAACTTCGGACTTCCGCTACGTTTTTCAACAAAGGCCACGCTCGGATCGCTTCTATCTTCGACGGATCAACTGCAATTCCTTCTCCACTAACGACATGACCAAGGAATGCTACTGACGGTAGCCAAAACTCGCACTTGGAGAATTTGGCATATAGCTGACTCCTCCTCAAGGTGCTCAGAACTGCGTGCAGATGCCCTACATGCTCCTCTTCCGACTGAGAGTATACCAAAATGTCGTCGATGAAGACGATCACAAATTTATCCAAATACTCTCGGAATGTCCTGTTCATTAAGTCCATGAATACCGACGGTGCATTGGACAGACCGAACGGCATCACCGTGAACTCATAGTGCCCAAAGCGGGTACTGAACGCTGTTTTTGGAATGTCACATTCCCTTATCCGCAGTTGGTAATAGCCGGACCTTAGGTCCAGCTTGGAGTAAACCGTCGACCCCAACAGTTGGTCGAATAGATCATCGATTCTTGGAATCGGATATCGATTCTTCTCGGTCAACTTGTTTAGCTCTCGATAATCAATACATAGACGCAAGCTCCCGTCCTTCTTTTTCACAAAGAGGACCGGTGCACTCCAAGGCGATGAACTTGGACGTACGTAGCCTTGCTCTAGCAGCTCTTGCAATTGAACCTTTAGCTCTGCCAATTCCTTTGGCGCTATCCGGTATGGTGAGCGGGCCACAGGTTTGGCACCTGACACCAACTCGATACAGAAATCGATCTCCCGCTGAGGCGGAGCCCCAGGGAGTTCGTTAGGAAACTCGTCGGCGTACTCCGCTACAACTGGGACATCACATAACCTGGGCATTGGCTCTGAAGTCTCCAACAAGGTGAAGAACAACTCGGCGCCTTTTCTCACCGCCTTAACCACCTGGAGAGCAGACATCAGCGTCTTGCTCGCTCCTCGCATACCGGCGAACATGGTTTCTCCTTCGGTGTCCCTTCCCAGATTGATCTCCTTTGTATTGCAATCTATGCATGCCCGTTGCTCCGAGAGCCAGTCCATGCCGAAGATCACATCAAATTCAGCTAACGGTAATAACGACGCTTCCAAGTCGAAATCCTGACTTCTGATCCGCACCTTCACACGACTCTTCCTATCCGCACTCATTCGAGATCCATTGGGTAGCACTACTTCCAATCTATCCTCTACGAAGGTAGACGGCACTCTGATTCGCATAACGAAGTCCTCGGACAGAAAAGAGTGCGATGCACCCGTATCAAATAGAGCTCTCGCCGGATAGTTGAAAATTAGGACGAAACCTAATTGCACACAAATAAAGCATATAGTCGTACCACAGTATGAATTATATATATAGCTGTAAAAGCTAACTTCTAATTCGTACCTGTGACGACATCAGTTTGTCGTATAGCTTCTTGTTGGCCAAGCGAATAGACTCTCGGCTGAGTCGGAATGTGCTGGGAAGCCGAAGACTCCGCAGCTTTACCCTTTTCCGCAGTACGAGCATAATCCACCGCTCGATTACCAGCCTTCGGGGGACCACTTTGACACACCGCAGCTTTGTGTCCCACCTTCCCGCAGGTGAAACACGTAATAGGAGTCCGCGCGGTCGTGGCTCCCGAAACATTTGAAGGAGCTGGTTCCGCCTGTTTGAACTTCCTTTTGTTCCTTCTGAAATCCGACTTGGACTGAGAGGCCGGCGCATGAAACTCAGGTTTCTTTACAACACCCCTTGCTTGTACCCTCTTCATGTCCAACTCCAAAGATCTGGCAGTTTGCACCATCACTTGGAAGCCGAACGTCATAGGGCCTGCAAGGAGCAGCCTCAACTCATCCCGAAGCCCTTCATAGAACTTATTTGTCTTTGTCTCCTCATCCTCCACCAAGGACCCCGCATAGCGACTCAGTCTGGTAAACTCATGCAAGTAATCGTCAACAGAGCGATCACCTTGTGTCAACCTCAAGAAATGGTTTTGTAACGCAATGCGCTGGGCAGAGGGGATAAACCTTTGGAGGAACGACTTTGAAAACTCAGCCATTGTGATTTCAGTAATATCTCTACCGCAGAACTTATGCAGCTCCTGCTCTTCCCACCACAGCACAGCCTCTCCATCAAGAAGGAAAGTGGCTAAGGTTACCATCATGGCTTCGTCCGTCGCTGTCGCCCTTAGAGTTCTTCTAACTCTTGACAACCAGTCTTTTGCCTACGTTGGGGACTCAGATCCCGAGAAGGTAGGAGGATTAAAGCTCAGGAAATGCTTTAATTGCTGGTCACGCGCTCGCCCCGCAACTACTTGTGCAACTTGAGGTTCCACCCTCGGCGCTACCGCAGGTTCTACTGCAGCTACAGGCACAGTGGCCTCCACCCTTGGTTCCGCCGCAGGTTCCACTGCAGCAACAGCCTCAGGGGCCACATCCGGAGTAGGAGTAGCAGGCTGGACCAGCCTTTGGGGTTGAGCGTTGATCATCGCGAAGACAGCCTCCGCGACTAATTTGATCATTTCAGCAGAAGGAGTGGTCGCTGGCACTTCAGCCGACCCACTACTTTCAGCGGTGTTACGGGGTCGAGACTGCCCCGCAGCACTTCTAGTCACCTATAATCATGCAAAGCACAATTTAGTGACCCAAAACATATCAAACATCAATCATGGAACGCTCAAGTTCCGCAAACAAGTATGTTTTTTCATTCCTAAGTGGACATTCTTATTAGTTTTTGTCGTTTTAGGTGAATGCACAACCCGTGCGCACCACCCCTTAAAAGGAATTCGTCCTGAATTCGCTGAACTACGGATCGACGCCTTAAGTCCGATACCAAATTGTAACATCCTGCCAGTACGAAGAGTATAACAGCAGGTCCGGTCGGGACCCCGCGCCATACAAACCACACTAGCTAGGAGTTAAAAGGTGATAACCAGAAAAGTAACAACTAAACGAGAGTACAAATCGTAAGCGGAAGCATTAATTAAACCATTCAAATAGAACTGTCCACTATCATAGGAATGTATCCTGAATAAGAGTTACGGCCTTAAGGCCTTACATTCATCCAATGCACAAAACTCCATAAGCATACATCGGCACGCAGGCCGGCCATACATGAATAACAGGAAAAGGGCTGGCCTTCGAGGGCCAACATTGCAAAGGGCCATCGCCCGCTATTTCCCGCTAGGCTCACCTGCACCTGCATAAGAACATTCCACCAAGCGGTGGCAAACAAAGTAACGGTCAGCATAGTTGACCAAATTAAAACGACCCCACCCCTTTTCCGGGGTGGCGGAGCTTCTACCCTGCAAGCAAGCCATACTAGCACAAGTACTAAATATAAAGAAAGTGCAACTGGACGAGGTGAGGTTTCAAGCACAATCAATCTTCTAGGTTGAGCATCAAAAGAAGGGAACCTAGGTATGCACATGATGTTGGTTGGGTTCACCCGAAGGTTCCCCACAACCGCCTAAGCAATCGCATGAGGCTAACATAACATCCATTTCACAAAACACTCCACCGTAAGGGCCACAACCTTGGGTGGAAACAAGAGCTTTTCGTCGGTCTAGGTATGACACCTTCCACGACCTCTCCCATGATCACACGGCTTTCCTGAGGAAGGGACCTCTTACCGATCTGCAAGGAAACGGGTTCGGTATAGCTTTTCCCGTGCTCTAATCGTCGCGATCTATCGCACGACGCGGGTACGGCTTCGCCTCGGCCCGTAAGGGTTTAGCACTTTCAAGTGCTACACTAATTATACGCTACGCACCTAACCCCTTCACAAGGATCTAGGTTTCACGAATACTCAACAAGGGAGGTGCAATACACTCCGCATCAATTTCGTGGTGAAGGTTTGCCTTCATCCAAATCTCAAAGCATGGGGCTTTCGTTAGGATCTTCACAAGACGCCTACACTTAGTTCCCGCAATACTATAGGTGAGTTCACGGAGTCATTCTCCGGCACGCATTCTAGGCCTAACCTAAATGCAACGTCGCAAATCAAGCATCACCGATTCGGGCTCACGGCCACGAATAGGCTTCACACAAAATGCCTAAATCCGCACGACTACCGGATTTTCTACTTGCAATAATGCCGGGGACGGACACAATCTACCCGGAGTTCCGAAGAACTTGAGGAAATCCTACACTTCACCCATTTGGTGAAAGAGATACCTCATGCAAACATAGTAAGAGGAATGAAAAGACAAATACAAGTCCAAAGTTCGGGAGGAAGAATCGTTACCCTAGACGCGTTCTTTTTTGCCATAGATCCGAGATTCTACACAGAGAGAAACGACCGCACCAGGCTGCACTCTCCAAATCTGGAAACGGCTCGCGAAACGGAGCTCCGGAGCTCCGTCAATGGCGGGATCTCTCCTTCTTCTTCCTTGCCTCCTTCTTCTTTCTCTAGGTTTGGAGAGAGAAAGGCTTAGAGATTATGAGGATTCAACTCCTATCATCAGCCCTAAAGACCTCCAGCATCTAATCCTAGCCATTGGATCGGATTCCAAAGGATTTGGACAGACCGATCTTCTTCTCCGCTCAAAATCGCGGAGCAGAATAAACAGGGCGCACGATCACAGGCGCACGGTCAGTGGTCGTGCGCGAAGAGGGAAATGGTCGTGCGCACTGTTCGGGATAGAACTCGATTCCCTTCTGAATTAACGCACGATCGCTGGCGCACGATCGCCGGTCGTGCGCGATGAGGCCACTGATCGTGCGCTAAGAGCAGAAAGGGAAGATTTAGCCTGCTTCAAGTGCAGCACTACCACTCCGCCTACTTCGCTGAACCACGATTTTTGGTAGTGGACCCAGTCCAGATCCTGCTCAAGGCAGAGATGATCATGTTGAGGGGGAGCTTCCAACCCCAAGAGGTGAACCCAGTACAGTTTCTGATCAGGGCAGAGATGATCATGTTGAGGGGGAGCCTTCAACCCCAAGAGACATTGTGGAAAGTGGTGCTGCTTCAAAGGATATTCCTCCCAGTGAAACTGATCTAGTGTATGTTGATCCAGTCAATCCTGCTGTCCCTGATACTGTTCCTGACCCAGAATATCAAGGGAAATCTGCTGCTGAAGATGAAGCTACTATGTTAGAAGACTCGAGAAGTTCCCCTGCAGAGTTTGTTTATATTTCAGAACACAGTGAAGACTTGGCAGATCATGAATCTGTTCCTTCTCAGAAATCAGATTCTTTGGAGATGGGCAGTTTTGGTGCTCAGTTGGAGCTAGCAAAGAAGATGTCTTTGATTGAGGGGGAGAAAGAACAGGAAGACATATTCATGGGTGAATCTGCAGTCCCTCCTGTGCTGCTCTTGCCCCCTCCAGAAAGTATTTTGAGAAAATCTCCAAGAGCAACTGTGCTTGATAAGCAGGCACTGTCTACTAGTTTTGTAGCTGATAGAGTCTCTCCTGATGATTTTGAAACTGGAGAGAGCTCTCACTCTTCCCTGCTCAAGTCAATTTCAACCCTGCTGCAAGCTCAAACAGAGCATTTTGATCAGTCCATCAAATTAGTCTATAAGAAAATAGATACAGTTGATAGTGCTTTGAGGCAAGAAATGGCTGAAATGAGATATGAGATGGGCAAATTCAAGAATGATCAAGAAGCTTGGATGACAAAAGCAGGAAAAGCTTTGGACCACACCAATCAAGGAGTTGGGCATGCTCTAAAGAACCTGCATCAAGTTGGTGAAGATGTTGTAAATCTGACTACTGCTCAAGCAATTCTCAACACTGCTCATGATCAAGGGATCACCTTTCTGGACAATCAAGTTGAGAGTCAGCTGAACAAACTATATACCCTCCTACATGAAGATGTCATAAAGGGGGAGGAGAGTATTGTGTCTAAAATAGAAGAAAGTGCTGGTAGAATGAATGATTTGGATGGCAATGTCTTCTCCAAGATGCAAGAGCTTCAGGAAAACATCATGCAATCTGTTACAGATGTCCATGGGTACACTCATGAATCAACCAGTTGGCTATTCAAAGAAGTTGCAGGTATGCTTGGTTTTACTGTTGTAAACAAGATGCCAGATGCTCCTTCCTCAAGTGTTCCAGGTCCAAGTGCTCCAAACCCTTCTCTTTTTCCTGTTCAGGATCCTGATTTTGATATAGCAGACATCCCAGTTTTCTCCTATCAAGAATTCTGGGATGATCCAGTGCTTGAAAGCTCCAAAGCTCCTGAATCTTCTGAAAAATCCTTGAAAAGGAAGATCTTTGGTGACAAACCTTCTGCAAAAAGTTCTAATCCTCACAAGAAGATCAGAGAATTCTATGATATGCCTCCTCCAAGAAATTTCCAAGAAAGCTGGAGTCCCTCTTCAAAGGATATCATTCTTACAGCTTTCAACCTTGTTAGCAAGAAAAATGAAAGTGTCAATAAACATTACAGTCAGGAGGAATGGAAGAAGTTCAAAAGAAGGACAACTGAAAGGAGAATTCATTTCAAGACAGGTGGATCTAATGAGACTGCTCCTGATAGATATTGGCCCAAGCCAAAGGCATTCTTTGAGAGAATGGAATATGAACAAAGAAAGAGAGCTGAAGCAGTAGACAGAATTTTTGGAAAGATGAAAGGCAAGGACCAAGCATGAGCTGAACTGCTCTGGAATCATGCTGATTTCTTTGTTTATATATATCTATTTTTGTGTTTGGATAAAACATTGATTCTCTCTTTAAATTACAACTGCCTGTGTTTGTGCTGTTTTATTCATTATATTTTCTGTGCAATTCCACTTAGTGCATAGGGTTATGACATCTTCAAATAGGGGGAGATTGTTGGGTATTGTATCCACAATCACCTGGATTTGAAGGTGTCCCCTAATGAACTAAATTGAATTGAGTATGCATTTGATGATTTCTCTTTAGATGTATTGTGACAGGTCATAATGCTAAGTGCACACCAAAGTCAGGTTGCAATGGATCACCAAACACAGTTCTAGACAATGTAATCCCTCATTGTGTAGAACAAAGTGTTGGTTCATGTGTAATCTCTCTTTTGGGGTGCACTTCATATTCTCACAACTAAAGGCTTTCAAGGTTGAGGAGTGGAGCAGGTTTTCAGAAGAAAAAGGAATTTTTGCTAAGTCAATTCGTCGAGATGTCACGTGAAGTCCCGATGACTCCCGACGAATCCTGACAGAAGCAAATCTTCCATTTTGAAGAAGAAAATTCTGCTGCCAAGTCCATTCGTCGGCTATTCTCGTGAACTCCCGACGAATCCAGACAGAATCCAGTTTTCCTGTCTGAAGAAGGAATTTCTGTGGCTAAGTCCATTGGTCGGCTGTTCTCGTGAACTCCCGACGAATATCGACGAATGCTGACAGAAGTCAAAAAGGCAGCTTTGTGAAGGAATCTGTGCAGCTAAGTCAATTCGTTGAAAGTTCTCGAGAACTCCCGACGAATCCCGACGAATGAAAACAGAAGGTGTTTTCCACAGCTTGATCAGGATTTCCAATGGCTAAGTTAATTCGTCGAATGTTCACGTGAAGTCTCGACGAATGACGAACAGACGGATTTCAAATTTACGTTTCATTTTTGAAAATTAGGGTTGGCCAACATGTCCAGTACACGTGGCGACCTCTCCTTATCTGTCGCTCGAGCCGTTGGAGGATTCCCTTTAAATACTCCTTTATTTTTAGGGCAAACACGTATGTTAAGAAGAGATAATATTCTAGCCGTCTTCATCATCGTTTGCTGAACAAGTTTCTGAGATCTAACTTCTGCATCGCTCAAGATTCGTTCTCCAGTGCTGCTAAAGATTTCTCAGATAAGAAGGCCTTTGATCTTGTTTCTACTCTCTTTATTGAAGATCTTTTAAAATAAATCAAAGGGCCTAATCAGATCAGGTTTGCTGAGTTTCTTCTCTTCCAAATCTTTGAAGATCCAAACTTTCTTTCTCAAGGAAGAAGAAGGCTCAGTCTTTCAAGATCTGAAAGTTAATCTCTGTTGAGGTTTAGAAGAAATATTTTATTTCAATCTCTATTTGATTTCTATAGGAGTTTTTACTCCGAGTCATTTTGTAGGAGTTGTTCACTCCGAGTTGTAGGAGTTTATCTCTGAGTATTTTTGTAGGAGAGGTTGTTCTCCGAGCTTGTAGGAGTCGTTGTCTCCGAGTGTAGGATTTGTTGATAAATCCGAGTTTTGGTGAAGTTGCCGACGCTAGCCCGAAGTGCTAGATAGGCGGAGAGGGAGAGAGGAGTACCCACCTTGGGGAACCTCTATAAATCTTGTGTCTCTGTGTTGTGATTTTTATTGTTGTGTGTGCTAAATTTTTATTCCTCAATCGCAGTAGAGATCACCTATTCACCCCCCCCCCCCCCTTTAGGTGATTTAGGTAGACAACTAGTTCTTTCATTAGTGTATTCGAAATCAAAGTCGGAGCATGAGTCTCATCTGAGATTAGTGTTGCAGACATTGAGGGAGAACCAGCTTTATGCAAAGTTCTCGAAGTGCGAGTTTTGGATCGGGAAAGTGACATTCTTGGGCCACGTGATTAGTGGAGATGGGGTGGCGGTGGATTCTGCGAAGATTGAAGACATTAGAGATTGGCCTGTACTGAGAACCGTGGCGGAAGTCCGGAGTTTCCATGGACTAGCCGGTTATTACAGAAGGTTCGTTGAGAACTTTTCGCGGATGGCTTTACCCCTCACCACCCTTACCCAAAAGGACCAGAAGTTTGTGTGGACGACGGAGTGTGCCCGTGCGTTCGAGACCTTGAAGGAAAGATTGATGTCTGCTCCAATCCTAAGTCTTCCTAGTGGGACTGAGGGATTCTAAATTTTCAGCGACGCGTCAGGGTGCTGTTTGGGTTGCATGCTTGTGCGGCATTGCAACGTGATATCTTATGGGTCGAGGCAGCTAAAGCCTCATGAGAGAAATTACCCCATCCACGACTTGGAGTTGGGGGCGGTAATTTTTGCATTGAAGTTGTGGCGGCACTATGTGTATGGTGCGAAGGTTGAAATCTTCACGGACCACAAAATCATGAGGTATCTTTTAGATCAGAAGGATCTTAATATGAGGCAGCGTAGGTGGGTCGAGTTCCTTGGGGACTAAGACGTAGCGATTCAGTATACGCCAGGCAAGGCCAATGTGGTGGCTGACGCCTTAAGTAGGAAGTACTCTGGGCAAGGAAATTGGATTGAAGCGCATGACGAGCATTTGGTGCAAGAGTTTGACTCTCTTGGCATTGTGTGTGTGGCTAAGGGTGAGTCCAGCGCAGCTCGGCTGAACTGGATCGAGATGCAGTGCGATCTAGTAGATCGAATTCGAGAGGAAACCAGTGCAGATGAAGAGTGTCAGCGATTGGCATTGGAAGCTCAGCAAAGCAAAGGCAGTGTGTTGGAGATGGTCAGTGGACTTTTAAAGAGAAATGGAAGGGTGTTTGTCCCTCATTTTGGCAAGCTCCGTGAGGAGTTGATGTTTGAGGCTCACTTCACGAAGTACTCCATTCATCCAGGAAGTACGAAGGTGTACTTGGATTTGAAGAAATCCTTTTGGTGGCCTGGGATGAAGTGGGATGTAGCTTTGTATGTAAGCCAGTGTCAGACGTGCGCCTTAGTGAAGGCGGAATGCCAAAGGCCTGGTGGATTCTTGAAACCTCTTCCTATCCCCGAGTGGAAATTCGACGACATCTCCATGGATTTTGTGCATGGTTTACCTCGATCGCGGCAAGGTAACGATGCGATTTGGGTGATTGTGGATTGCCTGACCAAGGTAGCCCACTTCATTCCAAATTGGAAGGACGATAGTGTGGAGAAGCTCGTGGAGCTTTATGTTCGAAACATTGTGCGGTTGCACGGAATTCCAAAGAGCATCATTAGTGATCGCGATGGATGATTCACGTCCAAGGACTGGAGGTTAGTGCATCGAAGTTTGGGCACAAATTGAAGTTTAGTACCGCGTTCCATCCACAGACCGATGGACAAATGGAGAGAACAAATCTTACGATGGAGGACATGTTGAGAATGTGTGCTCTCGATTTCGGTAAAAGTTGGGAAGACCACCTCTTCATGGTGGAGTTTGCCTACAACAATAGTTTTCAGGCGAGTATCAAAATGGCGCCATATGAGGCTTTGTATGGAAGGCGGTGTCGAACGCCGATGTCTTGGATAGAGGCGGGAGACACCCAGTTGTTAGGAAAAGAAGTGGTGGCAGACGCTTGTGAGTTGGTGTGAACGATCCAGGAGCGCATGAAGGTTGCTCGGGATCGGCAGGCAAAGTAATTTAATGCACGCCACAGAAACGTGGAGTTTGCGGTGGGCTACATGGCCTACTTGAAGATCAAGCTGTTCAAAGGCATTTCGCGAATTCGACGACTCAAGAAATTGAGTCCGAGATACTTGGGTCCGTTTAAGGTTACAGAGCGCATAAGCGAAGCATCCTATCGGTTGGCGTTGTCCGTAGAGCTAAGCGTATTACATGATGTATTTCATGTTCCGGTGCTGAGGAAAGCATTGGTGGAGCCAGAGGATGTGGTTGAGTCTTCGGCCGTTCCTGTAACCGAAGATCTGAGGACGATAGTTCGTCCGGTTTGCGGTTGTGGAACAAAGAGGTCTAGCTGGTGAAAGTGCATTGGGATAATTGCGGACGAGATGAGTTCTCATGGGAGGCGAGAGCAAACAATGCGGGATAACTTTCTGGAACTATTCGTTTAAGGTATGTGTGTTAGTTGTGCTTTTGTTAACGTTTTAAATTTCGAGGACGAAATTCTTTTAAGGGGGTGGATTTGTAACACCCCAGGTTTCGCCGAGCGCTAAGGCTGGAATGCCTAAGGCTGGTACAGGTTTTCTGTATCTGGGAGCTAGCGCCGGCATTAGGTGTTAACACAGGCATTAGCTTCCCCGTCGGGAATGCGATGGTGTTCGACGAAGGGAGTTCGTCGAACAGAGTTTGACAAAGAGAGTTCGACGAAGAGGGTTCGGAACCGTCTGGCCGCTGAGTTGGCTTCGTTCGTCGAAGGAAGTTTTGTCGAAGGGAGTTCGACGAAGGGAGTTTGTCGAACGGAGTTCGATGAAGAGAGTTAGACGAAAAGAGTTCGGAACCGCTGGGTCGTTGAGTTGGCTTCGTTCATCGAAGTAAGTTTCATTGAAGGGAGTTTGACGAAGGGAGTTTGTCGAACGGAGTTCGATGAAGAGAGTTCGACGAAGAGAGCTCGGAACCGCTGGGTCGTTGAGTTGGCTTCGTTCATCGAAGGAAGTTTCGTCGAAGGGAGTTCGACGAAGGGAGTTCGTCGAACGGAGTTCGTCGAAGGGAGTTCGACGAAGAGCTAACGCGGACGCTAACACTAATGTCGGCGTTTGCTGACGGAACCTATTCCATAAGTAGCGTTTCCTGGACGTTCGATCTGTTGGGATCTTGATCCTACGGTCTAGATAAGTGCGCCCTAATGTTTTATTTAGGGCAGAGAAGTTCTATTCTCTTTTTGGGTTAAGTCCTTTGTGCTTTTGGAGGCGTAGAAGAGAGGTAGGGTTTGGAAGAAGAAGAAGGCTAGATCCGCCATTGTTGGAGCACCGGACCTCCGTTCGCTGATCCGAGACCAGATCCATGGAGAGGACTAGAAGGCGCTTCTTTCAATCCGTGCCTTTCAACTGATCCATGGCGAGGAAGAGAACTCTTAGGGTAACGACATCTCCTCTCCCAGTTTTAGGATGCGCGCATGGCATCTATGCTTTTACTTTCACTTTTCTGAAATTTTATGGCACCGGATCTCTCAAATGAGAGGGGTATGGGTCGCCTTGGTTCAAGAAGAACCATCAGGTTGATTGAGTCCATCCCTGACATGATTTTGCACTAGAGATCCGCTCCGTTAATGGATTAGGCATTTTGGGTGAAGCCGAAATCGTGACCGGTGGTCCGATTCGGTGATGTTGCTTAACGTGCATTTTAGGGATTTTGCTAGAAATCCGATGACGGCGAAAATGCCGTATGTGTTGCCCTTATGTTCGTGTGAGAATGAACGTTGGTTTGGAAAGGGTAATTTTGATGTGTATTTGAAGGCGTGGTTTGTCTTTGTGGTCGCCTGGCTAGCCCGTGAATGCTTGGATTCATGTGGGGAGAGTGTCCCGGCAAAACAAGTCCCCTTCTGGGCTGTGGCGAGAACAAGTATGCTGATGCGCCCGTTGGCAAGATGAGCCATGTAAGGGCTGAGATCTTAGTGGAGTTCTTGGCTTTTGGCTTAGAGATAGTGGAGAGAACAAGTATGCTGATGCGCCCGTTGGCAAGATGAGCCATGTAAGGGGTGAGGTCTAAGTGGAGTTCTTGGCCTTGGGCTTGTACGCCCGTGGGGGAATGATAAGTACCCTTGGTTTGTTATGAAATGTTGATGTGTGTTGTTATGTTAGAAGCATACATGCCATAGGGTGCCTTGGGTGAAACCCGGGTTTGCATACATGCTGCATTGCTAGATCCCCTTACTTTTATTGCTCAACATAGAAACGTGGATGATGATTGTGACACTCATGCCTGTCGTGTTTATGTTAATATTGTTTATTACATTTGCATACGAAGTGCTGACTTGCAGGGTGATGTAGTTCCCCGGGGTCCGCTAGGACGGCCGGAAGGAGGGGTGTTGTTACACCGTTGTTGGTCAGCCAAAGCTGACCCTCGTTATACCATTCTTTGTGATTTGGATGCAGGGCAAGGATCGCAGGCTGGACCTAGCTCGCCGGCCAGAAAGGCCAAAGCTTCATGAAGTGCACTTTTCATGCTTTCTTGTTTGATTTGATGTCTTTACCTGTTCCGGCTTGCATGCCGAGGTAGCTTAGGATTGTGATGATCTGTTTGAAATTTATATGCCCTGTTTTGACTTGAGTATGAGTTTTTGTAAGGCCTTAGGGCCGTAGTATTCTTATGTAGATGTGGACAACTTCTGTGGTTTATTTGATGTTTCCGCTGTGTTGGTTCTGAGTTTTGAGATGGTTAGATCTATATCACTTTTTAATACTAAAGTTGTGGCGATTATATGCTGTGGGGTCCCAGTCGGACCTATATTATATAGTCATTGTAGGGGAGGTGTTACAAACATGCTCTTCTGATCACCAACACTCCAATCAAAAGGTGACTCAGAAAAGAAGGTATAATAAATTTGAATGTTGGTGTTGTGACAAGGTTGGGAACTTTGCTATAGACTGTCGGTTCAACCCAACAGTACCTAGAGCAAGGAATGAGAGGTCTGCTAGTAGTTTTGTTGTTAAGCATCCAGTAGTCAAGCCTAACAAGAATCTTGGACCCAAATTTGTTTGGATTCCTAAGGTATACTAATCTTTGTCTTACAGGATTGTCCAATGGCTAGCCGAAGGCAAATATGGTTGTTGGATAGTAGATAATCCAGGCATAGGTCTGGATTAAGAAGCCTTCTATTAAAGGATAATATCATTTATAACAAGTAAATTAGATCTTACAATCACAGTCGTTGAATCTGGGTTCAATACCCTATGTTTGCCAGCTCAAGTACGTGCCTCTTCACATTCTAAAGTAAGATATATATATAAATAGGTCATATGTTTAGAAATAGAGTACAACCTACATTTGCTCTAAGCCATCACGATGAGTTCTCGAGCTCTCGCGATGCCAAAGCTCTACAGACTCGACAATCCTGAGGAAATGGCACCAGTGAAGAATGATGATGCCCGCAATATTGGAAGTGAGCTAGTTCGCAGTGGGTTCAATAAATCCGATGAGGAGATAAAATTGGTTATTGGGTTAATTGATGTAGTGAGGCTGTAATAAGTGCTCTTAGAGACAAATGCCATCATGCATAGAGAGCTTTTGGAGTTCTATGTCGTACCCAAGATAAGTCCTGCTGGGAAAGCTATCAAAATTAGGGTTGGAAATACCCTATTAAGAGTAACAACGAAAGGACTCTCCAAGGCACTGCTTCTGCCTAGACTTACAGGGGATGAAATAGAGAATGAAATCCAATAGGAAGATATTTCAAAGGCAAATAAATGGTGCAACCACAAAGTACATGTTAGTGTTTCCAAGGTGATTTGGAAGTGATCAAGCATTTAGTCTCACTACCAACGCGATATAAGCCTATGGGGTCACACACAAGAGTGTTTGTAGAAGTTGGAGGAAGGATTGTGTTGGCCTTACTCATATTGGATATGGGTGGAGGACCAATCATACGACTTATTGGAGTTGGGTCGTGTCGACTGAATGCTATACAGGTAATGTGAATATTGTATGCAGTATGTTGGCAAGTTTTCGAGATGAGTCGTCGAGATTGTCTTGACAAAACTTATCTCAGAATGTTGAAAGGGTTCATCGAATGGTCTCGACGAACTTTATCAATTCGTCGAAATGTCTCAACGAATTGGATATTTTCATCGAGTCAATTCGTCGAATAGTCTCAATGAATTAGATCTTATTGACAAAATAGTTCTTTGAATGGTCTCGACGAAATATATCAATTCGTCGAAATGACTCGACGAATTGGATATCTTCGTATAATCAACTCGTCGAATGGTCTCGATGAATCAAATATTCTCTAAGAATCTGTCCATTGAATTATTGATGCGCAAATCTTAGCACACCGCTATAGGCGGTAGCAAGACTGTGGCACGAAACGGCAGTGTACCGATCGTTCAAGTAATATAAAATGTGGGAGTGAATCCCCAAGTATCGATCTCGAAGGAACACAGTAAGGTGGAGTTTACTATCGAGGAAGGACTTGAGATTGAAGTCCTTTAGGTCGGATGGATGCGAAAGGGGGTGATTTGGTTTTAGGAAAATAAAGGAAAATAACTACAACTACTCAACCCAAATGAGCTAAAAGACAATGATGCACCTGAACAAGACCAAGAACAATGCTAGTGTGACACACCCCCAGACTTAGCTTGAAAACTGGGTGTGCACACATTCCACTCCAAACTAATACCAACTGAATTTCTCTATTACGCCCAAGGGGATTTCTTTTCATTTCATTTTTTTTTCAGATATTGCTTCTAACTTCATTTTTTTTAATTATTTTATCCGCCAATTGGTTTTCAAGAATGTATTCAGCACACAATATATTTTTTTTTCACATCACAAAATATCATACATCACAACCAAACAAGAAATATAATTTCAGTTAACTCACCACTTGGTTGCGATAATTGGATAAGCTTCAGGTTTTGGTGATTGAAAGAAGAGCTGAAACAAAGGATGGGTAGGCACAAATTGGCTTTCAAAGGTAAGCGTGTAGGTCATGGAAATCAAAGCTCAAACTAGCCAACTAGATGGCCTACATCACGCTCAACTTTGTGAGTCGCTCTCACCCATGCTTCAAGAGTCGCTTGGGGCAAGTTTTTAGCCCACGAGAAAGATAAACCTTCCATCCGACTCGAGCAACACACAACTAGCGCTCGCTTACACACAACACCGTGCTACCACAAATTTCAGTCACATTCACCAAATGAGTAAAATAAATCAAAAACTATGCAAAAACACTAATTGTAAATTAAAAGCATAGAGATAATCTAATTTTTACTCAAATTTCTATCCAAGCACGAATATGCGACTACAACACTACTGGAGTCAACATCACACTCCGACTTGCAATACCTAAACTAACATCCTATTTCAAAATCCCAACCAAAATAAGCGTGAACGGAAGCACACAAACAAGTGAGTGTGTGCTTGTGTGGGTGAACTAGTGTATGTTATAATATGACATAAATAAAAAGTATACTTCTGGTCTGCTAAAACGTGTACACGTGTAGTGAACACTCGGTACACTCCCCCCCAGACTTGAATTGGATAATCACATGGATTATGACAATGAGAATAAGGAAATGCTAAGGAAGAGGGTACCTATGCTCAGATATGAGCATACCAGAAGATTGGCGTTAGTACAAAGAATCCACTCCCATATTCGCCAAACAAGAAAATCGTCGCGCACCTGCAAGAAAAAGACTCCACGCAAAAGTATAAAATGCTAAACTATTAGCATATTAGTACAATAAAACAAAAAGATTTGGGTTGTCTCCCAGCAGCGCTTTTGTTTATCGTCCTTAAGCTAGACCTAATACCTGTATTAAGCAGTTTTTTACGATTGTCTAAGCATAAAGCGATAATAAAAAAAGTCTACTTATTATTATTACACAACCATCAAAGAAATCAACTATATGTTGATTTAAAGTAGTAACTAGCAATGAATGAAATGGGTCCGAAGACCCAGCAGTAGGGGCAGAAAGAAGGATTTATCCTCCATCCCCAAATCTCTTTCTTTTTCGCCTTCTTCTTCTCTTCCAACATTAGATCAGGATATGAATATCGTTTGCCTCCTTGCAGCCAATCCTTTAAGGGAAACACCGTCATTGCACTATATTTCCACCGCCAAATTGATTTTCAACATTACCCAAAAATGGGTCAACATACTCAAAATCCAGTAGGGATGGAAAAGAAGAATCATTAAGAGTATCAGGAAGAGGTAGAGGTGGATCAGCAATGGAGGGCATTTCAAATTCAGCTTCCAAAAGATTTACCACTACAGAATCCCCCTGCACATGTTCAAGCAAAGAAGGGTGGTCAGGAAACAAAATAGAAGAAAGACATAAATAATTGGAAATTGGGGGAGTGGTCCCGGTCTCACTCCCAGCAGGATCCAAGGATAGATCACTATCATCATCGTAAGTATCATAGCAAGGGGAACTTAAGAACTCAAGGGCCTCGGCGGTGAGTTGGACCTCCTCGTCCCACGAGGAAGTGCAAACCTCCTCATCAGAAAGAGTACCCTCATCATCCCACCGGGGTGCAACCTCAGGCTCAGAATAATCACCCTGCTCAATTACTTTGACAGGATCATAGAAAATGTGTGTAGAAAAATCTTGCAAAGAAACTGGAGGAATGAAAAGATTTGGTTCCTCCGCAAAAAGATCCGTTGATGCCTCTCAGATGGAAAGAATACTTTCTGCATCACACTCAGGTGCATCAAGGAGCTCCCATTCCTCTCCTTGTTTGCCAACAGATGAGTGATCGTCATCACTAGGAGTGAAGCCATACACAGGGAGTGAGGAGTCCATGCACGAAATAAGCTCGGGGGTAGAGGGCACGATTGCCTCCATGGGTAAAGATTGAGAGATAGGGACAATGTTGTCATGAGTGAAGGAGCAGTGGTCGGGATTGAAAAGACTAGGACAGTCCTTCAATTCAGGACCCTCTCCTTGACACAACAAGCAAACAAAGTTCCTACACTGCCTAGCATTTAACTCCTTCATTTGGTCTATATAATAAACCATCTTGTCGTAAGTGCTAGGAGAACTTTCCCATGACGACATTTTCAACAATAAAAGCAGATATAATGAAACTGAAATTCTTTGCAAGGAAATTTACACAGACTAATAAAACTCCTTGGATTAAACTTGCCTACAACTTTAAAATAGGAGAGAAAGAAATAATAACAAACAATATATAATTAAAAAGCAAACAAAATAAAGAAAAAATGGTTATACACACTGGAAGAACTACTATCTCTTGTCTCCCTCTACAGAAAACTCACACGTCTGTGTTCCCCAGCAACGGCGCCAAAAACTTGACGCGCAAATCTAAGCACACCGCTATAGGCGGTATCAAGACTGCGACACAAAACGGTAGTGTACCGATCGTTCAAGTAATATAAAATGTGGGAGTGAATCCCCATGTATCGATCTCGAAGGAACACAGTAAGGTGGAGTTTACTATCGAGAAAGGACTTAAGATTGAAGTCCTTTAGGTCGGATGGATGCGAAAGGGGGTGATTTGGTTTGTGAAAAATAAAGGAAAATAACTACAACTACTCCAATGCAATGCCGCTGTGCAATGCTTTGCCAGGCGGGATGGAAAACTACACGGGCCACTATGCACCGATTCGCAAGGGCAGATGGACGAGTAGGCAAGCGGATGGAGTGGTAAGTGCGGAATCGAACTGTGCAGGCCTTGAGCGCACTACTTCGTTAGGCGAATGGATTACACGGGCCGCTATGCCACGCTTCGCTAGGCGGATGGAAGAGTAGGCTTGCGCATGGAGTGGGTCACACCGGCGGAATGAGGGTCACAAGCATCTCATCAACAAGCACGCCACTAGCAATTGCTAGTGTGGCACACGAACATGACGACGGGATGGAGGATGGAATGGGGCGCTCCTCACTTGCATAAACCACACATAACGATTTCACATAGACATGAAATATTAAATGACAAAACAAGGTTTAGCAAACATTGTTCATACACCCAAATAATTAAGGAATAACACACTACAATGTAAAGGAGGTTGAGATTACAACCAAAGCACGGAGACTCATCGGAGGTTCACGAACGGAATCTATGGTTTTCAATCCTTGTCCGAGCTCGGGCTCCAACTACCGTCCGGGGTCCGGAAGAGTTGCCACCTTCTTCTATTATACTTGTCTTCTCCGTCAATCTTCTTTGGCCACGATCTCACCGGAGAACTTTATATATGCAGCAGAAAATCCCTCAAAATGGAGCTTTGGAGGTGCACGAACAATGGAGGAGGCCTAGGGGATGCCCCGGCTTGAGATTTGCAAGAGAATGGCGGCCGGAGCTCCTCCCGAAGGTGGGCGGTGATGGAACGGTGAAAATGGCGCACTGGAGCGGGAAAACGGCGCTAGCAAAATGATCCTCCGGAATATGGCAAGAGCTGCAGCTTTTATACAAAATAATCAGAAATTTGGTCACGCACGGTCGAACGCACGACCGTGCGTGAACCGTGTGATATTAAATAAGAAGACATGCTAGGAAGATGACCCAGAGCGCCCGTGCATTTTACTCACGCACGGTCGAAGCCGATCGTGCGTAAGAACGCACAGGTAAATTCAGAAAGCTCGAAATTCGGCAAAGGACAGTATGTCGTGCGTTTTGTTCAGGCACGGTTGAGTCCAACCGTGCGTGACAAAAATGCACGAGCGGGGCAGATCACCATATTGACCAGACGATCATAGCGCACGATCGTAGCCGACCGTGCCTCAAGAAAATGCACGACCGTGCGATTCATACATGATGAATTCTGGGCAATATGGACGATTTGCCCACCTACACAACACATCCAAACGCTGGGAACACACCTCCAGCACACGTATAAAAGCATAAAAAGAATGGGGAGCACATTGTGCTTACCCCCAACAATAAAGCGCGCAATTGCACACCACAATGGGCCAACAAGTGTACTTCGTGAAGAAATGTGATTAAGTGAAATATAAGCAATAATAAACTATAAGTGAAGTGCAAGTGCGTGAAAACAAGCCCAGATGAGTCCAAAAATGTGTATAAAATTGGGACTCATCAATTATCTCGACGAATTCATCGAATGGTCTCGACGAATTAGCTATACTTGAAAATTTTTGTTTACTCCAATACTAGTCTCAGGTGTGCGGATAGCTTCTCTCTCACCTCGGGTATAAATAGATTACGATTTCATGCACTAGGCATCATCTCTTCTTTTGCGACTTTATCAGAGAAATGGAAGGGTTCCGTAAAGCAGACGGAAGGGTTCCGACCGACATTGTTTTTTCGCACCGCGTCGCTGCGCCGCCACCTTTTCCTTTGTCGGATCTAGCAGTCCGTGGGAAATGTACAGGCTCTTCTTCTCCGACCTAGTTCTTGTACGACAAGAAGCTAGGGTTTTTCTTCACTCGTGTGGACTTCCATAGAGGCACCGATTGATTTCTGTGCTTGGAACTCAGAGTTTGTCTTCGAGAATTCATTGTGGAGCACCTCGATTGAGTATTGACTCAATCTCATTCAGGTATATCGCAAGGTGTTGCTTCTCTAATTTCTTGATTCATGAAATTGCAAGTTCCGTTAAATGTTTAAGGTTGTTCTTGTTTGTATATTCCCCTGCTCATTTGATGTTTTGTTCAAAGAAAACCCAATAGTGGTATCAGAGCGAGGTTGTGATCCCGTGCGTGTAAATTTAGAAATTTTGAAGTGTTCTAAATGCCTAGATTTCTTCCTGGAGCATCAATTTTGATGTATTTTTGCGAGGTTTCTGGTGGTGTGTTTTTGTTGGGAATATTGCCCTCAATGTTCCCTTGATTTGAAGAGGCATCACACACAATGCTAAGTACATATTGTATTTAATAAACCCTATTTCACATCAGTTCATTCCAAGCATTGGAACAAGGTCTATGGTTTACTGTCAAAACTAATGACACGACCTCATTGTCTCAGCTGAACCGCTGAGACGAGGCCAGGAGCCGCTGAGAAGGGGTATACCTTAGTTGAGCTGTATTTAGACAGAATCCGCTGAGAAGACTATTTTCTCATCGGATCCGCTGAGACGAAGACAGCTCAACCGCTGAGACTGAAGACTTTCGCAGCCCAACCGCTGAGACAGATTAAAATCTGAAGACAACATTAGCAGCATCTACTTTTGGCGCAAGTGGCCATAAAGCAAGATAAAGTATCCTATCCTCCTCCATACTGTGTCAGGGCCCTCCTTAGAGCCTTTGAAGGTGGAAGAGGTATAAAAGAACAAGTTAGGGTATTTCAGAAGGTGTGCTGAAAAGTGGAAAGAAAATTGCACTATTTCATTAATGGCTTCCACAAGTGCTCTCCTCCTACTTCCTGAACCAGCTAGCAGATATAAGGAGAGAAGATAGTTCTACCAGATTGATTTCCAAAAGATCAAATTGATCTTTCCTCATCTGTTGAAGAGGAAGATCAGATAAGAGCAAGGTTTGAAGTTTTACCATTCAGCCCTGCTTCAAGGCAACACCAACTGTGCATCAACAATAGAAGACAAAAGGCTAAAGGATACATCTTTGTTGTCATCTGCTATAAGCATAACTTATAACCACTATAACAACAATCTTGTTCTGAGTGTGTATGGCATTTTTCCTGAGCTATAGCGTTGTTGAACCTGAGATTGTAAGGTTTTTGAGCCTGAGTGTGTAGGGTTGTTTAGCCTGAGCTAGTTGAGCTGTACTCCCAGTTTGAGGTGTAGGATCTCTGTGGAGGTCTCATATAGGGCTTCTAGATAGGCCTGAGGTAGGAAATCAGTGGATTTCTGAGTTGTAAGAATTGTAGCACTCTGAGAGGTGGGGTTGGTTGTGCCTGAGGTAGGGTTTGGAGCAAACCTGGGAGATCCTGTGGGATTTGTGTTGCAAGCTCTTGGAGATGAGTTTGGAGTAGATTGCCTTGTCTAACACACTATTAGAAAGGTGTAGAGGGAAAGTGGACTACCCATATACACAGTGTCTTGGGGAACCACTATAAAGGACTGTGTGCTTTTTGTGGTGTGCTTGAGTTTTCGTTTATTATCTATGAACTGCTAGCAGCACTTAAGAAAATCAAAGAGACCTTTTCACCCCCCCTGTAGGTGAATTAGACTACTACCCTATAAACTATCAAGTGCTATCAGAGCTAGGTTGGTCATTAAGGACTTAACAATCTGACCAGATCCAACATAGGTGTAGTCAAATCAGAATCCAATGGCTGCCAATGGAGGTCAGAAGGAAATGGGGTCTATGAAGTTGCCCATATGCAAAAAGGAAATTTTTGGCATATGGAAGCAAAGGGTAAGGCTATTCATGGAAGCCTCAGACCCTAGGATTTATATTACTGTCAAGGAGGGTCCTTTTGTCTTCATAAAGCCCTCCACTATTGACCCTACTAGACAAGTGGCGAACTCATATGCTGAAATGACTAAGGATGAAATTGCACTTGCTTCCATAGACAAAAGAGCACAAAATATAATAGTAAGTGCAATTGATGATTCCAACTTCCAAAACATGGTATACTGTGAGGCTAGAATATGTGGGATACACTCATTGTGTATATGGAAGGTACTGAAGATGTGAGGGATGATAGGAAGCCCCTCCTTAATTAGGAGTATGAAGCCTTCAGGCAACACAGACTGGAATGCATAGCTGATTGCTATGAGAGATTCTTCAGGGTGGTAAATGACTTGAGTGACAAATTCCTAAGATCTCTTACAAGAGATTTGGATACAAAGATATGTGTCATCAGAGAAGTGGCAAACCTGGGTGAGACCCCTCCCCATACTTTGTTTGGAAAGTTGCTCTCCTATGAGATGGAGCTGTCTACAAGGAAGGAGGAGGACACATCCACCACGCCTCATGCAAGGGAGGGAGTTGTGGCTCTCAAAGTGGAAAGCTCCAAGAAGAGCAAGAGCAGAATGCCTTCTCCACCAAGGAGGGTTGTTGACCCAGAAAATTCTCAGCTCAGCACATCAAACGGCACCTCATCTGATGAGGAATTTGATGCCTTCTCAAAGTACGTCAAGAAGCTGATGAGGAGAAATCAGTGGAAGAACAAACCTTCCTCCTCCTCACATCCCAAGAAGGATCACAGCAGATCAGACAGACAGCATCCCAATGGTGACAGGTATGATCCTAAATATGTTAAACATATTTCAAATAATGTGATATGTTCTTGTTGTAGCAAGCTTGGACATGTCATAGCTTACTGTCCAGTCAAAAGAAAGGAAAGAGGTGAGAAGAAACCTCATCACCAGAAGGGAAGGAAGGGTGAAAATCCTTCCTAGCAAAGAAGGAGAAAAACTGGAGTGAATTTGAGTCATCATCCTCAAATTCAGAAGAAGAAGAAGCCTACTTTGGGTTGTTTATAACTGAAGAAGATGAGGACTTTCTTGCTGCTAAAGTTGGCATCAGGGCCCCTTTGTCACACTAAGATAGTGACATAGAGGAGGAGGAAGATGATAGGGAACATCATGGCTTAATGTCCATAACAGATGATGATGAAGAAATTCAGGACAATCCTGATAAGGTATCTACTCCTTTCCCTTCTTCTGATTATGAGTCAATGCCAGATTCTGAAGCATGCTCATCAAATGATGAAAATGGTTTAGAACTTAAAGTGGATGTCAATCAATTGATTGTCAAGTATGATGCTCTTTTGGAAGCTCTGAAAAGGACCAAGAAGCAAGCCAATAGGCAAGCTCAAGAAATTGATTCCCTTCTGCTGGCTAAGCAAGATTGCACGGAGTCATCTACCCAGGTGGCTCTGATGAGTAGAGAGATAATCCAACTCAAGGGAATTACAATAGTTCAATTGAGCACCATCAGCCAAAAGAACAAGGTCATCAAGGACCTTGAGGAAAAGCTTCTCAAAGAGAAGAGCTTAGTAGCTAAATTCTCCAAACCCAAATCCATATTGCCCATTATTGACACCTTCTCCTCCCAAACTGATAGGAGAGGGCTAGGGTTCAATAAAGTAGCAATTAGAGCTGAGAATGGAGGAAAGGGGCATACTAAAGCTAAGCCTCATACCACCTTTCAAAAGGTGTTGCTTCCCTCAAACAGGTATGACCAGGACATTATGTATGGTCACTGGAAGAATGAGAGTTCCTATAGGAAGGAAAATACTCCTTTCTATAGCAGAAAAAAGTGCATGAGGATGAGTGCTTTGAAAGATCCCCATGAAGTAATTCAAATGGCCCATTCTAGACCATTTGTATTTGGTACTTCAGCCCCTTCATTCAAGGATAAGGAAGTTGGTTCTTCCAAATCCCTCTCAGCAAAGAACATGGCTGCTGTCAAGTCTATAGGCAGGTCTAACAGCTCAGTATCTGACTCCATCCACACTTGCTTGGCTGTCAAGCTAAGACAAGTTGATGTCATGAAGATAAAGTCTGTTAAGACCATCTATAGACTGTCAACCAGCCAGGCTATTGCTAATAGGAATAAGAAGAATGCTGTTAGCTTCTTCACTGAACACAAGCAAAATGATGCTCCTTCCACCTCAAAGGGTGTTCAGAAAAGAAGATACAACATTTATGAATGTTGGTGTTTTGGTAAAGTGGGACACTTTACCATAGATTGTTGGCACAATCCCAATGTGCCTAATGCAAAGATAAGCTTTCCTGCAAAGGCTGCAGCTGGTGTGAAGATGTCTTGTTACGCTAACAAAGGCCTAGGACCCAAAATTAATTGGACTCCTAAGGGAAAATGAATTGCTTCTTGCAGGATAGTTCAAGTACCAGGATAGCTCAAGGCACATGACAGGTACCAGAAGTCATCTGCAGGATTACAATGCTGTGAAGAATGGAGCTAAAGTTATCTTTGGAGGTTCTGAAAAAGGAGTCACCAAAGGATCTGGTATGATCACCAATGGCATAGTCTCTATCACAAGGGTAGCTTATGTTGAAGGGTTGCAACACAACCTTATAAGCATAAGTTAACTATGTGACTTAGGTTATGTCATTGAATTCCACAATGATAAGTGGTTGATCAAGAAGTCAATTGACTTAGAGATCATTCTCTCAGGCACTAGAAGTGGGAATGTTTATTGCTTAGATTTTATTTGCAATAGTTCTCTTTCTCCAGTTTGTCTTGTAGCTAATGAAAGTGAGTCTCTTTGTGTTCAATGACACAAGAGACTTGCTCACATTAACCACAAGACAATGTATAGACTATTTTCTAAAAAACTTGTTAGAAATAGTCCAAATTTGAAATGTTTTAAAGTGTTCCCTGTCATGCATGCCAAATGGGCAAGCAAACTAGGGCCACCTTTAAAAGCATTGGCTCCAAAGACACTGAAAGATGTCTTTATCTATTGCACATGAACTTGTTTGGTCCTTTGCCAATTCAGAGCCTAGGTGGGAAGTTGTATACTTTGGTGATTGTTTATGATCACTCAAAATATACATGGGTATTCTTCCTCAAGAAGAAATCGGATACTTTAGATATCTTCATACATCATGTCAAGACAATCCAGAATGAATTACAATGTACTGTGGTCAAGACTAAAACTGACCATGGTACAAAATTTCAATCTGGGGCAATGACAAGTTTTTGTCAAGAATTTGGTATCACCCAAGAATTCTCCTCCTCAAGGACTCCACGACAAAATGGCGTGGCTGAGAGGAGGAATAGGACCATGATAGAAGCTGGGAGAACATTTATTAGTGACTCCTTACTTCCAGAATATTTTTGGGCGGAGGCAGTCAATACATCTTGTTATGTTCTCAATAGATCTTCCATCAATAAGGCCCTTGGAATAACCCCTTATAAGATTTTGAAAGGCAAACAACCAACAATTTAATACTTTAGAAACTTTGGTTTAAATGCTATATTTTAAATAATGGAAAATCTCAATTAACAAAGTTTGCTAAAAGAAGCAATATGGGGGTTCTTGTTAGATATAGCTCACATTGTATAGCCTATAGAGTATTCAACAAGAAGACTTATGTTGTAGAAGAGTCTATGCATGTTGTCTTTGATATGACCAGCCTACTATATAAGGGCGGTTCCAGTTCTTTTGTTTTGACAGGTGATGAATAGAAAATGCAAGAAATGTCTATACAAGACATACCCAGCACTAGCAAAGCTTATACAGATGTTGTTCCTGAAGATGTGGATCAGCAAGCTGCTGAAGACCCTGCAGCTCCAAAAGAAGAGCTGCAGACTGCTAACAGGTTACCTACAGCAAAAAGGCACCTAAGGGATCATCCAAGAGACCAAATTATTGGAGATGAAAACCAAGCGATGATCACCAGAAGCAGGGCTGACAATGAAGCTCTATTCTTGAGCTTTCTATCACAGATGGAGCCCAAGAAGTTTGAAGAAGCTAATGAAGACACCTTCTGGATTCAAGCAATGCAAGAAGAGCTGCTACAATTCAAAAGGTGTAAGGTATGGAAGTTGGTGCCAAAACCTCAAGGACACAATAACATTGGCGCCAAATGGATCTGCAGAAACAAGCTAGATGAGAATGGCATCATCATCAAGTATAAAGCTAGAATTGTGGCCAAAGGATACAGGCAAGAAGAAGGTATTTACTTTGATCAAACCTTTACCCAGTTGCAAGGTTTGAAGCAATAAGGCTATTTCTTGCCCATGCTTCCCACGGGGGGGGGGGGGGGGGGGGGGGGGGTTCAAAGTATATCAGATGGATGTCAAGTCAGCCTTCTTAAATGGAGATTTGAAGGAAGAGGTATATGTGGAGTAGCCCTCAGGTTTTGTTCATCCAACTCTATCCTCTCATGTTTATTTACTTAGTAAAGCATTATATGGTCTAAAGCAAGCCCCTGGGGCTTGGTATGAGACCTTGTCTAGCTTTCCCATCAAGAACAAATTCTTGAGGGGAAAGATAGATAGTACATTGTTTCTTAGGGAAACAAAGGGAAAATTTCTCTTAGTCCAAATTTATGTTGATGACATAATCTTTGGGTCTACTGATGACAACCTTTGCAAAAGGTTTGCCGACCTTATGCAGGGGGGATTTTAGATGAGCAGTATGGGAGAGCTCAAGTACTTTTTAGGCCTCCAAGTGAAATGGTTTGATGAGGGGATATTCATCTCTCAGACCAAGTACACTAGGGAGCTCATCAAGAAGTTTGGGATGGAATCTGCTTCCACCATGAAAACTCCCATAGGGTCTAACATCTCCCTGGACAAGGATGAGAAGGGCAAACCCTTTGATGAATCCTTGTACATGTGCATTATTGTATCCCTGTTGTATCTGACTACTAGTAGACCAGACATTATGTATGCTACATGTGTTTATGCTAGGTACCAAGCATGCCCTAAGGAATCTCACTACTCAGCTGCAAAGAGGATTTTGAGATACCTTAAATGCAACCAACATCTTGGCCTTTGGTACCCTAAGAACAATGATTTTGAACTAACTGGCATTTTAGTTGCAGATTTTGTAGGTTGCAAAGATGATAGGAAAATTTCAAGTGGGACTTGTCAATTCCTAGGTAGGAGGTTGATCTCATGGAGCAGCAAGAAGCAGACCAGTGTGACTATATCCACTATTGAGTCTGAATATATAACTGCAGGGTGTTGTTGTGCACAACTCTTGTGGATACAACATCAACTAGAGGATTACAACCTTAAGGTAAGTTACTCTCCACTGTATTGTGACTCATCTAGTGCTATCTCTACTGCTAAGAATCCCGTCTCTCATAGCAGGACTAAGCATATAGAGATAAGGTATCATTTTATTAGACATGTTGAATGTAAAGATATCTGCCTTGAATTTGTCCCCACTGACAATCAAGTAGCTAATATCTTTACAAAGCCATTGGACGAGGCTAAATATAATTCTTTCAAAATTGAGTTAGGAATGTTGAACTTAGAATAGGGTTCAACATTTCATTATGTCTTTCATATTTGTTGTATTATTTCCTAAGCTTTACTAGAAAATAATTATGCCCTAGAACACTTAGTGACATGATAAGGGAGAAGGATAGTCCAATTTAGGATAAGCCATTGTTTGGCTATAAGGTCAGTTGAAACAGCTGAGAAGGTTTTAGCTAAACCGCTAAGAAAGCCTCAGCTGAACTGTTGAGACGACTAAAACAGTCTCAGAGGTTGACATTACCATGTCCCAGCAGGTTGTAACTTTGTCTCAGCGGTTCTGTTGAGACGGACTGGTTCAATTAAATTAGGTCTTAATTGAATATACTATAAAGTAACATCAATTAAAATGATTAGACTAATCAACATTTATCATTAGGGCAAATCTAAACCTAAGACAAGCCTCTATAAATAGGAAAATGTTGATTAAATAAATTACAATCCTTTTCACCCTAGCCGACGAGACGAACCCTCTTCCCTCCTGTCTTAGCGACTCGTACTTAAGAAGAAATGGCGCCAAAAGTGTCCAAGGATCATCAACAAGGATATGAAATTGTTAGGAATTGATTACAGCATGCCCAAGCAGAGATTAAAGAAGTGATTCAACTTCTAGGTAATCAAGGATTGGAATATATTCTATCAAAGCCATCTGTAATTCTCAGAACTGAAGTTCTGGAATTTCACAACAATGTCAAGCTATCATCCTCCAATTCTTCAGTAAAATCAAAGATTGGAAGCATAAAGATAAAGATATCTCCAAGGAAGAGGGATAAGGTCTTTCAACTGCCCTTATGCAGCCAAGATGTGGAATATGAAGTGTCTGAGAAAGACAAGGAAAAGGCCCTCAAGTGGTGTGATTACAGTGATGTCAAAACTAGCTCACTGAAGAGGAAATTCTTCAATCAAAGAGGCAAGCTGCTTTCTGATATTATTGTCAAGGCATTATTGTACAAGCCTGGGTCACATGACACAATATCAAAGCACATGTTTGAACTAATGTCAAGAGTGATTTTGAAGAAAAAGATATCCTGGGCAACTGTCATTTTCTAGAGAATTAATAAATGTCTGCAGGCCCCCAACCTAGGCAGAATTCTTTCCATATACCTTCTGAACACATACCCAGAAGAGTTTGATAAATCCAAAGGACCCAACCTTCATTACTTGAAAAGAATGGACATCAAGACTTTGGACAGGTTCTCAAGGGTGCTCCCAATAAGCCAGCCCTCTGAGCTGAAGGAAAAGAAGAAGACAGTAGCCAAGGGTCTGGGAAAGCCAAAATGATCTGCTTTGATTCTGGGTCAAAGGAAGAAGAAAATATCCCCCCTGAGGACACTCAAGTTCCTACCAGCAGTCCACCCAAAGATGATCAAGGAGGAGACCAGGACACTGAAGGTCATGAAGTTCATACTGGAACTGAATAGCATGAGAAGGATAAAGATGTTGCTGCCGATGAAGAGCATGAGAAAAGTGAGGAGGTTGATCATGTTAAAGCCAAGATAGATGAACAAGGAAGAGATCACACTGAAATTGATGCTCAACGGCTCTTGCTGCTGATGACACTGTGCTACATGTACCCTCAGATTCAGAAGATCGTGAAGAGGGACATATAGACACTATGGTTGATCTACAAAGTAAGATTGATTTATTTCTATTAAATCTAGACATAAGAATTAAACTATTCCCTCCTAAACCCACAGACTACTGAGGAGATGATCAAGAAGGATTGAGTGCCCCATCTGAGGGGGGGGGGGGCAGCAGAAGGCCTCATCAGAAGATGAAGATCAGGGTGCTCCAAGTGAGGGGGAGCAAGAAAAGCATGCTGGAGATGATGAGGTTGCTACCAAGCCTAGTGATAAAGCTGAGGGGGAGCACATCCCTACTCAAGCTGAGGGGGAGCATGAAGAACATGCAGTGGAAGCATTCAGATTTGCACCTGAAGTCCCTCCCACCTCATCTGCAGTTTCAAATGAACTTCTCCTAAGTTCCATCAGTGTCATAATTGAAGGTCATATGTCCTCAATTAAGGATTACATTGATAAATCTGTATCCACAGTGAAGACTGAAGTTATGACTGAAATTTAGGGTCTTAAGGAAGAAACCTCTTACCTTTACAAGCACATAACCAAATGGTTTGACCTTGCAGAGAAATTAGTCATTGCTCAGAATACCTTACTGAGATCAATGGACAAGCAACTCCAATTATATGAGCAAGACATAAGATATGTCAAAAATTATGTAAGTAAGACTGATGAGATCATAGAGAAAGCCTCCAATCATATTGAAGAATATGTATGGTCTACTGCCACAACCATGATTGAAGAAGCAAAAAAGATGAAGGATGATCTCAAGTCAGATCTGGAAAATGCCTTCCAAACCATATCTGGATTTGTTGTTGCTGCCTTCTAGAGCTTTGAACAAAAGGTGGTTGAAGAAGCCAGAAAGGGGGAGGTGGCCAATGCTGAAACAAATTCTGAGTTGGCCCTCAAAGTTCTATAAAGAACAAGAGTAGCTCTGAATCTCCCTCTGCTGGACAACTTCAGAAAGAAGACTTTGACTTTGAACATCAAGCAAAGATAGGGAGTGATGCTTGTAGAAGAGTTCATGGAAAAGGCCAGAAAAGAGCAGGGCAATGACCCTAACTATGAGCATTGGAGTGATGACTCCCAAAGCATCATTCTAAATGCATGGCTGCACCATGGCCAGGTCTGCAAGGATATTGACAAAATATATCCTGCAGAAGAGTGGATAAGGCACCTTGAGAGAAACTCAAAAAGGGAAAGAATCTTCAAAGCGAATCTTGTAAGGAAGCACAACCCAAGGATGATGACTTCAAGATATATTCCAAAGCCATATCTTTACTTCAAGAGGCAAGAGAATAAGAGGAATCTAGCTGAGATAAAATCTGCTGAGGCCGGAAAGGAGGCTGTTGCTGAAGAGGTTGAATGCTCAAGTTCAGCAAAGAAAGAGAAAATTTGATCTAATGTAGTTAATTCATCATATGAAGAAAAGGTAAATTGAACAATGTATCAACATATTGTCATTAATGAATTTGATATATATGTTGAATTGATAGCTAGTGTTAATAGGCTAACATTAGTCAAGCTTAATATTGTTCTATATTAATGCATTATATATTCCGTGGTGCATATATGTGTTGAACAATGTTATTGTTATATTGTTATGTTGTGATGACCATTATTCATAATTTGTCATGATATTTTATGATGCCCATTTACTGTTAACATTTATTTGCTATGAAATCATGACTGTTATCTCATACATTGGCATGATAAAGTTCTTGTTGTGGTTATGTATCTTAGCATTGTTGTATGTTCAGCCTTCTTCAAATAAGGGGAGACTGTTGGGAATATTGTCAACAATGTTCCCTTGATTTGAAGAGGCATCATAGACAATGTTAAGTACATATTGTATTTGATAAACCCTATTCAACATCATGTCTAAGCAGGGTTAGTTCATTCCAAGCATTGGAATAAGGTCTGTGGTTTTCTGTCAAAACCGCTGAGATGACCTCACTGTCTCAACTGAACCGCTGAGATGAGGCTAGGAGCCGCTGAGAAGGGGTTTGCCTCAGCTGATATGCATTTAGAAAGAATTTGCTGAGAAGACTATTTGTCTCAGTGGACCAGCTGAGACGAAGACAACTCAACCACTGAGACTGAAGACTGTCGCATCCCAACCGCTGAGATAGATTCAAATCGATGACAGCATTGGCGGGATCTACTTTTGGCGCAAGTGGCCATAAAGCATGATAAAATATTCTATACTCCTCCATACTGTGTCAGGGCCCTCCTTAGAGTCGTTGAAGGTGGAAGAGGTATAAAATAACAAATTAGGGCATTTCGGAAGGTGTGCTAAAAAGTGGAAAGAAAACTGTACTGTTTTATTGCCGACTTCCACAAGTGCTCTCCTCCTGCTTCCTGAACCAGCTACCAGATATAAGAATAGAAGATAGTTCTTCCAGATTGATTTCTAGAAGAACAAGTTGATCTTTCCTCATCTGCTGGAGAGGAAGATCCGATAGGAGCAAGGTCTGGAGTTTTACCATTCAGCCCTGCTTCAAGGCAGCACCAACTGTGCATCAATAACAGAAGACAAAAGGCTGAAGGATACATCTTTGTTGTCATATGTTGTAAGCATAACTTATAACAACTATAAGAACAATCTTTTTCTGAGTTTGTAGGGCATTTTTCCTGAGCTGTAGGGTTGTTTAACCTGAGATTGTAAGGTTGTTGAGCCTGAGTATATAGGGTTGTTTATCCTGAGCAAGTAGAGTTATACTCCCAGCTTGAGGTGTAGGATCAATGTGGAGGTTTGAGATAGGGCTTCTTGATAGTCCTGAGGTAGGAAATCAGTGGATTTTTGAGTTGTAAGAGTTGGAGCACTCTGAGAGGTAGGGTTGGTTGGGCCTGAGGTAGGGTTTGGGGCAAACCTGAGAGATCCTATAGGATCCGTGTTGTAAGCTCTTGGAGCTAAGTTTTGATGAGATTTCCTTGTCTAACACACTGTTAGAAAGGTGTAGAGGGAAAGTGGACTACCCATAGACACACAATCTTGGGGAACCACTATAAAGGACTGTGCGCTTTATGTGGTGTGCTTGAGTTTTTGTTTATTATCTATTAACTGCTAGCAGAACTTAAGAAAATCAAAGAGACCTATTCACACCCCCCTCTAGGTGAATTAGACTACTACCCTATAAACTATCAGTTTTCAAAAATTGGTCGGGGCTCTGCCCCACACCCCGCCAGAGGTGCTGCCCCTTGGACCCCGTTAGGGGCTCTGCCCCTAAGACCCCGCCAGGGTCACGACCCCTTTGAACCCCGCCAAGAACGCATGTGATTGCGTTGCGATCCTTGAGAAGGACAAGCTAAATGGGACAAATTTCCTAGACTGGTTCAGAACCTGAGAATTGTTCTCAGGCAAGAGCGTAAGCTCTATGTCCTGGAAGAAGATCCCCCCCCCCCCCCCCAGGAGCCAGCCGCTACTGTACCATGTGTAGATAAAGATGCTTACAATAAGTATGGAGATGACTCCTTGTATGGGGAATGCATTATACTCGCGTCCATGAACTCTGAGCTTCAAAAGCAACACGAGAACATGAGTTGTTACGAGATGGTCGAGCACCTAAAGAAAATGTTTCAAGGGCAAGCTCGCCAAGAGAGGTTTGACATATCCAGGGCGTTATTTCAGTGCAAGATGGGAGCTCGAGACCCAGTAGGGACTCACGTACTTAAGATGATTGGGTATATAGAGAACCTTGAAAGATTGGGGTTTCCATTGAGCCAAGAGTTGGCCACTGATCTGATCCTGCAATCGTTACCGAACAGTTACGAGCAGTTTGTCTTGAATTACAATATGAATGAAATTGGCAAGACACTACCCGAGCTCCTAGGCATGTTAAGAATTATTGAGATCAATATATAGAAGGTCAAGCCTGCTAGCCCCATATCGATGGTGCATAAAGGCAAGGGCAAGACTAAGGGATTCAAGAAGACTAAGGTGGGACCTAAGTCATATCTTGATCCCAATTCTTCAGCACTGAAGAACAAAGGCTTGGCGATGGAAGGGAAGTGCCCCATTGTGGTAAGGCAGGGCATTGGAGGAGGAAATTTCCCCTCTATCTTGAAGATCTGCTAAAGATGAAAGGAAGTGTGATTTCCACTTCTTGTATTTTTGTTATAGAAAAAAATGTTTCTACTCCTTCATCTTGGGTATTAGATACCGGATGCGGTTCTCACATTTGTACAAATGTGCAGGAACTGGTAAAGAGAAGAATGCTAGGTAAAGGAGAGGTAGAATTGCGCGTTTTAAATGGAGCAAGAGTTGATGTCATTGTCGTAGGAGTATATCTTCTTTCTTTGCCCACAGGGCTTGTAATAGAATTAGATAATTGTTATTTTGTTCCAGCGATAACTCGAAATATTATATATGTGTCATGTTTAGACCTGAGAGGATTTACTTTCATTATTAAGAATAGTAGTTGTTCTTATGAATGATGTTTGTTATGGTGTAGCCCAACAGTTTAATGGTTTATATATTTTGAAATTAGATCAGCCAATCTATAACATAGAAAACACTAAAAGACTAAAAACTTATGACTCAAATCCTTCGTATCTTTGGCATTATCATTTGGGCCACATAAATGAGAAATGCATATCCAAGCTCCATAAAGATGGAATGTCAGACTCATTTGATTATGAATCATTTGAGAGATGTGAGTCATGTTTATTAGGCAAGATGATGAAAGCCCCTTTCACTAGTTGTATTGAGAGGGTTGATGACCTCTTGGGTTTGATATATAGTGATGTATGCGGACCCATAAGTTCTATGTCTAGAGGTGGGTTCTACTACTTTGTTACATTCACTGATGATTTTAGTAGATACGGATATGTGTTTCCTATGTAAAACAAATCTGAAACCTTTGAAAAGTTCAAAGAGTTTAAGAATGAAGTAGAGAACCAACTAGGAAAAAGAATAAAAGCACTCTGATCTGATCGAGGTGGCGAATATCTGATTCATGAGTTTCATGTTGAGAGAGTGTGGTATTATATCATAGCTCACTTCGCCCAGAACACCACAATATAATGGTGTGTCTGAGACGAGGAATCTTACTTTGTTAGACATGGTATGGTCAATGATGAGTCATATAGGTTTGCTCATTTCCTTTTGGGGATTTGCTCTAAAGACTGTTGCTTTCACTTTAAATTGTGCTCCAACGAAAACGGTTCAAAAGACATCATATAAGATATGAACTAGGAAGCAACCTAATATGTCTTTCATTAAGATTTGGGGCTGTGAGGCATACGTAACAAGCTAGAACCCAAGTGCCTAACAAGCTAGAACCCAAGTCGGATAAGTGTTATCTAGTGGGGTATCCTAGGGAGACCAAAGGGTACTATTTCTACCTGCTGTCTGAGGGCAAAGTGTTTGTTGCAAGGACAAACGTCTTTTTGGAGAAAGAGTTCTTATCCAGAAAGACTGCAAAGGTAGAACTTGAAGAAGTTCAAGAACCACAAACTGAAAATGAACCTGAATTGGAACCTGAGCAAGGACTACAAGTAGTTGTAGCTAGAGAGCCTGCTCAAGAAACACAAGTCCTACGTATATCGGGTAGACCAAGATTTGAGCCTGAGAGATATGGATTTATCGGGTCTCAAATAGGTAACGTGTTGCTTATGGATCATGATGATGAGCCTGCAACCTACCAAGAGGCTATGAATGGACCAGACTCCGAGAAGTGGCTTGAGGCCATGGAATCTCAAATGTACTCCATGTATGCAAACCAAGTTTGGACCTTGGTGGAACCACCTGAAGGGGTACAACCCATAGGGTGCAAGTGGGTCTTCAAGAAGAAGACCAACATGGATGGGAATGTACAGACATTCAAAGGGCGAATAGTAGCTAAAGGTTTCAAGCAAATTCATGGTGTTGACTATGATGAAACCTTTTCCCATGTTTCTATGGTTAAGCCCATCAGAATTCTGCTTGTTATTGCTGCGCATTATGACTACGAGATCTGGCAAATGGATGTCAAAATGGCTTTCCTAAATGGAAAATTCCTTGAGGAAGTGAATATGACACAACCCGAGTGATGTAGGCCTGCCTCCTAGGCATCATGTTCGTGGTGCTACTTCTACTGCTGGTGTTGATGTGACGGCTCCTTCACCTATTGAAGATCTTACCGAGGAAGTCGTCACCGCCATAAAAGACTTGAGGCGCAACAACAATGGGGATCGTGCTCGCAACGCTCGCCGCTGCTACGACTTGCGGCCTCGCACTTAACTAATATTTAATATGATTATAAAAGATATTAAATATTAGTTTCTTAGTCTCCGTTACCGTGGACTGCGTTTAAATTCAGCATGTATATTAATGTGGACTGTGTTTAGCTTGATCTGGACTGCGCTTAGCATAACTAGTGGTTAGTATTTGATTTCCTTCATGTATGGTTATGATGTAATGAGACTCCACTATTTATAGGTGGATCTCCTCTCTTTAATATCATTAATAATTTTGAGAACAAAACTCCGGTGAGAATTTCCCCTCCTGCGCACCTTAAGGTTCGCTCCTCCCGCTCGGTGTGCCGCGCGACGCAGCCGCCACCCACTCGCCCGGCGTGAGACTCGCCGTCGGCCTCTTCCGCCTCCCTGCCGGGCGACGCAGCAGGACGCCGCCGCCACTCCCTGCTCCTCGTGAAGCTCAGCCAAGCCCAGGTGTGGTCTCTCTTCCCTCGGCGGGAGATCTTCATCGGTGCGACTCCGTTGAAGGCAATCGGTGTATCTCCTCCGGTGTGACTCCAGCGTATCCTTGGCGTGAGACTCGCCTAATTATCTTCTCGGTTGGGTAACGAATCTCCTCCACTTGGTGTGTTCTCCCCACCGTTTATTTGGTGGCTAGCTTGAGTGTGGCTTTGGAAGCATTTAATGATTTTCTTGCTGCGTTTGCTTGATTCACTTTTAATAAGTTCCGATCTCTTAAGACCTTGAAGGATTGGCAAGATCTAATTCAAATCCGCAAGGTGATGCGATATCCCCTTCCGATTTGGTGGATTGCGGCTATCTGGAGATCAACCCTTTTGGGAGTTCTTCCGACTACTTTTTGATCGCTGTTTTAGTCGGATCCTCTTGGTATAGACGTTAGGTTTGTGGTTGTTTGACATCGGTTTAGGTGGTTAGATTTCTACCCAAAATATGTTGGACAGCGGGGTATTGTAAGAGAGCGTCATTTAGCCGTGCACTAGTCTTTCGGAGACTAGCCCGCCATCAATTTGGTATCATAGGGAGGTTGTCCAATTTCCTAACTTGGACACGGTCCCCTCGTGTCTAGGTCTCACATGTGCACCAAAGTTTATTTTTTATTTTTCTACAAAATTTAATTTTCTCTTCAAGTGCACGTCGTATGCCCACTAGATCCGGTCATGAATACCACGCTTCGTCCTCATCAAGTATGGCCGACGAATGGCAAACGCCTCTAAACCCTACTACTGTTGATGTCCTTCGGGATGATATGAATCAACAATTGGGAGAGCTGCGGGACATGTTGACCCAGCTGTTGGCCCATTGAACCCCTTCACCTCCTAAGGGTAATCGTCCTCCGAACCGCGCTCCCACTCCACCTAGAGGTCATAGGCCATGACACTACGAGGAAGACGTACACGAGGAGCTACCTCAGCGTGATCGACCACCACCTCGTCACCAGGAACGAGAAGTCGATCTCACCCACGCCATAAAAATTAATGCCCCCACCTATGATGGTTTAGGAGAACCCCAAGTCTTCCTGAATTGGGTGTTAGACATGGAGTGCTACTACGAGTTGCATCACTTGACGGACCGGCAAAAGGTCCAAGTCGCATGGATGAAGCTTACGGGTAGGGCCAAAGTATTTTGGCTAAATGAGGAGCGTCGCTTAGGAGTCGTAGACGGTGTCCCTCCGATCAGTTGGGCTGTCATGAAAAATCTCTTAAAAGCCCAATATGTCCCCGCTTATCATCGCACCTAGATGTTTGATGATCTAGCCTCCCTTCTCCAAGGCGAGCGGTCTATCGCCGATTACATGGGCGATCTGAAGGACAAGATGGTCCGTTGTGAGGTCCAGGAGATGCTCAAGGTCACGTTATCTAGGTTCCGTAAGGGTCTTAGTTACGATATCCAAAGGAAACTTTTGTGTTACGGTCACACAGACCTAAACACTACCTTCAACGACGCCCTTGATATCGAGAAACACCTCGCCTCCAAGTCTAAGGCCAAGCACAGCTCCTATAAGAGCAAGTCCGCGACCACTACCTCCACCTCCACCTATAAGGATAAGGGTAAATTCAAGACCAAGGACTCATCCAACATTGTCATCACCGCTAGGGACGCTAGAAACCCGTCCGGGGAGCACATTCCCATTGGAAAAATTAGTAAAGTTAGGGCCACGTGTTATCAGTGCGGAGTAACCGACCACTACGCTATGGAGTGCCCAACAAAAACTCGGGCTTTAGCACTAGTTGAGCATACAGATGATAGGTCTGATTATATCTATGAGGCCACGGATGAGTCGGATTTGGAAGGCGTACCAAGTGATTTAGAAGACGACTCTCACCTCATGGTTATGCGGTGCATCTTTGCCACCCCTCGCTCTTTGGATGATTGGAATAGGACGAATTTATTCTCTTTGAATTTTATGAGCGGGGATAAATTATGTAAGCTGGTCATTGATAGCGGGAGTTGTATGAACGTTATCTCCGAGGGAGCGGTTACCCGCATGTCCCATAATGCGGAGCCCCACCCACAACCATAGAAGGTTGCTTGGGTGAATAAGACCTCACTTCCAGTTAGTAAGCATTGTTTAGTTCCCCTCCGCATCAAATCATATTCGGATCAGGTTTGGTGTGACGTGATACCCATGGACGCTTTCCATGTCCTTCTTGGCCGTCCCTGGTTATTCGACCACGACGTTACTAATTATGGATGATCCAACACTTATGAGTTTTTATTCAATGGTAAGAAGGTGGTCTTGAGGCCCACCCTGCCTAAGGACACGGGTAGTTCATCCAGGGACACCACATTGCCTGTAGAAAAGAAGAGCCTAAGTCTGATTGGGAGGCGAGAGTTTGAGCGTGATTCATTTGTGGACGACGTGATGTATGCATTAGTTTGTTTAGCCGCGAGAGAAGAAGTACCTTTGATGGATAGTTTGCTTACGGAGTTGAGGGACCTTTTGGACGAATATAAAGATGTTTACCCGGAGGAATTTCCATTGGAATTACCTCCTATGCGTGATATCCAACACGCGATAGATTTTATCCCAGGTTCCTCTTTACCGAATATCCCTCATTATCTCTTGAACCCCTCTGCGCATCTAGAATTACAACGACAAATTTCAGATTTGTTATCCAAAGGGTTCATACGCCATAGCATGAGTCCATGCGCAGTTCCGGCCCTCTTAGCTCCTAAGAAGGATGGGTCTTGGCGGATGTGTGCTGATAGCCGCTCTATCAACAAAATCACCGTCAAATATCGATTTCCAATTCCGTAGTTAGATGATATACTTGACATGTTGGCGGGTTCATCCATCTTTTCTAAGTTAGATCTACGTAGCGGATACCACCAAATCCGCATACGAGAGGGCGACGAATGGAAAACCGCCTTTAAGTCAATTAAGGTTTGTATGAATGGCTAGTGATGCCATTTGGGCTCTCTAATGCCCCGAGCACTTTCTCTCGTGTGATGACCCATACTTTCCAGCCCTACCTGGGGAAGTTTGTGGTGGTCTACTTCGATGACATTGTAGTCTATAGCACCTCCACTCACGATCACCGTGCCCATCTACGTCTAGTTTTTTCTACGCTACGATCGGAGCACCTATACTTATATTTTGAAAAGTGTATTTTCTATGCGCGAGAGGTGGAGTTTTTGGGATACATCGTTGGCGAAGAGGGCATTAAGGTTGACCAGAGTAAGGTCCAATCTATTAGGGATTGGCCCGAGCCAAAGACCATTCGTGACGTCCGTTCTTTTCATGGCTTAGCCACGTTTTATCGTCGGTTTATTCGCAACTTTAGTAGTGTGATGGCGCCTATTATGGAGTGTTTGAAGAAGGGCGAGTTCACATGGACTAAATCCGCCGCGCGTGCATTCGAACAAATCAAAACACTAATGACTGAAAGCCACAATACTTCGGTTTCCCGATTTTTCTAAGGTTTTCGAATTATCTTGCGACGCCTCCGGAGTTGGGATTGGAGGAGTGCTAAGTCAAGACGGTCACCCATAGGATATTTTAGCGAAAAACTTTCCGGGTCTAAGCTAAACTATTCCAACTATGACCGAGAATTCTATGTGGTAGTACGTAGCCTTGCACATTGGCGGCATTACCTACTCTCCAAGGAGTTTGTCCTTTTATCTGATCATGAAGCGCTGCGTTTTATCAATTCTCAGGCAAAAATCAGCCCCATACACGCCAAATGGGTCTCATTTTTGCAAGAGTACACGTTCACGCTGAAGCGCGTAAAAGGGGCTGATAATAGGGTCGCGGATGCGCTTAGTCGTGTGGCTATTTTATTATCCACTATGCAAGTTAAGGTCGTTGGGTTTGAGCGCATAAAAGATGAATATGTTACTTGTCCCGACTTTAAGGACATTTACCTTGAGGCACAACAGGAATCCCCCACCACCATTTCGGCCTACTTCCTTAGGGATGGCTACCTATTTAGGCACTCCATTTATGCATCCCGTCCTCATCACTTCGACACTTTATAGTTTGGGAGTTTCATAGCGGTGGATTAGCGGGTCACTTTGGGAGGGATAAGACGATTGCGTTAGTAGAAGAAAAATTCTATTGGCCTAAATTGAAAACCCTTGTAGGAAAGATCGTGAGTAGCTGCTGCACTTGCCAATTGGCCAAGGGCAATAAGACTAATGTTGGACACTACACGCCTTTACCTATCCCGTCCGTCCCATGGGAAGATCTTAGTATGGATTTTGTGTTAGGCCTTCCACCTACGTTGCATCGACATGATTCCGTCATGGTCGTGGTAGATAGATTTTCCAAAATGGCCTATTTTGTCCCATGTAGCAAAACCAATGACGCTTCGCATATCGCCAAATTGTTTTTTAAAGAAGTTGTCGGTTATCGCGGTGTTCCAAAATCCATAGTGTTGGATAGAGATGTTAAATTTACTAGTTATTTTTGGAAAACGCTATGGACTTTGTTGGGCACCCGCCTTGAATTTTCCTCGGCCTACCACCCCCAAACGGATGGCCAGACTGAGGTGGTAAATAGAAGTCTGGGTGGTTTATTACAGTGCCTTGTGGGTGACCAAAGGGTACTTGGGACGTGGTCATACCTCATGCACAACTAGCCTATAAATCAAGCCAATTTATAGATTTCGCACACCATGTTCATGATCTCCACAAAAGTATTAAAGAGAAATTAACTACTCAATATGATGTCTACCGAGCACAAGCTAACGCCCACCGAAGGTCCTCCAACTTTAATGTTGGCGATTGGGTTTTGGTCTGATTACTCCCGGAGCAGTTACCTTCGGGAACCATGAAAAAGTTGGCACCTCGGAGAGCTGGCCCCTTCAAGGTAATTAAGAATATTGGAAGTAATGCAGTTGTTTTAAGTTTACCTGCGGATTGGAGAATTTCTCCTATTTTTAATGTTTCTGATTTAACACTCTATACTACGCCACTTCCACCAAATTCTACATTTTCTTCCTTATGTGAGTCTTCTTCTACATTATGTGGGGTTGGGAATGAGTGTGCCAAGGATTCACCTGATGACACATGGGTGGGAGATTATACTGCTTTGTCTTCAACTGATGCTGACACTTTTGCTAGATCTTTCCATGCTTTGCCATCTCCTGACAGGATTTTGGATGAAGAGACGATTGACACACTGTACGGGCCTACACGTCGCTTCTTGGTTCGTTGGAAGGGACGTTCTTCTTCGGATGATTCTTGCGTTCCTGAGCACGACCTGCACCAGTGGGATGCGGACCTTATCCGACGCTATTTACACGACCACTCATCGGTGATGAGTGCTTTCGACCGGGGGAGGATTGATGCAGGCCCGCCTCCTACGCATCATGTTCGTGGTGCTACTCCTACTGCTCGTGCTGATGTGACGGCGCCTCCACCTATTGAAGATGTTACCGAGGAATCGTCACCGCCGTAAAAGACTTGAGGCGCAACAACAATGGGGATCGTGCTTGCAATGCTCGGCGCCGCTACGACTTGCGGCCTCGCACTTAACTAATATTTAATATGATTATAAAACATATTAAATATTAGTTTCTTAGTCTCCGTTACCGTGGACTGCGTTTAAATTCAGCATGTATGTTAATGTGGACTGCGTTTAGCTTGATCTGGATAGCGCTTAGCATAACTAGTGGTTAGGATTTGATTTCCTTCATGTATGGTTATGATGTAATGAGACTCCACTATATAGGTGGATCTCCACTCTTTAATATCATTGATAATTTTGAGAACAAAACTCCAGTGAGAATTTCCCCTCCTGCGCCCCTTAGGGTTCGCTCCTCCCGCTCAGTGTGCCGCGCGAAGCAGCCGCCACCCACTCGCCCGGCGTGAGACTCGCCATCGGCCTCTTCCGCCTCCCTGCCATGCAACGCAGCAGGATGCCGCCGCACCTCCCTGCTACTCGTGAAGCTCGGCCAAGCCCAGGCGTGGTCTCTCTTCCCTCGGCGGGAGATCTTCATCGGTGCGACTCCATTGAAGGCAAGCGGTGTATCTCCTCCGGTGTGACTCCGACAGATCCTTGGCGTGAGACTCGCCTAATTATCTTCTCGTTTGGGTAACGAATCTCCTCCACTTGGTGTGTTCTCCCCACCGTTTATTTGGTGGTTAGCTTGAGTGTGGCTTTGGAAGAATTGAATGATTTTCTTGCTGCGTTTGCTTGATTCACTCGTAATAATTTCCGATCTCTTAAGACCTTGAAGGATTGGCAAGATCTAATTCAAATCCGCAAGGTGATGTGATATCCCCTTCCGATTTGGTGGATTGCGGCAATCTGGAGACCAGCCCTTTTGGGAGTTCTTCCGACTACTTTTTGATCGCTATTTTAGTCGGATCCTCTTGGTACTGACATTAGGTTTGTGGTTATTTGACATCGGTTTAGGTGGTTAGATTTCTACCCAAAATACGTTGGAGAGCGGGGTATTGTGAGAGAGCGTCATTTATCCGTGAACTAGTCTTTCAGAGACTAGCCTGCCATCACCGAGGGTTTTGTATCAAATGAAGCCACTAAAATATGCAAGCTGCAGAAATCCATTTATGGATTGAAATAGGCTTCTCGAAGTTGAAATCTATGTTTTGATGAGAAAATCAAAGAGTTTGGTTTCATCAAGAACGAAGATGAGGCTTGTGTTTACAAGATAATTAGTGGGAGCATTATTGTCTTCCTGATATTGTATGTAGTGTTAAAATTTTTGAAAGACCGTTTAGGAGTAAGCAGGAGTTGTATCAACAAGAGTTATAGCCAAACAACCACAATGCCAAAACAGCAACACAAGAAATCTTTATTGAAACAAAACTGCTTTACACTTCGAGGTATACATGGCGAGAAATGATTCATAAGAATCACGGAGGTGAGAACAAAAACACACCAAAAACTGAAACTGGCGGTCTGCCAAAGCAGAGACCGCACAGACCGCAAACAGGTTCAGATCGCCCGGCTTGCTCTGTTGTACTCCCAGACCGCTTGCACAGTCAGACCGCAGAAACACCTTGAGACCGCGCGAGCAAAAGCAGACAACCTGCACTGTCAGACAGTAATCCCAGACCGCACAAACTGAAGCTTATTGAATTGAACAAAGAACTGAAGCTGTCGCCAGACTGCAACTCTGATCGCCTAACCGCTGAAGGTTGTCTGATCGCTGAGCTAGCTGCGAACAGCACAAGAACACAATAAACCAGTTCACTGACAGACCACAGACGAACTGTTTATTCAAGCTACCGGAAATCACCAAGGAAGGAGACCGCAACCTGCTGACCGCAAACCTGCGAACACAACAACCGATTAGCTCACTTCCGAGATCGCGCGACTTCAAACTTGAGGCCGCAAGAAACAATCCGGGCTTTTGTTCTTACAATTCTTGTTAGGAATGACGAGCCCTGCACCCCTATTTATAGACGGAGAAACGGATGTCGTCACCGCACAAACCGGGATACAATACCCGCCCATCAGATCGCGAACGGTCTCACAAGGCAGACCGCGCGAACACAACACTTGGACAAGATTCAGTCCAAGACTGAAGTCAGCAGCAAACCGCGCACAAGCAGTGCGGACACAGGATCATCCTTCCTGAGATCGCCAAGACAAGGATGCACATCTGGCCGACATGATTCAAGTCGCCAGAACAAACCGAACAGACTGCCCAGTAGCAAGACTGAGAGAGCCCACAGCAGGTCGCTAGAACTAGCGACCAAACCAGGGAACAAACTGGCCGATCACTGCAGATCACCAGAACGAACAAGCAGGGAGAGATCGCAGAACCAAATCGCCAGAGCACCAGCGCAGACCGCGCGGTCTCTTCGGTCTCCAGCCTTCAGACCGGCCGGACTCCCTTCTCCACTTCAACAATTTCAACACTCCCCCTTGAAGTGGGAAGTGGAAACTAGCCCGAGTAAACTCCGCAACCGTGTAACCGGTCCCTTCGCCGGCGGCTTTGTGAAGATGTCTGCGACATTGTCCGCACTCCGAACATGCTCGACCATAAGAGATCCTCCCAACACCTTTTCACGAATGAAATGGTGCTCAATCTCTATATGCTTGGTCCTCGCGTGATAGACTGGATTGTTAACCAGCTTGAGAGCACTCTCATTGTCCCCGCGTAGTAAGGTGGGACCTCGAACCTCCTGATGAACGTCCTCCACCAACCTCCTGAGCCAAACGGCTTCCTTATCTGCCAAGGCCGAAGCCTTGTACTCTGCTTCTGTGGTAGATACAGACACCGAGTCTTGCTTCTTGCTGCACCAAGAGATAGCTGTGGGACCCGTCATAAAGACATAACTAGACGTTGATCTCCGATCATCCACGTCTCCCCCATAATCAGCATCCATGAAACCATGCAACTCCAAGCTTGACCCTCTCCTATATAGGAGACCCAAATCAAAGGTCGACTTCACATACTTCAAGATGCCTTTTGCCGCCAGAAGATGAGGTTTCTGTGGTTCCGCCATGTACCGACTCACCTTGCCAACTGCATAAGCAATATCTGGCCTTTTGTGATCGTCAAGTAGATCAAGATCCCAACCAGAGCTCGGAACACCAACGGTTCAGATAAAACTCTTCCTTCATCCTTCCGAAGTTTATGATGTTGTTCCAGAGGTATAGAGCTACTCTTCCCTTCTTCCATGCCAAATCGATTCACGATTCGCTCCGCATATCCTTCCTGAGAAATGAGAACTCCACTCTCCCGCCTCTGGACCTCGAGTCCAAGGAAATGGTGAAGCTCCCCCAGATCCTTCATCTCGAATCTAATAGCAAGCTCAGCCCTGAGTCTTACAACAGCTTCCTTCGAGTTCCCGGTGACAATCATGTCATCCACATACAGCAGCACAATCACCCGAAGCACCCCCTCCTTCTTGATGAACAAGCTAGAATCAGAGTCTGAAGCAAAGAATCCACAGAATAAGAGATACTCTGCAATCTTCCCGTACCACGCTCGAGGCGCTTGCTTCAACCCATACAGGGCCTTCTTCAACTTACAGACGTAGTCCGGATACTCCTTCGAGATGAAGCCTTGCGGTTGGATCCTGAAGATATCCTTGTCAATCTCGCCGTATAAGAAGGCATTCTTCACGTCGAGTTGCCAAATCTCCCAACCACTTGAAGCTGCCAAGGCAATAACAAATCAAACCGAAGTCATCTTTGCCACTGGACTGAACGTCTCATCATAATCTTCTCCGTACTACTGTGAGAACTCGCGAGCTACAAGGCGAGCCTTGTACCGCTCGATACTGCCGTCAGCCTTCTTCTTGAGTTTGTAGACCCATTTGCATGTCACAGGAGTGGTGCCCTTGGGCTTGGGCACAAGAGACCATGTCTCATTCTTCTCGAGAGCTGCCATCTCTTCTTGCATAGCAATGTCCCACTCCTTCACGCCTCTGGCCTTCTCAAAGCTCGACGGCTCCCTCTCATACAGGGGACCAGCGAAGAAGCATGAAACAAAGTTCACCATGTTCCCTCCAGTGTATCGATCTGGTGGTTGAATAGTCCTTTTCGACCTCCTAAGAGGTTGCTCCTGACTAACCACCTCCTCAGCTGCTTCTTTTGTGCAAGCTCCTCTTCCAGACGAACTTGGAGCATCGCTCCCCCTGTTTCCAGAACCTGAAGCCTCCATCTCAGAGCTTGACACAGCTGGAGCTCCTGGTGAAACAGTGAACTCCACTTGAAGACTTCCCGCAGCCTTCCCTGCTTCATCAACCCTGCTCTCCGGTAGTTCAACTCCTGAACTCCCCTTGTAGGAAGTCACTTCATCGAACACCACATTGCGAGATACCACTGATCTCCGTGTCTCAGGATCCATGCACCTCCATCCTTTCTTCCGCTCATCATACCCAACAAAGACTAGCTTCCTTGCTTTCGCATCTAGCTTTGTCCGAAGAGCATCAGGAATATGCACATAGCAGGTTGACCCGAACACCCGAAGGTGTGAAACACTCAGCTTCTCCTTGAACATCAATTCGTGAGGGGTCTTCATGTTGATAGGACTTAAAGGCAACCTTTTGATGACATAAGCTGCACAAGACATTCCCTCCGCCCAGAAGGACTTTGGGATACTCTTAGCATGAAGCCAGCATTTGCAAGTTTCCGTCAGATGATGGATCTTCCTCTCGGCAACACCATTCTGTTGTGGAGTATGGGCACAAGTAAGCTCTCTCCGAACGCCGTGTTTCCTGCAAAAACTTGAAAACTCACCAGAGGTGAACTCCCCACCATTGTCAGTTCTCAATTTCTTCACCCGCAGGCCTAACCGACCTTCCACCAGCTCCTTGAACTCCACAAACTTTGCAAAGGCTTCTGACTTCTCTTTCAAAAAATACACCCAGACATATCTGGTGTAATCGTCAATCAACACCAACATGTATCTGTTGCCTCCAAGGCTTGGGGTGGCAGTCAGTCCCATCAAATCACCGTGGATGCACTCCAACGGCACTTTGCACCTTGTTTGTGATTTGTCAAATGGAAGTCGATGAGACTTACCAAACTGACATCCTTCGCAGACATGACCATCTCCATAGGAGGACAAACTAGGTAAGCCATTGACAAGGCCCCTTACCGCCATAGCCTTCAATTTGTCCATGCCTACATGCCGTAACCTTTCATGCCAGATGGCCGCGCCATCATTGGTCCTCATCTTATCAACCTAGGTACTTGTTGATAAAACAAACAAGTCCTTCACCCTCTTGCCGACATGAATAACATCTCCCTTTATCTCCGGTTGAGTTTTGAGAAACTTCACTTCTGTTGGGCCAAACAGAACGTGATAACCGGCGTCGACCGCATTGGTCACAGAGAAGAGATTTTTCTTCATACCAGGCACGTGATAAACACTCCTCAACGTGAGTGGACCCTTATCACTGCTCAGAGAGACAACACCTTCGTGTTCTACTGGATGAATAGAATTATCAGCCGTAATGATAGCACTGTTACCTGAGTAAGGTGCCAAAGAAGAGAACTTTGATCCATCCCCGGTGAGGTGATGCCCACACCCTGAATCAACAATCCAGTCCTCATCATAGTTGATGGAAGCCAAGGCCTTAACGGGCATCGCCGTTATATTAGACACAAAGGCTCCTCCCCATCCAACTTCATCAGACTTTGTCATCTCCTTCTCTACTGCATGTCCCAACTGAAGATTCACCCGGCAATCTTTCTTGAAGTGCCCGGTCTTATTGCATCTAAAGCACCTCGGTCCCTCTCCTTTATTCTTCCCATTAGACTTAGGGGCATAGCCTCTATCTTGCTGACCTGAAGTGGAGGGTCCATCATGACCCGGCTTCTTCTTCTCCCATTTCTTCTTCTTCTTCTTCCCAGAGAACATCACATCACTTTCTCCCCCAGAGATAGAAACCCCCGCCATCTGTCTTGCTAAACTTTCTTGTGAAGAAAGAAGGTTCTCCAGCTCCAACAACGACGGTTGATTTGCAGAAACCCTGAACTGAAGTCACAAAGGCAAGATACTCCTTACGCAACCCGTGGATGATATGCCTCTTCAGTTTTGCCTCAGAGATAGGCTCATCAGGGTCCAATGCAGAAATCTCTGCCGTGAGGTTCTTCATTTTGAGAAAGAAGGAGGAAATAGAAAGATCACCTTGAGAGGCTTTCGCCAACTCATTTTCAAGATATTGTAGCCTCGCTACATTCTTCTTATTGAACAACCCATCCAAGGATGTCTAAATCTCAGCAACAGATTTACATCCGATGATGTGATCAAACAGCTCCAGTGAGATAGCCCTTTTGAGAGTGAACTCTGCCTTAGCATTCGTCCTCCTCCAAAGTCTCACCTATGCCATATTATCTCCTGCTAGAAACACCTCTTGTGTGTCTTCTCCGCCAACTACCTCCCATAGATCCTCGCCAAGCAAGTAACTCTCCATACATGACTTCCATTTTTTAAAGTTAGTCGATGTGAGGAGTTCAATACCAAGACCTCTTGCGTATCCACCTTCCATGGCAATCTAAGTGGTCTCTTCTTCACAAAGACGATGGCAACTCTAGTTGATCACTTCTTATCCACTCCAGAAACCTAGCTCTGATACCATGTTAAAATTTTTGAAAGACCGTTTAGGAGTAAGCAGGAGTTGTATCAACAAGAGTTATAGCCAAACAACCACAATGCCAAAACAGCAACACAAGAAATCTTTATTGAAACAAAACTGCTTTACACTTCGAGGTATACATGGCGAGACATGATTCATAAGAATCACGGAGGTGAGAACAAAAACACACCAAAAACTGAAACTGGCGGTCTGCCAAAGCAGAGACCGCACAGACCGCAAACAGGTTCAGATCGCCTGGCTTGCTCTGCTGTACTCCCAGACCGCTTGCACTGTCAGACCGCAGAAACACCTTGAGACCACGCGAGCAGAAGCAGACAACGTGCACTGCCAGACCGCAATCCCAGACTGCACGAACTGAAGCTTATTGAATTGAACAAAGAACTGAAGCTGTCGCCAGACTGCAACTCTGATCGCCTAACCGCTGAAGGTTTCCTGATCGCTGAGCTAGCTGCGAACAGCACAAGAACACAATAAACCAGTTCGCTGACAGACTGCAGACGAATTGTTTATTCAAGCCACCGGAAATCACCAAGGAAGGAGACCGCAACCTGCTGACCGCAAACCTGCGAACACAACAACCGGTTAGCTCACTTCCGAGATCGCGCGACTTCAAACTTGAGGGCGCAAGAAACAATCCGGGCTTTTGTTCTTACAAATCTTGTTAGGAATGACGGGCCCTGCACCCCTATTTATAGACGGAGAAACGGATGTCGTCACCGCACAAACCGGGATACAATAACTGCCCATCAGATCGCGAACGGTCTCACAAGGTGATGAGTCCTGATCATATACACTTTTATGGACTCATCTGGGCCATTTAGTTAGTCATTTCACTGCACTTTAGCCCTGTTATTGTTTATATTTGATATTCCATGCTAGGTGCACCTTTAGGCCCACTTTGGTGTGATTTTCGTGCTTATTGTCATTATTAGTATTCATGTGCTGTTAAGTGCCACTTTCAGTGGCTAGATTTGTGATTGTGCCTGGAATAGGAGTCGTGCAAGTGTTCCCGGTGCAATTCTGCACAGGAACACTGCGCACGATCACCGGTTCTATTGCGCACGACCACTGGTCGTGCGCCACTGATCGTGTGCACTTAACCCTTTTTATGAGTTCTGTTTGGTGCAGTGCGCACGACCATCTACGCTAGTGCGCACGACCACCGGTCGTGCGCCACTGCTCGTGCGCACTCATCATTAAAATTCTGAGTTCTGTTTGCTGTATTGCGCACGACCACCGACGATAGTGCGCACGACCACCGGTCGTGCGCCACTGGTCGTGCGAACATTTTATTTTATAATTTCTGTCTTTGCAGGTTCCGTCCAGGCAGAGCGCACGATCACCAAATTCTAGTGCGCACGACCACTGGTCGTGCGCCAATGACCGTGCGCACTGTTTAATTCCAGCGCTTATAAATAGCCCTGCTCGCGATTTTAGGTCGATCCCCCGCTTTCTTCCGCCGTTTTCTGCCTGGTTTGGTCCGACTTCGCCCCTCCATCGTCGCCCACCTTAGGGAGGATCTCCGGGCTTGTTCTTCACGCCAATCTTGAGCCGGAGTTTCCTCTCGGCCTCCTCCTTCATCCAAGAGCTCCAAAGGAAGACCTAGCCGATATCTCCATCGAGCAAGAGGAAGTTGGCAACCTCCACCGGATCGTGACACGAAGAAGACGGGTCCATTGGAGAGTCGTGACAGCTCTCTCTACCCCGGACGTAGTTGTGGACCGAGCTTGGACGCGGATTGACAACCCGGCGATTCCAACCGTGAATCTTCAACGAGCCTTCGGATTCGGTCGATTTCTTGCCTTGTTCTCCTTTTATTGATGTATTTACAACTAGATCTAACATTATGATGAAGTGTATTTTGATTAAATAGCATTTTTACTTGATTATGTCTATATGATTGAGTATTTTTGTTTATATTATTGAGGTGCGCCTTGTGGTGTGGTTTGTTGGTTGCGTTGTGCCGCCCTAACAATTGTTAGTGGTGTGCTTTTTGAAGAGGTGCTTGCGACCCTCAATCCGTAAGCCTACTCGCCCATCCGCCTACCGAAGCGTGGCATCGCGGCCCGTATTCCATCCCGCCTTACGAAGCAGCGCGCTCAAGGCCTGCATTGTTCAATTCCGCTTGCCTTCTCGCCCATCCGCCCTTGCGACGCAGCGCGCTCAAGGCCTGCCTAGTCTCCATCCCGCCAAGCGAAGCTTTGCATAGCGGCATTGCATAGGAGTAGTTGATAGCTTTTATTTTATTTTCCAAAAGCCCAATCACCCCGTTTCCGCATTCCATCCGACGTTAAGGACTTCAATCTCAAGTCCTTCCTCGACATTTAACTCCACCTTACTGTGTTCCTCAAGAGACCGACACTCGGGGATTTTCCCCATTATTATTACTTGCGCGACCGGTGCACTTGCCGAATCATCGCATCAAGTTTTTGGCGCCGTTGCCGGGGAACACAGACGTGTGAGTTTTCTGGAGAGGGAGAGTCTGAGAGAGAAGCTCTTCCATTTGTAAATTGCATCTCTTATTTTATTTCTGTTCTTTTTATTCCTTTTTCTTGTTTTATATCAGGTTGCTTTAGTAATTTCTATTTGGTTTAGTATTTGCACAATAGCATTTTTATTTTGAATCGTTTTATCTTCGCACTATGTGGGCACATCTCAATTTCCGTTGCCGTTGGTGTGGAGCTACCTCCCACTCTAGTGATGAATGCCCTACGGAGAATAGTAGGCATAATTCTTATAGCCCAGCATATGGAGCACCGACATCGTCTGGTACTCCATATGGTGCGCGTAAGTCTTATGGCTACTCTGCTGAGCCTTTACCGTCATACTTCTTTTCGGCTCCAGCCCCCGCTGTGCCAAAGAAGCCCGCTAGGCAGTGCCAGTTTTGTCGGAGCACAGATCATGCCCTGAAGGATTGTGCTGCTTTTCGTTGCCAATTGGATGAGGATGACGAGCCGGATATCCGGATCGTCCCGAATCCTAACTCTGGCGGCACACCTTCAACATCCGGTTTTGTGTCTTTGCCACCTTCACATCTTGAAGGGTATGGCATGGATACGGTCACCGGATGTGCGGCTGATCTACGCACCGACATTGCTGAGCCTGCTCTCCCTGTGCATCCACCACTTCTAGTGGATTCGATTCTTTCCCCTATTGTGCATTCTACTTTCGTTTCCGACAACATTGTTGAGGATGTGTCGCATGAGGAGGTTGTTGATCTTTGTGTTGTGCCTATTCCTATGGAGGAGGACAACCTTCTAGGTGAAGAGGAATTTTCCTCAGCACCGGTGGAGGAAGTCCAAATCCTAAGCCTGGCCACCGGTGATCCCGCCGAATCTTGTAGCATTGATGACAATGCAAACATTATTTTACTTCCCCAACCTAATGGGAGTGAGACCGGGACCACTCCCCCGATATTTGATTATTTATGTCATTCTTCTCTTTTATTTCCTGACCCCCCTTCTTCATCTGAGCCTGTGCAGGTTGAGTCTTCACAGGTACATCAGGAGGACTTGGAGCATGATGCTCAGGTCAATGATGAGTGTATCCTCACATGTGAGGAGGTTGACCCCTCCTCCATAGAGGAAGCTCCACTCATTGCCTTTTCCTCCTGCTGCCTCCCTGTTGACGATACCTTGCTAGGCAAGGATGTGTTTTGTGAGATGAGTGAGGACCAGGCCTCCTCCTTTTCTTACATTCTCTACCCTCTACCTGTGAGAAGCAGGTATCTATATTTAGGTAGAGGGGTGACTGCTCTGTCTCCGTATCGGTACCCGCTACCGATGCGCATATTAGAACAGTTACCTGTGCACTTTTCTTTTCATAGGCCTATAAGCTAGAACTGTACAAATGCTAAATAAGTCGTGCTGGGATGACAATAACCCCAGTAGTTATCTTCCTTTTCTGCATTTCTATTTTTATCTAATCATGTTTAGTTAGTAGTATTTTCTTTTCAATTTTCTTTTGTCTTTTGTTTTTGCGGAGCTGATCCCTGCAGGTATCTTCTCTGGATGGCGGACGCTGCAGCTTAGTCCAGGTTTTCACGCCAATCTTCTGGTGTGCTCATTTCTGAGCACTGGGTACCCTCTTTCCCTAGCATTATTCTGAATTTCATAGCTGCATTTTGCGCATATTGTTTAGTTTAAGTCTGGGGGGGAGTGTACCGAGTGTTCACTACACGTGTACACGTTTTTGCATATCAGAAGTGTATTTTTATTATTGCATACACCACAACACCCACTTGAGCGCGTACTCATCTGTTTGTTCGCCCTGTTGTGAATTTAATTCTTTTGCTTATTTGGAAAAGTCTAGATGATGGTTTAGGATTATGTAGCAGAGTAAAATGTTGACTCTAGTAGTGCTCCTGGTCGAGTGCTCAGTTGCATAGAAATTTGTGTAGATTAGACTTCTTTTTATACTTATGGTTTTATATTTTTTTCTATTAGTGTAAATGTTGTTTACTCTACTCAAATGGTGAATCCGGTGTGAATCAAACGGTAGCATAGGGATGTGTGTAAACGATCGCTAGATTCGTATTGCTTGAGTCGGGAGAAAGGAGAATCTTTCTCGGTGGCTAGAACTTGCCCCAAGCGATTCTTGAAGCATGGGTATACGGTTAGTCAATTGTGTGAATGTGATATAGGCCATCATTTTGGCCCGGTTGAGCCTTTGTGCCTATCCCTACCGCTTTGTCCTCGTTAGCCCAGTTGTGCCTACCCGTTCTTTGATTCAGCCCCACTTTTAGTTCACCAAAGCCTAAAAGCCAATCCTAGTCGCACACCCAAATCTGAGCTTTAGCTGTTATTATTTTCATGAGTTGGGTTGTTGATGTGATATTATATTTGTGAAGATGTGGATGTGTCCTATTGTTTATTTGCTGAATATGATAAGAAAAAAAAAATGAAATGTAAAAAAGAAGTTAAAAAGAAAGGAAAGAGAAGGAGTGTTTAATTGAAAATCTTTATGTATAGATTTCTGTTTGGGAGTAGGCGGTGCACGCACCCATGTTGTTAAGTTCAAGTCTGGGGGTGTTGTGTACCCGCGTGTTTGTGTGGCGAATGAGGATAGTTTCCTGCATTAGCTCATTTGGGTTTAGTGCTTGAGCCGTCGTTTTTATCTTTGTTTATCCTCACCTAAACCCAAGCCCCAGTTAAAACCTAAAGTCCTATTGATTCACGCATTTGAGTCAAACCAGTGTCGTGGAGAGAATGTGACCGGGCAAGCTTATGGTCACCGACACTGATGGATTTCAGTGGAGTTTTTCCCGCATCCCGATCTTGAGCAATGCTCGTCTCAGCGTTTAGTTTACTTTCTCCGTATGCATGACCGAATGATTCACCGTTGTTCACCAGTTTGAGTAGTTGTAATATGCTTTTACTCTTGTAGAAATATATAGACTGTTTATATAATCAGAAATCTTCTCTACTATTCTTTTTATGCACGTGAGCATGTGACTTCGCATGGTACTCTGTATTGTAGTTTTAAGCCATCTACTTTTCTTTCCCCGTTCGCATAGAATTTGTTTGCTCGGGACGCGCAAACAGGTAAGTCTGGGGGTGTGATGAGTCCTGATCATATACACTTTTATGGACTCATCTGGGCCATTTAGTTAGTCATTTCACTGCACTTTAGCCCTGTTATTGTTTATATTTGATATTCTATGCTAGGTGCACCTTTAGGCCCACTTTGGTGTGATTTTCGTGCTTATTGTCATTATTAGTATTCATGTGCTGTTAAGTGCCACTTTCAGTGGCTAGATTTGTGATTGTGCCTGGAATAGGAGTCGTGCAAGTGTTCCCGGTGCAATTCTGCACAGGAACACTGCGCACGATCACCGGTTCTATTGCGCACGACCACTGGTCGTGCGCCACTGATCGTGTGCACTTAACCCTTTTTATGAGTTCTGTTTGGTGCAGTGCGCACGACCATCTACGCTAGTGCGCACGACCACCGGTCGTGCGCCACTGCTCGTGCGCACTCATCATTAAAATTCTGAGTTCTGTTTGTTGTATTGCGCACGACCACCGACGATAGTGCGCACGACCACCGGTCGTGCGCCACTGGTCGTGCGAACATTTTATTTTATAATTTCTGTCTTTGCAGGTTCCGTCCAGGCAGAGCGCACGATCACCAAATTCTAGTGCGCACGACCACTGGTCGTGCGCCAATGACCGTGCGCACTGTTTAATTCCAGCGCTTATAAATAGCCCTGCTCGCGATTTTAGGTCGATCCCCCGCTTTCTTCCGCCGTTTTCCGCCTGGTTTGGTCCGACTTCGCCCCTCCATCGTCGCCCACCTTAGGGAGGATCTCCGGGCTTGTTCTTCACGCCAATCTTGAGCCGGAGTTTCCTCTCGGCCTCCTCCTTCATCCAAGAGCTCCAAAGGAAGACCTAGCCGATATCTCCATCGAGCAAGAGGAAGTTGGCAACCTCCACCGGATCGTGACACGAAGAAGACGGGTCCATTGGAGAGTCGTGACAGCTCTCTCTACCCCGGACGTAGTTGTGGACCGAGCTTGGACGCGGATTGACAACCCGGCGATTCCAACCGTGAATCTTCAACGAGCCTTCGGATTCGGTCGATTTCTTGCCTTGTTCTCCTTTTATTGATGTATTTGCAACTAGATCTAACATTATGATGAAGTGTATTTTGATTAAATAGCATTTTTACTTGATTATGTCTATATGATTGAGTATTTTTGTTTATATTATTGAGGTGCGCCTTGTGGTGTGGTTTGTTGGTTGCGTTGTGCCGCCCTAACAATTGTTAGTGGTGTGCTTTTTGAAGAGGTGCTTGCGACCCTCAATCCGTAAGCCTACTCGCCCATCCGCCTACCGAAGCGTGGCATCGCGGCCCGTATTCCATCCCGCCTTACGAAGCAGCGCGCTCAAGGCCTGCATTGTTCAATTCCGCTTGCCTTCTCGCCCATCCGCCCTTGCGACGCAGCGCGCTCAAGGCCTGCCTAGTCTCCATCCCGCCAAGCGAAGCTTTGCATAGCGGCATTGCATAGGAGTAGTTGATAGCTTTTATTTTATTTTCCAAAAGCCCAATCACCCCGTTTCCGCATTCCATCCGACGTTAAGGACTTCAATCTCAAGTCCTTCCTCGACATTTAACTCCACCTTACTGTGTTCCTCAAGAGACCGACACTCGGGGATTTTCCCCATTATTATTACTTGCGCGACCGGTGCACTTGCCGAATCATCGCATCACAAGGCAGACCGCGCGAACACAACACTTGGACAAGATTCAGTCCAAGACCGAAGTCAGCAGCAAACCGCGCACAAGCCGCGCGGACACAGGATCATCCTTCCTGAGATCGCCAAGACAAGGACGCACATCTGGCCGACTTGATTCAAGTCGCCAGAACAAACCGAACATACTGCCCAGTAGCAAGACTGAGAGAGCCCGCAGCACGTCGCCAGAACTAGCGACCAAACCAGGGAACAAACTGGCCGATCACAGCAGATCGCCAGAACGAACAAGTAGGGAGAGATCGCAGAACCAAACCGCCAGAGCACCAGCGCAGACCGCGCGGTCTCTACGGTCTCCAGCCTTCAGACCGGCCGGACTCCCTTCTCCACTTCAACAATTTCAATATGTAGATTACATACTATTTATCAAGAATGACATTCTGACCCTACAAGTTGTTAAGAACAACCTAGGGAGCTCTTTTCTATGAAAGATTTGGGTGAGGCGACTTATATACTTGGTATTAAGATCAATAGAGATAGATCGAAGAAGTTGTTGGGTTTGACCCAAAGTACATACATTGAGAAGGTGTTGAAATGGTTCAACATGCTTGAGTCCAAGAAGGGATTTCTACCCATGTCTCATGGTATGAGTCTCTCTAAGGACCAATGTCCTAAATCTGTGGATAATAAGGACCGCATGAAGTAGATTCCATATGCTTATGCAGTTGGATCAATCTTGTATGCAATGTTATGTACTCGACCTGATGTCTCTTATGCTTTGAGCATGACTAGGAGATATCAGTCTGATCCCTGTGACAGTCACTGGATTGCAGTCAAGAATATCTTAAAGTACCTGAGAAGGAAAAAGGATGTATTCTTGGTGTTTGGTGGAGAGGAAGAGCTCATTATAAAAAGTTACACAGATGCTAGCTTCCAGACTGATAGGGACGACTCAAAGTCTTAATTAGGTTTTGTCTTTTTCCTGAATGGAGGAGTTATGAGCTGGAAGAGTTCCAAGCAAGAGACAGTTGACGATTCTACGATTGAGGGAGGGTATATTGCTGCAGCAAATGCAGCAAAGGAGGCTGTATGGATTAGGAAATTCATCAGCGAGCTTGATGTTGTTCCTAGCATTGTTGATCCCATAGTTCTCTACTGTGACAACAATGGTGCTATTGCACAAGCTAAGGAACCTAGATCTCATCAGCGCTGCAAGCACATACTTCGGCGATTCCATCTTATTCGACAGATTATCGATCGAGGAGATGTGAGCATATGCAGAGTACCGACTAAAGAGAATATTGTGGATCCACTGACGAAGCCTCTTGCATAGAGAAAGCATGATGGTCATACTAGATCAATTGGTATTACATACATGAATGATCATCTCTAGTGGAAGTCTTGTGGATTAATTCATATATTTGTCGGTTGTTGTTTATTCATGTGATGAATAGAGTACTTTATATTTTATTTTACATTTTTGGCAAGTTCTTATTATTATGTCAACTATTTCTATATGATAGATTAATTAGCATAATAGATTCCCTTAGAATGTTTGCTTCTATAGGAATTCAAGTGCGTGACTTGAATATGAGGGCCTATGTTTAATTAGAATCTTCATTATTAAATGGTCCCTGGTCGGAGTATCATCTTATAAGTTAAGGGTGATGATGGTACATTAAGACTAGCATGTGCGTTGACTGATGATCGGTTCTCACAGGTCATGATATTGTGATATCAAGTCATCACATTGGTACTTGTTAATGAACAAGTTGTACTAGACAGACCCACCATGAGACTACTTTGTGGATTGTTATATGAACGTGTCACAAGTAAGTCTCATATGGCAATGGTGTTTGTGGTTCTTTGACCTGAGGTCACAACATTCATCAAGTGAGGAAGAGCGTACTTTGATGCCATCAAAAGTATTCTTTGAAGAAGGTTGATGATAACAATGGTTATTGGGTATGTTACGATTCTTTTGGGTGTTCGTGTGTGGACAGATATAGGATTTGTCCTCCTATATGACAGGAGTTACATCCATGGGTCCCTTGATGGAATGAGACTGAGAAATGCATGGTCATGCTTGGTTAAGTCAATATGTGTTTTTGAGCTCACCAATTTCAGACAGTCAATTCTAGATCAGGAAACTAGAATTGAATATTATGAGGATGACATGGTTCATGCCTCTAGTTCAATCTGGATATAAGGGACAAAGGGACATGATAGCACTGGTACATTGGTCAAGACGAGCTTGTTGAGTTATGAACTATTATGGCTTGGGTAGCTATTGGGAAAACCCTTTTTGATTTAACTTAACAAATTAACTATAAGTGATTTTACCTCTTAGGGTTTATTACCCACATTGTATAGTATGGGTAATTTGGTCATTAGATGTCTTAGGATGTCATACTCAACTTAGAGTGTCAGGGCCAAGTCAAAGTAATCACAAAACAAGTTAAGATAAGACTTGCGTCGAATAAAAGTCAACGCAACTTCGGCTGGATATTGACGTAACTCTGACTAAAAGTCGGAGCAACTTATTCAGTCTGTCAAAGTATAAAGTCAAGTCGACACAACGTCGAAAGGGACTCTACGCAGAAGGAAGAGCTTGTTGAATCCATCTCAAAAGTCGATGTAACTTCGACTACAATTCGACACTGAAAATAGGAGCTCAAGTTCGAGGCTTAAACTCGACGGACACGTCGATAATGAATCGACGTAACGTGCACATCTTAGTTCAGCCAAAGCTAAGAATAAATTCGAAGCTAAGTCGATAAGAACTCAGAGGTGCGTCGACATTAAGGTCGATGAAGTCGATGCAGCGTCGAATACAGTCAGAAAAAGGAAGCCTTTTCAGGTGTCCTTTTGGGACCTTAATAGAAGGACCACCAGGCTAGAGACAGTTCTCCAACGGCTCATTTGTTGCCAAGAATATAATGAAGCTTTCCTGGACACAGCAAATTACTTTTGAGAGGTATTAAAAATGAATGGATGGGTCGAGAACAAAAGGAGAATGGAAATTAGGTGGGTTAGAGGAATGACTTTTTAGGACAAGCCAAAAGAAGAAAGGTTTTTGAAAACTCAATCATACACAATAAGTATGCAAAAAGAAGAGTAGAAAACAACAAGACAGTGATATAAAGACAGATATACAGAAGTGCTCTCTCTGCACAGCAACATATATTGCTGCTTCTTCTTCATCATTATACAGCAGCAGAACTACAACAAGTGCTGATAGAAAAAGGATCAACCAAAACAACCCTTGCAAATCATCATAATCATAAGCAAGGGTTCATCATTTCAGATCCAGTGAAAGAAAGACATTAGCAGCATCAGAGCTTCTGAAAAATTCTGAGAACAGAATTCTTTTCTTCTCCCTCTTATTTTCTTCGTACTATTTACTGTTAAAGAGTTTTAAGAATCCCTCTTCCAAGGGATTCAGTGATTCAAGATCTCTTTATCAAAATATCTGTGGTTCTAAGAGTCTCCTTACCAAATGACTCAGTGGTTCAAGATCTCCTTATCAAAAGATCTTTGGTTTTAAGAGTCTTCTTATCAAAAGACTCAGGCACAGGTTGTGCAATCCTACCAGGGAGGTAGAAGACAGGACTACCCATATTTTTGGGAACCTCTATAAAAATCCTTGTGTCTTTGTTGTGATTTTCTGTGCTGTCCCATTTACCTTTTCAGTGTTCATTTTCAACAAACTTTATTTCATTTATTCTGCCTTTAGTTTTGTTGTGTGCATAATACCTTAGTATTTTTATTGTGTGTGCATTATTAGGGTAGAAAATATTCAAATCTCTATTCACCCCATTCTAGAGAATTCTTAGAGGCACACTGTGCACTCTCAATTAGTATTAGAGGGGGGTTGATCATTAAAAGGTTAACACCTGATCAAAAGATCTCCTACTCTCATTTATTTATTTTAAAATTAATTAAAATTTTCTTAAATAAAATGAGTTCTAAGGATTATGCATCAACAAGACCTCCAGTGTGTAATCTGAACAAGTTTACACTCTAGAAGGCCAGAATAAAACTCTATATGAACTCCATTGATGAAGACATCTTTGATGTTATTATTTCAGGTCCTCCATCCCCTTACAAGAAAGATGTCAGTGGATCTTCAACATAGGAACCTGTGCCCAGGGCTGAGTGCACAGAGATTGAAAAGAAGTAGAAGGCATGTGATGCCAAATCGATGAATATTCTGGTCTCCATAATGTCAGATGACATTTTCCAGAAGTTAGCTGACTCTCAATCAGCCAAAGAGATCTGGGAATCTCTTTCCAGAAAGGTAGAAGGGCGCTCTGATGAAAGAAAGGACGGAAGTCCCTTATTATATCCCAATATGAGAACTTTCAAATGAAGGCTGATGAAAGTATTGTTAAAATGTATAACAGATTCAGCATCATTATTAATGAGCTAAGTAGTCTGGACAAGGAAATTTCCTTGACATAGATCAATGATAAGATCCTTATGTGCTTCCACAGCTCATGGGATTCAAGGAACTGGGCATCAGAGAGTCCAGATGCCACAGAGAAATCTAAGCTGATGCTTTGCTAGGAAAGCTTAAGTCATATGAGATGCTTTTGAAGAGCAGAGTTGAATCAGAGGCAAGGGAAACAATCTCAACTCCCATACAAATGAACCTTGCTTTGAAGGCTGCTGAAGGAGATCCATCCACTCCTAAAGATGAAATGTTCAGCCTCCTAGCAAGGAGATTCAGAAAATGGGTCAAGATAGAAGACTCAAGGAGAAGAGAAAGGAACTCAAAGCCCAGATATGACAAGACTCCAAAGAAGGAAGTGATTTGCTTCCCCTACAACAAGCCAGGGCACATAGCTCCTGAGTACCTATTGTTTATTGGGTGTAAACTTATCACCTAGAGGGGGGGGGGGGGGGGTGAATAAGTTTTACAAATTATTTTATCCCCTTTAGGTGTTCGTGATTTCTGATTAGTAGATCTATAAGTTATAAAGCATAACACAGAAAGCACACGAGAACTTATAGAGGTTCCTCAAGACATGGTGTCTTGAGTAGTCCTCTTTCCCTCTGCGCCTACCTAGCAGTGTGCTAGGCTCGGCAAACTCCGCCAAATCTTCAGGCCTGCAAGCCTTACAACACGGACCCACAAGTCCTACAGCCTAGGCCCGCAAGCCCCTACTGCACCCGAGCCCGCAAGCTCGACACTCAAGCCCTCAAGCCCTACACAACACAGACCCGCAAGTCTTGTGCCTACAGCCTAGGCCCGCATGCCCCTACTGCACCCAAGCCCTCAAGCTTGACAATGTCGGACCCGCAAGTCCACTGCCCAGGCCCTCAAGCCACACAACTCTCCAGCCCTCAAGCTAGACGGTGTCGGACCCGCAAGTCCACTGCCCTGGCCCTCAAGCCTCACAGCTCTCCAGCCCTCAAGCTAGACGGTGTCGGACCCGCAATTCCACTACACTGGCCCTCAAGCCTCACAGCTCTCCATCCCTCAAGCTAGATGGTGTCAGACCCGCAAGTCCACTGCCCTGGCCCTCAAGCCTCATAGCGCTCCAGCCTTCAAGCTAGACACTCAGATCTGAAAATAGATCTTACAAGTTTGGCCCGCAAGCCTTACAAGAGATTACAATGATGAAAACTGTTTCTTCTGCCTGATGAAGATCGTCAACTTAGCCTGATGGAGATCGGCTTCTTAGAACTTGAAGAAGATGCTTCTTGAAATGTCGTTTTAGCACTGGATCTTCTTCAGCCTTCTCTTCTTTTGCCTGATGTTGACCGGCTTCTTATCAGTCAATGGAGATGACTGATTCTTCTGAGAACACTGGATTCTTGTTCTCTACTTGTTCTTCTTCTTCTCCGCAGAATATACTGATATATTGAGAAGCAACGACGGGATTCTTTTTCTGATTCACACCTCTTTAGGGCAACCTCTTATCTATTTTATAAGACTGCGAGGCTCCCAACGGTCTTCTGAAAAGTTCCTTAAGTGTCAGACGCTCCATTCCTTAAGAGCACGCGCTGATTGGACAATCAGGCGGTGGCATTGATTACTGACAGCGCGTCCGCAACATTTGAATTCCGTCTCGACGATATTTCCAGCTTTATGCCGATACTGACAGCATTACGACGATATGGATAATATCTCGATGATAGGACTTTATCGATGCCTTAGGCCTTGCTGGATCTTCAAGTCTTCTAGCCTCTGCCTCTGACACTGATGTCTCGACGATACGAGATATCCTGGCGTTTCTGCATATACAGCGATATGATATCTCTGACTGTGTCGTCGTGATCTTCTTTCTTGTAGTCTGTCGTCGTAATCACTTTGTTCTTTCGACGACATGAGCGATATCATGTCGACAGACTATTCTTTAGCAACTGCTTGTCTTCAGCTGTCCTTCTTCTGTCTTCTCGATGTCATGCCTTCTTTACGACGATGTATGTTCTTCTCGACGACAAGGCTACTTTGATGATGTCGACGATACTGCATCTTCTCGATGACATTCCTTCCTTTGATATCTTCATGTCTTCACTACGTTCGACGAGCTTCATTTTCCTATCCCGTCTCTGCGTTTGACGAACAGCATTCTGCGTTCAACGAACTCGCCAAGTCTCCGCACTTGCTTCTGTTCCGTCTTTGTGTTCGATGAAATTTGTTCTTCGTTCGACGAACAACATTCTACGTTCAACGAACTCCATTCTTCGTTCGACGAACTCGCCAAGTCTCAGCATTTGCTTCTGTCCTGTCTCTTCGTTCGACGAACTTCATTCTGCATTCGACGAACTGCATTCTGTGTTTGACAAACTTCCTTAGTCTCGACGTTTGCTTATGTCATGTCTCTTCATTCGACGAACTTCATTCTGCGTTTGACGAATGTCATTCTTTGTTCGACGAACTCGCCAAATCTCAATGTTTGCTTTGGTCATCATCATGACGACAAGCATACTTTGTCGACGAACTCTCCTATTCTTCTTCGACAACATTCCTTTAACTTCCTAAGATTATGAGCTAGAGAAGTGATCAAATATAAAGTGAAGTTTTCTTGACTTGGTGACTTCTTCAAATCAGGAATCATGTGGGCAAGATTCCCAACAATCTCCCCCTATTTGAAGAAGTCAGAATCTCAATTCAAGACTACTTTCACTTGACAATAAATGTTATAATCTTAAATGGAAGGCATGAGCATTTAAGATTTTACTTATCTTTTGCTGAACTTATGAGTACATCAAGCTTGTAGCTCCCCCTTGATTTGATGTCTCTTCTTTTGTGGCTCCTCCTACACCTTTGCTCCCCCTATCTTTGAGGTCTTCTTGAGCATTTTGTCTTGAACTTATTGATGCCATTTCTCCCCCTTTCTGACTTCATTCCTGCAGCTTTCCTTTAGGTAGACAATAATCCAAGCTCCCCCTTGCTCAGTCATAGTTCATCCAAATCCCTGATTCTGCTGTTGAGATTGCCACACTAGTCTGCTTCTTACTGCTCCAAGAGATCAGTCTTCCACCAAGGAATTGACATGTCCCTGAGGTACTCTTCCTATCTTCCTTACACCCTGCATAATCTGCATCTGAGTATCCAGTCGGTTCACATCCATTGTTCCTAGGGTACCATAGGCCAAGATTTGATGTACCCTTTAGGTATCTTAAGATTCTCTTGACAAAGACATGATGAGATTCCTTAGGATTCACCTGATATCTAGCACAGACACATGTAGTAAACATTATGTCAGGCCTACTTGCAGTTAGATAAAGCAAAGATCCAATCATACATCTGTACTTGGTTTAATCAAAGGGTATGCCCTTCTCATCCTTGTCCAGAGACACATTGGTTCCCATTGGAGTCTTCATTGAAGAAGCACTCTCCAATCCAAATTTCTTGACTAGCTCCCTAATGAATTTGGTCTGGGAGATGAAAATACCATCTTCAGATTGTTTCACTTGGAGACCTAGGAAGTATTTGAGCTCACCCATACTGCTCATCTCAAACTTTCCCAGCATCAAGTTGGCAAACTTTTTGCAGAGATTATAATCTGTAGAGCCAAAGATGATGTCATCCACATAGATCTTCACTAGCAAGATCTTGCCCTTTACTTCCCTTAGGAACAATGTCTTTTCAATCTTTCCCCTTGAGAATTTGTTCTCAATTAGAAAGCTTGACAAAGTATCATACCAGGCCCTAGGTGCCTGTTTTAATACATAAAGTGCTTTTCTAAGAAAGTAAACATAATCAGGTAAGTAGAGTCTACAAAACCTGAGGGCTGCTCTACATATACCTCCTCTTTGAGGTCACCATTTAGGAAGTCTGACTTCACATCCATGTGGTAGACCTTGAAACCTTGGTAGGCTGCAAAGGCCAGAAACAGTCTTATTGCTTCCAGTCTGGCTACTGGAGAAAATGTCTGATCAAAATCTATCCCTTCCTCTTGTCTGTAGCCTTTTGCCACTAGCCTTGCTTTATTCTTGGTGATGATTCCATTTTCATCCAATTTTTTTTTGTAGACCCATTTAGTTCCTATGATGTTCTGTCATTGGGGTCTTGGAACCAGCTTCCAACCTTTGCATCTCTTAAATTGGTTTAGTTTCTCCTGCATTGCTGCAATCCAAAATGAATCCTGATTTGCTTCATTTGCAGCTCTACTCCTTGTCAGCATACCTTGGTTGACAACTCCTATAATTTGCTCCTGAGGATGATCTCTTACTTGTCTCAAGGTAGCTGGCAGTATTCTGGGGATTTCTTTAGTTGCAGGTCTTTCAGGTTGCACTTCTTCTGCTGTTTCTGTGTCTTCCACAGCATCTATTTCAAGCTCAACATCTGTATCAATTAGGGAACTAGACCAGCCTTTGTGAATGAGACTGGTCTCATAAAATACACCATGTACAGATTCTTCCACGGTTTGGGTGTTATCTTTTGGCACCAATCCTGCACTAAGATTGTTAGTGAGCTAAATTTGCTGTTCCAGCCTATGGGCCAGAACAGCCACCTTGTCCAAGGCCCAGATTTGCTTCTGGTGGGCTCTTGGACTACCTGCAAAATGAGATTACAATCCCTTAGGTACCCAAGTAAATTTGGGTCCTAGGAATTTGTTAGCTTTAACAGGCATACTGGATTTAACTACTCCAGGATATGCATAGTGATAATAAACGAGGCGATTTGTAGGTTTAGCATTCATTACCCTTGGAGCAGTTGGATTGTACCAACAATCAATTGCAAAGTGCCCGGTCTTTCCACAGCACCAACATTCAAACCTGTTGTATCTCCTTTTCTGACTGACTATGTGAGCAGGAGTTCTTTGTGTGTGAACAAATGAATGCAGCAAAGAAGGTGAACTGTGCTGATGGTAGATGTGATGTTTGCTGTCACCATTCACAGTTTCCCTTCTAGAGTCATTCTTCTTTAAGGATTTCTTCTCTACTCTGAGCTCAGCAAGTTCCTGCCTCCTCATAACTTTCTGAGGTACCTTTGAGGTCTTTGGCAAGTTCTTTGCTCCACTTGTGGAGCTCCCATTCTTGAGATACCCAAGATTGGATTGCCCAGCATTCTTGTTGGAGGGTGAGATTACCTTCCTCAATCTAGCCTTCATCCCACATGGTCTGCCTGATCTGTCTTCCTTGAAGCATCCCTGCTACCTTCTTTGAGTGGAGCAGCAACCATTTACTAGTGGAGGAGAGATCCCTGGTTTGGAGGAGCTTGCTACTGGATTTCTTTTGATAGAGGATTTGTCCTCCACATTCCTGACTTTATTAACCCTTGACTTCAGGAGTCCATCCTGATTTCGATCCTTCTTTAGAAGTACTACCTCCTTGGTGAGAGAGTAGAACAACTCCCTGCTATCCACTAGTGCCTTCATGGTTTTTCCAAACTTGCTCATCAGGTCAAGATTGGAGCTTGCATTGTAGTCTCTTTTGAGCTGGCAGAAATCTGCTTTTTCTAGAGTCAGCCTTTCAGCCTTTTTCGAGAGATCAGAGTTTCTGTCTTGAAGAGCTGAGATCTTTGCATCCTGCTCCTTGCACAGCATCTTGAGCATCTTGACGTCTTCTAGAAGATCATTGTATGACTTGGACCAGTCATCATTTCTAGATGAGCTTGACTCCGATTCTGAGTCTGAGGTAGAAAGAGGAGCCCTTATGCATACCTATTCAGGTGAGACTTCAACCTGGATTTCTTCCTCTGACTCAGATAGGATAGTCAGTCTAAACTGAGTCTTCTCTTCTAAGTCTGAACAGCTTGAGTCACTGTCACTCAATGTTCTGACTTTCTTCTTAGTTGTTTTGCTTCTTTCTTCTTTTGATCCTTCCATAAAGAGTGTTAGAGAGTCTCACATCTCTTTTGTTGTTGTGCAGTGACTCAACTTCTGGAGTGTTGGCAGATCTACTGCACCAGCTAGAATGCTTCTGGCTTCTTTGTCCAAGTTGGATAGAAGGATCTCATCTTCTGCAGTCATTCTCTTGAGCACTGGCTTGGGTACATATGGCCCTTCTTGAACGATTTGAAACATTCTAGGATCCACTGCCTCCATGTATATTCTTGCTCTGACTTTCCAAAGGGCAAAGTTCTCCCTGGAACAAACAGTTATCCTTGATTCCATAGCTGTGAAAAATGGACCCCCACGGGCAGATCTATTCAAGATGTTAAGCTTTTCATTGAACAACCTCCCTCTGATACCACTTGTTGTTTATTGGGTGTCAAGTTATCATCTATAGGGTGGGGGTGAATAGATTTACAAATTATTTTATCCCCTTTAGGTGTTCTTGATTTCTGATTAGTAGATCTATAAGTTATAAAGCATAACACAGAAAGCACATGAGAACTTATAGAGGTTCCTCAAGACAAGGTGTCTTGAGTAGTCCTCTTTCCCTCTGCGCCTACAAAGCAGTGTGCTAGGCTCAGCAAACTCCGCCAAATCTTCAGGTGCGCAAGCCTTACAATACGGACCCGCAAGTCCTACAGCCTAGGCCCGCGAGCCCCTACTACACCCGAGCCCGCAAGCTTGACACTCAAGCCCTCAAGCCCTACACAACACTGACCCGCAAGTCCTGTGCCTACAGCCTAGTCCCGCAAGCCCCTACTGCACCCAAACCTCAAGCTTGACAATGTCGAACCTGCAAGTCCACTGCCCTGGCCCTCAAGCCTCAGAGCTCTCTAGCCCTCAAGCTAGACGGTGTCGGACCTGCAAGTCCACTGTCCTGGCCCTCAAGCCTCACAACTCTCCAGCCCTCAAGCAAGACAGTGCCGGACCCGCAAGTCCACTGCCCTGGCCCTCAAGCCTCACAGCTCTCCAGCCCTCAAGCTAGACACTCAGATCTGAAAACATATCTTACAAGTTTGGCCCGCAAGCCTTAAAAGAGTTTACAGTGATGAAAAATGTTTCTTTTGCCTGATGAAGATCGACAACTTAGCCTGATGGAGATCGGCTTCTTAGAACTTGAAGAAGATGCTTCTGTATTTGTCATTTTAGCACTGGATCTTCTTCAGCCTTCTATTCTTTTGCTTGATGTTGATCGGCTTCTTATCAGTCAATGGAGATGACTGATTCTTCTGAGAACGCTTGATTCTTGTTCTCTACTTGTTCTTCTTCTTCTCCGCAGAATATACTTATATATTGAGAAGCAACGGAGGTATTCTTTTTCTGATTCACACCTCTTTAGGGCAACCTCTTATCTCTTTTATAAGACTGCGAGGCTCCCCACGGTCTTCTGAAAAAGTTCCTTAAGTGTCAGACGCCCCATTCCTTAAGAGCACGCACTGATTGGACAATCAGGCGGCGGCATTGATTTCTGACAGCGCGTCCGCAACATTTGAATTCCGTCTCGACGATATTTCCAGCTTTATGCCGATACTGACAGCATTACGACGATATGGATAATATCTCGACGACAGGACTTTGTCGATGCCTTAGGCCTTGGTGTATCTTCAAGTCTTCTAGCTTCTGCCTCTAACGTTGATGTCTCAACGATACGAGATATCCTGGCGTTTCTGCATATACAACGATATGTTATCCCTGACCGTGTCGTCGTGATCTTCTTTCTTGTAGTCTGTCACCATATTCACTTTGTTCTTTCGACGACATGAGCGATATCATGTCGATAGACTATGCTTTAGCAACTGCTTGTCTTCAGCTATCCTTCTTCAGTCTTCTCGACGCCATGCCTTCTTTACGACGATGTCTGCTCTTCTTGACGACAAGGCTACTTTGATGATGTCGACGATACTGCATTTCTCGATGACATTCCTTCCTTTGATATCTTCATGTCTTCACTGCATTCGATGAGCTTCATTCTTCTGTCCCATCTCTGCGTTCGACGAACATCATTCTGCATTCGACGAACAGCATTCTGCGTTCGATGAACTCGCCAAGTCTTCGCGCTTGCTGCTGTCCCGTCTTCGCATTCGGCGAACTTTGTTCCTCGTTCGACAAACAGCATTCTACGTTCGACGAACTCCATTCTTTGTTCGACGAACTCGCCAAGTCTCAGCATTTGCTTCTGTCTTGTCTCTTCGTTCGATGAACTTCATTCTACGTTCGACGAACTGCATTCTGCGTTCGACGAACTTCCTTAGTCTCGGCGTTTGCTCTGTCCTGTCTCTTTGTTCGACGAACTTCATTCTGCGTTCGACGAACGTCATTCTTCATTCGACGAACTCGCCAAATCTCAGCGTTTGCTTTGCTCATCATCATGACGACAAGCATACTTTGTCGACGGCAACTCCTATTCTTCTTCGACGACATTCCTTTAACCTCCTGAGATTATGAGCTAGAGAAGTGATCAAATACAAAGTGAAGTTTTCTTGACTTGGTGACTTCTTCAAATCAGGAATCATATGGGCAAGATTGCCAACAGTACCCACAAGAACAAAGGGAAAGGAGCAATAAAAAGGATGAGAAGAAGAAGAAGTCTTTCAGGAAGAAAGACAAGAAGAAGGGCAAGGGGTTCATTGCTGAAACCTGGAGTGACTCTGAAGCAGAGTTAAGCTCCTCTTCATCTGAGAATGATGAAGAAGCAGAAGCTGCCTGCATGATGGCATTGGGGATATCCTCAGATGATGAGGAAGAACAGGTATCCATGTTTGATAGTTTTGATTTTAATTCTGATGATTTTAAAGTTTGCTTTAAAGAATTCTGCAATGATCATTTTAAGGTACAAAATGATATAGAAACAGCTAGGCTAGAACTAGAAAACCTAAAGGAAGATGAGCTATATTTGAGAAATCAAGACTTAAGAAAAGAGATTCATAATAAAGAATCAGAACTAGCTGAAATAAGAAAAGAAAATTTTAAACTGAAGGGAGAGCTATCAAAGGCAAAGGCCATTGAGGACTCTCTCAATGGGAGGAGTCAAAAGCTCAAAGATATTACACAAAATCTCTCTATGAGATTTAAACATCTAGGTCTAGGAGCAGACCCTTGCACTAACACAGAAACCACTAGTAGACCAGCCTGGAAAAATTCGGCTAAATTTATTAGATCTAGTGAATTCCAAACCAGTGAGAGGAGTGCACTAACTAAGGATAAGGAAGTTAATAATCCAAATAAAATATTTGTGGTTAATAAAGTAAATCTAAACAAAGAAAAAAAACCTCTATGCAAGAATAATTCAGAGAAACTAACCAATAATAATCAAATGTTTAAAACCAAAAGTAAAATAATTAAACATTCTGCTGATTTATTATATTTAGATACATTTTATACACATCTGAAGTATCAAAATAATAGATCAAGGTTTGATAAACTCACTCTCAGCCATCCAAAGGGATATCATGAAAGACCCTTCTACTATTTCATAGAACCCTATAATGGTAAAAGCAAAGGGTTCAAGGTAACCTAGGTACCCTCTAATGTTTGAGTTACTTGTGCAGGAATATGTAGAGTTCCTTTCCCAGAGAAATTGAAGGGAAAAGAAAGAATTGGATGATCAATTGTAAGCAACTCATATGCATAGGGGGTAATCTATACTCCAAAATTCTATGATGAGATTATAATTCATGAAAATATTAGTATAAATACTATTTTCATTAAAAATCATTGCTGGGAAAAACAGAACTTTCTAAGTAAATAGAACTATTCATTCAGAGTTGCGTCGAATAGAATTCGACGTGTCATCTAATTCTACTCGGCGCTTGCTCCAAAAGCAATATGCAACTGCTAATTTAGATTTGAGAAGAATTGATTTCGACGTGCCGTCTAATTCTACTCGACGCTAGCTTTGAGAGCCGTCTAAAATAGATAATTTGAAAAAAATTCAACGCAACGTCAATTTTATATCGACAGATACGTCGAATTAATAGCTGCTCGTCAAATCTGAAGATGCATCGAGTTTTAATCGACGCAACGTTGAAATGCCAAGCGCACGCAGCTTCACTTCTAGAAGCGACTTAGACAGCGTTGTTTATTAATCTTTTTGATGGTGCTTCAGATAAAACCCTAAGTTACGACGAATCATCTTCTTTTAAGCAACTTCAGCATTGAATTATTTACTCATTCAAATTCTTTTCTCATTGCTCTCATGCTCTCCCCTTCTCCAGTTCCTCCGTACTCTTGTCTCTCTCTCTCTCTCTCTCTCTCTCTCTCTCTCTCTCTCTCTCTCTCTCTCTCTCTTTCATGTTCTTTTTGTAGGTACATCTGATTCAATGGCTCCACCAAAGATAAATTCTGGCTTTGATGTGGACGACTCCTTTAATGCTGCTGCAGAAAGTTTCAAAGCCATTATTGGCTTGTTTCAAGACGTTGGATTAACAAAACTAATATACACAAGGTGTAAGATTCTGGATGTCGAATTGACAGAGTTAAAGGAAAATATTCATATAGGAACTGATAGCACCCTTCAAGGGATAATTTCTGAGCATGATATCAGCATAATAGAGGAGTTACTAAATTAGACATATGATCTTCCAACTGGGAGTGACTCAGATGAATTAACAGAGGATGAGATCAAGAAGGCTCTGGAGATCATGAAGCTCAAGAAAGACAAGGCCATCAATCTGAAGAAGATTGATCTTGGAGAAGAATACAGATTCCTTGCTGACATAGTAGGGAAAGTGATGTTGTGTAAGATTTCAGCGCATGATGTTATTCCCAAACAACAACTTTAAATAATGGGAGTTCTTGTTCTTAAGAAGAAGATAAACTGGGGGAGATGCCTCCTAAAAATGATTGGGCATAAATACTCTCATAAGGAAAATGCATATATGAGAGTTATAAGTCAAGTACTTCTCCCCACTACCCTGCATTGTGAAAATCAAAAGGAGTGTCCATTCCTCCTAGGAAAAGGATCAACATTGGGATCTTTTCCAAGTGGACCAGGCAGATCCTAAATCCTGGTCAAGCTGCACATTCACCACCTCTTTCTTTACCCCATCAAGATTCAGAGAGACAAGTACCAGATCCTCCAAGGGATAACACCTCATCATAGGTCCATGCAGCAGCACAACATGATACCATCCCAGATGATACTCCTGTCCAGAATGTCCAGTCCACCCCATCTACTACAGTTCCTGAGCCAATACCTCACATTCCTCTCCAACCACAGCAACAAACATCAACCTTACTTCCAGATAATCAGTCTACTCCACCACCACCACCAGTTTATATCTCTCCAGAAACCTATCAATCCCTTTCCCATATCCACCAGGAATCTCCCGATCTGAATGAGAACTTCAATCCAATTCATCCAAAAATCTTATCCACTCCTCCACCTACTTCTACCTCCCATTCTACACCCCCAGTCAATAATGAGCAAGCAATTGCAAAGGCAGTAGGATTGGCCTCTAGAACCTTTGCTGACCTAATGACCACTCAATCCAGAAGGTTTAATAAAGAGAACTCTCAGATGGAAAGTGAAATTCTTGATTCAAGAGGGTCTCTCTGGCTCTCAAAGAATTTGTTTCCTCCTCCATGGTCACTAAAGAGTTCTTAACCTCCCTTCTCATCAAGGTTAAGAAGGGGGAGAAAATTCTAGAGGAGGAAAGGTCTATCCTAGAAAAGAATGACCAGGAGAAGGATAAGGATGTGGAAAATCCTGATAAACTTACTTTATTCCAAACAGTAAGTTCAGATGCAAATGTCCAGAATGCTGAAGATAATCTAGTACAAAATACTAAAGCATTGCCTACAGTAAACTAGGGGGAGCTTCCATCAACTCAGGGGGAGTTCCTTGAAGATGATCTACTCCTAAATGATGTATCAAAAATTGCGCAGGAAGCTGCTCAGGATGCTGAGGAGAATGCACCATCTCAGGGGGGTTTCTCAAGGAAGATCAAATCAATGAAGAAGCTGCTCAGGATGAAGAACCTCTTACATTTGCTGCCAGGAAGGTAATACCAAAGGTATTCTCCAGGAAAAGGAAAACTCCTGAGAAGGAGCATTGAAACTCAGGTATTCTAGCAATATAATATTGAAAGCTAACAACTGTGGTAGCCAATATAGTTACTTAACAATATATGAAGTGGTCTGTGTTTTCACTCTATTATATATTGTACTGTCTATATATGTTTTGGTTGTACCTGTGGTTTTATGTCAAAGTATGTGTAAAATCACTTTAAACAATCTGTAAAATTTGTTAAGATAAATAAGGGGAGATTGTTGGGAAACCCCCCTTTTGAACTTAACAAATTAACTATAAGTGATTTTACCTCTTAGGGTTTATTACCCACATTGTATAGTAAGGGTAATTTGGTCATTAGATGTCTTAGAATGTCACACTCAACTTAGAGTTTCAGGGTCAAGTCAAAGCAATCACAAAACAAGTTATGATAAGACTTGCGTCAAATAAAAGTTGACACAACTTCGACTAGATATCGACGTAACTCTGACTAGAAGTTGGAGCAATTTATTCAGTCTGTCGAAGTATAAAGTCAATTCAACGCAACGTCGAAAGGGACTCAACGCAGAAGGAAGAGCTTGTCGAAGCCATCTCAGAAGTTGACGCAACTTCGACTATAATTCGAAGCAGAAAATAAATGCTCAAGTTCAAGGCTTCAACTCGACGGACACGTCGATAAGGAATCGACGTTACCTAGACATCAGAGCTCAGCCAAAAGAAGAAATTCGAAGCTATGTCGATAAGAACTCAGAGGTGCGTCGACATTAAGGTCGATGAAGTCGACGCAGCGTCGAATATAGTCAGAAAAAGGAAGCCTTTTCAGCTATCCTCTTGGGACCTTTTCAGAAGGACCACCAGGCTAGAGACAGTTCTCCAACGGCTCGTTTGTTGCCAAGAATAGAATGAAGCTTTCCAGGACACAGCAAATTACTTTGGAAGGTATTCAAAATGAATGGACGGGTCGAGAATAAAAGGAGAAAGGAAATTAGGTGGGTAAGAGGAATTCCTTTTCAGGACAAGACAAAAGAAGAAAAGTTTTTGAAAACTCAATCATACACAATAAATATGCAAAACGAGGAGTAGAAAAAAACAAACCAGTGATCATATTATTCTGTCTTTCGAACAGGGTCTTCATCCTCTTCCTTCTCAAACCCTAAAATACAGATATACAGAAGTGCTCTCTCTGCACAGGAACATATATTGCTGCTTCTTCTTCATCATTATGCAGCAGCAGAACTACAACAAGTGCTGAGAGAAAAATGATCAAGCAAAACAACCCTTGCAAATCATCATAATCATAAGAAAGGGTTCATCATTGCAGATCCAGTGAAAGAAAGACAGAAGCAAGCATCAGAGCTTTTGAAGAATTCTGAGAACAGAAATCTTTTCTTCTCCCTCTTATTTTCTTCTTACTATTTACTGTAAAAAAAGTTTAAAGAATCCATCTTCCAAAGGATTCAGTGGTTCAAGATCTCCTTATCAAAAGATCTGTGGTTCTAAGAGTCTCCTTAGCAAAAGACTTCAGTGGTTCAAGATCTCCTTATCAAAAGATCATTGGTTCTAAGAGTCTGTTTATCAAAAGACTCGGGCATAGGTTGTGTAATCCTACCAGGGAGGTAGAAGAGAGGACTACCTACATTTTGGGGTACCTCTATAAAAATACTTATGTCTTTGCTGTGATTTTCTATGCTGTCCCATTTACCTTTTCTGTGTTCATTTTCAGAAACTTTATTTCATTTATTCTGCCTTTGGTTTTGTTCTGTGCATAATACCTTAGTATTTTTATTGTGTGTGCACTATTAGGGAAGAAAATATTTAAATCTATATTCACTCCCCCCCCCCTCTAGAGAATTCTCAAAGGCGCACTAAGCACTTTCAGTAGCAATGATGCATTGCTAGATGTCGCTCATTGTTTGTGAGACTTTTGTTTGATACACTCAAGATCAAGTGGGAGACTGTTGGTGTTTCCAAGGTGATCTGGAAATGATCAAGCATTTAGTCTCACTACCAACGTGATATAAACCTATGGGGTCACACACAATAGTGCTTGGAGAAGTTAAAGGAAGGATTGTGTTGGCCTTACTCATATTGGATATGAGTGGAGGACCAATCCTACGACTAATTGGAGTTGAGTCGAGGCGACTGAATGCACCACAGGTATTGTGAATATTGTATGGAGTATGTTGGCAAGTTTTCGAGATGATTCATCGAAAATGTTTGGACGAAACTTATCTCAGGTCGTCGAAAGGGTTCATCGAATGGTCTCGACGAACTATATCAATTCGTCGAAATGTCTCAACGAATTCGATATTTTCGTCGAGTCAATTCGTCGAATGGTCTAGACGAATTAGATCTTCTTGACGAAACAGTTCTTCAAATGTTCTCAACAAAATATATCAATTCGTCAAAATGTCTAGACGAATTGGATATCTTCATCAGATCAACTCGTCGAATGATCTCGATGAATCATATCTTCTCAACGAATCTGTTCTTTGAATTATCTCGACGAATTAGCTATACTCGACAAATTTTGTTTACTCCAATACTAGTCTCAGGTGTGCGGATAGCTTCTCTCTCGCTTGGGGTATAAATAGATTAAGATTTCATGCCCTAGGCATCATCTCTTCTTTTGCGACTTTATCAGAGAAACGGAAGGATTCCGTAAAGCCGACGGAAGGGTTCCGACCGGCCTTATTTTTTCACACCGCGTCGTCGCCGTCGCCTCCTTTCCCCCTTGTCGGATCTAGTAATCCGTGGGAAACATGGACGGCTCTTCTTCTCTGACCTAGTTATTGTACGACAAGAAGTTAGGGTTCTTCTTCACTCGTGTGGACTTCCATAGAGGCATTGATCGGTTTCTGTGCTTGGAACTCAGAGTTTGTCTTCGAGATTTCATTGTGGAGCACCTCAATTGAGTATTGACTCAATCCCATTCAGGTATATCGCAAAGTGTTGCTTCTCTTATTTCTTGATTCATGAAATCGCAAGTTCTATTAACTGTTTAGGGTTGTTCTTGTTTGTATATTCCGCTGCGCATTTGATGCTTTGTTCAAAGAAAACCCAACAGAACAATCATATGGTACTTTAAAGAAGGCTAAATTTAATGTGAAAGGGAACCTTCTTGCTGACATAATAGGCAAAGAACTCTTGTGCAAACCTGGATCTCACGACAGAATATCCTAGGATATGTTTGAGATCATGACCAGAGTAATTTTGTGCAAGAAAACTGATTGGGCTCAGTTGTTGTTCAAAAAGGTCCAGGGAAGTATTCAAACACCAAACTTTGGAAGGATACTGCCCTTGTACCTTCTTAATAGTCGTCAATTGAATGAAAAGATGGGCTCACCCATCCATCATATGAAAAGAATTAACATTAAAATTCTGATGAGATGGGAGAAAGTTATCCCTAAAGCTGCTTAAAAAGGGAAGAAAGATAGTAACAATCAGAACAGCCCGTCTACAAGTAGTGGTAGCACACCAAATTCAAATCAAAACACTGAGGGGGATGGACTTCAAAGAATATCTACTGAACCAAATTTAGAACCACAGGTAGAGACCTTAGTTGTTGATGTGTCTGTGCCTGAAGATTCTGATGCTATGCAGAGAAGTGCTCTAGTTGAGGGGGAGACTCATGTTGAGCTCTCAGCCTAAGAGAATGTGGAACCTATTAAAAATGTGGTTGATGTTGAGGGGTGGGGGGGGGGGGGGGGTCTCACGATGAGCTCCATACTCTAAAGGTTTAGGAAGCAATCTGCCTTGAAGTTGTTGTCCAAGAAGACCTAAGAAGTTGCATAATGGATGTTGATGACAATGTCCTTGAGAAGGAAAGTACTGAGCAGGAAATTTGTGCAGAGAATTCATTCTAATTCCAGACAAAGAAACTGCCAAAGAACCTGAAAATACTCATCAAAGAAAGGATACCCCTGGTGATCTTCTTGATGATGAGGCCCTGATGGGTATGTATAAAGATTTGCAAGCAATGGTAAATGAGAAAGAGCAAGATCTTCCAAGATGATCTACACAACCATCTCTTGATCAAGCTTTAAGCTCTAAAGTTGATCAAATAAAGATTCTGCTCACTGAGGAAAGATAATACTATTAGACATATGTTGACAAGGTTGTTATGGAAATCAGAGATGATATGTCTGCACATATGAGTGAGATAAAGACAGACATTGATCACATCAATGCTAAGATCACCAGCTGGTTCACCAGGGCAGGCCAGTTGTAGACAGTAATATGAATGCTCTCCAATCTCTGGGTGAAAGAGTGGACTCCTCTCTGCAACACAATCAATAAGCAGAAGAGGATTTGGAAAGTGCAGTTAGATGGCTCACTGCAAAAATAGTTGATAGTTAGAAGATGACCATAACTAGGTGTATTAACTCCAATGAATTCACTCATGAAACCCACAACACCAAATTGGAGAAAAGTACTCAAGACATTCTACAAAGCATTGTTGAGGACGTCAGAAAGGGAGAAAAGACTATAAGCAATCAAGCTCTATGGATAGTCAATCAACTTCATCACTCCCAGAGACTCCCTCCCATTGTGTATAATCCTATACAACCAGCAGAGCCTCAAAACTTTCCAAGACACTTTGCTGAATCAAGTCAGGAAATGAAGCCCAAACTGTCAGATGAAGAAATGTCTCTCAAAAGAAAAAGGGATGAAGAATGGGCCAATGATCCAAATTTTAAAACCATGAGCCCAAAGTCAAGAGACATTATATTGAATATATGGATATACTTTGGGGACATTGGCAAAGACATCTCCAAACATTACCCTTCATATGAATGGGGTAAGCATAAGAAAACTGAAGCCAAGAGAAGGCTCTACAAAAAGCATCAATAAGAAAGGACACTGCCAGAGAATGCACCTCCCATCCCTGATAGATACATTCCAAATCCCTTCTCATATTTTGAAAGACAAGAGTAGAAGCAACAAAGCAAGGAGAAGGAGACAGGAAAGAAGAAGAGTTACTAAAGGCAGTACATGAAGCTATGTTGGCTAAAAGCAAATGTAGTTAATTTGTTTGTAAACATTTGGTCTGTTTATAATATCTTGCTGAAATTTATGAAATGCCTGTTCATTTATATATTTCTCTATTATGCACTCTCATACATGCTCTACATGTGCTAAAATGTTGTTGATTAACTTACTATGTGAACGTTGTGAATGTTAGTCAACATATTATAGTAAATATAGTATAAGTAAGAGTAATAATTGCTAACATCAATGTATAGTTTAGTGTCAATAAGTTGACAATGCGTCTTTATGAAAGTATGCAAACTTCTAAGTATAATGCCACAGCTGACACACAAGATGTGTTCATGATGCTTGTGCATTAGAACAATCCAAGACCATATCATTTTGTCCACAAAATGATATCGACGTGATGACAGATGGTATCGTCGTGATGACACAACGATTTCATCGTGATGACACAACGATACTCTATTACTTATCTGTTAATTTAGAAATCCCAAATGAATCAATCTCAGCCAATGGATATGAATAAATCAAATCCCTAATACGCGGCTTTTCACTTTCCACAATAGCACTATAAATAAGGGTCAAATGTTTTGAAATTAAAGCATAAGCTACATTTGCCCTAAAAAGTCATCGCATGCTCTCTGACTCGTGGATGTAGACAAGTCGATACGCTCAGCTCTCCTTCAACTGTCTAAGAATTGGCTCCAAAGGGAGAAGGATACCTATATGAAGGAAGTGAAGTAGTGAGAGATGGATTTCAGAAGTCCCCAGAAGAAATTCAAGCCATTATAAGACTACTCAACTTCGTTGTCTTGCAGTTTATGTTGTCTGAACCAACTGTGATTATGAGAATAGAGCTTCTTGAATTCTACTCCAATGCCAAAGTTGGCTCAACTGGGAAATCTATCAAAAGTAATATTAATGGGATAAAAGTGAAGGTAACCTCAAAGAGACTGTGCAAGGTTCTCAAGCTGCCCCCATTTGCTGATGGAGAAGAGGATGTAGAGGTCACCAATCAGGACCTTGAAGATGCCCTAGAATGGTGTGGGCACTCTAAGTAGACCTATGTGTCATTGAAAAGAAAGCACTTCAATCAGTGTAACATCTCTTTTCCTTCTAGACCCCTTGGGTTAAGGTTAGGACTTGAGTTGTGAGTATAGGTCATGGTAGGACCCTAGGTTAACTTGAACTTAGGAAAATTGTTATAAGCACCCCAAAAGTGCACAAGTCAACCTAGGCTAATTTGTTTCAGATTGGATTCACCAACTCAATTGAGCTTACCAATAGGTCCCTAACCGTAAGAGAGACCCAAGTGACCCAAAATCCCTATAATGGGGTCACCAATTGGTCCAATTTGACCTAAGTCAACTTTAGGTCAACATAGGTCAATCCTTCACCAATAGGTCCAATTGACCCCCCAAAACATAAAATTGACCATACCACTAGTCTTATAACATCATAGGAGACCCAAGTGACCCAAAAGCCTCATAATGGATTCACCAATTGATCCACATTGACCTAAGTAAACTTTAGGTCAACATAGGTCAATCCTTCACTAATATGTCCAATTGACCCCCAAAACTTAAAATTGACAACACCTCTAGTCTTATAACATCATAGGGGACCCAATGGACCCAAAATCCCCATCAAGTGGTCATCAATTGGCCCAATTTGACCAAAGTCAACTTTCCCCCAATTTTGGTCAAAATCACAAATATTGGCTAAATTGGCCCAATTAGGGCATCACCATGACCCAATCAACATTGTTTGGTGTCAAGGGACTTAAGACCAACACGTTGGACCAGTCAACCCATCACTTCGATCGAGTCAACCCCAAAGTCAACCATGGTCAAACCTAAGCCCAAAGAGCGGAAATGAAAGCCTAAGCCTATTCCAATGGGCTAAGGCCATAAACAAAGGCCCATTCTGCAGCCCAATGACCAATTGATAGCCCTTGCCATCTGAATTTGAAAGGGGGAGACATGCATGGGGGAAATTTGGACTTTTCACCAAAATCAAGAGAGGACAAAGGAGGAAATTATGGATTAGGTGCCACTTGGCTCCCAATTCCTCTGCCAATACACTCCACTGAACTCCCTCAGTTATTCCCAACTGAAATCCAGCAGAGTAGATGCCAAATGGCAGCCTTGGTGAAGCATCCAAGGCTTAGCCGACCTTGCCCCAATAGCAACTCCATATACTCACCTCACCAGCTCAAATTGAGCATACCATTAGCTTCAGAAGGTGGAGAGCATATGAAATCGAGCCTTGGAACACTGCAAATGGTGGAGAATTGAGATTTTGAGCAAGCTCGTCGGAGAAAGCGAAATCCATGGCCGATCGCTGGAATACCCAATGACAAGCACCATTAAGGTCCGATTTCTCCTCATATCCCTCTATACTAGCTTCTTAGATCCTTAGTAGGTGAAAACCAAGCTTAATTCAAGCTCTATCCATGGACATTAATGGAGATTTAGGTTAAAAATGCCCATGCTAGAACTTCTTTTCTAGGGCATTATTTGTCATGAAATAGGTCACAATCAACTCCTCTCTTTAAAATGAAGCTATATGAAATAATCTCATGCAAAATGGTGGACTATGGAGGGAGTATTGGCCAAATTAGGATTAGATCTCATCATTCCCGCTGGATAGAGGTAGAAGATGACCCAGGATCGTCGGATCTTACTTTATGATGTGTGCTAGATGATATCTTATAACATTTAATTAAAATGATTTCTGTCACATGTTATATAGTAGTTTCAAGCTCATTTTTGAGCACCTTAGGGGCAGAATTAAGAAAAGTGTAAAGTATAAAAGTTGTAGATTATGGTTTTAACTTCCTAATGAATATTGAATCACTTGATTTGGTGCCCTATAGCTCCCTGTAGGGCAATTTTTGTGGGACTGGTCCCTAGGAGGGGACATCCCATATTATTGGCATAACTTTTAAATTGTTAATGGTATGAGTTTGAAATTGTGTACATGCATGCATGTACCCTAGATACACCGCCTATCCAAAAATGAGAATATTTGGACAACATTTGTCTATAGTGTTAGAAAATATTTAATAATCCATGCATGTGTTGATTTTTGAGTTTTATGAACTCAAAATCCAGCAAATCTTCTCTGGAAGATCAATTAGGACAATAAAATTCCATGTACAAAATTTTGGAACATTTGGAGCTATGCAAGTTGATATTTTTAACATGCAAATTTTGTCTAGTATATGAAATGGTGTACTTATAGCACAGAGAGTATTTGGACTATATCTCTCCAATTAATGGGTGAATAGGGCTGAGATTTTAACCATAGATATATATTACCTATTTTTACCCTCTGTACATAAATCATAACTTTTGGGAAACTTCTTCCCATAGTTTTTACAATAATTTGATAAATCATGTATTTGTAGTATACATGGCTAGACAACACCAAGTGACCCCAAATTTTTGTAGATAGTAGTGTAGGTCACTATAAGCCTCTGGTAAAAATTTGCGACCAATTGGCTTTGTGCATGTGAATGAATTCCACATGCATGAAATGGGGAAATTTTTGGTGTGCATATAGCACAAAAATGTAGATCTAAATCTACATGGTTAAATTAACTCAACTTTGCCCCAAACTATGGTGACATGTTAATTAGACCATAAATAGTCACTAGTAAGAGTTTGAACCCATTTGGCTTCATGCATGTGAGGGAAAGCCACATGCAAGACCAAGGTGACTTGGGAAAAATGAGTGTGTATAATACACTTGTTATTTTGTTGATATAAATTTATTCCCTTGGTCAATGTCTACCAAATTTGGAACATGCATTTTGATTTATGAGATCTATCATCTCAAGAAAACCCAATAAGATTTGGGTTGATTTCACTAGGAAAGTTGATAGTTTATATATGTGTAGTCAATAATACCTAGAGGGGGGGTGAATAGGTTTTACTTATTTTCTTTTCTTGAACCTAATGTTTCTAGCTGTAGAAAACACAATCACAGAAAGCACACAAGGATGTATAGAGGTTCCTCAAGACAGGGTGTCTTGAGTAGTCCTCTTTCCCCCTTCACCTTTCTAACAGTGAGTTAGACAAGGCCACAAACTCCAATCTCGGCTCCTTGAGCTTACACCACAAGTTCCTCAGAACTTCTCAGATCAATAGTGATCCTACCTCAGGCACAATAACCCTACACTCAGGCTCAACAGCCCTACACTCAGGCTCAACAACCCTACCCCTCAGGCTCAACAGCCCTACACCTCAGGCTCAACAGCCCTACACCTCAGGCTCAACAGCCCTACACCTCAGGCATAGCAGCCCTACAGCTCAGAGTTATGTAACTCCTACCACTCAGAAATCCCACAGATTTCCTACCTCAGACCTATCAAGAAGTCCTACCACTCAAGCTGTCAACACAGCTTTACACACAGGCTCAACAGCCTTTCACTCAGGCAACAATGCCTTACAAAGATAAAATAGAGTTTGAATAGATACAAAAGACAAAAGGTTTAGTCTTATGTCTTCTGAATCCTTTCTTCAGATCTCAAAACAAAAGCTTCAGATTTGTATCACCTTGATCTTCTCCTTCAGCAAAGCAGAAGATCAACTTGCCCTTCTTGAGTTTGTACAGAAAGAGCTAACTAATCTCCCTTGGAAGATTAACTTCAGCTGTAGAGAACGACTTCAACTGGCTGAAATGAGAATGCTCTATTGCGGCGTACAGCAAAGGCTTATCAATAGAACAGTGCTTGTTGTTGTGCCCTAGCTTCTTCTTTTATACCCCCAGAAGACTTCAACGGCTATATCGATCCTCCTGACACAGTATGGGACAGATTGGACTTGCTTTTCCCTCTCAATTGTCCTTTGCACCAAAAGCAGATCCCGTCAGCACATTTGGATCTTTCTCAGCGGTTGGGCTGAGACGGCATCCAGTCTCAGTGGTTGGGCTGAGACAGCTTCCAGCCTCAGCGGCAGCTCCAGTCCCCTTCTCAGCGGTTGCTCCAGTCTCCTTCTCAGTGGATCCGCTGAGACGGCTCCTCATCTCAGTGGTTCTGACCCATCGTCTCAGCGGTTATGCTGAGACAGATCTTCATCTCCTTGTAGATGATTTCTTCTTATCTAAGGCCATGTTTGGCCCTTCCTTTTGAGTCACCTGTGCCTGTATATCCTACACAAGTATAGCTTTGTTAAATACAATATGTTCTTAGCATTGAGAGTGATGCCTCTTCAAATCAAGGTGATATTGAGGGCAATATACCCAACAATCTCCCCCTATTTGATGAAGGCAGAACATCCCCAATGCTAAGGTCCATTAACAATTAAAATCTTATCACAGAAAAAAATGATCTTATAGGGCAATTATCTGTGAAACATAGGACCTAACACCCTAGACATGTGCACTGGCCCTTTCTCCCCTTTCTCCAGCACTGGTACTAGCCCTATGCATTGGTACTGGCCCTATCTCCCATTTTCTGGTTTCTTCATCCTTAACCTGCTATGGATAGAGGGACAACATCTATAGATCCCTTTGGATCAATCTATAGGCTAACCTGTACAGTCTGAGCATTTGCCAACTTCCCCTCAACCTGAGCAAGGAATTTACTCCCCCTCAATTGGAGAGTTATTTTCTGTAAGAGCTGATCCATGTCAATTTGAACATGCCATTTAAGGTACTGAATACTAAAGGTAATAAGTACAAAGTACATATATTAATAGCAACAAACACAATATTATGATCAGAATATGAAATTTCATTTCATTGTAAATGTTTAACACAAAAAAAATTCAACTTATAGTTGTACATTCAATCCTTAAGAAAAAATTTCAAGGCTGGTTCTTCTAAGAGAGACCCTGGGAAGAGCTTTCTCCATCTGTAGACTTTCTTTTACTAGCTTCAGCAGCAGCCTTGATCTTCTCTTTTACTTTGAAGTACAAAAATGGCTTGGGAAGATATCTTGGGGGAATCCTTAAAGGAGTTTCCCTTCTTACCATGTTTTCTTTGAGAATCCTTTCCCTTAATGATTCCCTTTCAAGGTGTTTGATCCACTCAGCAGCTGAATAGACATGGTCAATGTCCTTCATTGGATTGCCATGGCTTACCCAGGTATTGACAACAATTGTGTCCAACTCCAGACTATCATATTCATGGAGTGGATCCTCTAATCTTTCCATTCTTTTCTGTGTCGTGTATTCTTCAGCAGTTTGAATACCCTCTACCCTTCTCCTCTTTGCACCTCTCTCATCAGTAATCAGATTTGATTGACTTTGGAATTCAAAGTCATCAACACTGCTAGGGTTCAAGATTGGCAGATTCAAAGCAATTCTTGTTCCTTGCAGCACCTTTAAGCTTGAGTCCCATTGATTATCAGTGACCTTTCTGGCCATGGTAAGGATATTTTCTTGAATAGCACTGGAAGCATTGTTGACCACTTCCACCATTTGCTTGCTGGCTTCTTCTTGATTGGAGAGTATCAGTTTGTGGGAGGACTCCATGTTGTTATACAGCTGTATGTGAGCTCCTTTCAGCTTAGCATATAGATTGAGTATCTTCTCCTCCCCTTCTTTGCTATGTTCCACTATTTTCTTCTCAATTTCAGAGTGTTGATCCAATATGGATTGAGAGAGAGTCTGAAAGGTGCTGTCCACATCATCCAAAATGCATTCCTTTGCCTTGTCAATGTGGGACTTGACTTGGCTGCTTGATGTGTTGACCACTTGTGCCATTCTGGCAACAGCTTTTTCCCAGACATTCTCATTTTTGTAGAGGTGATTCTTTACATATGTGATGTCCTTTGTGGAATCCCCTTGATGGTCTGCAATATCCTTCAGAACTGTGTGCTGGCCAGCAACAGTATTTTTGGCCATTTCAAACCATCTTGTCATATGCAGAAGGATATGATCTGATGCAGTTTTGACATCATTAACTTGGGCATTCAGTTCAGTTCTCACTTCAACCACTATTGACTCCATTCCTTGCTAACTAGCCTTGATCTCCTGAGTAAATGCAGCTCTTGTTGTATGCAATTCATTCGTTATCTGGGTAGATACATCATGAACCTTTTCAGGAACAATCTCTTTCATAGACAACATCTGACCCTCAATCATTGTTTGTATTGAGTTTATCAGGTCAGATGTGTCCAGAACTGCAACTGGCCTTTCCTGGGGAAATTCCTTTTCAACCATCTCTTCAGCTCCACTTTGAGCATTAACCCTCTCATTATCAGGGATCTGCTCCCCCTCAGATGGGGCATTAGGTGATATCAATTCCTGTTGATGTTCTCCCCCACTAGCATACCCACCTTCTCCTTCATAGGCTGGGATTTGCTCCCCCTCACTTGGGGCATCCTTAGGAGGAGAATTTTGTCTAAGGTCACCTGAAAAATGATTGATGAATTAGACACCTAGACTATACTATTGATAGAGAAAAGAGGCCTAACTGAAATCCTAATTTACCAGGGATAGGTGAATTGGGAGTTTCATCTTCAGCTTGAGGAACAGCTGGAGCAGCATTCATCTGAGTTGGCTCAGGATTGGTCTCAACTCTTCCTTGGGGCTCCTCATCTCTTCTTGTCCTGAGGACATTTTCATTATCTATGTTCATTTGGTTGCTACCAGATCTAAGATCAGACCCATGACTATCTTCATTTTCAGTCCCATTTGACTTTGAGGATGAGTCTGATTTGTGCTGAGATGAATCTTTCTTCTTTTCCTTTGCCACAGATGGCTGGCTCATAGGGAGCACTCTGCAGAATCTATCTAGAGTCTTAATGTCCATTCTTTTCAAATAATGGAGATTTGAGCCCTTGGAGTTTGCAAAGGTCTCTGAATGACTATTCTGTAGGTACAGAGATAGTATTCTTCCCATATTGGGGGCTTGTAGAGATTCCTTTATCTTTTGAAAGATAACATTTCCCCATGAGGTTCTCTTGGACAGGATTATCCTAGTCATTAATTCAAACATGAACTATGAGACAGTGTCATGTGAACCAGGCTTGCATAGGATAGCTTTGCCCACTATATCAGACAACAGCTTCCCCTGTTGATTGAAGAATTTCCTCCTTAGACAACTGGTTTTAGTACCACTGTATCCTGTCCACTTTAGGGTAGTCCTCTTATCCTTTTCAGATATTTCCTCCTCTTCAGATTTACTGCAGGGAGTTAATTTTAGCCCCTTCTCTAACCTTTTAGCTGTAATCTTTATCTTCTCACTTCCTATCTTGGACTTCATGATTATTTTGGAAGGAGATAATTTGACATTGTTGAACCATTCCAGAACTTCAGTTCTGAGAATGCAGCACGGTTCAGACAGCATGTGCTCCAGGCCTTGAGCTTCCAACAAATGAATCACATGTCGTATTTCTTCTGAAGCATGAGAGAATCCATCTCTTACTATTTCATAGCCCTCCAGGAGATCTTTTGAGCTCTTTGGCGCCATGGAATCAGAAAATCGAGGCGCTGAGACGGGAGAGAAGATGAATCGCCTCGACGGCTAAGGGTTTGGCTTTGTGGTGTGTTTTAGGTTACAGTGTATCTATTTATAGAATTTTAGTTTCGTTTTTAATAACCCTAGGCTTCTTAGACTTAATTACTTTATTATGTTAAGGAGTTTTTGGGTTAATTATCAGATTTCATATTGAACATACCCCGTCTCAGCGGTTCAGCTGAGACGGAGACCTAGGCCGCTGGGATAGTAAACTGTCAACCGCTGGGACAGTTTGCTCGTCTCAGCGGTTCAGCTGGGATTTTTCTCAGCTGATTCAGCTGAACATACTCCTGCATTTTAGCTGATCATAGGGTTTAGACCTAATGTAGATATTTTGGCTTAAGATGGGTCCTTGTCATGTCACTAAGTTGTAATGTACAGTAATGTAAAGTTTGATAACCCACCATTCATGATCAACAAAAGTGACAGTTATTACTCATACATTTAGGACTATTCTATACTAAGCATGCCAAGATCAATTTTGAAAGCATTGAATTTAGATTCATCCAGTGGCTTTGTAAAGATATCAGCTACTTGTTTGTCAGTGGGGACAAATTCAAGACAGATATCTTTACACTCTACATGTTCTCTAATAAAATGATATCTAATCTCTATGTGCTTAGTCCTGCTATGAGAGACAGGATTTTTAGCAATAGATATTGCACTGGATGAATCACAATACAAAGGAGATTCCCTTACCTTGAGGTTGTAACACTCCAACTGATGATGTGTCCAAAGGAGTTGTGCACAACAGCTACCTGCAGCAATGTATTCAGACTCAGCTGTGGATATTGCCACACTAGTTTGTTTATTGCTGCTCCAAGATATTAATCTTCTCCCTAGGAATTGACAAGTACCACTTGTACTCTTCCTGTCTTCTTTGCAACCTGCAAAATCTGCATCTGAAAAGCCTGTTAGTTCAAAGTCATTGTTCTTAGGGTACCACCGGCCAAGATGCAAGCTGCCCTTAAGGTATCTCAGAATCCTCTTCACAGAGATGTAGTGAGATTCCTTAGGACATGCTTGATACCTAGCACAAACACATGTAGAATACATAATGTCTGGCCTACTAGCAGTCAAGTATAATAGGGATCCAATGATGCATCTGTACATGGACTCATCAAAGGCCTTTCCCTTTTCATCCTTGTCTAATGATACATTAGACCCCATGGGTGTTCTCATGGTGGAGGCTGATTCCATCCCAAATTTCTTGATGAGCTCCTTAGTGTACTTGGTTTGGGAGATGAAAATTCCATCATCAGACTGTTTCACTTGGAGCCCAAGGAAATATTTGAGCTCACCCATACTGCTTATTTCAAACTCCCCCTGCATTAGATTGGCAAATCTCTTACAGAGGTTGTCATCAGTAGACCCAAAGATTATGTCATCAACATAGATTTGGACTAAGAGACACTTGCCCCTTGTTTCCCTAAGAAACAATGTGTTATCAATCTTTTCCCTCATGAACTTGTTCTTGAGGAGAAAGTTGGACAAAGTCTCATACCAAGCTCTTGGAGCTTGCTTGAGACCATATAGTGCTTTCCTAAGAAGATAAACATGAGAAGTTAGGGTTGGATGCACAAAACCTGAAGGTTGTTCAACATATACCTCCTCCTTCAAGTCTCCATTGAGAAAGGCTGATTTGACATCCATCTGGTAGACTTTGAACCCCTTGTGGGCAGCATAGGCAAGGAATAGCCTAATTGCTTCCAACTTTGCAACTGGTGCAAAGGTTTGATCAAAGTCTATACCTTCCTCTTGCCTGTATCCTTTGGCTACTAATCTGGCCTTGTTCTTGATGATTGTACAATTCTCATCAAGCTTGTTCCTGTATACCCATTTAGTCCCAATCATATTGTGTCCCTGAGGTCTTGGCACCAGCTTCCATACTTTGCATCTCTTGAATTGTAGGAGCTCTTCTTGTATTGCTTCAATCCAGAAGGTGTCTTGATTGGCCTCTTCAAACTTCTTGGGCTCCATTTGAGAAAGGAAGCTCAAGAATAGTGCTTCATTATGAGCTCTGCTTCTAGTCAATATGCCTTGGGTATGATCCCCAATTATTAGATCTCTTGGATGATCTCTCAGGTGCCTTGCAGCAGCAGGAAGAGGGTCCTCTGGTGGCTGTGTTTGTTCCACTGGTTCAGCTATGACTTCATCTTGTTTCTCTTCTTCTTCAGGAATTGCAGCTGCTGTCTGTGTGTTGCTGCTGCTGGGCTTGTCTTGGACAGTCAGCTCATGCATCCCTTCTTCATTTCCTATCACAATAGAAGAACTAGACCATTCTTTGTAGAGAAGGATGGTCTCATCAAATACAACATGAATAGATTCTTCTACAACATGGGTTTTCTTGTTATAAAGTCTATATGCTCTACTATGTGAGCTATACCCAACAAGAACCCCCACATTGCATTTTTTCTGCAAACTTTGTTAATTGAGATTTTCCATTATTTAGAATGTAGCATTTGCAGCCAAAGATTCTAAAGTAGGAAATTGTAGGTTGTTTGCCTTTCAGAATCTCATAAGGAGTTTTTCCAAGGACCTTATTGATGGAGGCTCTATTGAGAACATAACATGCTGTATTGACTGCTTCAGCCCAGAAGTATTCTGGGAGTGAGGAGTCACTAAGCAATGCTCTCCCAGCTTCTATCAAGGTCCTATTCCTCCTCTCAGCCACACCATTTTGCTGTGGAGTCCTTGGGGAGGAGAACTCTTGGGTGATACCAAATTCTTGACAAAATTTTGTCATGGCTTCAGATTGAAATTCTGTACCATGGTCAGTTCTAGTCCTGACCACATTACATAGTAGATCATTCTGAATAGCCTTGACATAATTTATAAAGACATGTAAGGTATCTGAAATCTTAAGGAAGAATACCCATGTATACTTTGAGTGATCATCTACAATCACCAAGGTATACAACTTCCCACCTAGGCTTTGAATTGGCAAAGGACCAAACAAGTCCATGTGCAATAGGTATAAACACCTTTCAGTATCCTTGGAGCCAATACTTTTAAAGGTGGTCCTACTTTGCTTACCCATTTGGCAAGCATGACAGGGACCACTTTTAACACATTTTAGATTAGGACTATTTCTAACAAGGTTTTTAGAAAATAATCTATACATTGTCTTATAGTTAATGTGGGCAAGTCTCTTGTGCCATTGGAAACAGAGAGACTCACTTTCATTAGCTACAAGACACACAGAGGAGATAGAATAATTGCAAATGAAGTCTAAGCAATAAACATTCCCACTCCTAGTGCCTGAGAGAATGGTCTCCAAGTCTTTAAACTTTTTGATCAAGCACTTGTCATTGTGCAATTCAATGACATAGCCTAAGTCACATAGTTGGCTTATGCTTACAAGGTTTTGTTGCAACCCATCAACATAAGCTACCCTTGTAATTGAGACTATGCCATTTGAAATCATACTATATCCTTTGGTGACTCCTTTTTCAGATCCACCAAAGATAACTTTGGGTCCATTCTTCACTGGATGGTAATCCTTTAGAAGATTCTTAGTTCCTATCATGTGCCTTGAGCACCCACTGTCCAAGTACCATATTTGGTTGAGACTGGTACTTGAACTAACCTACAACACAAAATTTAATGTACCTTAGGACCCCAACTGACTTTGGGTCCTAGGTTCATGTTAACACCATAGGGAATATTCCTAGAGAGGGCTGGTTTGGCTTGAGGTTCAGTCCTTGCCTTTGGCACATTGGGGTTGTGCCAACAATCAATTGCAAAGTGTCCCACCTTGCCACAGCACCAACAATCATGAATATTGTATCACCTTTTCTGAACAGTTTTTTGAATTGGTACAGCACTTTGTACATGTTCAGCAGAAGAGATATCAGCATTCCTCCTATTTCTTTCAGCAATAATCTGACTGAAGGATAATCTGTGGACAGTCTTGATGCTCTTTGTCCTCATGGACTCAGTTTGCATTGACTTGGCAGTCATACAAGATCTGATGGAATCAGACACTAGGCAGCAGGTCTTGTCAACAGATTTGACAGCAGTCTTGCTTTTTGCTGAAGTAGATTTGGAAGAGCTTGCTTCCATGTTCTTGACTGAAGGTGCTGAGACACCAAAAACAAATGGTCCAGGTTGGACCATTTGTATTTCCTCATGTGGAGCTTTCATTGCACTCAATCTCATGCCCTTTCTATTTCCATAGCTGTGAGCATTCTTGCTCAAGTTATAGGAACTTCCATTTAGTAAGTGACCATGAATACTTTCTTGGTCATACTTGTTTGAGGGCATCAAGACCTTCACAAAGGAGGTCTTAGATTCTTGTGAGTCCTTGAACTTTACCTTAGTGTTGCTAGTAGCCGCCTCTTTGTTGAAACCAACACCTCTCATGTCATGGGAATTGAAGGTGTCAATAATAGGCAGCACTGTCTTGGGCTTGGAGAACTTAGCCACCAGCATCCTCTCCTTGAGAAGCTTTTATTTAAGATCCTTAATGATCTTGTTCTTATGGCTTATGGTGCCCACATGGATGATTGACATTCCCCTTAGCTTGCCAATCTCCTTGCTCATTAGAGCTAGTTGGGTTGCATGCTCAATGCACTCAGATTTTGATTGCTTTAGGGAAACAATTTCTTGGGCTTGCCTCTTGGCTAGCTTTTTGCTCTTTTTCAGAGCTTCCAGGAGTGCACCATATTCATCAATCAATTGATTGACATCCTCCTCAGAATCTGATCTACTGCCAACTTTAGATGGAGGGGATTCAGATTATGGACCTGTTTCATAATCAGAAGAAGAAGAAATGCAGTGTATCAATACCTGCTCATGTTCTGAATTGCTGTGGCTGTCCTCATCTTCAGTTATAGCCATCAGCCCATGGTCATCAAGATTGACCTCATCCTCCTCTTCATCACTATCTGAATGTGATAGAGGGGCCCTGATTCCTATCCTGGTAGCAGGATAGTCTTCTTCCTCCTGATCAGCAAACAGCCCCAAGTAGGCTTCCTCCTCACCATCTGAATCTGAAGATGAAGATTCAGATTCACTCTAGCTCTTGCCTTTCTTAGCTAGGAAGGATTTTTCTCCCTTCCTCTCCTTCTGGTGATGAGGCTTCTTGTCACCTCTTTCCTTTCTCTTGACTGGGCAGTCAGCAATGACATGTCCAGGCTTACTACAGCAATAGCAAATTATGTTAGTTGAAACATGTTTACTAGTTTTAGAGTTATACGTGTCCCCTTTGGGATGTTGCCTCTCAGATCTGTAATGATCCTTCTTGGGATGAGAAGAGGAGGAAGGTTTGTTCTTCCATTGTTTCCTCTTGATCATCTTCTTGAACTGCCTTGTGAAGGCAGCAAACTCCTCATCAGAAGAGGAGCTGTCTGATTTGCTGCTCTCAGATTTCTCAGATTCAGCAGCCTTTCTTGGAGGTGACTGCACTCTAACCTTGTTCCTCTTAGTGCTTTCAGCTTTGAGAGCAACAGATCTCTCCCTTATGTGAGCCCTGGAGGAAGAGTCCTCCTCCTTTCTTGCAGAAAGCTGCATCTCATATGAGAGCAGTTTCCCAAACAGTGTATGGGTGGGGGTTTCTCCAAGTCTTGCCCCTTCCCTGATTGCACAGATTTTAGTGTCCCGTTCTCTAGTTAGAGATCTAAGGAACTTGTCATTAAGTTCATAATCTGTGAACACCCTTCCATAGGTTCTTAGTTCATTTACAATCCTAAAGAACCTTTCATAGCACATGGAGATATTCTCCTAGCTCAGCTGTCTGAAGGCTTCATACTCCTGATTAAGGAGTGACTTTCTGTCATCCCTTACTTAAGTTGTTCCCTCCATATAGACAACCAATGTGTCCCACATTTCCTTGGCAGTTTGGCAGTGTACCAAGTTCTGAAATGTAGTGTCATCAATGGCATTTACTATTATGTTTTGGGCTCTCTTGTCCATAGTGTACAGTGCTAACTCATCATTGGTCAGTTCAGAAAATACCTTAAGTACTTTTCTAGTATGGTCAATAGTGGAGACTTTCTCAAAGGTGTAAGGACCATTTTTGATAGTCAAAAAGATCCTTGGGTCTGATGCTTCCATGAATAGCCTTACCCTTTGCTTCCATATGCCAAAGTTTTCTTTGGAGCATATAGGCAACTTCGTTGACCCCAACTCCTTCTTCATTCCACTGCTGGCCATTTGATTTCAGATTTGACTACTCCTGTATAGGATCTGATCAGACTGTTAAGTCCTTTTGATCAACCTAGCTCTGATACCACTTGATAGTATATATAGGTGTAGTCAATAATACCTAGAGGGGGGGTGAATAGGTTTTACTTATTTTCTTTTCTTGAACCTAATGTTTCTAGCTGTAGAAAACACAATAACAGAAAGCACACAAGGATGTATAGAGGTTCCTCAAGACAGGGTGTCTTGAGTAGTCCTCTTTCTCCCTTCACCTTTTTAACAGTGAGTTAGACAAGGCCACAAACTCCAATCTCGGCTCCTTGAGCTTACACCACAAGTTCCTCAGAACTTCTCAGATCAATAGTGATCCTACCTCAGGCACAGCAGCCCTACACTCAGGCTCAACAACCCTACACTCAGGCTCAACAGCCCTACACTCAGGCTCAACAGCCCTACCCCTCAGGCTCAACAGCCCTACACCTCAGGCTCAACAACCCTACACCTCAGGCTCAACAGCCCTACACCTCAGGCACAGCAGCCCTACAGCTCAGAGTTATGTAACTCCTACCACTCAGAAATCCCACAGATTTCCTACCTCAGACCTATCAAGAAGTCCTACCACTCAAGCTGTCAACACAACTTTACACACAGGCTCAACAGCCTTTCACTCAGGCAACAATGCCTTACAAAGATAAAATAGAGTTTGAGCTAGATACAAAAGACAAAAGGTTTACTCTTAGGTCTTCTGAATCCTTTCTTCAGATCTGAAAACAACAGCTTCAGATTTGTATCACCTTGATCTTCTCCTTCAGCAAAGCAGAAGATCAACTTGCCCTTCTTGAGTTTGTACATGAAGAGCTAACTAATCTCCCTTGGAAGATTAACTTCAGCTGTAGAGAACGACTTCAACTGGCTGAAACGAGAATGCTCGATTGCAGCGTACATCAAAGGCTTCTCAATAGAACAGTGCTTGTTGTTGTGCCCTAGCTTCTTCTTTTATACCCCCAGAAGACTTCAACGGCTATATCGATCCTCCTGACACAGTATGGGATAGATTGGACTTACTTTTCCCTCTCAATTGTCCTTTGCGCCAAAAGCAGATCCCGTCAGCACATTTGGATCTGTCTCAGCGGTTGGGCTGAGACGGCATCCAGTCTCAGCGGTTGGGCTGAGACAGCTTCCAGTCTCAGCGGCAGCTCCAGTCCCCTTCTCAGCGGTTGCTCCAGTCTCCTTCTCAGTGGATCCCCTGAGATGGCTCCTCGTCTCAGCGGTTCTGACCCATCGTCTCAGCGGTTATGCTGAGACAGATCTTCATCTCCTTGTAGATGATTTCTTCTTATCTAAGGCCATGTTTGGCCCTTCCTTTTGAGTCACTTGTGCCTGTATATCCTATACAAGTATAGCTTTGTTAAATACAATATGTCCTTAGCATTGAGAGTGATTCCTCTTCAAATCAAGGTAATATTGAGGGCAATATACCCAACAAAAGTAGAGTTTGGGTACTTATGTCACATTTGACATAAATGAGAAATCTAGAGTCAGAAAGCTCTGGAATGTCATGAAACTCTGGAATTCATTATTGGAGGTGAAATTACACTCAGAGAAATTTACTTGGAATTTTTAGTGATATTATAATGCACTATAGTCCATATACACAAATTAACCCCAATTAGTCTGTCCCACATTTAGATGAGTGAACAAATTTATAATTACATGAAATTGGGCAATTAAGCTTTTGAGATTAATATTATGATCTGGCAATTTTATCAGAATTTATGGTGGAATATTTTATTATGTTTCTTCATAAATTGAATATTGATGGTCTCCTTGATTAATTCTTTTTGTTGGTCAATTTGATTTGGAAAATTATGAAACTTGGTCAGTAGGCTTATTTGACCAAAATAATGTCTGGATAATTTTGTCATATTTAATCTTTGAGGAATTACAGTAGTTCTTTCACAAAGTGGGAATTTAATATTTTCCTTGAATATTTGCTATTGCTGGACAATTGACTTAGAAAATTATGAAACGTAGTCAGTAGTTTTATGATACCACCATAATGCCCTATAAATTTTGTGGTAATTATTCTAAGATTGTTTACCATAGATCCTTCATTAAATGAATTGTTGGGCTTATATTGTTTATTTAATATTATTGACGTATTATTGTTAGAAAAATACCAAACTTTGCTGATGATCATTTTAGAGTGACACAATCACCTGGAAAATTTATTTGACCCTTTGGGCCATGAGAATTGACACTTCATGTGCAAGTTGATGAATATCTTAAATATATGGAATTAAATTATAGGCCCAATATAATTTAATTAAAGGAAAAGAATGAAAAATCTGAAGTTTATCACTTATACAACTTCTGGAATCTTGTTTGAGTACACATTAGCTAGGAGGATCGTGTAGCTCCCTCTTAGGCCATATATCATAACTTAGTACGATATGGTCTGCGAATAGTAAGAGTGGATTAGTTGAATTTGAACCCCATTTGATCTTCACACAGAAATTTTTTTGTGTGGTTTGGTCTGTCAGTAGTAAGAGTGGATTAGTCAAATTTGAACCCTATTTGATCTTTACACACAGAAATATTAATACTTAGAACAGTGTGTACATCATAAATGGATTAGTAGAATAACCCAATAGTGTTAAGCTTAGTATTTGAGATTGAGTGCGTTTAGTAAATTTACCGATACGTATTAAATCTTGTTATTATAAGAGATATAGGAAGTGATCCACTAGCAGGTAGGAGTTATGTCTAATGACTGAATATGGATCCATTAAATAAGGATTGAGTGATCTCATGAAAGAATAGTCGGTCACTAAGAAAGGTAGGGTCCGATATTCAATTGAACATCGACACTCATCTGCCCGATCTATTTGTAATCCACCTTAGGATTTTATAGTGACTAGAGAGGAAGTGGGTATAAGAGGATGGGTAGCCACCAATATGAGTAAATATCCTGGAAAGGGGGATTTGGGCTTCAACTCATTGTATTCCCTAGTACTGTTGCGAGCTCCTCACCGGGTAGCCCTTGGGAAGTCCAGGATTCACCCTAAACTTCTAAGTATAACTAAATGATAGACAAGAGTAGTTTAAGTAGGAGAAATTGATAAGGTAAACCTCATCCCATATTTTGGACGGAATGGTATAAGGACTAGTTGTCCTGCGAGCTGGAGGCTCGAGAAAATTATGATATCATGATGGGTTAGTCGTGCGAGCACTAGGCTCCGTGTTTTATAAGGAGGACTGGATAGTTCAGCGAGCAAGAGGCTCGAGGGAAATATAACTAAAAGGCATTACTTACCAGATAGTATGCAGATACCATGTGTGTTCTTAGGGGTGTACATAAGGTCTAGGCTGGGAGGTGTCATACTAGCCTAGGAGTTGAGGACCCGATCCACTGCCCATGTTTGCCTCGACAGGGTGTACCTGAGTGGAGACTCAAAAAGCGGGATATAGGTGGTGCTTACTGGATAGTACGTTGATACCCTGTGTTCTTAGGGGCGTACATAAGGTCTAGGCCGGGAGATAGTGAAAGGTGCCTATAAGTGGACATGCCCGATCCACTGCCATGTTTGCCTCGATGGGTACCTGAGTTGACACACTCAAACAGAGGGAACTAACAAAAGGTTTGTGCGTACAGAGTCGAGTGTGTGAGTTGCATCAGTGTATTACACATCATAGCATACCATCAAATCATAAACAAGACCTCATCGTTTAAATTAGTATGAGCTCTTTTATACTATGAGCTTAGCGTAGTGCCAGATCCCCTAACTTATCAGTTTGTATGGGCATTCATATAAATTAGGGTTACTTTTGTAGCTGGTCTTAGATCTAATTAGTCAGCTGCCCTTACTTCTACTCAGCTACTTTTACTGTTATCACTACTTACTGCTTACTGCTCATTATTACTATTTTGGTGTTTCTTCGTACTGCTATATAGTAGAACTGCTAGTGTAGACTGTTAGTATTTGACCATATACTACTATTAGTATATCCGCCGCCGCCTGCTTTGCTTTTACCCCTTGATGTCCTCTGCTTCGTCCTCCTGCTCGGTGCCTAAGAGTCATGGGGGGAGGCGAGAACAAAACTGGCTTAGTCTTTTTGACTAACGGTCGAATGTGGCCATAACACAAGGGGTCTGAGGAGCTGGAGCAGCAGTACGACCAGGAGGACGTAATGGCAAGACATGTGGAGTAGTTACCGCGCAGCACCACTACCCGACGGTAGATTGACGAGAGTTTGATAGCTTCCGCATAGATGTAGAGTGAGAGGGACTTTGTTTACTTTATTTTGGACATGTACCGGGCATAAGACCTTACTCTCTTTCAGATTATTGTACTCATTGTTGGACTTGTATTCTCTTGGATATATATAAATGTGTGATTGTGGACTATTTTACCCAGTTTACTTCTTATCTCATGTTGGCATGGTTGATCATTCTTGCCGGCAGGATCGGCGTCTTGCGGAGGCGACTAACTCGTGTGTTAGTGTCACTGTAAGGCGGCGATTCTGGGCATAAGATCCAGGAACTCTCTGGTGCGGGAGAGGGATCTTACAATCAGCATGGGAAGCTGCTAGCTGATATAGTTGAGAAAGCCCTCCTCTGCAAGGTGGGCTCACATGATAGGATATCCAAGCAAATGTTTGATCTGATGACAAGGATAATCTTGATCAAGAAGACAAACTGGGCTCAGATTATCTTACAGAAAATTCAAAAAAGCTTTCAAGTACCAAACCATGGTAGAATACTCTCCCTCTACTTACTCCCGTCAAACCCTGATCACTTCAACAAGAAATTGGGAGTCAAAATCCATTACATGAGAAGAATGAATATTAAAGTACTTGAAAGGTGGGAGAAGGTCCTTACAAAGTCTCCTAGAGGGAAGAAGGTAGTGAAAGATGTGGAAAGTGAAAAAGGAAGCTCTTCCATAGAATGTGAGCCAGTACATATTCCCAATCTACAAGATCTAAGGAGGTGGAGCACAGGGACTTTATAGTCCAAATTTGAGTACAGAGCACTCAGTCAAGAGCCACTGAAAGTGTTGCTCAAGGTAAGAATGATCAACCTCCTTAGATCATTCTAAAAATAATGGTTTATCTCAGGAGGGGCGGAAACTAACATTTTAAAAATGTATCATAAAAATAATATATTAATGCATAATAAAAATTAACATTCACTTACAATCAATCATAATTGCAGAATATGAGAAAATGTCACAAAGCATCCCGCACAACTGAGAATCTGAGATGGTTTGCGAAGAGGGGTAGAACCTGGGCGAATGGAGGTCGCGAGTACCGGAAAGTCCGGAACCAACTGAGAAAAGCTACCTTATGGTTTGGAATAGGAAGATCTAGGCCGCTGGGCGAATGGAGGAGAAGGAAGAGTAACCCCCTAGATCGGCGGCGAGTACTCCCCAGCGCCCGGCGGCGAGTACTCACCGGCGCCCGGCGGCGAAATCGCTGGGAGCAAGAACTTGCAGTGGCGGAGCCTGCGCTGGGATCGGGGATGGTGGATCGGGCTCCGATATTTTTTGAGGGGGCAGGGGTCTCCAAATTTTTTGAGGGGGGCGCCCGCCCCTTCTCGGCCTAAGGTGGCTCCGCCAATGGCTGCAAGTGAGGGGGAGCATGACACTAAGTTCCCTGCTCAAGTAGTAGAGGTGACAAATAAAATGAAGGAGGTTGAGGATATTATCTGCACTAGGTTAGCAATCCAAAAGGACCTATCTGAAGCTCCTGAGGAGATGAACCAAGAACTACTGTCGACTCATGCATTTAGTTGATAATTGTTGAAGCGACCAATACTCTTGAGGATGAAGAGAGACAATCTTCTATAAAAAGAACTCCTTCTCCAATGTATGAAGAAGCCAAAGGAATGGAAGATCTTCTCCAAGAGGTAATTAAGAAGAAAGCTGAGCCAAAATCTGAAAAGCCTAGCTCCTCCAAAGGCCAAATGCTAGAAGACTCCTCAATGCCGATTCAGATAAAAATGCTTCTGGATGAGCAAAGATCTAATCTTGAAGCTTATATTGACAATGCAGTCAATGATTTAAGAAAAGATCTGTCCAGTGAGACTGCAGGTCTAAGAATAGAAATGATGTTTCTGCAAGAAAACACCATCGGTTTCTTTAAAAGAGCAGCTCCAGCAGTAGATCATACTGCTAAACAGCTAGAACACACCCACAAGGGTCTAGCTAATATCATTGAAAATCAATGTACAACATCTGAAAATTTGGAGGAGGCTTTCAAAGCTACTACAAGGCAAATGGTTGAGCATAGAAGGATCATCCAAGAAAGATTGGACCGCTGCAACCAGGAGATGGATAGTCATCTGCTAGAGATAAAGAATCATCTAGAAGGTGTAATTCATATGCTGAATGACAAAATTCTAAATATTTAGGTCAATATGCAAAAGGACATTGTTGGGAATATTGCCCTCAATATTCCCTTGATTTGAAGAGGCATCACTCACAATGCTAAGTACATATTGTATTTGATAAACCCTACTTTGTTTCAGGAATGTGCAGGGTTAAGATATTCCAAACATTGGAATAAGTTTAGAGGTTTGCTGTCAAAACCGCTGAGATATAGTCATTGTCTCAGCAGAACCGCTGAGACGGGACCAGGAGCCGCTGAGAAGTGATCTGCCTCAGCTGAGCTGTAGATAGACAAAATCTGCTGAGAAGAGAAAATGTCTTAGCGGATCCACTGAGCCGAAAGCAGCCCAATCGTTGAGACAGATTCAATTCTAGAAGAAGACAGTGTCGTGACCTGCTTTTGGCTCTAACAGCAGTAAAGGAGAGATAAAGCATTCTATCCACTTCCAAAGTGTCAGGGGGCCTTTCTAATAGCCGTTGAAGACAAATGACGTATAAAAGAACATCTTATGGCACTTTCAAAAGTACTTGTTGGTGTGCTGAAAAGAAAGAAAACTCTAATCACTGTTCCATTGACGACTTTCAAGCTCTCTCCTTCTCCTGCTTATTGAACCAGCAAGAAGACATAAAGAGAGAAGATAGTTCTTCTCCTCAGAAGAGCAAGGTGATCCTTTCTCCTCCACTAAAGAGAAGGATCAGATAGAAGCTAGGCCTGAAGTTTACATTTAGCCAAGTTTAAAGGAAGTACTAGCGGTGCAGGAACAACATAAGACATCATTCTAGTGTTGTCTATTGTTGTAAGCTTAATATTTATAATCTGTAAGAACTGTAGTGTTTTGAGCTTGTAAGGCACATTGCCTGAGTGTGTAGGGTTGCTAAACCTGAGTTGCAGGGCAAATTGACTAAGAAGTTGGGCTTCTTGATAGGCCTGAGGTAGGAGGTCAAGGGGATATCTGAGATGTATGAGTGTGAGCACTCTGAGTGGTAGGGCTGGCTAGCCTGAGGTAGGGCTTGGAGCAAGCCTGAGAGATCCTGAGGGATCTGAGTTGTAAGCTCTAGGAGATGATATTGGAGGAGTTGGCCTTGTCTAACACACTGTTAGAAAGGTGTAGAGGGAAAGTGGACTACCCATAGACACACTGTCTTGGGGAACCACTATAAACACTTGTGTGTTTTTCGTGTGTGCTTATTATTTTGTGTACTAGCAAAAGTAATTAAGTAAAAATCAAAGACACATATTCACCCCCCCCCCCTCTAGGTGAATTAGTCCACATACCTATAAACTATCAAGTGGTTTTAGAGGGAGGTTAGTCAAAAAGGACTTAACAGTCTGACCAGGTCCTATATAGGTATTGTTAGATCTGAATCCAATGGCTACCAATGGAGTTCAGAAGGAGATGGGGTTTATGAAGCTTCCTATATGCAAAAAGGAAACCTTTGGCATTTGGAAGCAAAGGGTTAGGCTTTTCATGGAGCCCTCAGACCCTAGGATTTATATCACTATTCATGAGGGACCCTTTCTTTTCACAAAGCCCTCCACCATTGATCCTACTAGGCAGGTAGGCAAGTCATACACTAAAATGATAAGGGATGAGATAGCATTGGCAACAATGGACAAAAGAGCTCAAAACATTATAGTCAATGCTATTGATGATTCAACATTCCAGAACTTGGTACACTATGAGACTGCCACGGATATGTTGGATACACTGATAGTGTACATGGAAGGTACTGAAGAGGTGAGGGATGATGGGAAATCACTCCTCAATCAGGAGTATGAAGCCTTCAGGCAACAAAGCCTGGAATGCATAGCTGATTGCTATGAAAGATTCTTCAAGATAGTGAATGAATTGAGGACCTATGAAAGGACCTACACTCATTATGAGCTGAATGACAAATTTCTAAGATCTCTAACTAGAAACTGGGATACTAAGATCTGTGCCATTAAGGAAGTGGCAAATTTGGGTGAGACTCCTCCCCATACTCTATTTGAAAGGTTGCTTTCCTATGAGATGCAACAATCTGCCAAAAAGGAGGAGGACATATCCTACATACCTTATGCAAGGGAAAGGACTGTGGACCTCAAGGTTGAGGGATCCAAGAAGAGCAAGGTAAGGATGCCTACACCCCCAAGAAGGGCTGATGGCTCAGAAAATTCTGAGTCCAGCTCATCTAATAGCAGCTCTTCTGATGAGGAGTTTGCTGCCTTCTCAAGGCACTTCAAGAAGATGATGAGGAGGAAGAGTGGAAGAACAATCCTTCCTCCTCCTCACATTCCAGGAAGGATCTCAACAGATCAGACAAGCAGCACCTCAAATGGGATAGGTATGACTCTAAACATGTTAAACATGTTTCATCTAATGTAATTTTCTATTGCTGCAGTGAGCCTAGACATGTCCTTGCTGACTGTCCAATCAAGAGGAAGGAGAAGGGTGATAAGAAAGCTTATTACCAAAAGGGAAGAAAGGGAGAAAATTCCTTCCTAGCCAAGAAGGACAAAAGCTGGAGTGAATCTGAGTCTTCATCCTCAGACTCAGATGAAGAAGAAGAAGCCTATATTGGGTTGTTTGCAGCTGAGGAAGATGGGGACTTTCCTGCTACAAAGGTGGGCATCAGGGCCCCTCTATCACATTCAGATAGTGATATAGAGGAGGATAAAGATGCAAGAGAACATCATGGCTTAATGGCCATAACAGATGATGATGAAGATTGTCAGGACATTCCTGACAAGGTACCTATTCTTCCCCCTTCTTCTGAGTATGAGTCAATACCAAACTCTGAAGCATGCTCATCAATTGATGAAAATAATTCAGAATCTAAAGTGGTTGTCAATCAATTGATTGACAAGTATGATGCCCTATTGGATGCTCTAAAAAAGAGCAAGAAGCTGGCCAAGAGGTAGGCTCAAGAAATTGCTTCCCTTAAGTTGGCTAAGAAAGATTGCACTGAGTCACCTACCCTGGTGGCTCAGATGAGTAGAGAAATAAGCTAACTCAAGGGGATAACAATTGTCCAATTGAGCACCATTTCCCAATAGAATAAGGTCATCAAGGATATTGAGGAGAAGCTTCTTAAAGAAAAGAGCCCAGTGGCTCAATTCTCCAAGCCCAGATCAGTGCTTCCAATTATTGACACCTTTTCTTCTCAAACCAATAGAAGAGGACTAGGGTTCAATTAAATGGAAGTGAGTGAAGGGAGTGGAGAAAGGAGCAAGGATAAGGCTAAGCCACATACCACATTTCAAAAGGTGTTACTTCCCTATAAAAGGTATGACCATGACATCATATATGGTCACTGGAAGAATGGGAACTCCTATAGGAAGGAGAATACTCCTTCCCATAATGCAAGAAAGGGCATGGGGATGAGTGTTATGAAGGCTCCCCGTGAAGAAATTCAAATGGCCCATACTGGACCATTTGTTTTTAGTACCTCAACTCCATCATTCAATAGTAAGAAAGCAAGCACTTCCAAGTTCATTCCAGCCAAGCACTTGGCTGCTGTCAAACCTGTAGGCAGGTTTAACAGCTTAGTGTCTGATGTCATCAAATCTTGCCTAGCTTCCAAGCCAAGGCAAGATGATGTCATTAGGATAAAGGCTACTAAGACTGTCCACAAGTTAACCTTCAGCTAGATCATTGCTGAAAGGAACAAGAAGAATATTGATGTCTCCCCTCCTGAACATAAGCATATTAATGGTCATTTCACCTCAAGAAATGTTCAGAAGAGGAGATACAATATTCATGAATATTGGTGTTATGGTAAGGTGGGACACTTTTCCATAGATTGTTGGCACAATCCCAATGTGCCAAGTGCAAAGAAGAGCCTTTCTGCAAAGGTTGCAATAGGTGTGATGTCGTCTTTTTATGCTAACAAGAACCTAGGACCCATAATTAATTGGGCTCCTAAGGGTAATTAAATTCCTTCTTGCAAGTTAGTTCAAGTAGCAGCCTTGGGAAAATATGGTACTTAGACAGTGGGTGCTCAAGGCATATGACAGGAACCAAAAGTCTTCTACAGGAATACAAAGCTGTGAAGAATAGACCTATGGTCATCTTTGGTGGATCAAAAAAAGGCATCACCAGAGGTTATGGTATGATTTCCAATGACATAGTCTCCATCACAAAAGTGGATTATGTTGAAGGTTTGCAACACAATCTTGTAAGCATAAGTCATCTATGTGACTTAGGCTATGTTATTGAATTCCACAATGATAAGTGCTTGATCAAAAATTCACAAGACTTAGAGATCATTCTCTCAGGCACTAAGACTGGGAATGTATATTGCTTAGATTTCATTTGCAATTCTTCTTCTTGTCCTGTGTGTCTTGCGGCTAATGAAAATGAGTCTCTTTGTGTTCAATGGCACAAGAGACTTGCTCACATTAACTATAAGACAATGCATAGGCTATTTTCTAAAAATCTAGTTAGAAATAGTCCTAATTTGAAATGTGTTAAAAGTGGTCCATGTCATGCATGCCAAATGGGCAAGCAAACAAGGGACACCTTTAAAAGCATTGTCTCCAAAGACACTGAAAGATGTCTTTATTTATGGCACATGGACTTGTTTGGTCCCTTGCCAATTCAGAGCCTAGGTGGGAAGTTATATACCTTGGTGATTGTTGATGATCATTCAAAGTATACAGGGGTATTCTTCCTTAAGAAGAAATCTGATACTTTATATGTCTTTATAAACCATGTTAAGGCAATCCAGAATGAACTCCAATGTACTGTGGTCAAGACTAGGACTGACCATGGTACATAATTTCAATCTGGGGCAATGACAAGGTTTTGTCAAGAATTTGGTATCACCCAAGAATTCTCCTCCCCAAGGACTCCACAGCAAAATGGTGTGGCTGAGAGGAGGAATATGACCTTGATAGAGGCTGGGAGAACACTACTTAGTGACTCCTTACTCCCAGAATATTTCTGGCTGAGGCAGTCAATACTATATGTTATGTTCTCAATAGAGCATCTATCAATAAGGCCCTTGGAATAACCCCGTATGAGATTCTGAAAGACAAACAACCAACTATTTCATACTTCAGAATCTTTGGTTGCAAATGCTACATTCTATATAATGGAAAATCTCAATTAACTAAGTTTGCTGAAAAATGCAATGTAGGGGTTCTTGTTGGATAAAACTCACATAACAAAGCCTATGGAGTATTCAACAAGAAAACTCATGTTGTAGAAGAGTCTATGCATGTGGTTTTTGATGAGTCCAGCCTGCTTTATAAGGGCTGGTCCAACTCTCCTATTTTGACAGGTAATGAACAGCAAGTGCATGAAATGTCTCTCCAAGACATACCCAGCACAAGCAAGGTCAATTCAGAGGTAGCAATCCCTGAAGTTGAAGATCAGCAAGCTGCTGAAGATGATGTTACTCAAGAAGAAGAGCTGCAGATAATTGACAGGTTGCCTGCAGCACACAGACACCTAAGGGATCATCCAAGGAACCAAATAATTGGAGATGTGAACCAAGGAGTGGTCACCAGAAGCAGGGCTCACAATAAAGCCCTATTCTTGAGCTTTCTATCACAAGTGGAGCCCAAGAAATTTGAAGAAGCAAATGAAGACACCTTATGGATTCAAGTAATGCAAGAAGAACTGCTTCAGCTCAAGAGTTGCAAGGTGTAACGCCCCAGTTTTTGTTGTTCTGCGAGTTAACGTCGGGCGGTAGGTACTACCGCCGGCGGTAGTTAAATGCGAGAGGTCGACAATCGTCGACGGGGCACGTTTTCGTCGAAGGCACTAGCGCAGCGTGGTAGTGCTAGCGCGGCGCGGTAGCGCTATCGCCACGCGGTAGCTGACGGAACTGTTGGATCGGTAGGCACCCTTAGAGGGGGGGGGGGGTGAATAAGGGCTTTAAAAACTTATATTATATTTTTAAATACATGCTTATGATAAGAGATCAAAATAGTTATTTTGAATAAAGATCTGAATTGTCTTATAATGAAGGAGAGGATAGTAAACAATTTAGAGAAATGAAGATCAAATCAATTTTATTACACAAAGACAGACATAATTATTATTAATAAAATTGATTACAAAATTAGATTTCAATGACGCTAGAAATCAAAGCGAAATATTAAAGACTCTTTTTGTTTTCTATACCGACTCGTATCCCCATGAACCGGTTGGCTTTAGCCGTTCCTTCCCCGGATATGGCCTCAAGCCGCTCTACCCAACCCTTCCCCGGATATGGCCTCGAGCACTCCCTAGACCTAACCTAGATCTATTTGCCAACACGAGGCAAATTTCTGCCCTAAGTCCTACCCAGACCTAGTCGCCAACATGAGGCGAATTCTCTAACGGTTATAAATGATATGAAATAAAATAACAACAACAATATTAAAAATTCCCTCTAAGAAACTTCTGAAGTCGGAGATGAACGATCGCTGTAGAATAAGCGAGGTTGAAGCGATCCCTCTTCGGATGTAGTGTGACGAAGTCCTCCTTCAGAAACTCTCTAAGCGTTTGGTGGGAGATCAACTCTCGACCATATAAGGCTTTGGAACTCTGGCACAATACCTCTCTCAGGAATCAGCAAGCAAAACGAGAAGAGAAGGGTCCATTTTATATCCTTAGCGCTAGCGCCTGCGCTAGCGCTACCGCCAGCGCTATCCTATATTAGGACATATTCTGCGCGGCAGAATCTTCAATCCGAGGAAACATTTCTCTCTTGCCTTCTGTGCTCCGCGCTACCGCGTGCGCTATCGGCTATCGCCAGGCACTAGCTCCTTCTATATGTGCTCCTGAAATTGCGCTAATCATCACTAGCGCTAGGTGCTACCGCCGGCGCTAGTGGGAATGTTGGATTTGATGGCTCAAATTTGGAGGCAACCTTGTTATGTAATCCTTGAGTCATATGGACTTTGTTTTCCTGCACACTTAAACACATAAGATCAAATACACATAGGATTTATTATTCTCAAACCTAGGAGATGCGGAAGACCATGTTCCAACAAACTCCCCCATTTGATAATAACAAATCCATTAATGATAAATCAAAGCATTAATATAAGCATGATGTAACCTACTTGTGTGTGTGTGAGAGTGATGACTTAGGATAAATTGTAAAATTTTAGAATTGCTCCCCTTAAATACATGCTCCCCCTAAGTGAATGCTCCCCTAATAGGTAAGCTATCATATTTAATTAATCAAGTTAGTTTTTCATTTTGATAGCGGACTTTATTTATCATGGAAGATCTCCCCCTTTTGTTATTAGCAAAAGTGGGTAAGGAAGCAAAACACAGAAAAGTTTTGATTAGAAGATAAAGGCATGATCGAGCTTTTAGAGAGAATGAAATGATAAGGAGTTTTAGAATAATTTTTATAGAGATAGATCAGAGTTTTTAGCTTAAAGATGAACAATATAACATTTGCCAAGTGATCAATATTATAATGTTAGTTTTTCCCTTTATATAAGAGTTTTAAGCATAAAAAGGTAATGATTTCCAAATAACCAATCTACCCAGACAATATTTCTACACCCTAGCCCCGTACTAAGTGACGGATTTGCATGAGGAGCTGCATACATGTCGTAGGTTGGGGTGTTAGTCCCATATGCAAACATTAGAAAAAAAACTCAACCCAACACCCTTTCCCCCCAGTGCCTCGCAAGGCCCCACTGAATCCTCCCCGGTTAAGGACAAGACATGACATAGAGGTCACGTTATCTAATGTATACAACCCTACGCCCCCGCTATGGTGAGATATGCAATCATGGATAATTGTTATTGGAAACATTAATCATTTAATTCCAATGATACGTTCGTAGCCTATGGGTTTATATTTTTATTTGAATTTTTTAAAGAAAAAAGTCACAGAGCTAATTTGAAATCCATTAATAAATCAAAGTTTTAGTATTACAATATTTTCAAAGAAATAAATCAGAGTTTTTAGCATAAAAAATATTCTTATTTAAAGCAACCAATATAAAGTTTACCAAGCAAGTCTACCACTTGTTGAAAGAAAGGAATGTTAAGATTCAAGTGAGGATGCACACAAAATAAATGACTTTAAATAAGCGTGAAAGTGCAAGGTAAAACAATTATATGGTTATGATGTGGAAGACTTATCGAAATACAAGAAACATCTTATTGTAATCAATGATGATCCATAAAAAGATATTTGAGTTAAATTTCATAAAGAAGATGTTTTTGTAAATCATTGTTCAATTAAAATCTTTAAGTTTAACAATAAAGTAACCAAGCATGAAATAATGTTATCAAAAATAGATTACTACAATGTTATTTTAATTCACAATTTCAAAACATACCAAACATTGTAGAAAGCATGCTAGGTTATCTAGTGCATTTATATAGAAAGAGTATTATAGAATTTTAGCATTAGGATCCAATACTCATGAGAAGAAGTGGAAGATAATGATGTGCACAAAAGTGTATTTTTAAGAGAGTAAAAAAATAATTTAATCAAAAATACAAGACATGTGTAAAGTAAAGTGCGCAATAAAACACAAATATTTTTACTTCCACACACTTTTAAGCACAAAGAAAAATGTACAACTACTAAGGTGCTTTGCACACACAATGCTCATTAAGACTTATCAGGGTGCAGAGTAGTGCTTGGGGGATCACACAATTTTATTCTTCAATATTGATTTTTTTTTGTGATCATGTGTACTTAAGAATAAGTGGTTTTATTTTAAAAATGAAAAGTTTGCACAAGTCACTTTACTAATCTTTCCAAGGTGCTCAACCTCATAACGCTTATTAAGACTTATCAGGAGGTTCAAGTAGTGTTTGGTGGAGTTATCTTTGTCAATTTATTTCATGATTTTTTTGTACAAAGTTCTCCGATTACACTTGCTTTGCAAACCAATTGAATTATGAAAGTACAACCACTTTTCTTAATTTTTTAAGAGTGCAAGTAAAGGTAGTGTAGATAAAATACTTGTGCAAATTTTAATTCATTGTACGATTACAATACACAAGCAAGCATTCTTAGATTAAAAGCATATGTAAACTTTGCCAAAATAAGTGAGTGAATGATTATCATTATCAACCATAAAACATTTACTCATACCTAGATGCATACTAAGCTTAGTTCTACACAACTTTTACAATACAATTTTATGCACAAATGAGTAGATATATCAAAGCATGATAAAAACAATGTTCAACGTAGTTTGAAGGAATGAATTGTAACATTGTAGAAGGTCTAAATGATGGGTTAAATCATGCTTGATTTTCAATGAAGTCCATACAGTATTTTTGATATTTTGAAGAATAATTTTGATTTAAAGTTTGAACTCATAAGATTGATCTTGGACTTTGTAACGCCCTAGAATTTTTCTTAGTCTTCTAAGTAGGGTTGTGGTAACGTTGAAAGTCTAAATTTGATAGTTGTCATTGTGTGTGTTAATGGGAGAGGGCGTTACCATTTCGTCGTCGGCGGCGGCATCATCGGCCGACGAATAAATTTTAGATCGAGTCATTTATGCGGATGTATGCACATATATTCGTATCTAGAGGTTCGGGGGCAGACGTACACAAATATATATATATGTATATGTGAAGGCTTATGCTTGTATAGGTAAATTTGTGCAAATATGTATTCTTATAGGGACGTTGATATGTAGGGGGATATAAACAACTATATATACATACATACATTTGTATAAAAAAATAAGATAAAATTTTTGCGTATATATATATAAGAGTTATATATATATATAAATCAATTATAAAAGGATATATATATAATTGATCTTATAAGGGTTTTATTTAACCCTTCCACCTTTCCTGTGAAGAGCTGCCATGGATCTTCTTCCTCCCCCACTTCCCGATGGTTCAAGCTTTCTTGAGAGAGAGAGAGAGAGAGCGTCCGGCTTAGGATTTTCGCTGGTAGCGTCGGGCATCGGAGGTGAAAGTCGTCGCTAAAGCTTTGGCAGGGTTGCCGAAGGTTTGCGTATCCGGGGCTAGGGTTCCTGGCGACTCTTTCTTTCTGCTCGACGCGATCCGGCGGGTCGCCAATTAATCGGAGGCAAGGAAACTCTTCTCCCTCTCCTCCTTCATCTCCTTCCCCTCTTTTATTAACTGATCTTAGCTTGAATGGTTGGGTTGTCAACGCACTACTTGATTTATATGCTAGATCAGTTTTCCTGGTTCTGTGCTCTGCTTGCCACGTTTTCCTTCCAGGATTGTTTGATATATCTACCCATGCCCCTTCCAGATTATAAGCTCCTCTTTGTCTTCAGGTTTTGTATTAGAGATTTGATAATTTTATTTGTATTGGGGGGGCCGCTCTGGTTTTTGTCTAATAAGGAGGGGGCTACTGTTATTGTTATTTATGGGGGCTGCTCTTACCTTTGTCCACTATTTGGGGGGCTGCTCTTACCCTTGTCCATTATTTGGGGGGCAACTGAATTTGTATTATTTGGGGGCTGCTCTTACCTGTGTCCATTATTTGGGGGTTGCTGCTATGATTATGTGTGGGACTGCTACATGTTTATTCATATAATCTAGTTGGTTTTTATTTTTGGGGCTGCAATATATATTTCTGATCTATTTGGTTTTGGGGGCTGCCTTGTAGAATTTGTTGGGGGGCTGCCTTATAGAAATCTGTTTAGGTAGGGGCTGCTGTTTTAAACTCTAAAGGGGGCTGCCTTGTTATAATGTTATGTTTGGGCTGCTTTATACACATAAAGTCTAATTAGTCGTACACATATATTTCCATTCTGAAATTTTAAATTTGGGGGTTGCCGTATAAAAATCCTATTTCCGATATTCCATTCAATTATTGTTATATGACTGGTGGGCCGCCTTCGGGTTGCAAGTCTCGCTAATTCAAATTGTGTAATCGGCTCTTAGCTCAAGCTTATTCTTGTTATTTGGCCTTCAATTGATTTGGTTATATGGCCTTGGTTAAGAAAATACGGTTGTCATGTTCGGCAATTATATTTAAATGTTGGTTAACTCATAAAGTCACTCATAGTCTCACGCTAGTAGCCTAGCTGTTGAGGTCCCTATTTGCCTTTTTTCCTTCTCTTTTAATCCTTTTCCAGGTTTTGCGCCTCTTCCTCTTTAATGATTGTTTCTCCCCTTTTTCTGCAAGTGAAGTTCTGTCTGTGGTCTTCCTTGTGTTCAGATAGATTCTCTCCGAAAAGTCGTTTTCTGTGTATTCTCAGAAATCAAGTTTCTTCTTGTGCTTGTTGATTCCTGTTTATACCTTAGACTAGTTTAGAAGTCCTCTCTGTGTAGTTCCAGAATTTTCTAGCCTTTTTGTCCAGAATTTCTGTCCAGAACTCCCTGGTTTTTTGTGTAATCTGTCTTTTATTTCTGAGTATTTCAAACCCTTTCCGACTCAGTCTTCCATATAATTTTTGTGTTAACTTTCTCAGTGAAGGGTAATGCCTCCTCTTCACTGTCTTAGCAATTTGTTTGAATGTAAAGATTTCTTTTAGTGGTTGTGGGCTGCAAATAGTAGTCCTTCTCCTTAATGATTGCGTTTCTAGAAGCTTAGTTATACTAGGCTCTCTTGTGGGTTATGTCCTTCGTGTAGTTGTCGTCCCCTTGGCTTGATTTGCTGGATGATTGAAAGTCCTTCATTTCAGTCCGTTCTTCTTCCTTGTCTGCCTAACCTTTTGATTTTAGGTTAGTGGATGTTGTGTTTCCCTTTTGGGTCTTGTTTGGTGTTCTGGGGTCTTGATTCCTGCAGTCATCCCCCTTGGAATCTAGTTAGTTTCTATACATGTTTAGTTATGCTACTTGGTAGTCTGATAAGACCTCCCTAGGTCTAGAAAGGTTTGCTCGGCTTAAGATCGTGCAATTATTTCTTCTTTTATTAAGTTTCCCTTCGACTTTGACATGAAGTCTTCTAGTCAACTTGAACATAAGTCCTTCTCGTTGACTTTGATATAAGTCTGTTCCCGTCAACTTTTGTTAAGTTTTCCTGTCAACTTTTGATAAGTTTTTGTGTCGACTTCATCGCTTATTGATGAGTCCAGTTTATATAGTGATTTCCGGACTCATCTGGGCTAGGTTTCATGCATTTGCACTTCACTTTAGGCCTATATTCACTTCTATTTGATCACGTTGCCCATTTCATGGCTTAGTGCACATTTATGCCCCATATTGGTGTGATTTCATGTAATTCTGTGGTCTAGTGTATTTTTCCTGCAGGTCATGGGATCGCGTGCACACTCGGGATGGTGCGGGGCAATTTTTGGCCTAAAAAGCCACTGATCATGCGCATTCCTTTGCGCATGACCAGGCGCACGACCACTGGTCGTGCGTTAATTCCCGTCCCAGATTGAGATCGGCGCGAAGGAATGCGCACGATCATGGGCACTTCTTCGCGCACGACCATTGGTCGTGCGCCACTGACCGTGTGATTTTGTGCAGATCTGGTTATGCTACAGGTTCTTCGCGCACGATCAAAGGCATTTCTGTTGGAGCATGCGTTCCGCACTCGTCCGGTTTGAGAATAATAAATCCCGAATGTATTTGATCCTATTTTTGATTAATGGTGTGCAGATAACAGGTGCTAGAATAACATGACTTCAATTGGAGCAAAATGACATTTCCAGAAATTTGAGTTATCGGATTTCCGACAGTGCTATCGGATTTCCGACAGCTCGTTTATTTAATCTCTGCGCAACGGTTTGGAGCTATCGGATTTCCGATATCGCTATCGGATTTCCGACAGCCCATGATCTGCCAATAACGCCAGGACGTGCAGCAGTTATCACACAGTGGTTAGAAGCTATTGGATTTCTGATATCGCTATCGGATGGCGACAGCCCATGATCTTCCGATAATGCCAGAACGTGCAGCGGTTACCTTGACTATCGGATATCCGACAGTGCTATCGGATATCCGACAGCCCACGTCTCAACCACGACCTCAACATGACGCAGAAACTTCGTTTTAGCGGGACACGTGGCAGCCTCTGGAGCTATCGGATATCGGCGACAGCAGCTATCGGACGGCGACAGCTCCTTTTTATTAAAAGGGCTCAAAACTTCGTGGAATTCAATTCTTCAGATTTCTAAGCCTCCTTCCTGAGTGTTATTGTCCAGAGAGCTCCAGAGAACGAAAATCCCCATCCTTGAAGAAGAAAAGAGAGAGCGAAGCCGAAGATTGTACACGCATTCCAAAGAGACTTTCTCAAGGGCTCTTCGCTGTTTTGGTCCAGAAATTCTAAAGGGGGTTTTTTATATTGTATTTTCATTCATTCACTTTTCATTTTGTAATCGTTGGTAGAGAAATCGTCGTCTTGCGTGCAATGTCTAAGTCCTTGCGAGGCTTAGGGGAAAATCGCTTCCTTGTGTGGAGCGTCCAAGTCCTTACGTGGCTTGGTGGGAAATCGTGGCCTTGTGTGCTACGTCTAGATCTTGGGAAGATCTAGAGGATAGGCTTGGGCTTAGTCTTGGGAGAGACTAGCAATAGCCTTCCGATCCTTGGGAGAAGGATTGGTAAACCAAAATTGTAGAATTTCTTATTAACTTATTTGTGCCTTGATCTTAAGCATTGTTAAGATCATTTTTATTGTACTCAAATTTCATGATTAATATAATTATGTTTTTTTTCTTTAAATACATATTTTGTGGCATAATCTTTATCTTGGAAATTTGTGTTTTGATTTAATACTAAAATTGCATTGGTTTGAAAATATTTATAAGTAATTTTTTAGTAAAGTAAATTCTCTTTAAAAAATTACTAAGTCAAAAATTAAATTTTAGACACACCCTTATTCACCCCCCCCCCCCCTCTAAGGGCGTCATACGATCCAACAAGTGGTATCAGAGCGAGGTTACTCCAAAACGGTTTTACCACCGGGAGTAATGACGCACAACGATCACGCGTTCGTTGAGGGGCAAGGAATTAGTAGGCCACCACTTTTTACGGGCACAGACTACAATTATTGGAAAACTCGTATGCGTTGTTTTCTAATTGCGCTAGATATTGAAGTCTGGAATATGGTAGAATCTAGTTACACTTCTCCAACATTTGTTGTAGGAGATGTAACCATGGATAAGCCGAAAGACAAGTGGGATGACAACGATAAATTAAAATGTAAGAACAATGCAAAAGCCATGAATGCTTTATTTTGCGCACTAGATCGCACTGAATTTAATAGAGTTTGTGCTTGTAATTCTGCATTTGAAATTTGGAATTTATTAGAAATCACTCATGAAGGTACTTCGCAGGTAAAGGACTCAAAGCTATTTCAACTGGAATCTGAATTTGAAAGGTTCAAAATGGAGGTAGATGAAGAGGTTGATACGATGTACACACGATTCACAAAAATCGTGAACGACTCAAAGGTGCTAGGAAAGGTGTTCTCAAATGGAGATTTGGTAAGAAAAATTTTACACTTCCCCCGAAGTTCAATCCTAAAGTGACTGCAATTTCCGAGTCACATGATCTTAAGACTTTAAAATTGGAGAGCCTCATTGGGAATTTGAAAACTCATGAAGTTGAATTAAAAATTCAACAACAAGAGTATATGGAGCCAAGGAAGAAGGGATTGGCTCTAAAATCTAAGAAGGAAGAAACTAGTGATTCTGAGGAGGATGAAGAAGATGAGGAGAGCTTATTTGTTAAAAAATTTAGAAAATTTATGAAAAATCCGGAGAGAAGAAATTCGTTTAAGAAGTATTTTAAGAAGGAGACCTTTAGGAAGAAAAAAGGAAAGGAGGGCGATGAGGAGGAAGAGAGACCGCCACCGGAGTGCTATCACTCAAGAAGTTAGGACACATTCGAAGCAAGTGTCCAAAGTACTTGAAAGAACTTAAAGAAAAGAAGCACAAAGGGTCGAAGAAGGTGTTGAAGGCGGAAACCTGGGATGATACTACTTCAGAGGATGCAAGCAGTTTTGACTCAAGTAAAGAGGAGGAGGCCAACATATGCTTAATGGGAAAGAGCGTCATATATGATGATGAATGCAGTGTCCAAAGCGACACTGAGGTAACTCCTCCAACTTATGATGAATTATTTTCTGAATTTTTAAAGACTTGCAAATTTTTTGAAAAAAGTTTAAAAGATAATGATCTTCTAAAATCTGAAAATGGAATTTTACTTAAAGAAAACAGAAAATTGTTAAATGAAATTAAGACTATTGGAAAAAGGGATATTTCTTGCCAAGAGTGTGATCACTCTTTGGGAAGAATTAAAGAACTTGAAGAATCTCTTTCCAAATCTCATTCTACAATAAAAATTCTTACTAAAAAGAATGAGATTTTAGAGAGAGATCTAAAATCTTCAATTTCCAAAGTCCATGAGGGAAAGAAATCTTTTGATCGGAGATGCGTAAATCTAGTATCCGAGAATACAAAAATGAGACACCATATTCATGACTTAACACTAGCCATGAAAAAATTTGGAATGGGCCGAAGATCACTTGATATGATCTTAGGATACCAACGCCATGGATCTGGAAGGTCTGGGCTCGGATACACATCTGGAAGCTGTCGCCCGGCGATAACCACTGTCGCCGGCGACAGTGAAAATTCTAGAAAATTTACTTTTAAAAATTCTAAAATTAATGAAATATCAAATACTGCATCCTCATCCAGTAAAAGTCCAGAAAAGTTATACTCTTCTAAATACATTACTTGTGCCAAATGCAATAGATTTGGTCACACTACGGACTCTTGCTGGAAAGAAGGAAAAAGTAAAATCAAACAAATCTGGGTGCCTAAGGCTTCTACCTATACTATGGGTGGAACCACTTGGGTAACCAGATCTTTACTCACCTCTTCTTTCTAGGTGTGTTGGCAGGCTAAGGACAAAGAAGACGTGTGGTACTTGGACTCGGGTTGTTCAAAGCACATGATGGGCAATAAAGAGAAGTTCCTTAGCCTGGAGATGAAGAAAGGAGGAGTTGTTACATTCGGTGACAATGGAAAAGGAAAAATAATCGGCATCGGTGTTGTGGGTAACGAAAATTTTTCAATTTCAAATGTTTTATTTGTAGAAGGATTAAAGCATAATTTGATTTCTATTAGTCAATTATGTGATAAAGGTTTAAATGTTTTATTTGAATCTTCTACAAATTTATGCAAAATTATTAATTCCAAAACAAATGAAATTGTTTTTACCGCACCTAGATGTCATAATGTATATATGATTAAATTTTTTGATTTTTCAAATTCTACCTTAAAATGTTTTTTATCAAAAAACGATGAATTAGATTTATGGCATAGGCGACTTGGACATGCTAGTGCCAAGTTAATTACAAAACTTTCAAAAGATAAATTAATTAAAGGTTTACCTTTGTTAAATAGAAATTTATCTTTTTCACTATGTGTGCCTTGCCAAAAAGGAAAATTTTCAAAATCATCTTTCAAAAGTAAAAACATTATTTCTACCACTAGGCCACTTCAATTAATACATATGGATTTATTTGGGCCAATTGGAATTTCTAGCTTAGGAGGTAGAAAATACACATTTGTATTGATTGATGATTATTCTCGTTTTTGTTGGACTTTATTTCTAACCTCCAAATCCGATGCATTTTCAGAATTTTCAAAATTATGTATGCGTATCCAAAATGAATTTGAGTTAAAAATTAAACGCATACGATCAGATAATGGAGGAGAATTTGAAAATGAAAAGTTTATTTCTTTTTGTACGGAGTTAGGAATTAAACATGAATTTTCCGCTCCACGCACACCACAGCAAAATGGTGTAGTGGAGAGGAAAAATAGAACTCTTCAAGAGTTAGCCCGTACAATGTTATCTGAATTCAAATTACCAAAATCTTTTTGGGCTGAAGCGGTTAGCACGGCATGTTATGTAATTAATAGAGTAATGCTTCGCCCTATTTTAAAATTAACTCCATATGAATTAATATTTAGTAAAAAACCAAATGTTTCTTATTTCAAAGTTTTTGGTTGTAAATGTTTTATTTTAAATTCTAAAAATTCCTTAGGAAAATTTGATGAAAAATGTGATGAAGGTATTTTTATTGGGTATTCTTCAACTAGTAAAGCTTATAGAATTTTTAATAAAAGAACAAAAATAGTTGAAGAATCGATTCATGTTAGGTTTGATGAGTTTGCTTCATGTGTAGAAAAGAAAATTACAGGAAAAGAAGATGAACCCCTTCCATTGGTAAAAAATGATGAAGAAGAACTTGGAGAAAATGAAGAAGAAAAAGAAGAAGAAAGAGAAGAAGAAAGAGGAGAAGAAGATAGAGAAGAAGAAGAAAGAGAAGGATATGTGCCTCCAAGTGATTTGAGATTCTCAAAGGATCATCCAAAGGAGCTTATCATTGGGGATCCGCAAAAAGGGGTTAGTACTCGTTCATCACTACATGTTTTATTTTCAAACCTTTGTTTTGTTTCTGAAATAGAACCAAAACATGTTTCCACCGCTTTAAATGATGAATTTTGGTTTTTAGCTATGAATGAAGAACTTAATCAATTTGAACGTAATAAGGTTTGGAATCTTGTAGAACGACCCAAAAATCGTCCTATAGTTGGTGTTAAATGGATTTTTAAAAATAAAATGGATAATGAATCTAGAATTGTTAGAAATAAAGCCAGATTAGTTGCAAAAGGTTATGCACAAATTGAAGGGGTAGATTTTGATGAAACTTTTGCACCCGTAGCAAGATTAGAAGCGGTTAGGATATTTCTTGCATTTGCTTGCTTTAAAAGATTTAAATTATATCAAATGGATGTCAAAACCGCATTTTTAAACGGGTATATAAAAGAAGAGGTTTATGTAGAACAACCCCCTGGCTTTATAAATGAGAAATATCCAAATTATGTTTATAAATTAGATAAAGCGCTTTATGGATTAAAACAAGCGCCTCGTGCTTGGTATGATCGATTAACTCAATATTTGTTAAAGCACGATTATAAAATAGGAAGTGCTGATTCTACACTCTTCATTAAGCAAATTGATCATGATTTAGTTATTTTACAAATTTATGTTGATGATATTATTTTTGGAGCCACTAATGAAGAGTTGTGTAATGAAGTAGTACAAATTATGAAAAATGAATTTGAAATGAGCATGGTTGGAGAACTTTCATATTTTCTAGGTTTTCAAATTACTCAAAAACATGATGGTATTTTTATATGTCAAACCAAATATATTCATGATATGTTAAAAAGATTTGGATTTGAAAATCTTAAGCATGCAAACACTCCTATGAGTACTTCTCTAAAATTAGGAAAAGATGAAAGTGGTGTTTCAATTGAACAAACCCTTTATAGAAGTATGATAGGGTCTTTATTGTATTTAACCGCATCTAGACCTGATATTATGTTTGCCGTTTGTTTATGTGCTAGATTTCAAGCTAATCCTAAAGAGTCACATTTAAAAGCGGTGAAACGTATCTTTAGATATCTCATTGGAACATCAAAATTAGGATTATGGTATCCTCATAATGATTCCTTTATTTTGCATGGTTTTTTCGGATTCCGATTATGCTGGATGTTCTTTAGATAGGAAAAGCACTAGTGGCACTTGTCACTTTATCGGCCCTTCACTTATTTCATGGTCGAGTAGGAAACAGAATTCTGTTTCCCTCTCTACTACCGAGGCCGAATATATTGCACTAGGTAGTTGTTGTGCCCAAGCTCTTTGGATGTCACAAACATTAGAAGATTTTGGCATGCAACAAAGTAGTGTAGAATTAAAGTGTGACAATAAAAGTGCTATAGATTTAACTAACAATCCTGTATTACATTCTAGATCTAAGCATATAGATGTCCGACATCATTTTATAAGGGATCATATTAAGAAGGGTAATATAAAAATCAACTTTATAGGCACGGAAAATCAACTAGCAGATATATTCACTAAACCGTTACCGGATTCCCGTTTTTCTATGCTTAGGCTAGAATTGGGAATCCTAGATATTTCACAATGAATATATCACTACTTAGAACCTATAAAATTTTAATAAAAAAATCGCAAAAGACTTATACATATCAAAAGAAAAACAATCTCTTAAAATAGACATTCACCAAATCAAACATGTTCACATAGTCAAAATTATTACAATAATTTAATCATAATGTCTGATAATAGAAATGCAGAAAATTAGAAAATAATCTGGGCATTGGAGCTGTCGGATGGCGACAGTGAGCTGTCGGATGGCGATATCCTCCAGAACTCTGTTTCAGTCCGACTCCTCCTCATTCCGACTACCAGCCCCACTGCTTTCAGGAATGTCAAAATCTGATCTCCTCATGACTGTCTTCCTCCGTCGACCATGACTGACGGATTGCCGACGAGGCTCCTCCTCTGAAGGCATCTCCCATTCCGCGGCTTCCGCAGGCGTAGGCTTTAATTTAAGTCCTTTCACAAGGAACTTCATAAATTTCTGCATTCGGGTCCGATCTTTTTTCACCTCCACCTTATGTTCTTCAAATGACCTCCTATGTTCTTGGAAGTCGTCAATATGTTTATCCAACTTCGTTTGGAATGAGTCGAGTGCCTCCCGCATTGACCCTCCACGTGCTATTGGAGGCTCTCTCATTTCCATAGTCGGCGGCTTTCGTTGACTTTTCTTACCCTTAATATCCGCCGTTTGATATATCTCCGGGCAACAATCTCCAAGATAAAAATTTTGATCTATCCAAGAGTATTTCTTGTATAGGATACGTTGGATAATCGCACCCAAAGGGAGAGTGTGTGCCTTTTTCCAATCTGGATTTTTGAGGCGGTATGTATATCGCATCATAGATAAGAGGAGATCGGCCACATCACATAACTCATTCTCCACTATATAATACGTCACAAGACTAAGTTGAGCCGTAATACTGTGAGTATCACCGGACTTCAACATAATCGTATGCCTTAGTATATCTTGCACAAGACGAGCATCGTCTGTCAATGTCGTCAAAGTGGATATGAGATTTTTGGTGGAATTTCCATGCAATGACATGTTCACTAATGTCCAATCTCTCTCAAGTCTATAATTTTCCACAATATCCAAGATATTCTCACTTTCCATTAGACCAAACTCACTTCTTAAATCAAAAGGAGTGATCTCCACATAAATTTTGGATCTTACTCCTCCATTCAAATTGGTATATGCAGGATCCTCCAAATGATTATAAAAGTCTCGGACTAACACTGAAGAGAAAATATCTTGAATAATAACTGAGAGTATACCTGCCTCAGCAAGCAAAAAATAAACTCGTTCATGCCTAGGGAGATCAAATTCCACGATCTTTGAAATTCCTATTTGTGCTTTTTCAATGGCCGGGAAACTTTGATACGAAGAATGGGCGTCTCCTGATTGACCTCTTCTTGATCTCCAACTTGAAGACATATCTGCATCAGACATAACAAAAATTTTACAAAAAAAAAATGGGGAACAATTCTGGCACTGTCGGATTTCCGATACCACCTATCGGAAATCCGACAGCTAAAAATTTTTTTTTGTGCCGAAAATTTTCATTTTACAACAATCTTCCTATCCCATAATCTAAACACTTTTCACATAGCAACAAATCTTCAACATTTCTAATATTTTTGAAAAATCAAAAACTTTGGTGCAAAACACTATTCATCATCTTCTTCCTCTACCACTTCATTTTTGTTGTTCATCATCATTATTCCTCTAAAGCTGAACCTATCAACATCTAGATCTACACAAAAACAACAACACAAAAGGGAAAATCTTGTTTCAAAACACAAATACAACAAAAATACTAATTTCTCTCACAAAAGACAAGATCCACATCTCTTATACAACCAAAAATCTAAAATATCTAGATCTACTAACCCTTATACAGTTTATCTTCAAAATACTCCATGAAATTCAAGAGAAATATGAAAATCACAAAACTAATGGAGAAATTTTAACCAAAACTAAAAAAAAAACACAAATCTCACCTTAGATCTGAAGATTTCTGGCACCTGGAGCTCTAGATCTCGAAATTTCTCCCAAAACTGAAGTGAAAGTGTCGGTCAAAAGACGAAACACGTCTTTTTATATTTTCTGAGCTGTCGGATGGCGATAGCTAGCTATCGGAAATCCGACAGCTCCCAAAATTTATTTATTTTTCTCTTTCTCACTAGTTTGTTCATTCCCTGTTTCTATACATGTTAATATGAGAATTTTGTTATCTTGCATAAAGTATTCTTAATGTGTTATTATTCCTAACAATAGCTTAACACATGCTTATGATGTTCAATCTTATCATATCATTGTGATGACACTTTCATATCGTTATTAATAATTGTTTTCTCATGCCTCTAAGTATAAGAAACCTTTTATCTATGACAATGAGCACTCACAAACACTTGCTTTGGTAATACATATAAAAAAAAAATTATTTTATACATACATCATGATTGCTCGAACATAACAAAATACATTTTATAATGTCACATTCACCTTTGTTACTTTGCACTTATTCAACTTTTACCATTTATGGCATGCAAGTGAATTCGGATATCCTTAACATCTATGAATCCTCTAAAGAAACTGGGAGGCAAATTCAAATGCAAAACATTCTTTTTGCCCAACATGTTGAAAAAATAAATAAAAATTGACAAGGATCATCCACCAAGCACTACTTAGCCTCCTGATAAGTCTTAATGAGCATTGTGAGGTTAAGCACCTTGGAAAGAATTGTAAAGTGTCTTGCAAAACCAAAATGGTCCTTTTTTGTCTATTTGCAAAGTTTCTGGTTCATAAGTATGGGCTTTATGTATATTTATGTTATGTTTAACAATTCCATGATCATGTATATTTTAAATATATTCATATGTATTATTTCTCAAAGTATCACTACTACACTTCATTGTTATTTATAAATTTTCTTCTTATGAGAATTGGACCGAAACAATTCAAGTTTCTATATTGAACTGTGTCTCTCTCTGATATTTGAAATTGAATCTCATCCTGGTTGAGTTTATTTGATTCTATACTTTAAAACACATTACTAGAATGCTTAGATTCCTCTCTAAGATTACCTATCTCATTATCATATCACTTACCAAGCTTCCGCTAGTGTACTCCAACTTGTCATATATTCTTTCTCCATGACTAACATATCTCTGTAATATTCTTTCCTAGTCTGTCATCTCTATATTCATCTTTTGCTAATATCAAAGGGGGAGAAGATAATAAGAAATCAATTAAATCAATTAAATCCCTTAACACTACTAAATTAATTTAGTAAGCATATATGTAGGGGGAGTTTATATGTAGGGGGAGTTTATATGTAGGGGGAGAATGTTTTTAGACGGGACTATATTAAGGGGGAGCTCATATTAAGGGGAAGATCATGGAGATCTTAAGCTCACAACACTTGTACACACATAAGTATTTTTCACTATCTCAATAGGATTTATTCGATTTCTTTTTATAAGGATTTGTCATTATCAAAAGGGGGAGATTGTTGGAGCATGCGTTCCGCACTCGTCCGGTTTGAGAATAACAAATTCCGAATGTATTTGATCCTATTTTTGATTAATGGTGTGCAGATAACAGGTGCTAGAATAACATGACTTCAATTGGAGCAAAATGACATTTTCCAGAAATTTGAGCTATCGGATTTCCGACAGTGCTATCGGATTTCCGACAGCTCGTTTATTTAATCTCTGCGCAACGGTTTGGAGCTATCGGATTTCCGATATCGCTATCGGATTTCCGACAGCCCATGATCTGCCAATAACGCCAGGACGTGCAACAGTTATCACACAGTGGTTAGGAGCTATCGGATTTCCGATATCGCTATCGGATGGCGACAGCCCACGATCTTCCGATAATGCCAGAACGTGCAGCGGTTACCTTGACTATCGGATATCCGACAGTGCTATCGGATATCCGACAGCCCACGTCTCAACCATGACCTCAACACGACGTAGAAACTTCATTTTAGCGGGACACGTGGCAGCCTCTGGAGCTATCGGATATCGGCGACAGCAGCTATCGGACGGCGACAGCTCCTTTTTATTAAAAGGGCTCAAAACTTCGTGGAATCCAATTCTTCAGATTTCTAAGCCTCCTTCCTGAGTGTTATTTTCCAGAGAGCTCCAGAGAACGAAAATCCCCATCCTTGAAGAAGAAAAGAGAGAGCAAAGCCGAAGATTGTACACGCATTCTAAGGAGACTTTCTCAAGGGCTCTTCGCTGTTTTGGTCCAGAAATTCTAAAGGGGGTTTTTTATATTGTATTTTCATTCATTCACTTTTCATTTTGTAATCGTTGGTAGAGAAATTGTCGTCTTGCGTGCGACGTCTAAGTCCTTGCGAGGCTTAGGGGAAAATCGCTTCCTTGTGTGGAGCGTCCAAATCCTTGCGTGGCTTGGTGGGAAATCGTGGCCTTGTGTGCAACGTCTAGATCTTGGGAAGATCTAGAGGATAGGCTTGGGCTTGGTCTTGGGAGAGACTAGCAATAGCCTTCCGATCCTTGGGAGAAGGATTGGTAAACCAAAATTGTAGAATTTCTTATTAACTTATTTGTGCCTTGATCTTAAGCATTGTTAAGATCATTTTTATTGTACTCAAATTTCATGATTAATATAATTATGTTTTTTTTTTCTTTAAATACATATTTTGTGGCATAATCTTTATCTTGGAAATTTGTCTTTTGATTTAATACTAAAATTGCATTGGTTTGAAAATATTTATAAGTAATTTTTTAGTAAAGTAAATTCTCTTTAAAAAATTACTAAGTCAAAAATTAAATTTTAGACACACCCTTATTCACCCCCCCCCCCCTCTAAGGGCGTCATACGATCCAACAATTTCTTCGCGCACGACCATTGGTCGTGCGCCTGATCGTGCGCGTTGTTTAATTCTACTCCGTCTATAAATAAACATGCGCGATTTTAGGTCGGGATCCATCTCCCGACTCCGCCCAGCTGCGCCGTTTCCTGCTCCAGAGCTCCCATTTCGCCCCTCCATCGCCGCCCACCATCTGGAGGTGCTCTGAATATACTCTCCACGCCAATCTCGAGCCGGAGTATCCTCTCGGCCTCCTCCATCATTCAGAAGCTTCCAAGCTCCATTTCAACGGATTGTGCACAATATCCTTGGAGTTCTCTGGCAAGATCATGGCTGAAGGCTATTGACGAAGAAGATGGGTCAATTGGGAGGTAGTGACAGCCCTCTTCTACCCCGGACGGCAGTTGAAGACCGAGCCCGGACGAGGATTGACAACCCTAGATTTTGGTCGTGAATCTCCAATGAGTCTTCGTGCTTCGGTTGTAATCTTACCTCCTCCTTGTTATTTTTGTTGATTCTATTTGATATGTGTGGTTTTATGTTTCTTTACGAATGATGTCCATAAACCCTACATGTTATTAGTGTATTTTTTCATAGTTTTGTGGTTATCTTTGTGGTTTATGTGATTTGAGGAGCGCCCCATTCCATCCTCCATCCCGCCGTCACGTTCGTGTACCGCACTAGCAATTGCTAGTGGCGCGCTTGTCGATGAGGTGCTTGCGACCCTCATCCGTATGCCTACTCTTCCATCCGCCTAGCGAAGCGTGGCATAGCGGCCCGTGTAATCCATCCGCCTAACGAAGCAGTGCGCTCAAGGCCTGCACAGTTCGATTCCGCCATTCTCTCCACTCCATCCGCGAGCCTACTCGTCCATCCGCCTAGCGATTCGGTGCATTGCGGCCAATGTAGTTTCCATCCCGCCTGGCGAAGCAGTGCGCTCAAGGCCTGCATAGGAGTAGTCGTAGCTATTTTTATTTTGTTTTCCGCAATCCAAACCAAGCCTCCCGCAATCCATCTGACCTTAAGGACTTCAATCTCAAGTCCTCCTCAATAGTCAACTCCACCTTACTGTGTTCCTTCCGAGATCGTTACTCGGGGATTTACTCCTCGTTTTATATTACTTGAACGACCGGTACACTGCCGTTTCGTGCCGCAGTCGAGCTACCGCCTATAGCGGTGTGCGAGATTTGCGCCATTAGGTTTTTGGCGCCGTTGCCGGGGAACACAGACGTGTGAGTTTTCTGGAGAGGGAGAATCTGAGCGAGAAGCCCTTCCCTTTGTGTATTGCATCCTTTCTTTATTTGATTTCTTATTATTCCTTTTTCCTGTCCTATATTAGGTTGCTTAGTAAATTATTGTTGGGTGTAGCATTTTGCACAATAGTATTTTTACTTTGAATCATTGTATCTTCACACTATGTGGTCTTCATTCAATATCCGTTGCCGTTTTTGTGGAGATATCTCTCATGCTAGTGATAGATGTCCAAAGGGAGATAGTAGCCCTAGCACTCCCAGCCCAACATATGGAGCATCGACTTCGTCTGGTACTCCATATGGTGCGCGGAGGTCTTATGGCTATTCTGCCACACCTTTACCTTCATACCTCTTTTCGGCTTCAGCACCCGCTGTGCCAATGAGAACCGTTAGGCAGTGCTTGTTTTGTCAGAGCATGGATCATGCCCTGAAGGATTGTGCCGAGTATCTTCGCCAATTGGACGAGGATGACGAGCCGGATATCCGGATCGCCCCGACTCCTACTTCTGGCAGCACACCTTCAACATCTGGCTATGTGCCTATATCACCTTCGAGTTTTGAAGGGAATGATGTGGACACTGTCACCAGATGTGTGGCTGATCTGGGCACTGACATGACTGAGCCCATCTCCCCTGTACATCCATCTCCTAACGTAGATTTGATTCTTTGTGAGGAACCAGTGCTTGACTTTTATCCAAGCACTATTCCTCCCCCTGTTGTGCATTCTACTACATTTGTCTCTGACGACATTATTGAGGATGTTTCGCAGGATAAGGCAGGTGATTTATGTGTTGTGCCTATTCCTATGGAGGAGGATATTTTCCAAGGTGACGAGGATTCTACCTCAGCACCGGTGGAGGAAGTCCAAATCGTGGAGGAGGTCACTGATGATCCTACCGAGCCCTGCAGCATTGTCGATGATGCTGACATTATTTTACTTTCCCAATCTAATGGGAGTGAGACCGGGACCACTCCCCCGATTTCTGATTATTTTTGTCCTTCTTCTCTTTTATTTCTTGACACCCCTTCTTCATCTGAGCCTGTGCAGGTTGAGTCCTTACAGGTACCCAGGAGGACTTGGAGCTTTGTGCTCAAGTCAATGATGAGTGTATCCTTTCATGTGAGCAGGTTGATCCCTCCTCCATAAGGGAAGCCTCGTACATTGCCTTTTCCTCCTGCCGCCTCCCCGACGACACCTTGCTTGGCAAGGATTTTTTGTGTGAGATGAGTGAGGCTTATTCCTCCTCCTCATCTTACATTCTGTTTCCTCTACCTGTGCGTTGCAGGTATTATTATTCAGGTAGAGGAGTGACTGTTTTATCACCGTATCGGTACCCGTTACCGAAACGGATGAAGGAACAGTTACCTGTTCATTTTTCTTTTCATAGGCCCATTAGCTAGAACTGCACAGTAGTTGAATAAGTCGTGCTGGGAGGACAATAACCCCAGTAGTTATCTTATCTTTTTTGCATTTTATTTTTCATGTCCATCTTAATTTCAGTTTTTATTTTTAGTATATTTTTGCTTTTGTTTTGCGGAGCTCACCCACCTTGCAGGTATTCATTGCACATCTTATAAGACGGTGGTTGTGATTCTTCGTATGGTGGTGGCGCGGCCTCGGTCATTCACACGTCTTCTGGTATGCTCACTAGCTGAGCATGGGGTAACCTCTCTCCCTGTCTCTTTCTTATTTTCATTTCAATATCATGTGATGTACTTCTTAGGTTAAGTCTGGGGGAGAGCTAGTATTTGTTACCCAATGCACGTGCACACTGCATATGCATACTAGAAGCTTTTATTGATTTATTTTGTTTAGATCATTGCATCACACACCACTTGCACCCACTTGAGCGCGTGTTTAACTGTGTGCGTGCCGCGAGTTAAACTCATTTCTTGAGCAAGATTCGAGCAAATCATCGTGCTGGCTTAGGATTGTGAAACGGAGTAAAATGTTGACTCCTGCAGTGTCCTAGTCGAGTGCTCTCGTTTCATGTAGAAATTTGAGTAGATTTAATTTTTCTGTATGCTTATAGTTTTATATTTTTCTATTTGCGTCAATACTATTTATTCTACTCAAAAATGGTGAATTCGGTGTGAATCAAACGGTAGCTTAGGGATGTGTGTAGCCGGGCATTAGGTTTGCATTGCTCAAGTCGGGAGGACGGATAGTCTTTTTCGTTGGCTAAGAACTTGCCCCAAGCTATTCTCGAAGCATGGGTATAGGTTAGTTCAGTGCACGAACGTGATGTAGGCCGTCATTTTGGCCCGGTTGAGCTTTGTACCGATCCTAATGTCTTATCCTCGTTAGCCCCGTTGTGCCTACCCCTTCTTTTGATTCAGCTCCACCATTATTTCACCAAAGCCTCATAGTCGATCCTAGTCGCGCACCCAAGTCGAGCTTTAGTATTTTATATTTTCATTCAGGGTGTTGATGTGGTGAATATTTTTGTGAAAATGTGGATGTGCTTCAATGTTTAATCTGCTGATTATGTTGTGAAAAAATGAAAAGAGAAAAAGAAAATTGAAAAAAATGGATATAGAAAGAAAAAGTTTAATTGAAAATAATTTTTGATTTGTATTTGGGAGTGGGCAGTGCACACACCCATTGTTAAAAAGTAAAGTCTGGGGGTGTGGTGTACTCGCATATATTTGGGTTAGCGGATAGATTATTTTTTCTATGCTAGCTCATTTGGGTTTGGTGCGTAGCCTCCATGTTTATCCTTGTTTACCTCACTGAAACCCAAGCCCCATCTTCACCTAAAGTCCTACTGATTCGTGAGTGAGCCAAACCAGTGCTGTGGAGAGAGCGCGAATAGGCAAGCCTATGGTCACTGATATTGGTGGATTCCTTTGGAGGTTGTCCTGGGCCCCGATCTTTGGCAATGCTCACATTAGCGATTAGTTTATTTTCTCCCTACGCGTGAACGGATGATTCACCGTGATTCTATTTTTGAGTAGTAATAAATTTTTGATACGCATTTTAGAAAAGTACAAACTGTTATGCATACTTAGAAATTTCCTCTGTTATATTTTTATGCGTGCGAGCACGCGACTTCGCATGGTACTCTGTGTCGCAATTTCTCTGTTAGCTAGTTGTTTTTCTCCGTCTGCTTAGATTTTGTTTGCTCGGGACGTGCAAACAGGTAAGTCTGGGGGTGTGATGAGTCCAGTTTATATAGTGATTTCCGGACTCATCTGGGCTAGGTTTAATGCATTTGCACTTCACTTTAGGCCTATATTCACTTCTATTTGATCACGTTACCCATTTCATGGCTTAGTGCACATTTATGCCCCATCTTGGTGTGATTTCATGTAATTCTGTGGTCTAGTGTATTTTTCCTGCAGGTCCTGGGATCGCGTGCACGCTCGGGATGGTGCGGGGCAATTTTTGGCCTAAAAAGCCACTGATCGTGCGCATTCCTTCGCGCACGACCAGGCGCACGACCACTGGTCGTGCGTTAATTCCCGTCCCAGATTGAGATCGGCGTGAAGGAATGCGCACGAGCATAGGCACTTCTTCGCGCACGACCGTTGGTCGTGCGCCACTGACCGTGCGATTTTGTGCAGATCTGGCTATGCTACAGGTTCTTCGCGCACGATCAGAGGCATTTCTTCGCGCACGACCATTGGTCGTGTGCCTGATCATGCGCGTTGTTTAATTCTGCTCCGTCTATAAATAGACATGCGCGATTTTTGGTCGGGATCCATCTCCCGACTCCGCCCAGCTGCGCCGTTTCCTGCTCCAGAGCTCCCATTTCGCCCCTCCATCGCCGCCCACCATCTGGAGGTGCTCCGGACATACTCTCCACGCCAATCTCGAGCCGGGGTATCCTCTCGGCCTCCTCCATCATTCAGAAGCTTCCAAGCTCCATTTCAACGGATTGTGCACGATATCCTTGGAGTTCTCCGGCAAGATCATGGCTGAAGGCTATTGACGAAGAAGACGGGTCAATTGGGAGGTAGTGACAGCCCTCTTCTACCCCGGACGGCAGTTGAAGACCGAGCCCGGACGAGGATTGACAACCCTAGATTCCGGCCGTGAATCTCCAACGAGTCTTCGTGCTTCGGTTGTAATCTTACCTCCTCCTTGTTATTTTTGTTGATTCTATTTGATATGTGTGGTTGTATGTTTCTTTAAGAATGATGTCCATAAACCCTAAATGTTATTAGTGTATTTTTCCATAGTTTTGTGGTTATCTTTGTGGTTTATGTGATTTGAGGAGCGCCCCATTCCATCCTCTATCCCGCTGTCACGTTCGTGTGCCGCACTAGCAATTGCTAGTGGCGTGCTTGTCGACGAGGTGCTTGCGACCCTCACTCGTATGCCTACTCTTCCATCCGCCTAGCGAAGCGTGGCATAGCGGCCCGTGTAATCCATCCGCCTAACGAAGCAGTGCGCTCAAGGCCTGCACAGTTCGATTCTGCCAATCTCTCCACTCCATCCGCGAGCCTACTCGTCCATCCGCCTAGCGATTCGGTGCATTGCGGCCCGTGTAGTTTCCATCCCGCCTGGCGAAGCGGTGCGCTCAAGGCCTGCATAGGAGTAGTCGTAGCTACTTTTATTTTGTTTTCCGCAATCCAAACCAAGCCTCCCGCAATCCATCCGACCTTAAGGACTTCAATCTCAAGTCCTCCTCAATAGTCAACTCCACCTTACTGTGTTCCTTCCGAGATCGATACTCGGGGATTTACTCCTCGTTTTATATTACTTGAACGACCGGTACACTGCCGTTTCGTGCCGCAGTCGAGCTACCGCCTATAGCGGTGTGCGAGATTTGCGCCATCACTTATTCTGAATTGTTTCCACATATATTTATATGTTCTTTTGTCGGGTGTTCTCGGGTATCTTAAGCGATGTTATCAAGCATTTTAAGCCCATTGATTGAGACTTTTAGAAAAAGCTATGCATTATTCTTTGCTTTGTCCTGCATTTGGTTAGCGATCTTTTATGGTGTCTTGTCGTGCCTTATTCATCGTACTGTTACGAGAAGTTCGTTGGGAGTCAAGTTTGGACTCACCAAGTGTTTTCTTTTGACCTTTGAGTGTTGTTCTGTTGTTTGGCCTTTGTGTTAAGTTTACCTTCGTCTTGTTCCGACACCAAGCCTTGCATGGTGTCGTCTTTCTGAAATCTTCGACCTTGTTGTAAGTTGAATGTTGATATATTGATTAATTGCTGAACATGGTGCTTACTGATCCTCTCGTCTTGAGTTGTGGTTACAACTACCTGAAATCCTGTTTCCCGTCTGGCACTCCTCTGTTTGCTATGTTGGATTTATGAGCTAAGTATGCTATGTTGTCTAATTCTCCGGGATAGTTTTGGTGAGTGGTTCTTGATCTCTATGATCTTCGTGTCTAATGTTCTGAGTGTTCTCTGGGGAACTGCACTGTGGTTTATTTATATACTTATATATATACATATACTGATATATATGGTTATGCACCCATGTTCCTGGTGCTATGTGTGAGTCTGTTGAGTGTGTGAGATAAAGGTCACCGCCACAGTGCCTCTTTTGGGCTATTGGTTTGGGTGGATGGGAGCCACCGCCGCAGCACTCCTGTATGGTTTTTGGGTTGCGGGCGTTAGTGGAAGATACCACCGTCGCAGTGCCTTCTTTTGGGGTAAGCTCTTCCCTCGAGCTGATCAGTCTCAAGTTCTTATAAACATATATGCTTATATATATGTATTATGATATTATATGTATGACCATCACCTCTGAGCCGCAATGGCGGACACGTGGTGGGCTTTGATTGTTTTGGCTAATACCATCTAGTGCAGGCTTTTCCTCTTACTGATTGCACTCGTTTGAGCTGGCTCGAGTTGTTGTAAGATTATTCATGTTTACCTGCTTAGTTCTCCTTTCTGCACTCTTTTATTTCTGATTGCTGCTAATCTTGGTTTTCTTGCACCCTTTGGACTGAGGCATTCTTTTCTTATGAATGTCTCAGGTTTAGGTCTTTAGCTGCAGCAGGAGTTAGAGCGTTGTCGTTCAGTTTTCCTGTCAAGGCCCTTCCTCTCTTCTAGGTAAGGGGCAGTTCTTTAGTTGTTGCCCTCTTTTAGATGTTTTCCTTCTTTTCTATGGGCTCGTGTCAGTTGTTGACGCCCATAGCTCTAGTTTTCTTGTGCTAGTTTACTTGCTAGTGATTTTGTTGTTACTTTCAGGTTGTTTACCTACTTGCTCTCTGGGAAGCTTTATGCTAGGATGCATTAGTTACTTTATTGGTATAAAAATGTCATTATTGCATATCATGATTTTTATTAATTGTCGCATACTTTGAAGATCGTAGAAAATCCTTTCTTACTATACTAAACATAGACATGTGCATATCATTTCTGGGATGTGGATCTTCATGCTCATGTAGGCTAAAAATGAACATATTTTCCGCTGCGTATGTATAGCATTCTATTGGTGGAGTAGTGATCCACCGGACCGAGGGACGTGGTCCTAAGCTAAAAATATAAATTTTCTTTTTTTTATCTCAAACGTATATATGTCTTTTATGAATTCATCGTAACGAGTGTTTGCCTGGGCGTCTGTAGTCGTCTCCTGCAGGCGTGGCATCACAACATGTATTTTCCCCTTGCTCTGATAATATGTATTATATTCTTCGGAAAAATGCGGGTTGTGACAGTTGGTATCAGAGGGAGGTTAGCCGGGTTGCTGTGATAGTCTGGTTGCCCGGTTAACCGCCTGGTGAGAATCGTCATTCATTGCATACACACACCGAAGGGTCATCAGTATGTCTTGGCTGAAGCATGACTACACTCATAGCATGATACGAAGTATACGGGGCATATTATGTTGTATGGGATGCATAATATGTGTTTGTATATGGATCCTCATAGGTGACAACATACGACTGTTATGTAGTATGGGATGCATAACGTAGGTCGCATGCGGGTCCATTAGCTCATTTTTTTCTTTTTCGTTACATGCGATAATATGCAGTATGGGATGCATAAGATCGCATGTGTACTGTTGGAGTTTCCTAGGTGATCTCAAAGCAATCAAGCAGTTAGTCTTACTGCCAACGCAATATGAGCCTATAGTGATGCAGCACGCCCAGGGCCGACCCACCCTGGCTCGGCCAGAAGGAACATGTTCCAGTCGCACTGCCGGGCTGCAGCCCAAGCACCCCAACCCATCTCTGGCCCCACCACAGAGCCGATAGGTTGTTGAGGTCAGGGCTCGATCCCCCGACCTCCTTGATAAAGAGTCTTCAGGCAGACTCTCATCACCAACTGAGCTGCAGCTCAGTTGGTGATGAGAGTCTGCCTGAAGACTCTTTATCAAGGAGGTCGGGGGATCGAGCCCTGACCTCAACAACCTATCGGCTCTGTGGTGGGGCCGGAGACGGGTTGGGGTGCTTGGGCTGCAGCCCGGCAGTGCGACTGGAACGTGTTCCTTCTGGCCGAGCCAGGGTGGGTCGGCCCTGGGCGTGCTGCATCATATAGGGTCGCACATAAAAGCGTTTGGAGAATTTGGAGAAATTGGAGAAAGGATTGTGTTGGCCTTACTCATATTGGATATGAGTGGAGGACCAATCCTGTGACTGCTTGGCATTAACTTGAGAATGTCTCGACGGGAAATCGTTTAAAGGGTTTAAACAAATGGATTTATGATAGACAAATTCGGGTAAAGGGTTTAACCGAACTGTGTCAAATTCGGCTAAAGGGTTTAACCAAATTATGTTGATTCGACTAATGGAATTCGGCTATATCGATTCAGCTAATGTGATTAACCAAATTGTAACATAGTTGACTAAAGGGTTTAGCCGAAATATATCAGTTCGACGAAATGGTTTCGACGAAATGATATAACCGAATTTATATAGTCGAATCGGCTATAGCATATAGACGAATTCGTCGAAATGGTTTCGCCGAATCTGAGTCGAATTCGGTTATATTGATTAGTCCAATTCGGCGAATGTAAATCTGGACAAAAATGTTCTGTTTTCTCTCTGGTCTGCGGATAGCCTGATTTATGCGTTTTAGTATAAAAGGGCTTGCGATTCTAGGTTTACTTAGGACTTAATCTTTTCACGATTTTGACGAGAACGACCGACCGGAACAGTTCCGCACGAGGGCATCTCGTTCTTCCCGTCCGCCGATCGTCTTCCACCGTTGGTCGCCGCCTCCCCTGGATCGGATCTAGCAGTCCGTGGGGACGTTGAGAGCTTCCTTCTCCGACCTAGTTCTTGTACGACAAGAAGCTAGGATTCTCCTTTGCTTGTGTGGACTTCTGTAGAGGGATCGATCCATTTCGATTCTTGAAGAACTCGAAGGCAGATTTCTGGATTTCTCTTGGAACACCTAGGTTGAGTGTTGACTCAATCCCGCAAAGGTACCTTGTATTTCGATTTGCTTATTCTCTTGAATCATGAAAACTGCAAGATTTGTTTGTCTCTTTTGGGTTGTTCTTGTCTTTATTTCCGCTGCGCATATTCGATATGTCATCCTGTTAGGGGTATTGAAAACCCAACAGTGGTATCAAAGCCAGGTTGCGGTCAAGTGCGTGTAAATTGGGACATTTAGAAGCGTTCTAAATGCCCCAATTTCTTCTTGGAATATCACATTTGATGTGATTTTGTGCGGTTTCTGGTGGTGGGATTTCAAAATTTGGTCGGGGCGCTGCCCCTTGGACCCCGTTAGGGGCTCTACCCCTAAGACCCCGCGAGGGGCGCGGCCCCTTGGAACCCCGCCAGGAACGCATGTGATTGCGTTGCGATTTTCTGGTTTCAGAGGTTGTTTCTCCTTTGCAGTAACCGTCCCTCAAAATGGTTTGTGAAACCAAATGTTTAGATTATTGAATCTGACAGGAGAGACGAGCTTGTCTACTGCACAAGTGGAGTTGTTGTTCATATGTCCAATGCATGTAAATCTGGAGATTTAGAAATGTTCTAAATGCTCAGATTTAGCCCTGTTTTGTCAAAGTGTTGATAGACTATTTTTGTGCACATCTGGGATGTATCTGGAATGTGAATGTTGTAATTTTATTTTCTGATTGTGCACTGTGATTAAATGTTAATCATGATTAAAATGTTAATCAGTTGAAATAAAAATCCCTTATCTAAAATTAAGTATTCGGATGCCTTCCGATGGATGACACTCTTCCTGGCTCGATCGATGAAGTGTGGGCTTGCCAAAGCAAGGTGCATTAATCTATCTTGGTAAGGGTGCGAACGGATAATTGTGATATCCCACTGTCGACATCGGGTCTAACTTAACTAGGTTACCGCAAAGGTTGAGTTCCTAGAGGCATAGGGTTGGCGTGCTCCATATGATGGATGCGAATAAAGAGTAATTCACCAACCATACAAGAGTTGCATAATGATGCATGACAAATGTTGTCTACCTAAATAACCGCATTATGAGAGGAACGCCAAAGCAGACTCGTGGTGTTGGTGAAATATGGATCTTGTCCACTAAGAGAGTAGCTCGCATAAACTCTCCAAATCGATATCAAGGGTTATTGATTTGATTAAAATAGTGGGAGCTCTTTAATAAAAGTCCTTATTAAATATATATATATAATGTATTTTGAAATATAGTACTAAAATTTTACTTTGCAAAATTCCTTGTAGAATTTCCATGGCAAGTGGATCTCACTCCACCCTGTCCCTGAGAGCTATCCTTGAGAAGGACAAGTTCAACGGGACAAATTTCCTAGACAGGTTCAGGAACCTAAGAATTGTTCTCAGACAAGAGCGTAAGCTCTATGTCCTTGAAGAAGATCCCCCCGAGGAGCCATCCTCTACTACACCTTGTACAGATAAAGATACATATAAGAAGTATGAAGATGACTCCTTGGATGTTGAATGCCTTATGCTCGCGACCATGAACTCTAATCTTCAGAAGCAATATGAGAACATGAGTTGTTATGAGATGGTTGAGCACCTGAAGAAAATGTTTCAAGGGCAAGCTCGCCAAGAGAGGTTTGATATATCCAGGGAATTATTTCAGTGTAAGATGGGAGCTCGAGACCCAGTAGGAACTCACGTACTCAAGATGATTGGGTATATAGAGAGCCTTGAAAGACTGGGGTTTCCTTTGAGCCAAGAGTTGGCCACTGATCTGATCCTGCAATCGTTGCCGGACAGTTATGAGCAGTTTGTCTTAAATTACAACATGAATGAAATTGACAAGACACTGCCCGAGCTCCTAAGCTTGTTGAGAACTGTCGAGATCAATATGAAGAAGGCCAAGCCTGCCAGCCCCATACTGATGGTGCATAAGAGCAAGGGCAAGGCCAAGGGATTCAAGAAGACGAAGATTGGATCTAAGTCTCCTCTTGATCCCAAGTCTTCTACACTGAAAAAGAAAGGTCTGGCCAAGGAAGGGAAGTGCCACCATTGTGGTAAGGTAGGGCACTGGAGGCGGAACTGTCCCCTCTACATTGAGGATCTGCAAAAGAAGAAAGGAAGTATGACTTCCACTTCAGGTACATTCGTTATAGAAATAAACATTTCTGCTCCTTCATCCTGGGTATTGGATACCGGATGTGGTTCTCACATTTGTATAAATGTGCAGGAACTGACAAGGAGAAGAATTCTGGGTAAAGGAGAGGTAGACCTGCACGTTGGAAATGGAGCAAGAGTTGCTGCCATTGCCGTAGGATTGTATCGTCTTTCTTTTCCCACAGGGCTTGTAATAGAACTAGATAATTGTTATTATGTTCCGGCCATAACTAGAAACATTATTTCTATTTCATGTTTGGACATGATTGTTCTATTTATAAGAATGATGTTTGTTATGTCGTTGCACAAATGTTTAATGGTTTATATGTTTTGAACTTAGACCATCCGATCTATAACATAGAAAATACTAAAAGACTAAAAACAAATGATTCGAATCCTACGTACCTTTGGCATTGTCGATTAGGCCATATAAACGAGAAACGCATATCTAAACTCCATAAAGATGGACTACTGGACTCATTTGATTATGAATCATTTGAGAGATGCGAGTCATGTTTGTTGGGCAAGATGACAAAAGCTCCTTTCACTAGTTGTAATGAGAGGGCTAATGATCTCTTGGGTATAATACATAGTGATGTATGCGGACCCATGAGTTATATGGCTAGAGGTGGGTTCTACTACTTCGTTACATTTACTGATGATTTCAATAGATTCGGATATGTGTTTCTTATGAAGAACAAATCCGAGACCTTTGAAAAGTTCAAAGTGTTTAAAAATGAAGTAGAGAACCGACTGGGAAAAAGGATAAAAGCACTCTGATCTGATCGAGGTGGCGAATATCTGAGTCATGAGTTTCGTGATCATCTGAAAGAGTGTGGTATTGTATCACAGCTCACTCCGCCCAGAACACCTCAACATAATGGTGTTTCTGAGAGGAGGAATCATACCTTGTTAGACATGGTGCGATCGATGATGAGTCATGCAGATTTTCCCGTTTCATTTTGGGGTTTTGCTTTAGAGACTGCTGCTTTCACACTAAATCGAGTTCCAACGAAAATGGTTCTAAAGACACCATATGAGATATGGACTGGGAAGCGTCCTAGTATGTCGTTCATCAAGATTTGGGGCTGTGAGGCATACGTGCGACGTCAAATGCCTGACAAGCTGGAACCCAAATCGGATAAATGTTATCTCGTGGGGTATCCTAGGGAAACCAAAGGATACTACTTCTACTTACCGTCTGAGGGCAAAGTGTTTGTCGTAAGGACTGGTGTCTTTTTGGAGAAAGAGTTCTTATCCCGAAAGACTACAAAGGTAGAACATGAAGAAGTTCAAGAGCCACAAACAATGAATGAACCGGAATTGGAACCTGAGCAAGGACTACAAGAAGTTGTAGCTGGAGAGCCTGCTCAAGAAACACAAGTCCTACGTAGATCTGGTAGACCAAGATTTGATCCTGAGAGATATGGATTTCACATGACTCAAATAGGTAATGTGTTGCTTATGGATCATGATGATGAGCCTGCAACCTACCAAGAGGCTATGAATGGACCAGACTCCGAGAAGTGGCTTGACGCCATGAAATCTGAAATGGACTCCATGTACACAAACCAAGTTTGGACCTTGGTGGAACCACCTGAAGGGGTACGACCCATAGGGTGCAAGTGGGTCTTCAAGAAGAAGACCGACATGGATGGGAATGTACAGACATTCAAAGGCCTGCTGGTGGCTAAAGGTTTCAGGCAAATTCATGGTATTGACTTTGATGAAACCTTTTCCCCTGTAGCTATGGTCAAGTCCATCAGAATTATACTTGCTATTGCTGCGTATTATGACTACAAGATCTGGCAAATGGATGTTAAAACGGCTTTCCTTAATGGAAACATCCTTGAAGAAGTGTACATGACACAACCCGGGGGTTTTGAATCTCCAAATGAAGCCACTAAAATATGCAAGTTAAATCGATCCATTTATGGATTGAAACAGGCTTCTCGAAGTTGGAATCTACGTTTTGATGAGAAAATCAAAGAGTTTGGTTTCATCAAGAATGAAGATGAGCCTTGTTTTTACAAGAAGATTAGTGGGAGCATTATTGTCTTCCTGATATTGTATGTAGATGACATACTGTTGATCGGGAATGACATTCCGACCCTGCAAGTTGTTAAGAATAACCTAGGGAAGTGCTTTTCTATGAAAGACTTGGGCGAAGCGACTTATATACTTGGTATTAAGATCTATAGAGATAGATCGAAGAAGTTGCTGGGTTTGACCCAGAGTACATACATTGACAAGGTGTTGAAACGGTTCAACATGCTTGAGTCCAAGAAAGGATTCTTACCCATGTCACATGGTTTGAGTCTCTCTAAGGACCAGTGTCTGAAATCTTTGGAAGATAAGGACCGCATGAAGATGATTCCATATGCTTCGGCAATTGGATCAATCATGTATGCAATGTTATGTACTCGACCCGATGTCTCATATGCTTTAAGCATGACTAGCAGGTATCAGTTTGATCCTGTTGATGGTCACTGGATAGCTGTCAAGAATATCCTAAAGTACTTGAGAAGGACTAAGGATACATTCTTGGTGTTTGGTGGAGAGGAAGAGCTCGTTGTAAAGGGTTACACGGATGCAAGCTTCTAGACTGACAGAGATGACTCAAAGTCACAGTCAGGTTTTGTGTTTTGCCTTAATGGAGGAGTTGTAAGCTGGAAGAGTTCCAAGCAAGAGACAGTTGCTGATTCTACGACTGAGGCCGAGTATATCGATGCAGCGAATGCGGCGAAGGAGGCTGTATGGATTAGGAAATTCATCAGCGAGCTTGATGTAGTTCCTAGCATTGTTGATCCCGTAGTTCTCTACTATGACAACAACGGTGCAATTGCACAAGCCAAGGAACCTAGATCTCATTAGCACTCCAAGCACATACTTCGGCGCTTCCATCTTATTTGAGAGATTGTCGATCGAGGAGATGTGAGCATATGCGGAGTACCGACTGAAGAAAATATAGCGGATCCACTGACAAAGCCTCTTACGCAAAAGAAGCATGATGGTCATGTTAGATCAATGGGTATTAGATACCTGAATGATTATCTTTAGTGGGAGCCTTGTGGATCACATATTTGTTGGTTGTTTGTTCATTGGATGAATTGTAATATGTACTATGTATTTCATTTTATATTTATGGCAAGTTCTTTTATTATGTCATTTATATCTGTCTGATAAGATTAATTAGCATAATAAATGCCCTTAGAGTGTTTGCTTCCATAGGAATTCAAGTACGTGACTTGAATGTGAGAGCCTATGTTTATAAGAAGCTTCATTCTTAAATGGTCCCTGGTCGGAGTATCATCTTAGAAGCTAAGGGCAATGATGATATATTGAGACTAGCATGTGCGTTGACTGATGACCGGTTCTCATAGGTCATGATATTGTGATTTCAAGTCATCACATGGGTACTTGTTAGTGAACAAGTTGTACTGGATAGACCCACCATGAGACTACTTTGTGGATTGTTATATGAACGTGTCACAAGTAGGTTTCATCTGACAATGGTGTTTGTAGTTCTTTAACCTGAAGTCACAGCATTCATCAAGTGAGGAAGAACGTACTTTGATGCCATCTAAAGTCTTCCTTGAGAAAGGTTGATGATAAGGGTGGTTATTGGGTTTGTTACGATTCATTTGGGTGTTTGTGTGTGAGCAGATATGGGATTTGTCCTCCTTTATGACAGGAGTTACATCCATGGGCCCCTTGATGGAATGAGACTGAGAAAGGCATGGCCATGCTTGGTAGAGTCAATATGTGATATTGAGCTCACCAATTTTCAGACAGTCTATTCTGGATCAAGAAACTAGGATTGAACAATTATGAGGGTGACACGGTCCATGCCTCTAGTTCTATCCGGGTGTAAAGGACAAAGGGACGTGACAGCACTGGTACATTGGTTAAGACAGGCTTATTGAGTTATGAACTCTTATTGCTTGGGTAGCAATGATGTATTGCTAGATGCCGCTCATTGTCTGTGAGACTTTTGTTGATACTTTGTGATCAAGTGGGAGACATTCTCAAGTTAATGCCAAGCAGTCACAGGATTGGTCCTCCACTCATATCCAAGATGAGTAAGGACAACACAATCCTTTCTCCAATTTCTCCAAACGCTTTTATGTGCGACCCTATAGGCTCATATTGCGTTGGCAGTAAGACTAACTGCTTGATTGCTTTGAGATCACCTAGGAAACTCCAACATGTACGCCACTTATAGCATGCATTAAGGCCTTTTTAGATTGCATAGCACTGCATATACATCATAACATAGCATTTGCACATGTGCCAAGCTAAATACATACATGATGACGCTCGTACACACATGATTTGAAATAAAATTTGGCATTCACGCATTTATATTATATGCACATAAGTTGATAGGATGATGGTATATCATCTTAAGTTAAGCATAACATCATTTCATGAATTCCCAGAGCAAGGTAACAGCAAGAGCAAGTATCTACTCTTTTCTGATCTGTATCGAGTTAGGAAATTCTAGTTCCTAGCTGTTGTGTCTTAAGCTAGGTGTAGTGAGGTGTTTGTTCGTAGTTGCAGTCGATGACTCCAGAGCATAGTGCGTCGGAGTCGACTTCCCAGTTAAAGGGCGAGTCTTCGGGTGTGCGCAAGGTAAAGTGTTTGGTCCTTTAGCTGGACATCGGTCCTTCCTTGAGTGCGTTGGCTTTTTGAGCTAGGTTTTTCCTCCGATTCTTTCCGCTATGTGTGCTCGTAACCTTTTAGTTTCTGGTGGTTTTGCTTACCTCGTTTCTATTCTAGCAACCGTTATCTGTTTGCCATGTATCGAGGTTTTTCCTGTGGCGCGGGAGTTCCCTGATGTCTTCCCAGTTAATCCCCCTGGTTTTTCTGCCTGTGAGAGTTGAGGAGTTTGTTTTTTGACCTTGTGTCGGGTACCCGTCCTATTGCTAAGGCACCGTACCCTTTGGCCCCGCGTGTGTTGCGAGAGTTGCGCACTCAGTTAGATGAGTGGTTCTAGTGTGGCTTTTTCCTGGCCTAGTTCCTGGCCCTGGAGTGCTCTCGTCTTGTTCGTAAAGAAGAAAGTTAGTTCGGTGAGATTGGGTGTCGATTATCGAGAACTGATCAAGGTGACCGTCAAGAGTAGATAGTCGTTGCCTCAGATTGATGTTTTGCTTGATCAGTTGCGTGGTAGTTCGGTGTTTTCGAAGGCTGGTCTTTGTTTGGGCTTCCTTTAGTTGGGGATCCGCGTGTCATATGTTCCGCGATCTGCTTTCCGTTCTCGGCTTGGACATTTCGAGTTCTTGGTAATGTCCTTTTCCTTTTGGGTAATCTTATCTGCATCTGTTTTCCTAGCCCTTTTCGGTTAGAGTTTCTATCTAGCGAGTTTGAGCTTACCTCTCCCTTTGCTCTTTACATTCATTGTTTTCTAAGTTTTGGTTCTAAGTTTCGGGACGAAACTTTCTTCTTGGTGGGGTGACTGTAACGCCCTAGAATTTTTCTTAGTCTTCTAAGTAGGGCTGTGGTAACGTTGAAAGTCTAAATTTGATAGTTATCATTGCTTGTGTTAATGCGAGAGGGCGTTACCGTTTCATCGTCGGTGGCGGCATCCTCGGCCTACGAATAAATTTTAGATCGAGTCATTTATGCGGATGTATGCACATATATTCGTATCTAGAGGTTCGTGGGCAGACGTATACAAATATATATATATATGTATATGTGAAGGCTTATGCTTGTATAGGTAAATTTGTGTAAATAAGTATTCCTATAGGGACGTTGATTTGTAGGGGGATATAAACAACTATATATACATACATACATTTGTATAAAAAAAATAAGATAAAATTTTTGCGTATATATATATAAGTTATATATATATATCAATTATAAAAGGATATATATATAATTGATCTTATAAGGGTTTTATTTAACCCTTCCCCCTTTCCTGTGAAGAGCTACAGTGGATCTTCTTCCTCCCCCACTTCCCGATGGTTCAAGCTTTTTTGAGAGAGAGAGAGCGTCCGGCTTAGGATTTTCGTCGGTAGCGCCGGGAATCGGAGGTGAAAGCCGTCGCTAAAACTTTGGCGGGGTTGCCGAAGGTTTGCATAGTCGGGGCTAGGGATCCGGGCGACTCTTTCTTTCTGCTCGACGCGATCCGGCGGGTCGCCGGTTAATCCAAGGTAAGGAAACTCTTCTCCCTCTCCTCCTTCATCTCCTTCCCCTCTTTTATTAACTGATCTTAGCTTGAATGGTTGGGTTATCAACGCACTACTTGATTTATATGCTAGATTTTCTTTCCTGGTTCTGTGCTCTGCTTGCCTCATTTTCCTTCCAGGATTGTATGATATATCTACCCATGCCCCTTCCAGATTATAAGCTCCTCTTTGTCTTCAGGTTTTGTATTAGAGATTTTATAATTTTATTTGTATTTGGGGGGGGGGGGGGGGGGGGGGGGGGGGGGGGCTGCTCTGGTTTTTGTCTAATAAGGAGGGGGCTGCTGTTATTGTTATTTGTGGGGGTTGCTCTTACCTTTGTCCACTATTTGGGGGGCTGTTGTATTATTATTATTGGGGGTTGCTCTTACCCCTGTCCATTATTTGGGGGGCTACTGAATTTGTATTATTTGGGGGCTGCTCTTACCTGTGTCCATTATTTGGGGGTTGCTGCTATGATTATGTGGGGGACTGCTACATGTTTATTCATATAATCTAGTTGGTTTTTATTTTTGGGGCTGCAATATATATTTCTGATCTATTTGGTTTTGGGGGCTGTCTTGTAGAATCTGTTGGGGGGCTGCCTTATAGAAATTTGTTTAGGTAGGGGCTATTGTTTTAAACTCTAAAGGGGGGCTGCCTTATTATAATGTTCTGTTTGGGCTGCTTTATACACATATAGTCCAATTAGTCGTATACATATATTTCCATTCTGAAATTTTAAATTTGGGGGTTGCCGTATAAAAATCCTATTTCCGATATTCCATTCAATTATTGTTATATGACTGGTGGGCCGCCTTCGGGTTGCAAGTCTCGTTAATTCAAATTGTGGAATCGGCTCTTAGCTCAAGCTTATTCTTGTTATTTGGCCTTCAATTGATTTGGTTATATGGCCTTGGTTAAGAAAATATGGTTGTCATGTTCGACAATTATATTCAAATGTTGGTTAACTTATAAAGTCACTCATAGTCTCACGCTAGTAGTCTAGCTGTTGAGGTCCCTATTTGCCTTTTTTCCTTCTCTTTTAATACTTTTCCAGATTTTGCGCCTCTTCCTCTTTAATGATTGTTTCTCCCCTTTTTCTGCAAGTGAAGTTCTGTCTGTGGTCTTCCTTGTGTTCTGATAGATTCTCTCCGAAATGTCGTTTTCTGTGTATTCTCGGAAATCAAGTTTCTTCTTGTGCCTGTTGATTCCTGTTTATACCTTAGACTGGTTTAGAAGTCCTCTCTGTGTAGTTCCAGAATTTTCTAGCCTTTTTGTCCAGAATTTCTGTCCAGAACTCCCTGGTTTTCTGTGTAATCTGTCTTTTATTTCTGAGTATTTCAAACCCTTTCCGACTCAGTCTTCCATATAATTTTTGTGTTAACTTTCTCAGTGAAGGGTAATGCCTCCTCTTCACTGTCTTAGCAATCTGGTTGAATGTAAAGATTTCTGTTAGTGGTTGTGGGCTGCAAATAGCAGCCCTTCTCCTTAATGATTGCGTTTCTAGAAGCTTAGTTATACTGGGCTCTCTTGTGGGTTGTGTCCTTCGTGTAGTAGTCGTCCCCTTGGCTTGATTTGATGGATGATTGAAATTCCTTCATTTTAGTCTATTCTTCTTCCTTGTCTGCCTAACCTGTTGATTTTAGGTTAGTGGCTGTTGTGTTTCCCTTTTGGGTCTTGTTTGGTGTTCTGGGGTCTTGATTCCTGCAGTTCCCCTTGGAATCTGGTTAGCTTCTATACTGTTTAGTTATGCTACATGGTAGTCTGATAAGACCTCCCTAGGTCTAGAAAGGTTTGCTCGACCTAAGATCGTGCAATTATTTCTTCTTTTATTAAGTTTCCCTTCGACTTTGACATGAAGTCTTCTAGTCAACCTGAACATAAGTCCTTCTCGTTGACTTTGATATAAGTCTGTGAAAGACTTTAATTAAGGGTAGCTAATCACCTAGAGGGGGGGGGGGTGAATAGGTTTTTTTAAAAACTATTGCAGTTCTTGAATATAACCAAAATAAAACTGATCAGAGCTTTCAAGAATAAGAACACACACAGATTTTTATAGTGGTTCCCCTTATCTTGGGTAATCCACTTTCCCCCTTCTCCCCTTCTAGCAGTGTGCTAGATAGGGTTTATAGCTCCTCAGATCTCAGACCACAAACAGGTCTTACAGCTCAGATCACAACAGATCCTACAGTCTCAGATCTCACAGATCTTACAAACTCAGATCTCACAGATCCTACCTCAGCCTTTATAACTAGGCCTACAGCTCAGATTCACTCCTGAATCCTACAACTCAGATCACACCTGATCTTACAACTCAGATCCTTGACAGATCCTACACTCAGATCCTACAGGAATTTATAAAGAGAATAACAAATACTTAGACTCAGATTCTTCAGATTGTTGAGTCTTCTTGAACTGCCTGAATGATCAAACAGAAAACTTCAATAGAACAGCAGCAGCAGATGATCTTCTTGATTTGACAGGCTGTGATGACTATTCTTCTTCTTAGGAAGACAGATTCTTCCTTCTTGATCGTCTACTTTCAGAAAGATGTATCAGCACCAGATTGCTGAATGAAATCTTCAAGTCAGATTGGTTCTGAAAGAGAAGATGACTTCTTCAGATTCTTTCTCAGACTTTCCCTCAAAGTGATGGAGACGATAATGGCTTTCGAAAGATAGGAACAATCAATTTAACTACATAACCCATAGGTCATGCCTTCTATTTATAGCCTGCCATCTGCAACGTATGTTACGCTCCTCCACGTCAGCATGACGTTAAGTCTTCAACGGTCTTCAATGTCTTCTGAAGAAATAAAGGCTCAGCTAGTTGTAGAAGATATTCCTCGGTTTAAAGTATTTGTAGAAGAAGCGTTGATTACTGAGCATCTCTATCGACGCTTTTTCCATTAGGCGTCGAGCGATATGTAGACACTCGACGCTTACTCCTTAGACTGAAGCTCTCGACTCCTCCTTCTTAGGCGTTGAGCAATCATCAGTTAGTCGACGATTTTTATCTGTAGAAGTCGAGCAACATACAGGGGCTCGATGCTTCTTAACTAATCCTTCATATCTCGACTCTTCTTGTTTGCGCTGAGCTGACTGAAGTTTAGTCGACACTTCTCTTTCCATGGCGTCGAGTGATATAACTTGGCTCGACGCTTCCTAACTTGGTCTCAGAACTTCAGCGGCGACCTTGTCTATTTGAGCAGTAGACATGAGTCAACGCTTCTGGGTCACAGGCGTCGAGCGATGTATGATGTCTCGACGCTTGTGAACTTGGATGGATTCCATGAGCATTTTGCCTGACCTGATCTCCTGCACATTGATTCTAGAGAGTATATCAAATACATTCTGAGATATATCTTTGACTTAGGAGTGGACTTCTCCAAATCTAAGACATTGTGAGCAATGATCCCAACAGTCTGTTCCGGTCAACTTTTGTTAAGTTTTCCTGTCAACTTTTGATAAGTTTTTCTGTCGACTTCATCGCTTATTCTGAATTGTTTCCACATATATTTATACGTTCTTTTGTCGGGTGTTCCCGGGTATTGATGAGTCCTGATCATATATACATTTATGGACTCATCCGGGCCGTTATTTTGTCAATATCACGCACTTTAGCCTTATTATAGTCTATATTTGATAACCCATGCTAGGTGCACATTTAGGCCCACTTTGGTGTGTTTTCGTGTGTATTATCTTTAGTAGTATTCATATGTTGTTAAGTGCCACTTTCAGTGGCTAGATCTGTGTTTGTGCTGGAATAGGAGGCGTGCAAGTGTTTCCGGTGCAATTCTGCACAGGAACACTGCGCACGATCACTTGTTCTAGTGCGCACGACCACCGGTCGTGCGCCACTAATCGTGCGCACTTAACCCTTTTTCACGAGTTCTGTCTGGTGCAGTGCGCACGACCATCGACTCCAGTGCGCACGACCATCGATCGTGCGCCACTGCTCGTGCGCATTGACCATTAAATTTCTGAGTTCTGTTTGCTGTAGTGCGCACGACCATCAACTCCAGTGCGCACGACCACCGGTCGTGCGCCACTGGTCGTGTGAACATTGTATTTTATAATTTCGTCTCTTGCAGGTTCTGTCCAGGCAGTGCGCACGATCGCAGAATTCCAGTGCGCACGACCACTGGTCGTGCGCCAATGATCGTGCGCAGTATTCAATCCAGCGCCTATTTAAATGCCTGTTGCGATTTTAGGGAGGATCGATCATTCCGGGAGCGAGGTTCCTGTTCCGTACGCCGCCGACCACCGCCCTGAAACGCCCCTACTTCATCTTCCGCGCAAGGGGAAGCCTCCTCCATCCATTCCAAGCCTTCCTCCATCGTCCGTGAGTGTTCTCCATCGTCCGCAAGCCTCCAAGCAACCATTTTCGCTCTCCGCCCGGTGAGAAGAAGAAGAGACCTTGAGTCGAAGACGACGGAGTACGTAGGGAGATTGTGACAGCTCTCTACGCCGGAAGCATTGTCCGTCCGAGTCCGGAGGTAGCCCGACAACCTACCATTCCGGCCGTGAACGACCGCTAATCTTCACGGCCGGTTATTTCTTTCTTCTTTCCCTTCATTGCACTCTTTGAACCATTTACCAGATGAATATTGTGATATTTACTTTGATGAAAATGAATATTTCTTTGTTTTTCTCCATGGTTTGCTCATGATTCATTCCGTTCTCACTCACTCACTCGCACACGCACGCAAGGTGTTTGCTCCGTGTTAGCAAGAGCTAACGACGGTTGTGAAGAGGTGTTTGCGACCCTCACCCTTTCGCACTTGAGTTCACTTCATCCGCCTCACGAAGCACGGCATCGCAGCCGTTGCATCCACCTCACTTTGCGAAGCGGTGTTCTCGACCCGCATCTCTGTTGTTGTTGTTAAAATTAGGAAAACCAACCAAAAACCCCTCTTTGTGTTTGTGAAACGCTTGTGTAACAATAATCACTGCGCGGTTCGTTCACCCATCCTGCATTCCTCAAGAGACCGACATCCGGGGAATTTATTCTCCACAATTATTACTTGACAGCGACCGGTGCACTTGCCGACGCGCATCAGGTATCTTAAGTGATGTTATCAAGCATTTTAAGCCCTTTGATTGATACTTTTAGATAAAGATATGCTTTATTCTTTGAGTTGTCCTGCATTTGGTTAGCGATCTTTTATGGTGTCTTGTCGTGCCTTATTCATCGTACTGTTACGAGAAGTTCGTTGGGAGTCAAGTTTGGACTCTCCAAGTGTTTTCTTTTGACCTTTGAGTGTTGTTCTGGTGTTTGGCCTTTGTGTTAAGTTTACCTTCGTCTTGTTCCGACACCAAGCCTTGCATGGTGTCGTCTTTCTGAAATCTTCGACCTTGTTGTATGTTGAATGTTGATATATTGATTAATTACTGAACCTGGTGCTTACTGATCCTCTCGTCTTGAGTTGTGGTTACAACTACCTGAAATCTTGTTTCCCGTCTGGCACTCCTCTGTTTGCTATGTTGGATTTATGAGCTAAGTATGCTATGTTGTCTAATTCTCCGGGATAGTTTTGGTGAGTGGTTCTTGATCTTTGTGATCTTCGTGTCTAATGTTCTGAGTGTTCTGTGGGGAACTGCACTGTGGTTTATTTATATACTTATATATATATACATATTCTGATGTATATGGTTATGCACCCCTGCTCTTGGTGCTATGTGTGAGTCTGTTGAGTATGTGAGCTAAAGGTCACCGCCACAGTGCCTCTTTTGGGCTGTTGGTTTGGGTGGATGGGAGCCACCGCCGCAGCACTCCTGTATGGTTTTTGGGCTGCGGGCGTTAATGGAAGATACCACCGTCGCAGTGCCTTCTTTTGGGGGACGCTCTTCCCTCGTGCTGATCAGTCTCAAGTTCTTATAAACATATATGCTTATATATGTGTATTATGATATTATATGTATGACCATCACCTCTGAGCCGCAATGGCGGACACGTGGTGTGCTTTGATTGTTTTGGCTAATACCGTCTGGTGCAGGCTTTTCCTCTTACCGAGTGCACTCGTTTGAGCTGGCTCGAGTTGTTGTAAGATTATTCATGCTTACCTACTTAGTTCTCCTTTCTGCACTCTTTAATTCTGATTGTTGCTAATCTTGGTTTTCTTGCACCCTTTGGGCTGAGGCATTCTTTTCTTATGAATGTCTCAAGTTCAGGTCTTTAGCTGCAGCAGGAGTTAGAGCGGTGTCGTTCAGTTTTCCTGTCAAGGCCCTTCCTCTCTTCTAAGTAAGGGGCAGTTCTTTAGTTGTTGCCCTCTTTTAGATGTTTTCCTTCTTTTCTATGGGCTCGTGTCAGTTGTTGACGCCCATAGCTCTAGTTTTCTTTATCTAGTTTACTTGCTAGTGGTTTTGTTGTTACTTTCAGGTTGTTTACCTACTTGCTCTCTGGGAAGCTTTATGCTAGGATGCATTACTTACTTTATTGGTAAAAAAATGTCATTTTTGCATATCATGATTTTTATTAATTGTCGCATACTTTGAAGATCGTAGAAAATCCTTTCTTACTATACTAAACATAGACATGTGCATATCATTTCTGGGATGTGGATCTTCATGCTCATGTAGGCTAAAAATGAACCTATTTTCCGCTGCGTATGTATAGCTTTCTACTGGTGGAGTAGTGATCCACCGGACTGAGGGACGCGGTCCTAAGCTAAAAATATAAATTTTCTTTTTATCCCAAACATATATATGTCTTGTATGAATTTATCGTAACGAGTGTTTGCCTGGGCGTCTTTAATCGTCTCCTGCGGGCGTGGCATCACGACACGTATTTTCCCCTTGCTCTGATAATATGTATTATATTCTTGGGAAAAATGCGGGTTGTGACAGACTTCCCGAGGACTACCTTGTGAGGGGTTCGCCCGGTACTAGGAGATGTGATGGGATGATAGCCCAAATCTCCCTTTCGCAAGATACATGTAAGTAGAAAATATAGGTTCAAAAAAAATACTTGTTCATACTTGTTTTTGTTTTATATTTTTGTATTTGATTTTTGCATATAGAAATCAAACAAATAACCAAAGAAAGGAAGTAAGAAAAAATATTTTTTTGTAATTTTATATTTTAATTTTTCAAAAATCAATTATAGGCATAGATGCAAAAATGAGTAGTAGATATAAAATAATATATTTTAGTGATTTTTCAGAATTTAAAATTACAGAAAATCGGAGACTTGAGCTGGCGCCGGCATAATATGTCTTAGCGCCTGCGTTAGCTCACAGAGAGTGCTTATTTTAATCATATAACCTAGATTTTCTTTAATTTCACTTCTGATTTTGCTTAATTATGTTTTTGCAATGTAAGACCTGTCTAATGAAGTGAAGAGACGAGAAGAAATCACAAAAAGTTGCGGAAGTTAAAATTTTAGAACATGGCTCCATATTCAATAAACCTCTATATTCATTAAACCTTAATGCTTGAGTTTTGCACAACCATTTAAGCTTAATATTATAGGATATGCAAACAAAAAGACATGTTTGAACAAAATAGATATGTACTAATATTCTTTAGGTGGCAATGTTTTGAGATTAAGGTTATGCCAAAGTATGACAGTGTTTCAACTTATTGACCTAGAATGAAGTGAAGATTCTATTTGATTTAATCTTATTGATATCAAGATGATTCTAAGGTCTAAACTTGAAATAAATCACAATACGCACATAATACACCAACCATGGTAAACAATTATAATGTCAATTGTTATCATATAATTCATATACCTGTGATAGATATAGTTGTTTTTAGATGATTTTTTTATATGAATTATGATATATGATTTTTAGAGAATTTTATCAAAGGACATCAATACATCATGGTGGTGCATGTGGCATTACTATTTAAGACAATTAATCTTTCAATATGTCTTTTGCGATTTTCTTAATAATTTAGATAAATATCTCATAACAAATTTAGAATTTGATTCATATGGATATTATAAGATATTTATAAGCAATGAATATAAGAATAAAAGATAGGTCATCAAAATAAAATATGATTTTGAATTTTGATTAATTTGATTTATAAACTCCTTAAGTTGTAAGAGATAAAATCATATTTCCAATAACATGTAAGATGACCATTACATGATAGCTTAAAAAAATAAAAAAATAAGAAATAAAAGCATATCATGAAGTAGAAAATTGTATATTCATTTTTAATTGATTTCTACTTCATGCAAATGATTGGATACTAATGAATGAGAGATTTAGGTATCCAAAGAGGACCGGGTGTGACGGTTCCTGTGGGTACCCAAATACATCGTGTTTGCTTTTGGGGAGATATAATTGAATGGGCCCTTTTGATTTGAGTTTGTATTTCATCTTTAACTTTGGGCCGCCATTCAAAAAATGGTTTAATATTATTTTTAGTTTTCAAATTTCCATAATCATTTACTTGAATATTTGGATCAAAATGATTTTTGAATTTATAATTTGAAGAAAATTGGTTTGCATTTAATTTTAGGTTGGGAGAAACATGATTTTGTAAATAATTGTGATTTTGATATTGATTTACAAATCCTTTATGTTCCTTACTCCCATTATTAAACTTAGTTAAGATGTTCATATTCATATTCAACTTGTTTTTAGATATAGTTTGATATTGTGATTTTGTATTTACAATTTTCATAAGCAAGTTGATTTTTTATTTTAATTCATCATTCTCTATCATTAAATTATGTCTAACTTTATTATAAGCGATTGTGCTATTTTTAAGAGTGGAAACAATTGAATCAATATGATTTTGACAGTTATTTCTATATTCATCAAATGTTTCATCCATTTCTTTAATTTCAATTTTATAGTATTTGCACTTAGCACAATCAGTTTTCAAAGATGAATTTTCTAAACATAATCTTTCATTTTGTTCTTATACAAAAGTAAACTCCTTTTCAAGTTTCTTGTGTTTTTCTTTTAATTCATTATATTCTACACAAGGTGTAATGTTTTCAATTAAGGAGCCATGGATAGAACTAGATAAATTAGAATTTGATTCTTCATTAATTTTTGCATTTAAATTTTTATTTTCTAAGCGCAAATGTTTATTAGCATTTTTAAATTTCTTAATTTTGCGCTTTGTAGTTTGAAGCAATTGTAATGTAGAAATAGAAGTACAGAAAATGGGATTTGATTTCCTTACATTGCTTTCTGGAGAGGCACGATTTGAACATATAGTTTCTTTTACATCTTTTTGGCACTCCTCTTCCGAAGACAGTACTTCTTCTTCTCTTCCATTTGATGAGTGCTCCATTGATCCGTCATGAGAGGACCATTCTTGAAGACTTGTGCAAGCTTGCATATTCTCCGGTTCTTGCGATTGTTCCATGCCTATAGAAGGAGAATCATACATTTCTTCAAGAAATTTCCATACTTTGTATGCACTAGAAAAACAATATATTGATTTCAAAACTTCATTTGATAGACCACAAAATAAATAGTGTTTGGCTTTTGCATTTAGATGACATTCCTTTTTATTTGATTCATCCGCTGGTCTTACTGTTGCTAGATTCCATGATTCGATATCTAAATTTTTAATAAACCTTTACATTAGAATCTTCCACCCTTTATAATTTGTCCCTTTAAATAAAGGTGATGCTAGTGATTTTTCTTCTTCATAAAAATTTGCCCCACTAATAGAAGCGAGATCATGAGACGTCATTATTCCCGGTTTTTAAGCCGATTGGAATAAAACCGCTCTGATACCACTTGTTGGATCGGTAGGCGCCCTTAGAGGGGGGGTGAATAATGGCTTTAAAAACTTATATTATATTTTGAAATACTTGCTTATGATAAGAGATCAAAATAGTGATTTTGAATAAAGTTCTAAATTGTCTTATAATGAAGGAGAGGATAGTAAACAATTTAGAGAAATGAAGATCAAATCAATTTTATTACACAAAGATAGACATAATTATTATTAAAAAAATTGATTACAAAATTAGATTTCAATGACGCTAGAAATCAAAGCGAAATATGAAAGACTCTTTTTGTTTTCTATACCGACTCGTATCCCCACAAACCGGTTGGATTTAGCTGTTCCTTCCCCGGATACGGCCTCAAGCTGCTCTAGCCAACCCTTCCCCGGATATGGCCTCGAGCACCCCCTAGACCTAACCTAGATCTAGTCACCAACACGAGGCAAATTTCTGCCCTAAGTCCTACCCAGACCTAGTCGCCAACACGAGGCGAATTCTCTAACGGTTACAAAAGATATGAAATAAAATAACAACAAAAATATTAAAAACTCCATCTAAGAAACTTCTGAAGTCGGAGATGAACGATCGCTGTAGAATAAGCGAGGTTGAAGCCATCGCTCTTCGGATGTAGCGTGACGAAGTCCTCCTTCAGAAACTCTCTAAGCGTTTGGTGCGAGATCAACACTCGGCCATATAAGGCTTTGGAACTATGGCACAATACCTCTCTCAGGAATCAGCAAGCAAAACGAGAAGAGAAGGGTCCATTTTATAGCCTTAGAGCTAGCGCCTGCGCTAGCGCTACCACCGACGCTATCCGATATTAGGACATATTCTGCGCGGCAGAATCTTCAATCTAAGGAAACATTTCTCTCTTGCCTTCTGTGCTCCGTGCTACCGCCTGCGCTATCGGCTACCGCCAGGCGCTAGCTCCTTCTATATGTGCTCATAAAATTAGGCTAATCATCGCTAGCACCGGGCGCTAGGTGCTACTGCCAACGCTAGTGGGAATGTTGGATTTCATGGCTCAAATTTGGGGGCAACCTTCTTATGTAATCCTTGAGTCATATGGACTTTGTTTTCCTACACACTTAAACACACAAGATCAAATACACATAGGATTATTCTCAAACCTAGGAGATGCAGAAGACCATGTTCCAACAGGAACTAGTTTCGTAAATAGCTAAATCTGGGCGTCCGTTTGGTTTAGATCTTGATCGGACGACTGTGAAGGATTCGTGGGAGAACCCTAAGTAGGGCTGAGAAGGTTTCCTTTCATCATTCCTTTTCTTTTTGGGTTTTGAGGGCTTGAGAGAGGGGAGGGGTTTGGAGGAGGAAGAGATCTAGTTCCCGCCATTGTTGGAGCTTCGGAGCTCCGTTCGCTGATGCGAGACCGGCAGCGCGTAGGGGACGTCGAGGCGCTTCTTCTCCTTCATTCTTATGCAAGCTTCCCATGGCTAGGAGGAAATCTCAAAAGGTAATGACATTTCTCCTCCCGGTCTTTAGGATGCGTGCATGCGATCTCTTTTTCCTCTCTTTTTTCTGCATTTTGGCACCGGATCCATCTAGTGAGAGGGATCGGGGTCTCCTTGGTTCAAGAGGAACCATCGGGTTGATTAACTCCGTCCCCGACATGATTTGCACTAGAAATCCACTCCGTTAGTGGATTAGGAATTATGGTTGAAGCCGGATTCGCGACCGTCAGTCCGATTCGGTGATGTTGATTGACGTGCATTTTAGGGGTTTTTGCTAGAAATCCGAATACGGAGAATTCGTCGTCGTGATGCCCTTGTAGGTTCGTATGTTAACGAATGTTGGTTTTCGGGCGGGGAAAATAATATGCGTGTTATGAGGCGTGTGATGCCTAGTGATGTGCGAAGGTGTGATTTGGTCTTTGTGGTCTGCTGGCTATCCCGTGAATGTCGGAATTCATGTGTGGAGAGTGTCCTGACAAGACAAGTCCCTTCGGTGTTGGCGGCAAGAGCAAGTAAGCTATCTGACAAGCCCGATGGCATGGTGGGCCAGGCACGGTGGGTCACAGCGTGAGCTCTTGGCCTTGGGCTACGATGCCCTTTGGGGTAAGTGTTGAGTACCCCGTGGTTGTACTGTGTGCAATGTTGGCGGCAAGAACATGTGAGCTGTCTGACAAGCCCGATGGCATGGTGGGCCAGGCGCGGTGGGTCACAATGTGAGTTCTTGGCCTTGGGCTACGATGCCCTTTAGGGGAAATGTCGAGTACCCCATGGTTGTGTTGTTGATGTATGATTATGTGTTAGATTCATACGCTTTAGGGTGCCTTGGGTGAAACCCGGGTTGCATTCATATTGCATTTGTAGGCCCCTTTTATTACTTGCTCAACATAGAAATGTGGATGATGGTTGTGACACTCATGCCTGTTGTTTATGTTGCTTTTCCTTATATCCATGTGCATATGAAGTGCTGACTTGCAGGGTGATGTAGTTCCCCAGGGCCCGCTAGGACGGCCGGGAGGAGGGGTGTTGTTACACCGTTTGTGGTCAGCCATAGCTGACCCTCATTTACCGCTCTTTGTGATTTGGATGCTGGCCAATGATCGCAGGCCGGAACCAGCTTGCAGGCCAAAAAGGCCTAAAGCTTCATGAAGTGTTTACTTAGTTTTCGTGCCTTTCTGTACTTGTCTTTTGTTATTTCCGGCTTGCATGCCGAGGTAGCTTAGGGAAGCTAGTCTTCCCCCTTTTGGGATTATTTTTTTTGTGTTGAATGTTTGATGACTTGGACACTGGTTTTGTAAGGCCTTAAGGCCGGTTTTACCCTATGTAGTTATGGACAATCTCTGTGTTTCTTAGTTTTGTTTCCGCTGTGTTATCTGAGTTTGAGTTTGGTAGTTATATCATCTTTTAATATTGAAGTTGTGGCGGTTATATGATGTGGGGTCACGTCCGGACCTATATTATATAGTCATTACAGGGGAGGTGTTACAATTTGGTATTAGAGGGAGGTTTAGTATTCTTGCGAGGTCTAGTGTATTCGGATCGCGTAAAGTGGTTGTCCACATAGGAATATTGTGCGGGATCATGAGTATCCCTGCGTTCGAGTCTTGCGAATAGAACTTGATGAGTTTATTTCCGTGCTTATGCTAGGATGTTGGCGACGATGAGGGGACGTCGAGAAGGAAAGAGGAGCCTTCGAGAAGCAGTGCTACTGCTCCGGGCCTCATGAATATGGGCATGTCCCCGGCTGATTTCTGTCGCATGCTAGCGGAAGCAATGGTAGCGGCTCAAGCTGTGGCGATGCCACGGGTTCTGACGCCTGTGGTGCAAGTTACGACTCATGTTACTCCGGCAGCTACACCAGATACATCGGAGGTTGGAGTGAGGCAAGCAGAGCCTTTAGCGGAGAGAGCTTATGGGATGAGCGATCGATTTATGAAGTACTTCTTGAGTTTCCATCCTCCGACATTCAAGGGAGTTGGCAATCCAACGGATGCCGAAGATTGGCTTTCGAGGATCCAGGAACTTTTGAAGGCAGCAGAGACCCCAGCGGAGAGGCAGTCCCACTTCGAGAGCTTCATGTTAGAGGGAGATGTGAAGCTGTGGTGGGTGAATCACAGCGGTCGCCATTTCCTTGGGCGTGTTCCATCCATGGAGGAGTTCGGGAATGCCTTCCTTAAGCGTTACATTCCGTCTTCGACGAGGTTAGCACTGTAGCGGCAGTTCTTGCATTTGGTGCAGCGTGAGAAGATAGTGGATGAGTATCTGCAGGAGTTCACTCGGTTGGGTCATTATGCGGGAATGACAATGGCAGACGATGAAGAGAGGGACAATCTCTTCTATCAAGGTCTAAGAGAGAATTTAAGGCAGCCATTGATAGCCTTAAAGAACGCAGGATTTAATGAGTTGGTCGAATCCGCTTGCACATTAGAAAGCGACCTGGAGCGAACCCAGTGGCAAAAGGGTTTTGCGGCAAAGCAGGGAGAAGGAAAGCCTTCTCAGTCTCAGTCTCAGTGGAAGTTCGAGGGCAACCGATGGAAGAAGAAGCCCCGTCCTAATGAGCCTAGGGAGAGAAGTGGCGCACCTTCGGGAGATTTTCGCTCCAAAGGTCTGTTTACTTGTTTCAAGTGTGGCAAGGTGGGTCACATAAGTCGGTTTTGTACCGAGGGCGGAGCTGAGCCAAAGCCGAGGCAGGAACAATCGGTGCATTCTGGCCCTAGTGTTAGGGAGAAAGGGAAGGCGGCAGAGTCTAGTGCTTCCCAGTTCCCTCCGGTGCAGCCGAGAGCGTATAATCTTGGGCAGCAGGAAGCGATTCGTCAACCCGACGTGGTGACAGGTACGAAAATTTCAAGTTTTCATTCGTTACGGTAATGTAGTTTGCGGCCTTTTATGTTTGTTATGCACGTGGTTAGGTTTTGTGCTATTTTCGGGCTACCCCTCTCAAGTGTTGTTCGACATGGGAGCATCACACTCTTTTCTCGCGGAAAGCTTTATCTGGAGGATTGGCGCTGAGTCCGTCGAGGCAGAGGTGGAGCTGAGCGTGCACATGCCGAATGGGTCTTTCATGACCACCGTGAGGAAAGGACGCATTGTGTTGCAAATTTGCGATTGTGATTTCGAATTGGTTGCAGCGATTCTTCCACTGGACGAATTTGACGTTATCCTAGGGATGAACTGGCTTGCAGAGCAGCGAGCTAGTATCGACTGCCAGTTGAAGGTGGTAACCCTGAGAGGCAAGGGTAGAGCAGAGGTCAAGTTTGAAGGCCTAAGGGGAGTGGCTTGCTCCCTGATTTCCGCCATGCAAGTGTGGCGTGCGGTAAACCAAGGAGGCGAGGCGTTCAAAGATTTGTTGGAGACTCACTCCACAAGGTTGGTTATTGGAGATGTTCCGGTGGTGGAAGAGTTTGAGGATGTATTCCCCGAGGAGCTTCCGGGAGCACCTCCTCAGCGTGAAATCGATTTTTCGATAGAGTTGGTATCGGGTGCAAGGACGGTGTCGCGTCCTCCGTTTAGGATGGCACCGAAGGAACTGGCCAAGCTTAAGGTTCAGTTGCAAGAATTGTTAGAGCAAGGGTACATTAGGCCCAGCTCATCGCCATGGAGCGCGCCGGTATTGTTCGTAAAGAAAGAGGACGGAAGTATGCGGTTGTGCATTGACTACCGTGAGCTAAATAAGTTGACCGTCAAGAATAAATATCTGATTCCCCGAATCGATGATTTGTTTGACCAGTTAGTGGGGTCGGTGGTGTACTCCAAGTTGGACTTGAAGTCGGGGTACTACCGGTTGAAGATTCGAGAAGAGGACATTGCCAAGACAGCGTTTGGGACTCGGTATGGCCACTATGAGTTTTCGGTGATGCTGTTCGGACTGATGAACGCGCCATCTGTGTTTATGGATTTGATGAACAGGGTTTTTCGACCGTTTTTGGATTCGTTTGTGGTGGTGTTTATAGATGATATTTTGGTATATTCGAAATCGGAAGCGGAGCATGAGTCTCACTTGAGGCTAGTATTGCAGACTCTAAGGGAGAACCAGCTTTATGCTAAGTTCTCGAAGTGCGAGTTTTGGATCGAGAAGGTTGCATTTTTGGGTCACATGATCAGTGGAGATGGGGTGGAGGTAGATCCGGCGAAGATTGAAGCCATTAGAGATTGGCCTATTTTGAGAACCGTGGCGGAAGTCCAAAGTTTCCTTGGACTAGCCGGTTATTACAGAAGACTTCTCGCGGGTGGCATTGCCCCTCACCACTCTTACTCGCAAGGACCAAAAGTTCGTGTGGACGCCGAAGTGTGCCCGTGCGTTTGAGAATTTGAAGGAAAGGTTGATGTCTGCTCCGATCCTTAGTCTTCCTAGTGGGACGGAAGGATTTCAGATTTTCAGTGATGCATCAGGTTGCGGTTTGGGTTGCGTGCTGGTGCAGCACGGCAATGTGATAGCTTATGGGTCAAGGCAGTTAAAGACTCATGAGAGGAATTACCCCATCCATGATCTGGAGTTGGCGGCGGTAATCTTTGCGTTAAAATTGTGGCGGCACTACGTATACGGTGCAAAGGTGGAGATCTTCATGGATCACAAAAGCCTGAGGTATCTCCTAGACCAAAAGGATCTGAATATGCGGCAGCTTAGGTGGGTCGAGTTCCTTGGGGACTACGACGTGGAGATTTAGTGTACGCCAAGCAAAGCCAACGTGGTGGCGGATGCCTTGAGTAGGAAGTACTCCGGTCAAGGTAAATGGATTGAGGTGCATGACGAGCGTTTGGTGCGAGACTTGGAGTCTCTTGACATTGCTTGTGTGGCTAGAGGTGAGTCTAGCGTGGCTCGGTTGAACTGGATTAAAATGCAGTGTGATATAACAGATCGAATCCGAGAGGCGACTAATGCAGACGAAGAGTGCCAACGGTTGGTGTTGGAACCTCAGCAAAGCTAATATTGAATCCAAAATTGTCCCCACGCCCTCGACGCTCGATCCCAGAGGAAAGAGAGGGGGTAGTGGTCGAGCAGCTGGTTACTTGAGTCACAAATGAAGAGCTGAGTGAGGGAGAACAAGAGGGGGCTGCTAGCTTGCGGCGAGGCCATACTTCGCCCGCCGCGGTAAATGCCACTCCTACGGCGGGCTTTCCCTTTATTTAATAATCTGCATTACAGCTTGTCATTTTTAGTACATGGAAACAAAATGAATACAAGTGAGTAGCTGAGAAGTAAGCCGCGTGGGCTGTTTGCCGAGGCCGCCCAGACAGTTCGTTGAGGTTGCCCGGACAGGTCGCTGAGGTTGCCCGAATAGGTCACTGAGGTCGCCCGGACAGGTCGCCCGGACAGGTCGCTGAGGTCGCCCGGACAAGTGGCTGAGGCCGCCCAGATAGGCCGCAGCTAGGTGCGGTCTGGTTGTTTCTAGCCGCCGATTTTGCCCCCCAACATGCCTGTCCCACTGTTCATGCCGAGGGTCCTATTTATAGGCTCTGGATCGATGTCATCACCTCCGGTGAGCCGGTGACCGAATCCCTACTCGCGCGGTCTAAACGAAGGAGACCGCCACCTTGGGCGGTTTGAAAGCAGAGACCGCCACCTTGGGCGGTTTGAAAGCAGAGACCGCCCCTGCTGGGCGGCCTGAAGGCGGAGACCGCCCGCCTTGGGCGGTCTGAAGGAGGAGGCCGCCCACCTTGGGCAGTCTGAAAGAGGAGGCAGCCCGCCTTAGGCGGTATGAAAGAGCAGGCCGCCTGCTTTGGGCGGTCTGAAGGAGGAGGCCGCCCGCTTTGGGCGGTCTGAAGGAGGAGGCCGCCCGCCTTGGGCGGTCTGAAGGAGGAGGCCGCCCGACTTCGGCGGTCTGAAGGAGGAGGCCGCCCGCCTTGGGCGGTCTGAAGGAGGAGGCTGACCGCCTTGGGCGGTCTGAAGGAGGAGGCCGCCCGCTTTGGGTGGTCTGAAGGAGGAGGCCACCCGCCTTCGGCGGTCTGAAGGAGGAGGCCGCCCGCCTTCGGCGGTCTGAAGGAGGAGGCTGCCCTACTTCGGCGGTCTGAAGGAGGAGGCCACCCTACTTCGGCGGTCTGAAGGAGGAGGCCGCCTGCCTTCGGCGATCTGAAGGAGGAGGCAGCCCGCCTTCGGCAGTCTGAAGGAGGAGACCGCCCACCTTCGGCGGTCTGAAGGAGTAGGCCGCCCCTTCTTACCACTTTGGGTGTGAAAAAAGCCTTTGTGTGAGGTCTGATCCTTCCCGGGCGCGTAATCTGGAAAAATGTAGCGAAAAAGGCCTCCCAGGGGAGGATCGCCGATTTCTTGGGTCAACATAATCCCTGCACTTTTTCAAATTTCCAAGAAACTTCGAAAAAGTAGGTATTGACCCACAAAAATCGTGATCCGCTAATGGTAAACTGTCAAAAGAGTGGGAAATACAGAGAGGGAATGAGTACCTGATGCCTCTCCACAAAGGAACTAGTGAATGCTTATTCTTTCTCCTGTGAGGGAGGAGAGTCATAGCAAGTATAAAACACAATTCACAAGTACCTGAAGGGAACTTGCGAACATCGGCTCATTTTGTAATCTGAGGTAGACTAGTAATCATCTACTAGTCTCTGAGGAGAACTAGATAAGTAAAGAAAGAACGTGGCGCGAGTACCTGAACAGAACTCGTGAACACCTGCTAGTTTCTCTGCAAAAGAGAACTCGAAGCAAGTATAAAAGAGAATATAACGCGAGTCCCTGAAAAGAACTCGCGAATACCTGCTACTCTATGCGAAAGAGAACCCAAAGCAGGTATAAAAGAGAAAATAACGCGAGTACCTGAAAAGAACTTGCGAACACCTGCTAATCTCTGCAAAAGAGAACTCAAGGCAGGTATAAAATATAACGTGAGTACCTGCAAAGAACTCGCGAACTCCTGTTAATCTCTACAAAAGAGAACTCAAAGCAGGTATAAAAGAAACTATAACGCGAGTACCTGAAGAGAACTCGCGGACACTTGCTAATCTCTGTAAAAGATAACTTAAAGCAGATACATAATATAACGCGAGTACCTTAAGAGACCTCGCGAACACCTACTAATCTCTACAAAAGAGAATTCAAAGCAGGTATAAAACATAACGCGAGTACATGAAGAGAACTCGCGAACACCCGCTAATCTCTGCAAAAAAGAACTCAAAACAGGTATAAAATATAACGCGAGTACCTGAAGAGACCTTGCGAACACTTACTAATCTCTACAAAAGAGAATTCAAAGCAGGTATAAAACATAACGCGACTACCTGAAGAGAACTCGCGAACACCCGCTAATCTCTACAAAAGAGAACTCAAAGCAGGTATAAAACATAACCCGGGTACCTGAAGAGAACTCGCGAACACCTGCTAATCTCTGCAAAAGAGAACTCAAAGCAGGTATAAAACATAACGCGAGTACCTGAAGAGACCTCGTGAACACCTGCTAATCTCTGCAAAAGAGAACTCAAAGTAGGTATAAAATAAAATATAATGCGAGTACCTGAAGAGACCTCGCGAACACCTGTTAATCTCTGCAAAAGAGAACTCAAAGCATGTATAAAACATAACGCGAGTACCTAAAGAGAACTCGCGAACACCTGCTAATCTCTGCAAAAGATAACTCAAAGCAGGTATAAAACATAACGCGAGTACCTGAAGAGACCTCGCGAACACCTGCTAATCTCTGCAAAAGAGAATTCAAAGTAGGTATAAAGCATAACGCGAGTACCTGAAGAGACCTCGCGAACACCGGCTAATCTCTGCAAAAGAGAACTCAAAGCAGGTATAAAACATAACGCGAGTACCTGAAGAAAACTCGCGAACACCTGCTAATCTCTGCAAAAGAGAACTCAAAGCAGGTATAAAACATAACCCGAGTACCTGAAGAGAACTCGCGAACACATGCTAATCTCTGCAAAAAAGAACTCAAAGCAGGTATAAAATATAGCGCGAGTACCTGAAGAGACCTCGCGAACACCTGTTAATCTCTACATTAGAGAATTCAAAGCAGGTTTAAAACATAACACGAGTACCTGAAGAGACCTCGCGAACACCTGTTAATCTCTGCAAAAGAGAACTCAAAGCAGGTATAAAACATAACGCGAGTACCTGAAGAGAACTCGCGAACACCTGCTAATCTCTGCAAAAGAGAATTCAAAGCAGGTATAAAACATAACGCGAGTACTTGAAGAGAACTCGCGAACACCTGCTAATCTCTCTAAAAGAAAACTCAAAGCAGGTATAAAATATAACCCGAGTACCTGAAGAGACCTCGCGAACACCTGCTAATCTCTACAAAAGAGAATTCAAAGCAGGTATAAAACATAGCGCGAGTACCTGAAGAGAACTCACGAACACCCGCTAATCTCTGCAAAAGAGAACTTAAAGAAGGTATAAAATATAACGCGAGTACCTGAAGAGACCTCGCGAACACCTGCTAATCTCTACAAAAGAGAATTCAAAGAAGGTATAAAACCTAACGCGAGTACTTGAAGAGAACTCGCGAACACCCGCTAATCTCTGCAAAAGAGAACTCAAAGCAGGTATAAAACATAACGCGAGTACTTGAAGCGAACTCGCGAACACCTGCTAATCTCTGCAAAAGAGAACTCAAAGCAGGTATATAAAACATAACGCGAGTACCTGAAGAGACCTCGCGAACACCTGCTAATCTCTGCAAAAGAGAACTCAAAGCAGGTATAAAACATAACGCGAGTACCTGAAGAGAACTCGCGAACACCTGCTAATCTCTGCAAAAGCGAATTCAAAGCAGGTATAAAACATAACGCGAGTACCTGAAGAGAACTCGCGAACACCTGCTAATCTCTGCAAAAGAGAACTCAAAGCAGGTATAAAACATAACGCGGGTACCTGAAGAGACCTAGCGAACACCTGCTAATCTCTGCAAAAGAGAATTCAAAGTAGGTATAAAGCATAACGCGAGTACCTAAAGAGACCTCGCGAACACCCGCTAATATCTGCAAAAGAGACCTCAAAGCAGGTATAAAACATAACGCGAGTACCTGAAGAAAACTCGCGAACACCTGCTAATCTCTGCAAAAGAGAACTCAAAGCAGGTATAAAACATAACCCGAGTACCTGAAGAGAACTCGCGAACACCTACCAATCTCTGCAAAAGAGAACTCAAAGCAGGTATAAAATATAACACGAGTACCTGAAGAGACCTCGCGAACACCTGTTAATCTCTACAAAAGAGAATTCAAAGCAGGTATAAAATATAACGCGAGTACCTGAAGAGACCTCGCGAACACTTGCTAATCTCTGCAAAAGAAAACTCAAAGCAGGAATAAAACATAATGCGAGTACCTGAAGAGACCTCGCGAACACCTGCTAATCTCTGCAAAAGAGAATTCAAAGCAGGTATAAAACATAACGCGAGTACCTGAAGAGAACTCGCGAACACCTGCTAATATCTGCAAAAGAGTACTTAAAGCAGGTATAAAATATAACCCGAGTACCTGAAGAGACCTCGCGAACACCTGCTAATCTCTACAAAAGAGAATTCAAAGCAGGTATAAAACATAGCACGAGTACCTGAAGAGAACTCGCGAACACCCGCTAATCTCTGCAAAAGAGAACTCAAAGCAGGTATAAAATATAACGCGAGTACCTGAAGAGACCTCACAAACACCTGCTAATCTCTACAAAAGAGAATTCAAAGAAGGTATACAACCTAACGCGAGTACCTGAAGAAAACTCGCGAACACTCGCTAATCTCTGCAAAAGAGATCTCAAAGCAGGTATAAAACATAACGCGAGTACTTGAAGAGAACTCGCGAACACCTGCTAATCTCTGCAAAAGAGAACTCAAAGCAGGTATATAAAACATAACGCGAGTACCAGAAGAGACCTCGCGAACACCTGCTAATCTCTGGAAAAGAGAACTCAAAGCTGGTATAAAATATAATGCGAGTACCTGAAGAGAACTCGCGAACACCTGCTAATCTTTACAAAAGAGAATTCAAAGCAGGTATAAAACATAACGCGAGTAACTGAAGAGAACTCGCGAACACCTGCTAGTCTCTGCAAAAGAGAACTCAAAGCAGGTATAAAACATAACGCGAGTACCTGAAGAGACCTCGCGAACACCTGCTAATCTCTGCAAAAGAGAATTCAAAGCAGGTATAAAGCATAACGCGAGTACCTGAAGAGACCTTGCGAACACCCGCTAATCTCTGCAAAAGAGAACTCAAAGCAGGTATAAAACATAACGCTAGTACCTGAAGAAAACTCACGAACACCTGCTAATCTCTGCAAAAGAGAACTTAAAGCAGGTATAAAACATAACCCGAGTACCTGAAGAGAACTCGCGAACACCTGCTAATCTCTGAAAAAGAGAACTCAAAGCAGGTATAAAATATAACGTGAGTACCTGAAGAGACCACGCGAACACCTGTTAATCTCTACAAAAGAGAATTCAAAGCAGGTATAAAACATAATGCGAGTACCTGAAGAGACCTCGCGAACACCTGCTAATCTCTGCAAAAGAGAACTCAAAGCAGGTATAAAACATAACGCGAGTACCTGAAGAGAACTCGCGAACACCTGCTAATCTCTACAAAAGAGAACTCAAAGCAGGTATAAAATATAACGTGAATACCTGAAGAGACCTCGCGAACACCTGCTAATCTCTACAAAAGAGAATTCAAGGCAGGTATAAAACATAACGCGAGTACCTGAAGAGAACTCGCGAACACCCGCTAAACTCTTCAAAAGAGAACTCAAAGCAGGTATAAAATATAACGTGAGTACCTGAAGAGACCTCGCGTACACCTGCTAATCTCTACAAAAGAGAATTCAAAGAAGGTATGAAACCTAACGTGGGTACCTGAAGAGAACTCGCGAACACCCGCTAATCTCTGCAAAAGAGAACTCAAAGTAGGTATAAAATATAACGCGAGTACCTGAAGAGAACTCGCGAACACCTGCTAATCTCTGCAAAAGTGAACTCAAAGTAGGTATATAAAATATAACGTGAGTACCTGAAGAGAACTCGCGAACACCTGCTAATCTCTACAAAAGAGAATTCAAAGCAGGTATAAAACATAACGCGAGTACTTGAAGAGAACTCGCGAACACCTGCTAATCTCTGCAAAAGAGAACTCAAAGCAGGTATATAAAACATAACCCGAGTACTTGAAGAGACCTCGCGAACACCTGCTAATCTCTGCAAAAGAGAACTCAAAGCAGGTATAAAACATAACGCGAGTACCTGAAGAGAACTCGCAAACACTGATGGCGCAAATCTCGTACACCCCCAGACTTAGGCACGAAGTGCTTACCCCCAACAACAAAGTGCGCAATTGCACACAAAAATGGGCCCAAAGAGTGCACTTTGTGAAGAAATGTGTTCAAGTGAAGTTTAAGCGATAATGAACTAAAAGTGAAGTGCAAATGCATGAAAACTAGCCCAGATGAGTCCAAATATGTGTATATAAATGGGACTCATCACACCCCCAGACTTAGGCGGTAGCTCGACTGCGACACGAAACGGCAGTGTACCGATCGTTCAAGTAATATAAAACGAGGAGTAATCCCCGAGTATCGAATCTCTCAAGGAACACAGTAAGGTGGAGTTAACGTTCGAGGAAGGACTTGAGATTGAAGTCCTTTACGTCGGATGGATGTGGAAACGGGGGATTTGGATTGTGAAAAATAAAAAGAAAATACTACACTACTCCTATGCAATGCTGATATGCAATGCTTCGCTTGGCGGGATGGAGACTAGGCAGGCCTTGAGCGCACTGCGTCGCAAGGGCGGATGGACGAGTAGGCAAACGGAGTAAGGGTCGTAAGCACCTCTTCGACAAGCACGCCACTAGCAATTGCTAGTGCGGCAACGAACGCAATGGCGGGGTGGATGATGGAATGGGGCACACCTCAAGCAACATAAACCATAAAATAATTTCACATAGACATGAAATATAGAAATACAAACAAGTTTATGCACTCTACTTCATCATAATAATGAGATATACACATCTACACATCAATAAGAGAAGTACAAGGCAAGAAATCGACCGAATCTGAAGTCTTGTTGAAGATTCACGGTTGCAATCGCTGGGTTGTCAATCCGCGTCCAAGCTCGGTCAGCAACTGCGTCCGGGGTAGAGAGAGCTGTCACTACTCTCCAATGGACCCGTCTTCTTCGTCTCACGATCCGGTGGAGGTTGCAAGCTTCCTCTTGCTTGAAGGTGATGGCGTCTAGATCTCTCTTGAAGCCCTAGGATGAAGGAGGAGGCCTAAGGCACGAAACCCTGGTGGAAATGGCGGAATCACACTGCTGTACGGCGCGTACGGGCGTCTCTCTCGTTTAGGTCGAAACTGCAGCTTTTATAGAAAATCGTCAGAAAATTGGTCGTGCACGGTCGAACGCACGACCGTGCGTCAATCGTGCGATAATTAAGCTCAGCAGGCGTGCAGGGGAAGAAGACATTCCGCCCGTGCGATTTGTTCACGCACGACCAACGCCGCCCGTGCGCTAAGACGCACGGGTAAATTCCGATGCTCTGGAATCAGCAAGACACAGGTCGACCGTGCATTTTGGTCACGCACGGGCGAATCCGCTCGTGCGTCAAAACGCACGAGTAAACTCCGATGCTCCATTTTCCTGCCCAGACACGAACGCACGACCGCACAGACCGTGCGTCAAGGAAAACGCACGATCGAGCGATATGCACAGAAATTACATTGGGGAAAACGGGGCGATCAGGTCACCTGCATACACGGCACACAAGCTGGAAATACACGTCCAGCAGCACAGAGATACAGAAAATACAATGGGGAGCATGAAGTGCTTACCCCCAACAACAAAGTGCGCAATTGCACACAAAAATGGGCCCAAAGAGTGCACTTTGTGAAGAAATGTGTTCAGGTGAAGTTTAAGCGATAATGAACTAAAAGTGAAGTGCAAATGCATGAAAACTAGCCCAGATGAGTCCAAATATGTGTATATAAATGGGACTCATCACACCCCCAGACTTACTCGTTTGCTCGTCCCGAGCAAACTATCTCCCATGTGAAGTAGAAAAATCATAAGATGGCAAAGTAATTGAATATGCGAAGTACAATGCGAAGTCGCTTACACGCGCGTGTTGAAATTTTAGTAGAAAAACCTTTTAAACATGCGAAATAGATTTGAATTTTCTAGATTGGGTTTCTACTTATTATTGCTACTCATAATTTGAATCGTGGTGAATCCTTCAATCACGCGTAGGGTGAAAGTAGCTCGATCACTAAGTGGAATATTGCCAGAGATCGAGGATCGGGACAAACTCCAAAGAAATCCATCAATGACGATGGCCATAAGCTTGCCCGTTCACACTCTCTCTACGGCACTAGTTACGTTCAGAGTGCGAATCAATAGGACTTTTAGGTTATGATTTAGGCTTAGGCTACGGTGCGGTAGACAATGATAAACGTGGGGGCTTAGCACACCTAACACAAATGAGCTCGCAATAAAAACACTATCCGGCAATAATGAAAAATGTGTACACCACACCCCCGGACTTAAAGATGAAACTATGGGGTGTGTACACCACCTATTCCCAAATACATTGCTTTACACTTTTTTTTCATTTCTTTTCACATTTTTTTTTCTTTTCTCCTTTTTTTTAAATTATAACTTTGCACATATAATAACAAACACAGCTATATTTTCAATAACGCATTCTCACCACAACCACAAATATACACAGCATCAACACCCAACTTTTAAATGCACAAATTCTCAGAATTTGGTGTGCGATTAGGATAGTCATTTTGGCTTTGGTGAATTGAAGGTGGAGCTGAATGAAATGGTAGGGATTAGGCACAAAGGGGCTAAGCAAGGATAGAGCGTTTAGGAATGGTGCAAAGGCTCAACCGGGTCAAAGAATGGCCTATATCATGCTCGCACAAATGAAATAACTTATACCCATGCTTCGAGAGTCGCTAGGGGCAAGTTCTTAGCCACCGAGAAAGAATACCCTTCCTCCTGACTCGAGCAATACATCACTAGCGATCGTCTACACACGCACCTACACTATCGTCGGATTCAACTGGATTCACGAAATACGAGTAGAATAAACAGTATTCACGCAATTGGAAAATTATAAAACTAAATGCATGAGAAAAAGCTAATTCTACAAGAATTTCAACACGAGACGCGAGCACTCGACTAGGAGCACTGCTAGAGTCAACATGTTACTCCGCCACTCAATCCTATGCCAGCATCATGATCTTTCAATCACACAGAAAAATAATATTTACCCAAGACGCATAGACAAATAAGCGCGTGCTCAAGTGGATGTTATGATGTGCTGTGAAGATGAACAATACAAAATAAATGAGATTAATATACTTCTAGTATGCAAATGATATGTGCACGTGCAGTGGGTAACACATAGCGGCTCTCCCCCAGACTTAATCTAAACAATCCAACAAAAGATATGGCCATGAAATTCAAAATGAAGCTAAGGGAAGAGAGTACCCAATGCTCAGCAAGTGAGCATACCAGAAGGCGCGTGTAAACCAAGAAAAAGCTGCAGCATCCGCCAGAAGAATGACCTGCAGGGGTCAGCTTCGCAAAAACAAAAGAAAATACACAAACTATAAAGTAAAACTAACTAAACAAACTAGATAAACTGAAATTGCAAGAAAAGTAAGATAACTACTGGGGTTATTGTCTTCCCAGCACGACTTATTCAAATTTAAACAGTTCTAGCTAATGGGTCTATGAAAAGAAAAGTGCACAGGTAACTGTTCTAATTTGCTTGTCGGTAGCGGGTACCGATACGGCAATAGAACAGTCGTGCCTCTACCCAAATATAAATAATACCTGCTCGTCATAGGTAGAGGGAATAAAAAGTAAGAAGAGGAGGAATCCTCACTCAACTCACCAAAACTATCCTTGCCCAGCAAGGTATCATCTCCAGGGAGGTAGCAGGAGGAGAAGGCAATGAGTGGAGCTTCCTCTACGGAGGGGGGATCAACCTCCTCACATAGGAGGATGCTCTCATCGTTGACTTGAGCATCATGCTCCAAGTCCTCCTTGGGTACCTGTGAAGACTCAACCTGCACAGGCTCAGATGAAGAAGGGGGATCAAGAAACAAACAAGAAGAATGACTTAAATAAAAATCAAGCGGGGGAGTGGTCCCGGTCTCACTCCCATCAGATTGGGAAAGTAAAATAATGTTGGCATTGTCATCAATGCCACAAGATTCGGCGGGATCGACAGTGGCCAAGCTAAGGATTTGGACTTCCTCCACCAGTGCTGAGGAAAGCTCCTCTTCACCTAAAAGGTTGTCCTCATCCATGGGAGCAGGCACACTTAGATCGCCAGCCTCATCCTGCGACACATCCTCAACAATGTCGTCAGAAACGAATGTAGTAGAATGCACAAAAGGGGGAGGAATAGTGCTTGGATAAAAGTCAAGCACTGGTTCCTCACAAATAATCAAATTTACGCTAGGAGATGGATGTACAAGGGAGATGGGCTCAGTCATGTCAGTGCCCAGATCAGCCACACATTTGGTGACCGTGTCCACATCATACCCTTTATAAGATGAAGGTAATATGGCCACATAACCAGATGTTGAGGGTTTGCTGCCAGAAATAGGAGTCGGAACGATCCGGATATCCGGCTCGTCATCCTCATCCAATTGGCGAAGATACTCGGCACAGTCCTTCAAGGCATGATCCATGCTCTGACAAAACAAGCACTGCCTTATAGGCTTCTTTGGCACAGCGGGTGCTGAAGCCGAAAAGAAGATTGACGGTAAAGGCGTAGCAGAATAGCCATAGGACTTCCGCGCAGCATATGGAGTGCTAGACGAAGTCGGTGCTCCATATGTTGGGACAGGAGTGCTAGGGCTACTATCTCCCTTAGGACATCTATCACTAGCATGAGAGATATCTCCACAGCATCGGCAACGAATATTAAATGACGCCCAAATAGTGTGAAGATAAAATGATTCAAAATAAAGAGAACTATTGTGCAAAATACTACATCTAACAATAAATTACTAAGCAACCAAATTTTAAAACAAGAAAATGGAATACGAAGAAATAAAACAAAAGGATGCGATAAACAAATGGAAGGGCTTCTCACTCAGATTCTCCCTCTCCAGAAAACTCACACGACTTTGTTCCCCAGCAACGGCGCCAAAAACTTGATGGCGCAAATATCGCACACCGCTATAGGCAGTAGCTCGACTGCGACATGAAACGGCAATGTACCGATCGTTCAAGTAATATAAAATGAGGAGTAATCCCCGAGTATCGAATCTCTCAAGGAACACAGTAAGGTGGAGTTAACGTTCGAGGAAGGACTTGAGATTGAAGTCCTTTACGTCGGATGGATGTGGAAACGGGGGATTTGGATTGTGAAAAATAAAAAGAAAATACAACACTACTCCTATGCAATGCCACTATGCAATGCTTCGCTTGGCGGGATGGAGACTAGGCAGGCCATGAGCGCACTGCGTCGCAAGGGTGGATGGACGAGTAGGCAAACAGAGTGAGGGTCGTAAGCACCTCTTCGACAAGCACGCCACTAGCAATTGCTAGTGCGGCAACGAACGCAATGGCGGGGTGGATGATGGAATGGGCGCACCTCAAGCAACATAAACCATAAAATAATTTCACATAGACATGAAATATAGAAATACAAACAAGTTTATGCACTCTACTTCATCATAATAATGAGATCTACACATCTACACATCAATAAGAGAAGTACAAGGCAAGAAATCGACCGAATCCGAAGTCTTGTTGAAGATTCACGGTTGGAATCGCTGGGTTTTCAATCCGCGTCCAAGCTCGGTCAGCAACTGCGTCCGGGGTAGAGAGAGCTGTCACTACTCTCCAATGGACCCGCCTTCTTCGTCTCACGATCCGGTGGAGGTTGCAAGCTTCCTTTTGCTTGAAGGTGATGGCGTCTAGATCTCTCTTGAAGCCCTAGGATGAAGGAGGAGGCCTAAGGGACGAAACCCTGGTGGAAAATGGCAGAATCGCACTGCTGTACGGCGCGTACGGGCGTCTCTCTCGTTTAGGTCGAAACTGCACCATTTATAGAAAATCGTCAGAAAATTGGTCGCGCACGGTCGAACGCACGACCGTGCGTCGACTGTGCAATACTTAAGCTCAGCAGGCGTGCAGGGGAAGAAGACATTCCGCCCGTACGATTTGTTCACGCACGACCAACGCCGCCCGTGCGCTAAGACGCACGGGTAAATTCCGATGCTCTGAAATCACCAAGACACAGGTCGACCGTGCGTTTTGGTCACGCACGGGCGAATCCGCCCGTGCGTCAAAACGCACGAGTAAACTGCGATGCTCCGTTTTCCTTCCCAGACACAAACGCACGACCGCACAGACCGTGCGTCAAGGAAAACGCACGACCGTGCGATATGCACAGAAATTACATTGGGGAAAACGGGGCGATCAGGTCACCTGTATACACGGCACACAAGCTGGGAATACATTCCAGCAGCACAGAGATACAGAAAATACAATGGGGAGCACGAAGTGCTTACCCCCAACAACAAAGTGCGCAATTGCACACAAAAATGGGCCCAAAGAGTGCACTTTGTGAAGAAATGTGTTCAAGTGAAGTTTAAGCGATAATGAACTAAAAGTGAAGTGCAAATGCATGAAAACTAGCCCAGATGAGTCCAAATATGTGTATATAAATGGGACTCATCAAACACCTGCTAATCTCTGCAAAAGAGAATTCAAAGCAGGTATAAAACATAACGCGAGTACCTGAAGAGAACTCGCGAACACCTGCTAATCTCTGCAAAAGAGAACTCAAAGCAGGTATAAAACATAACGTGAGTACCTGAAGAGACCTCGCGAACACCTGCTAATCTCTGCAAAAGAGAATTCAAAGTAGGTATTAAGCATAACGCGAGTATCTGAAGAGACCTCGCAAACACCCGCTAATCTCTGCAAAAGAGAACTCAAAGCAGGTATAAAACATAACGCGAGTACCTGAAGAAAACTCGCGAACACCTGCTCATCTCTGCAAAAGAGAATTCAAAGCAGGTATAAAACATGACGCGAGTACCTGAATAGAACTCGCGAACACCTGCTAATCTCTGCAAAAGAGAACTCAAAGCAGGTATAAAATATAACCCGAGTACCTGAAGAGACCTCGCGAACACCTGCTAATCTCTACAAAAGAGAATTCAAAGCAGGTATAAAACATAGCGCGAGTACCTGAAGAGAATTCGCGAACACCCGCTAATCTCTGCAAAAAAGAACTCAAAGCAGGTATAAAATATAACGCTAGTACCTGAAGAGACCTTGTGAACACCTGCTAATCTCTACAAAAGAGAATTCAAAGAAGGTATAAAACCTAACGTGAGTACCTGAAGAGAACTCGCGAACACCCGCTAATCTCTGCAAAAGAGAACTCAAAGCAGGTATAAAATATAACGCGAGTACCTGAAGAGACCTCGCGAACACCTGTTAATCTCTGCAAAGGAGAATTCAAAGCAGGTATAAAGCATAACGCGAGTACCTGAAGAGACCTCGCGAACACCCGCTAATCTCTGCAAAAGAGAACTCAAAGCAGGTATAAAACATAACGCGAGTACCTGAAGAGAACTCGCAAACACCGGCTAATCTCTGCAAAAGAGAACTCAAAGCAGGTATAAAACATAACGCGAGTACCTGAAGAGAACTCGCGAACACCTTAATCTCTGCAAAAGAGAACTCAAAGCAGGTATAAAATATAACGCGAGTACCTGAAGAGACCTCGCGAACACCTGTTAAGCTCTACAAAAGAGAGTTCAAAGCAGGTATAAAATATAATGCGAGTACCTGAAAAGACCTCGCGAACACTGTTAATCTATGCAAAAGAGATCTCAAAGCAGGTATAAAACATAACGCGAGTACCTGAAGAGAACTCGCGAACACCTTCAAATCTCTGTAAAAGAGAATTCAAAGCAGGTATAAAATATAACGCGAGTACCTGAAGAGAACTCGCGAACACCTGCTAATCTATGCAAAAGAGAACTCAAAGAAGGTATAAAATATAACTCGAGTACCTGAAGAGACCTCGCGAACACCTGCTAATCTCTACAAAAGAGAATTCCAAGCAGGTATAAAACATAGCGCGAGTACCTGAAGAGAACTCGCGAACACCCGCTAATCTCTGCAAAGAGAACTCAAAGCAGATATAAAATATAATGCGAGTAACTGAAGAGACCTCGCGAACACCTGCTAATCTCTACAAAAGAGAATTCAAAGAAGGTATAAAACCTAACGCGAGTACCTGAAGAGAACTCGCGAACACCCGCTAATCTCTGCAAAAGAGAACTCAAAGCAGGTATAAAATATAACGCGAGTACCTGAAGAGACCTCGCGAACACCTGCTAATCTCTGCAAAAGAGAACTCAAAGCAGGTATAAAATACAATATAATGCGAGTACCTGAAGAGACCTCGCGAACACCTGCTAATCTCTGCAAAAGAGAACTCAAAGCAGCCATAAAACATAACGCGGGTACCTGAAGAGAACTCGCGAACACCTGCCAATCTCTTCAAAAGAGATCTCAAAGCAGGTATAAAACATAACGCGAGTACCTGAAGAGTCCTCGCGAACACCTCCTAATCTCTGCAAAAGAGAATTCAAAGCAGGTATAAAACATAGCGCGAGTACCTGAAGAGAACTCGCGAACACCTGCTAATCTCTGCAAAAGAGAACTCAAAGCAGGTATAAAACATAACGCGAGTACCTGAAGAGAACTCGCGAATACCTGCTAATCTCTGCAAAAGAGAAGTCAAAGCAGGTATAAAATATAACGCGAGTACCTGAAGAGAACTCGCGAACACCTGCTAATCTCTGCAAAAGAGAACTCAAAGCAGGTATAAAATATAATGCGAGTACCTGAAGAGACCTCGCGAACACCTGCTAATCTCTACAAAAGAGAATTCAAAGTAGGTATAAAACATAGCGCGAGTACCTGAAGAGAACTCACGAACATCCGCTAATCTCTGCAATAGAGAACTCAAAGCAGGCATAAAATATAATGCGAGTACCAGAAGAGACCTCGCGAACACCTGATAATCTCTGCAAAAGAGAATTCAAAGCAGGTATAAAACATAACGCGAGTGCCTGAAGAGACCTCGCGAACACCTGCTAATCTCTGCAAAAGAGAACTCAAAGCAGGTATAAAACATAACGCGAGTACCTGAAGAGAACTCGCGAACACCTGCTACTTTCTACAAAAGAGAACTCAAAGCAGGTATGCAACATAACGCGAGTACCTTAAGAGAACTCGCGAACACCTGCTAATCTCTGCAAAAGAGAACTCAAAGCAGGTATAAAATATAACGCGATTACCTGAAGAGACCTCGCGAACACCTGCTAATCTCTACAAAAGAGAATTCAAAGCAGGTATAAAACAGAACGCGAGTACCTGAAGAGAACTCGCGAACACCCGCTAATCTCTGTAAAAGAGAACTCAAAGCAGGTATAAAATATAACGCGAGTACCTGAAGAGACCTCGTGAACACCTGCTAATCTCTGCAAAAGAGAACTCAAAGCAGGTATAAAATACACTATAATGCGAGTACCTGAAGAGACCTCGTGAACACCTGCTAATCTCTGCAAAATACAACTCAAAGCAGGTATAAAATATAATGCGAGTACCTGAAGAGACCTCGCGAACACCTGCTAATCTCTGCAAAAGAGAATTCAAAGCAGGTATAAAACATACCTCGAGTACCTGAAGAAAACTCGCGAACACCTGCTAATCTCTGCAAAAGAGAACTTAAAGCAGATACACAATATAACGCGAGTACCTGAAGAGACCTCGCGAACACCTGCTAATCTCTACAAAAGAGAATTCAAAGCAGGTATAAAACATAACGTGAGTACCTGAAGAGAACTCGTGAATACCTGCTAATCTCTGCAAAAACAGAACTTAAAGCAGGTATAAAACAATTTATAATGCGAGTACCTGAAGAGAAATCGTGAATACCTGCTAATCTCTACAAAAACAGAACTTAAAGCAGGTATATAACAATCTATAACGCGAGTACCTGAAGAGAGCTCGTGAATACCTGCCAATCTCTGCAAAAACAGAACTTAAAGCAGGTATAAATGAATTCATAACTGTTAGTCTTTGCTATTTTACTTACTTGTGGATATTCATATGCGATCTTCTGTTTTTAGCGTTATTCCTTATAAAACATCAAATCCTTTCTGAAAAACCTCCAGGGCAAAGATATCTCCAAAAGAATAATTGCCCAGTTATCATGAAATGTTGCCCTGACGGTTTATAGTTTTTGTTCTAAAGTAGATCCTGATTGACTCAGTGAAGATGAATCGCGGCCTGAAACTGCCAGAGATTATATCTTCATAAGCTCTGATTGTAAGCAATGAGTCGTGCAATTAGAATGCAATCCAGAGGATTAATAAGTCCATTTCTCGACTATTAGAGTGAAAGCCTTGACTCGATTATCTTGAGTCGGAAATATTGCCTTGTGGCTTCCTGTAATAGCCCATTTTCCAGCTTTAAAGCCAGATACATTTTACCCACTTGGCTAGCATATTATGCAGTCATTTTTCATAACCTGTAGTACTCTTTCAAACCGACCCGCTTGATAGATAAACCACCCTGTCTAAAAGTTTTTCAACTTTTAAATGACCAAGTGGGCCAATATTTGTACCTGTTAGATACTACTTTCTCCAAATGATCGAGGATCATAAGAGCGATAATTTTCCTGTAAAGAAAAAGGAATGGCTACAGACTCAGATGACCAAGTGGGCAGGTGGGCCTAGGCGGCGAACATTGCTTTCCTCAAGTGGTCATAAGAGCTGTAGAAATAAAGAAAAAGTAAGTACAGACTCAGATGACCAAGTGGGCAGGTGGGCCTAGGCGGCGAACATTGCTTTCCTCAAGTGTTCATAAGGGCTGTAAATGACTCAACTGCTCTCTTGCCTAGGGCTACAAGCCGAGTTGATCAATTGGGCAGGTGGGCCTAGGCGGTGAACATTGCTTTCCTCAGAGAGATCAACTCAGTTGTGGGTCCCGCTTAGGCATCGCTTGAGAGTACCTAGGAGTGTTCGATGGTCACAAACTAAGATGATCAGTTGGGCAGGTGTGGTTATGCCGCGGAGGCTATACCGACATTGCTTTCCTCAGAAAGATCATCAAAGCTATAACTATATCCCTTTCGGGGCATGATAGAGCTAACATTCACCTAGACCTCCCTTGATGCAGGGGTGTGTTAGATATCAGCCGGGATCTAAGATTCTGAAGACCTCCGCACGGGAATTGACAAGCTTCCACTACACATGTGCGAAAACTCCCCGCTACACGTGATCTTCGTGGTTTTACGCTAATGACTACAATCCGAGGGGGTTCGAGCTGAACTTGGGGATGTCTCCGCGGTTCAGTGAGTTTGATAATAAGTAAAAAGGAATAGATAAGTCACAAGGAAGAGTGTCAGTATTGTATCCACTTCATTCAATATCAAAATGCAAACAAATGAGAGCATTATCATTAAGGACAGAACCATTTTGAGATCGTCGCCGCTACAATTATGAGAGATGTCTTCACCATCACTAGTCTGATAGTTGCTTCATCTTGAACTGAAGTTCTTAGTGAAGTAGCCGCCTCAAATGCTTGTAGATGAAAAACTGGATCACTTATCCCAGAATAGACTGGTAGCCTCGGTTCAACTCGGAAGTACCTCTCAACAAATTTTGTTTAATAATGGGAAAGATCTTGCTATTATCCTGCAAGAAAAGTTAGCTCATCAACCTGATATGGAGAATTACTCATACCCACCTTATAGAACTCATGGTGAGGAATAGAGAGCTCTTCTGCTTCAAGTTGCGCCAAATGTTCTATATGATTGCTGAAAAGTTTGTCATTAGTAGTTGTTGCAGTATGAAGTTGAGAATCCACTTGTCCTTTGAGTGGAATGTACTCCGTTAATAGGTAATGGAAGTCGTTGTTTTGCACACGCATTTCTGGATGATCGGAGGGATGCCCGAGGCCTTCTGACGGATGATCCATGAAAACAGAAATTGCCGAAAGAGAAAAACTGAAATAACTTTCAAACGGAGCCGAATTTTTGAAATCTGAGGGCTAAAAAGTGCTTGAACGGGGAACCCAAGTTCAATTTTTGGATAGTTCAGCTCGATCTGGTCGCAAAGGGCTTTGAATTTCTGAATTCCAACACCCTGATCAAAAGTTATGACCGTTTTAAAATTGAATGTATTTTAGGCCAAATCTCGCATCTTCATCGCAACTATTGTTCATCAACCACTCGCTATCTGAAGGTCGTGTGTTTCTGTTGAATCCAAAATTGTCCCCATGCCCTCGATGCTCGATCCCAGAGGAAATAGAGGGGGTAGTGGTCGAGCAGCTGGTTACTTGAGTCGCAAATGAAGAGCTGAGTGAGGGAGAAGAAGAGGGGGCCGCTAGCTTGCGGCGAGGCCAGACTTCGCCCACCGCGGCAAATGCCACTCCTGCGGCAGGCTTTCCCTTTATTTAATAATCTGCATTACAGCTTGCCATTTTTATTAAATGGAAACAAAATGAATAAAAGTGAGTAGCAGAAAAGTAAGCCGCGCGGGCTGTTTGCCGAGGCCGCCCGGACAGTTCGCTGAGGTCACCCGGACAGGTCACTGAGGTTGCCCGGAGAGGTCGTTGAGGTCGCCCGGACAGGTCGCTGAGGTCGCTCGGACAGGTCGTTGAGGTCGCCCGAACAAGTGGTTGGGGCAGCCCAGATAGGTCGCAGCTAGGTGCAGTCTGGCTGTTTCTAGCCGCCGTTTTTGCCCCCCAACTTGCCTGTCCCACTGTTCATGCCGAGGGTCCTATTTATAGGTTCTAGGTCGATGTCGTCACCTCTAGTGAGCCGGTGACCGGATCCCTACCCGCGCGGTCTAAACGAAGGAGACCGCCACCTTGGGCGGTTTGAAAGCGGAGACCGCCCCTGCTGGGCGGCCTGAAGGCGGAGACCGTATGCCTTGGGCGGTCTGAAGGAGGAGGCCGCCCCCCTTGGGCGGTCTGAAGGAGGAAGCAGCCCGCCTTGGGCAGTCTGAAGGAGGAGGCCGCCCGCCTTGGGCGGTCTGAAGGAGGAGGTCGCCCGCCTTGGGCGTTCTGAAGCAGGAGGCCGCCCGCCTTCGGCGGTCTGAAGGAGGAGGCCGCCCGCCTTCGGCGGTCTGAAGGAGGAGGCCGCCTGCCTTTGGCAGTCTGAAGGAGGAGGCCGCCCTCCTTGGGCGGTCTGAAGGAGGAGGCCGCCCTCCTTGGGCGGTCTGAAGGAGGAGTCCGTCCGCTTTAGGCGGTCTGAAGGAGGAGGCCGCCCGCCTTCGGCGGTCTGAAGGAGGAGGCCGCCCGCCTTCGGCGGTCTGAAGGAGGAGGCCGCCCGCCTTCGGCGGTCTGAAGGAGGAGGTCGCCTGCCTTCGGCGGTCTAAAGTAGGATGCCGCCCCTTCTTACCACTTTGGGTGTGAAAAAAGCCTTTGCGTGAGGTCTGATCCTTCCCGGGCGCGTAATCTGTAAAAATGTAGCGAAAAAGGCCTCCCAGGGGAGGATCGCAAATTTCTGGGTCAACAGCGAAGGCAATGCTTTGGAGATGGTCTATGGGATTTTGAAAAGAGACGAAAGGGTTTGTGTTCCGCACTTTGGCAAGTTCCGCGAGGAGTTGATGTTTGAGGCTCACTTTACGAAGTACTGCATTCATCCAGGTAGTACAAAGATGTACTCGGATATGAAGAAATCCTTTTGGTGGCCTGGGATGAAGCGGGATGTGGCTGAGTATGTAAGTCGGTGTCAGACTTGTGCTTTGGTGAAGGCTGAGTGCCAAAGGCCCGGCGGGTTCTTGAAGCCTCTTCCTATCCCCGAATGGAAATTCGACGATATCTCTATGGATTTTGTGCATGGTTTGCCTCGATCGCAGCAGGGTAACGATGCGATTTGGGTGATAGTGGATCGCCTGACCAAGGTGGCTCACTTCATTCCGAATCAGAAGGGCGATGGCGTGGAGAAGCTCGTGGAGCTTTATGTTTGAAATATTGTGCGGTTGCACGGGATTCCTAAGAGCATTGTTAGTGATCGTGATGGGCGGTTCACGTCGAAGGACTGGAGGTTAGTGCAGAAAAGTTTAGGCACCAAACTCAAGTTTAGTACCGCGTTCCATCCGCAGACCGATGGTAAGACGGAGCGAATGAATCGTACTTTGGAGGATATGTTGAGGATGCGTGCTCTTGACTTTGGTAGAAGTTGGGAAGACCGCCTTTTCATGGTGGAGTTCACTTATAATAATAGCTTCCAGGCGAGTATCAAGATGGCGCCATACGAAGCATTGTATGGAAGGATGTGTCGAACGCCGATGTCTTGGGCAGAGGCGGGAGACATTAAGCTTTTGGGAAAGCAAGTGGTGGCAGATGCTTGCGAGATCGTGCGGACGATTCAGGAGCACATGAAGGTTGCCCAGGATCGGCAAGCGAAGTATTTTAACGCGCGCCATAGAAATGTGGAGTTTGTAGTGGGAGACATGGTCTACTTGAAGATCAATCCGTTCAAGGGCGTTTCGCGTGTGCGGTGACTCAAGAAGTTGAGTTCGAGATATTTGGGTCCGTTCGAGGTTACAGAGCGTATAGGCGAAGCAGCCTATCGTTTGGCATTGTCCGCCGAGCAGAGTGGATTATATGATGTTTTCCATGTCTCTGTGCTGAGGAAAGCTTTGGTAGAGCCAAGCGTCGTGGTCAAAGCGGCGGTGGTGATGGTGATGGAGGATCTGAGGACGAGGGTTCGTCCGATCTGCGTGGAGGACTCGGAAGTCCTGCGGTTGCATAACAAGGAAGTCAGGCTTGTAAAGGTGTGATAGGACAATTGCGAGTGAGACGAATTCTCTTGGGAGCGTGAGCAAGAGATGCGGAAGGACTTCCCAGAACTCTTTGCATCAGGTATGCATCGTGGTTTTCTGTTTCTGTTTTTGAAATTTTGAGGATGAAATTCTTTTAAGGGGGTGGAGTTGTAACACCCCAGTTTTTGTTGTTCTGCGAGTTAAGGCCGGGCGGTAGGTACTACCGCGGCGGTTGTTAAATGCGAGAGGTCGACGATCGTCAATGGGGCGTATTTTCATCGAAGGCACTAGGGCGGCGCGTTAGCGCTACCGCCGCGCGGTAGCTGACAGATCCAGTTTCGTAAATAGCTAAATCTGGGTGTCCGTTTGGTTTAGATATTGATCGGACAGCTGTGAGGGGTTCGTGGGAGAACCCTAAGTAGGGCTGAGAAGGTTTCCTTTCATCATTCCTTTTCTTTTTGGGTTTTGAGGGCTTGAGAGAGAGGAGGTGTTTGGAGGAGGAAGAGAGCTAGTTCCCGCCATTGTTGGAGCTTCGGAGCTCCGTACGCCTATCCGAGACCGGCAGCGCGTAGGGGACGTCGAAGCGCTTCTTCTCCTACATTCTTGCGCAAGATTCCCATGCCTAGGAGGAAATCTCAAAAGGTAACGACATTTCTCCTCCCGGTCTTTAGGATGCGTGCATGGCATCCCTTTTTCCTCTCTTTTTCTGCATTTTGGCACCGGATCCGTCGAGTGAGAGGGATCAGGGTCGCCTTGGTTCAAGAGAAACCATCGGGTTGATTGAGTCCGTCCCAGACATGATTTGCACTAGAAATCCGCTCCGTTAGTGGATTAGGCATTGTGGTTGAAGCCGGATTCGCGACCATCGGTCTGATTCGGTTATGTTGATTGACGCGCATTTTAGGGGTTTTTACTAGAATCCGAATACGGCGAATTCATCGTCGTGATGCCCTTGTAGGTTCGTATGTTAACGAATGTTGGTTTTCGGGCGGGGAAAATAATGTGTGTTATGAGGCGTGTGATGCCTAGTGATATGCGAAGGTGTGATTTGGTCTTTGTGGTCGGCTGGCTATCCCGTGAATGCCAGAAGTCATGTATGGAGAGTGTCCCGGCAAGACAAGTCCCTTCGGTGTTGGCGGCAAGAGCAAGTGAGCTGTCTGACAAGCCCGATGGCATGGTGGGCCAGGCGCGGTGGGTCACAGCGTGAGCTCTTGGCCTTGGGCTACGATGCCCTTTGGGGGAAGTGTTGAGTACCTTGTGGTTGTGCTGTGTGCAATGTTGGCGGCAAGAACATGTGAGCTGTCTGAAAAGCCCAATGGCATGGTGAGCCAGGCGCGGTGGGTCACAGCTTGAGTTCTTGGCCTTGGGCTACGATGCCCTTTGGGGGAAATGTCGAGTACCCTGTGGTTGTGTTGTTGATGTATGATGATGTGTTAGATTCATACGCTTTAGGGTGCCTTGGGTGAAACCCGGGTTGCATTCATATTGCATTTGTAGTCCCCTTTTATTACTTGCTCAACATAGAAAGGTGGATGATGGTTGTGACACTCATGCCTGTTGTTTATGTTATTTTTCCTTATATACATGTGCATACGAAGTGCTGACTTGCAGGGTGATGTAGTTCCCCGGGGTCCGCTAGGACGGCCGGGAGGAGGGGTGTTGTTACACCGTTTGTGGTCAGCCATAGCTGACCCTCGTTTACCGCTCTTTGTGATTTGGATGCAGGCCAAGGATCGCGGGCCGGAACCAGCTCGCAGGCCAAAAAGGCCTAAAGCTTCATGAAGTGTTTACTTAGTTTTCCTGCCTTTCTGTACTTGTCTTTTGTTATTTCCGGCTTGCATGTCGAGGTAGCTTAGGGAAGCTAGTCTTCCCCCTTTTGGGATTATTTTTTTTTTGTGTTGAATGTTTGATGACTTGGACACTGGTTTTGTAAGGCCTTAAGGCCGGTTTTACTCCTATGTAGTTGTGGACAATCTCCGTGTTTCTTAGTTTTGTTTCCGCTGTGTTATCTGAGTTTTGAGTTGGGTAGTTATATCATCTTTTAATACTAAAGTTGTGGCGGTTATATGTTGTGGGGTCCCGGCCGGACCTATATTATATAGTCATTACATGGGAGGTGTTACACAAGGTGTGGAAATTGGTGCCAAAACCTCAAGGACACAATATTATTGGTACCAAATGGATGTCAAATCAGCATTCCTGAATGGCAATCTAAAGGAAGAGGTATATGTAGAGCAACCCTCATGTTTTGTTCATCTAACCCTATCCTCTCAAGTTTATTTGCTTAGGAAAGCTCTATATGGTCTAAAGCAAGCCAATATGGCTTGGTATGAGACATTGTCTAGCTTTCTCATCAAGAACAAGTTCTTGAGGGGAAAGATAGATAGCACATTGTTTAATAGGGAAACAAAGGTCAAGTGTCTTCTAGTCCAAATTTATGTTGATGACATAATCTTTGGGTCTACAGATGACAACATCTGCAAAAGGTTTGCCAAACTTATGTAGGGGGAGTTTGAGATGAGCAGTATGAGAGAGCTCAAGTACTTCTTAGGCCTCTAAGTGAAACAGTCTGATGATGGAATTTTCATCTCTCTAACCAAGTACACTAGGGAGCTTATTAAGAAGTTTGGGATGGAATCAGCCTCCACCATGAAAACTCCCATGGGGTCCAATTTCCCTAAACAAGGATGAAAAGGGTAAGCGCTTTGATGAATCCATGTACATGTGTGTAATTGGGTCCCTGTTGTATCTAACTGCCAGTAGATCAGACATCATGTATGCAACATGTGTTTGTGCTAGGTAACAAGCATGCCCTAAGGAATCTCATTACTCAGCTGCAAAGAGGATTTTGAGATACCTTAAAGGCAACCAACACCTTGGCCTTTGGTACCCTAAGAATAATGATTTTGAACTAAATGGCTTTTCAGATGCAGATTTTGCAGGTTGCAAAGAAGATAGGAAAAGTACAAGTGGAACTTTCCAATTCCTAGGAAGAAAGCTGATCTCATGGAGCAGTAAGAAGCAGACCAGTGTGGAAATAACCACAGCTGAATCTGAGTACATTGCTGCAGGAAGTTGTTGTGCACAACTTTTGTGGATACAACATCAGTTAGAGGATTACAACCTCAAGGTGGGTAATTCTCCCATATATTGTGACTCATCCAGTGTTATCTTTATTGCTAAGAATCCTGTCTCACATAGTTGGAATAAGCATATAGAGATAAGATATCATTTTATTAGAGAGCATGTTGAGAGTGAAGATATATGCCTTGAATTTGTCCTCACTGACAAACAAGTAGCTGATATCTTCACAAAGCCATTGGATGTGGCAAAGTTTAATACTTTTAAAATTGAGCTTGACATGTTGAATTTAGAGTAGATCTTATTCTGCAAATTTGTATGTCTTGCTCATGATGTTATTCTCTAGCTTTAATATAACATGTAATCATGTATAACAAGCTTTGATAGAAAAAGTAGCTATCTAAATAATGGTTAGCATGTTTAGATCTTGAAACATGGCTAAAAGGTTAAAGCTATTTGAATTTAGCATGCTTAGGATCAATGATAGTAATATCAGCTGAAACAGTTGAGAAGGTATCAGTTGAACCACTGAGATAGCTGAGAAGATCTCAGTTAATCCGCTGAGACAACTAGAACTATCACAGCGGTTGACAATACCTTGTCCCAGCGGATAACAACTCCTTCTCAGCGGTTCTGCTGAGACAGACTGGCTAAATAAAAATATGTCATAATTGACAACTAAGCAATATCAAATCAATCAAATTGATTAAGATTAATCAACTTATAGACTTAGAAAAAATCTAAACATAAATCAAGCCCCTATAAATATCAAAATGTTGATTAAGTCAGCACATTATCAATTAACCTAGCCGTCGAGACGAGCCCTTCTACCTCCCATCTCAACGACTTATCCTTCAGAAGAAATGGCGCTAAAGGTGGTAAAAGATCTCCATGAAGGATATGAGATAGTTCGAAATGGTTTTCAACATGCTCCTGCAGAGATAAGAGAAGTGGTTCAACTTTTAACCGACCAAGGTCTGGAATATGTACTGTCTGAACCTACCTAAATTCTCAGAACTGAAGTTCTGGAATTGTTCTCTAATGCAAAGATGTCCTCTTCAAAATCATCTATCAAAGGTTATCAAAGGAAGGATTGGAAGTTTGAAGAAAAGAATATCTCCTAAGAAAATGGAGAAGGCCATGCATTTGACCTCTTGCAGTGAAGAGGAGGAAGAAGAAATATCTTAAAAAGACAAGGATCAAACTCTACAGTGGTGTGAATATACTGATGCCAAACTTGACTCACTTAAGAGAAAGTTCTTTAATCAGAGAGGCAAATTGCTCTCTGATATTGTTGGCAAGGCCATCCTGTGCAAGCCAGGCTCTCAAGACACAATCTCAAAACACATGTTTGAGTTGATGTTAAGAGTTATTTTGAAGAAGAAGACCTCTTGGGCTGAGGTGCTATTTCTAAGGACAAGAGAATGTCTGCAGGCCCCAACCTAGGCAGAATTCTCTCACTCTACCTTCTCAACATCTACCCATAAGAATTTAATAAGTCCAAAGGTACAAATCTACATTATCTAAAAAGGATGGACATTAAAACCTTGAATATGTTCACAAGGGTCCTTCCCATGAGCCAACCCTCTGAACCCAAGGTGAAGAAGAAGAGCTTGGTCAAAGGGCTAACAAAGGCAAGAATAATCTGCTCTGACTCTGGATCAGAGGCAGAAGAGGATATCCCAGCAATGGACAGTCAAGGTGCAACCAGCTGTCCTCCAAAGGATGACCAAGGAGGAGATCATGACACTGAAGGTCATGAAGGAAATGCTCCTGAGAAAGAGCATGAAGAAGAAAAAGCTGATGATGCTGACAAAGAGCATCAAAAGAATGAGGATGCTACTACTGTTGAGGACATGTCAGAAGGACATGAAGAAGATCACACTACTTGTGATTCCTCCAATCCTGTCGCTGCTGATAAAAGTGTGCATGTCATACACTCCTCCTCAGAAGAAAATGAGGATGATGAAGACAATGCTCCTGTTGATCTTCAAGGTGAGATTGACCTAGTCATTTTTATTCTAGAGCAAAGTATCAAGCTAATCCCTCCTGAACCAGCATATTACTGGGGAGATGATCAGGACATTAATGATCCTTCATCTAAGGGGGCACAGCAGAAGAAATCTCCTGCTAAGGAAAGTGATGATGCTTCAAGCAAGGGGGAGCAAGAAAGGATTCCTAAAGAAGATAAAGGAAATTTATCAGGTAATGTACATGTCAGTAACCCCACTGTAATCACACTAACACTAATACTAATGATGATATTAACCTAAATGTAGATGATAAATATGATGATGCCCCAAGTGAGGGGGAGCATTAGAAGACTGCTGAGGAGGAGCCAAATCCTGCTTAGGCTGTGGGAGAGCTAGATATTATATCTGATGTTCCATCCACATCAACAATATCACATGACAAGCTGCTCAGCTCCATCAACACATTAATTGAAGGACATATGCTTTCAATGAAGAACTATATTGACAGTTCAATATTGTCCCTAAAGGAAGAAGTCATGGTTGAGGTCAAAGAGATTAAGGAAGACACTGCAGTCCTTAATAAACAGATGACAAAGTGGTTTGATCTGGTAGAAAAAGCAGTGGTCTCTCAGTGCACAATTCTCAGATCAATGAACAACCACCTTCATCTGTCGGAGAAAGATATGCCATATGTCAAGAACTATGTCAGCAAGATAGATGAGGTAATAGAAAAAGCCTCCAACCATATAAAAGACTTTGTCTGGAAAACTGCCACAACAATGATCAATGAAATAAAAAGGATGAAAGATGAGATCAAATCTGATCTGGAAAATGCTTTCCAGGCCCTCTCAGGTTCAGTAGTAGGTGCCTCCCAGTCCCTAGAAGCTAAGATAGTTCAAGAAGACAGAAATGGGGAGGTGGCCAATGCTGAGACCAACTCTAAGTTAGCTCTCCAAGTGCTGCAAGGAACCATAATTTCCCTGAACCTGCCTCTGTTGGATAATTATAGAAAAGAAGACTTTGGCTTTGAGGGGCAGGCTAAGATTGCTCAAAATATTCAATTGGCAAAGAAAAGAAAGAGAGAACGAGTATTGCTAGCAGAAGAGTTTATGGCTAAGCAAAGGGAAGAACAGGGCAATGACCCAGACTATGAGTATTGGAGTGAGGAATCCAAGAGCATCATCTTGAATGCCTGTCTAAGCCATGGAAAAGTGTGCAAGGATATTGATAGAATCTATCCATTTGAAGAGTGGATTAAACATCTGGAGAGAAACACTCATAAGGATAAAATCTTTAAGGAAAATCTAGTAACAAAGAACAATCCAAAGAGAATGCCTTCTAAGTACATTCCAAAGCCATATCTTTATTTCAAGAGGCAAGAAAACAAGAAGAAGCTAGCTGAGATTGTTGTTGTTGCTGCTGCTAAAGGGAAGGAGGTTGCTGCTGACAAAGCTGAAAGCTCCAAGAAAAGAAAAACTTAGATGATTTTTTTATCATTAAATCAACTTGTAACTTGAACAATGTAGAAACATTATGAAAGCATTGAAATTAAAAGTTCTGTTGAATCAATTGGTGTGTGTTATAGGCTGATCTGTGTCAAATCTTAATATTTTGTTAAGTATTATTGCTTTATATAATCAGTGATGCCTAGACATAATTAGTTAACAATGTTATTGTGCTGACAAACAATGTTGTTATGTTGTCATGAAGATAATCTATCATGACATTTCTTATCTGTGATGCCAAATGAATGTCAACACTTATATGTTATGATATCATGTTGCTATGAAATACATTTACATGATAAATTTTATTGTTGTTGGTAATGTATCTTAGCATTGGAGATATTCTGCCTTCTTCAAATAGGGGGAGATTGTTGGAAATATTGCCCTCAATATTCCCTTCATTTGAAGAGGCATCACTCACAATGCTAAGTACATATTGTATTTGATAAACTCAACTTTGCTTCAGGAATGTGCAGGGTTAACATGTTCCAAACATTGGAATAAGTTCAGAGGTTTGCTGTCAAAACCGCTGAGAAGGAGTCATTGTCTCGGTGGAACCGTTGAGATGGGACCAGGAGCGGCTGAGAAGTGATATGCCTCAGCTGAGTTGTAGATAGACAAAATCCGCTGAGAAGAGAAACTGTCTCAACGGATCCGCTGAGACAAAAGCTGCCCAACCGCTAAGACAGATTCAAATCTGGAAGAAGACATTGGCGCGACCTTCTTTTGGCGCAAACAGCTATAAATGAGAGATAAAGCATTCTATCCACTTCCAAAGTATCAGGGGGCCTTTCTAAGAGCCGTTGAAGACAAATGAAGTATAAAAGAACATCTTAGGGCACTTTCAAAAGTACCTGTTGGTGTGCTGAAAAGAAAGAAAGCTCTAATCATTGTTCCATTGACGGCTTTCAAGCTCTCTCCTTCTCTTGCTTACTGAACCAGCAAGAAGACATAAGAAGAGAAGATAGCCCTTCTCCTCAGAAGAGCAAGGTGATCCTTTCTCCTCAACTGAGAGAAGATAGCTCTTCTCCTGCTTACTGAACCAGCTAGGCCTGAAGATTACATTCAGCCAAGTTTTAAGGAAGCACCAGCAGTGCAGGAACAACAGAAGACATCATTCCAGTTCTGTCTAATGTTGTAATCTTAACATTTATACTCTGTAAGAATTGTAGTGTTCTGAGCTTGTAAGGCACATTGCCTGAGTGTGTAGGGTTGTTGAACCTAAGTTGTAGGGCTATTAGGCCTGAGGTTGTAGTGTTTCTTAGCCTGAGTTGTAGGGAAAATTGCCTGAGAAGTAGGGCTTCTTGATAGGCCTGAGGTAGGGGGTCAAGGGGATCTCTGATCTGTAGGAGTGGGAGCACTCTGAGTGGTAGGGCTAGCTAGCCTGCGGTAGGGCTTGGAGCAAGCCTGAGAAATCTTGAGGGATCTGAGTTGTAAGCTCTAGGAGCTGAGATTAGATGAGTTGGCCTTGTCTAACACATTGTTAGAAAGGTGTAGAGGGAAAGTGGACTACCCATAGACACACTGTCTTGGGGAACCACTATAAACACTTGTGTGTTTTCTATGTGTGCTTGTTATTCTGTGTACTAGCAAAAGTAATTAAGTAAAAAATCAAAGACCCTATTCACCCCCCTAAGTGAATTAGTCCACATACCTATAAACTATCAAGTGGTATTTGAAGAAGTCCTAAATGGGGATAGATCCATGATAAAGTTCAGTGGTGAGCATGTCATATGGACCTCTAATACAATTGGGGAAGCAATAATCTTCCTCTTATCTACTATAATGAGCCTGTTGATACATCTGATGTTGTACCTACTGCTTCCCCTATCACATCTGATGCACCTACTGCTGCTGCTGAACAAAGGAAAGGAAGGAGATTGCTGCTGAGGATGAAACCAAGCCGAGAAAGAAAAGATACAGAGAAGAAATGGAAAAGAAATAAGATTATGAGCAGTGGAGCCTTAAATCAAGGGAAATAATCTTAAGTGCATGGGAACATATCAAAACAAATAAAACTGAAAGGGCTAAACTGTACAACATCCATGAGTGAACAAGCATGAAAATCAAGAAGAGATAAAAAGAATCCACAAAAAAGACAAGTTGGTAGGAAGGATTCCAGGGGATGCACAAGAACCATTGAGATATCATCCAAAGCTCTATGACTACTTCACCAGACAATCTGATAAGAAAATGGAAGTTATTTCCAAGAGAGCAAGAAGTGGAATAGTTATATGGGAATCTGAAGCATAGTTGACTTGCATATTTTTGGGCAAATGTAGAAATGCTTTAAAATTCAAAACATTTCAATATTTATGAATTTATAATATACCGATGATACTTCTTGTGTTGTGAATTGCAATGTTCTGAATATTTCATATTCTCTACTCTAATTATCTATTAATTTTCATTAATGTGCTTTATTATTGACTGGGTTATGACCTCTTCAAATAGGGGGAGAATGTTGGGAATACTGCCCACAATGTTCCAAATTTGGAGAAGTCCCTAAGTCAATTATAAGTACATTATGTATTTGATATCTATTTGATGTGACATGAGCAGGTTGGAATATCATATATCTCATATATAATGTTTGAAGATCAAGCACAAAATATCTAAGTTAAATATCGTCATGTATATGACATTCATACGACGATATTGTTGTGATCACTCACAAAAGGCAACAGAAGAAGTCAGTCAACAATTGACGTGACAATAAGAAGAACATGCCGATATAGTCATGTCAATAAGGTACACACGACGATATCATTGTGAGGAATCAAAAGTCAGTTAAGTCATATATGATCGTGTCAACAAGGTACACGTGACAATATAGTTGTGAGGAATCAAAAGTCAGCTAAGGCATATATCATCGTGTCAACAAGGTACACATGATAATATCGTTGTGAGAACTCAAAGAAAGTCAGCTAAATCATATGTCGTTGTGACAGTAAGTTTCAACAACGATATCGTTGTGAGGACTCAAGAAAGACTTGCTAAGTCATTTATCGTCGTGTCAACTATTTTCACACGACGATATCATCTTGTCAAGTTCAGAAGGCGAGAATTCAAATTGATGAAGATGACAAAGTCAAATGTCAAATCAATTACTTCTGAAAAGTGCCCTGACATCAATATTCTAAGGTTTTGACCATTTGATGGATTAAAGCTACAAAAGCATAAGAGAGGGTCAACAAACCCTTTCAATGACTTGGAAAATCTTGTGCCTAGTATTCTTTGAAAAAGCTTGACGGGGTGCAGAGCGATAGAACGGTAAAAAGCAAGTCCTTTCAAAGAAAGAAAGAAGAAGAAGCAAAGCTTCAACAAGAAAGCTCTCACTCTTGAGAGCAAGAAGACTTCTTCATACAAGAAAGCTCACCACTGATCTTGGTCAGAAGGCTCATCTATTGAAGGTCCAGTGTTGCTGCTAAAGAGAAGGCTTTCTATTCCAGAAAGACCTAAAGAAGACTTTCTTTCCAGAAAGATCTAAGAAGACTCAAGCTGCTTAAAGCTATATCTTTCAGATTCAATTTATTGTAAACCTTTTTCTATTCACTTATTGTAAGATCTCGTTGATATCTGAGGTAGGGCTGTGCTGGCAGCCTGAGTGTAGGGCTTGTGAGAAGGCCTGAGTGTAGGACATTGCTGAAAGTCTGAGGTAGGGTCTGTGAAGACCTGAGGTAGGATTTTCTGAGGAAATATGAGTTGTAGGATCCTTGATGTGGATCTGAGTTGTAGGTTACTTGCTGGGGATCTGAGTTGTAGGAGTACTTGCACTCTGAGGTAGGGTTGTTGCTGGCACCTGAGGTAGGATTCCAGGAGGGAATCTGAGGTAGGGGACTTATTGAGTTCCTGAGTTATAAGATCTGATAATTTGAGTTTTTGGAGGAGTTGGCCGAGTCTAGCACACTGCTAGATAGGTGAAGGGGGACAGTGGAGTACCCACACTGAGGAACCACTATAAATTTTTGTGTGTTTTTTGTGGTGTGTTTTGCTTGTGCTCTTTCAAACTAAATTAGTCTTAAATCTCAACAAGAATAAAGTATTTTAAACACATATTCACCCCCCTCCCCCCTCTCTAGGTGATTAGACCACGCCCTAGACTTTAAGTCCTCACCTTGAGCTCAATGGGGCTAAAGGTGTCACCCTATGTCCACTGGTGTCACCCAAATCAACCATGATCTAATTAGACCAAGGGAGTCATCTTGAGTCCATTTGGTCTATGATGGGGTCCGTCAAGTCATTCTTGACCTAATTAAGCTAAGGTGGGCACCTTACAGTGGTTGTGTCAGCGACGTGTCTATGAAAACATTATTGAACTCTCATGATCCCTAATAATATTAGATAGATAACTCACAAGCTTTTACATATGTTGGAATAATATAGAAAATTTATACATGTACAAACAAAACCCAAGAACATCAATCAGTAGTTAACGAAAGATATGATGCAATATTAGTAAATACTATAATAAATTATCTAATGTTATGAAATAAGAATATTACTATTGACATTTATAGAACATCACATATGCTTTTATCTCAGTATGAACAAATATTAGAGTGTAAGTCGTGTAAAAGTTTAATCTAATAAAAAAAATACTTGTAAGTGCGATTTCATTTTCATCGGACTATGGCTTTGTTTGGGGCAGCTTATTCTGATGGAGAAGCTCCATTCAAAATGCAAACACACTTTTGGGAGCATTTGTTTGCACAACTTTGAGAATAGAACTTATTCTAAAAATACTTTTTAAGTGATTTTTGAATCCCTAATTTAAACCTATGTTTTGCTTTAGCAAATGTGTGTTCGGCTTCCTCATCCGCAAAAGTGCCTGATTACGTGCCCTCTTCTTGATCCCGTGGCCTCTTCTTTCATCGATGAAAACATCTCATGACCTCGACATTTTCCTCTTCCCTGCAACATTTCTCCTTCAGCTTAGCGACACCCCCCTCTTGGCGACAACCCTGAGTTTCTCGGCGCCTCCCTATTGATCCTCGGCGACACCCCGTCTAATCTTTTTTTTTTCAAAAACCTAGCACATTGCAAGCTCAATTCATCTCTTTTACCGATGGAGGTACACACAAGCTTTTCTTGATTCTTCCTTCCCACAACATTTAGTAAGAATTATTTTCATGATTTGTGCTAGATCTGTGTTTCAGCAGGGCTTTTTCTTACAAGTTTCAGTTAACAGTTAGATCTTGCCTCTAATTTCACAATTTTTTCTTAAACTTTTTTGTGAAAAAAATGGATTGTTGATGATGTACCTATTGTGTTGAACTTGTCATTAATTTGGTGAATGGTTCATTTGGGGCTTTCTTCTTATCTATCCGGTAGAAAGCTGGGTTTCTTCACCTATAAAGAACTTGAAGGCAGTGAGGACACTTCTCCTCTGTGGCAACCAAAAATCATCTTGCTTTTGTGACACATATAAGCCTAGGTCAATAATAATTGGTTTTGCCCTCTGAAACCTGCAGAATTATTCAATCTTTAGCCAAAATTCAATACTAAAAAAGGAGGGGAAAATCAATCAGGAACTACTTGATCTGCTTCCACATGTCTTATATTATGGATTTTAGTATAAAATGTTTCTGATTTGGACTTTGAAATGAAATAAGTCATAAAGCGGAGAGTGACAACAAAATAATGAGGTCATGATCCATTGTTTTCCTCCTTTATCAGCAATGTTTCAGTTCCAACATACTCCTTCCACCCAATGCAACATCAATTCTAGTACTCATCTTCATGTTCATATGCTAGAATATTATGGTTCTTTGATTTTGTCTTAGCCATACAAAAAGTCCAATATATAAACATGCACCTGTTGGAGCATGCGTTTCGCACTCCTCCGGTTTGATAATAACAAAGTCCCGTTTGTATTTGATTCTATTTTTATTAATGGTGTGCAGGTAACAGGTATGAGATGTTCACATTTCTGATGGAGCTAAATTTGAATGTGGGAAAATTGCACTGTCGGAAAATTCCGACAGCCGATGTCGCCCAGGCGACAGCAGAGAAGTTACAACTACTTCCCTCCACGGCAGCTCGACGAAAATCAGTTTTGAGCTGTCGAAATTCCGACAGCGATGTCGCCCAGGCGACAGCTCGGAGGCTACAACAACTGCCCACGACACCACCCACGATCGGCAGTTTTGCACTGTCGGAAATCCAACATCGATGTCGCCCAGGCGACAGCTCGACGGTTACAGCAACTGCCCGCACGACGCCACTCCAGCGGCAGTTTAACGCTGTCGGAAAATTCCGACAGTCACTGTCGCCCAGGCGACAGCGATTTTCTATAAATTGTCTCCTTGTGTTCGTGCATTAAAAAGCTTTGAGAATTCCAAGTCCCTTCCTGAGTGCATACGAACCAGAGAGCTCCAGAACCTCTTCAACTCCCATTTGTGCAAAGAAGGATTGAAGATTGAAGATGAGATCGGGCGCGCTTCTACATCACCGATCATCTCGAGGCTTCAACAATCCGTTCAGAGATCTGATCTTCTAGGGAGTTGTTCTTTTCATATTGTATTTTCATTCACATACTTTTCATTTTGTATTGGTAGAGAAATCGTCGTCTTGCGTGCGGCGTCTAAGTCCTTGCGCGGCTTAGGGGAAAATCGCTTCCTTGTGCGGAGCGTCCAAGTCCTTGCGTGGCTTGGTGGGAAATCGTGGCCTTGTGTGCTACGTCTTGATCTTGGGAAGATCTAGAGGATAGGCTTGGGCTTGGTCTTGGGAAAGACAAGCGATAGCCTTCCGATCCTTTGGAGAAGGATTGGTAAACCAAAATTGTAGAATTTTTTATTAACATAATTGTGCCTTGATCTTAAGCATTGTTAAGATCATTTTTATTGTACTCAAATTTCATGATTAATATAATTATGTCTTTTTCTTTAATTACATATTTGGTGGCATAATCTTTATCTTAGAAATTTGTGTTTTGGTTTAATACAAAAGTTGCATTGGTTTGAAAGTATTTATAAGTAATTTTTTTAGTAAAGTAAAATCTCTTTAAAAAAAATTACTAAGTAAAAATTAATTTTTAGACACACCCTTATTCACCCCCCCCCCCCCCTCTAAGGGCGTCATACGATCCAACAAGTGGTATCAGAGCGAGGTTACTCCAAAACGGTTTTACCACCGGGAGTGATGGCGCACAACGATCACGCGTTCGTTGAGGGGCAAGGAATTAGTAGGCCACCACTTTTTACGGGCACAGACTATAATTATTGGAAAACATGTATGCGTTATTTTCTAATTGCGCTAGATATAGAAGTCTGGAATATGGTAGAATCTAGTTACACTTCTCCAACATTTGTTGTAGGAGATGTAACCATGGATAAGCCCAAAGACAAGTGGGATGACAACGATAAATTAAAATGTAAGAACAATGCAAAAGCCATGAATGCTTTATTTTGCGCACTAGATCGCACTGAATTTAATAGAGTTTGTGCTTGTAATACTGCATTTGAAATTTGGAATTTATTAGAAATCACTCATGAAGGTACTTCGCAGGTAAAGGATTCAAAGCTATTTCAACTGGAATCTGAATTTGAAAGGTTCAAAATGGAGGTAGATGAAGAGATTGATACGATGTACACACGATTTACAAAAATCGTGAACGACTCATAGGTGCTAGGAAAGGTGTTCTCAAATGGAGATTTGGTAAGGAAAATCTTAAGATCACTTCCCCCGAAGTTCAATCCTAAAGTGACTGCAATTTCCGAGTCACATGATCTTAAGACCTTACAATTGGAGAGCCTCATTGGGAACTTGAAAACTCATGAAGTTGAATTGAAAATTCAACAACAAGAGTATATGGAGCCAAGGAAGAAGGGATTGGCTCTAAGATCAAAGAAGGAAGAAACTAGTGATTCTGAGGAGGATGAAGAAGATGAGGAAAGTTTATTTGTTAAAAAAAATAGAAAATTTATGAAAAATCCGGAGAGAAGGAATTCATTTAAGAAGTATTTTAAGAAGGAGACCTTTAGGAAGAAAAAAGGAAAGGAAGGCGATGAGGAGGAAGAGAGACCGCCACCGGAGTGCTATCACTGCAAGAAGTTAGGACACATTCGAAGCAAGTGTCCAAAGTACTTGAAAGAACTTAAAGAAAAGAAGCACAAAGGGTCGAAGAAGGTGTTGAAGGCGGAAACCTGGGATGATACTACTTCTGAGGATGCAAGCAGTTCCGACTCAAGTAAAGAAGAGGAGGCCAACATACGCTTAATGGGAAAGAGCGTCATATCTGATGATGAATGCAGTGTCCAAAGCGACACTGAGGTAACTCCTCCAACCTATGATGAATTGTTTTCTGAATTTTTAAAGACTTGCAAATTTTTTGAAAAAAGCTTAAAAGACAATGATCTTCTTAACTCTGAAAATGACATTTTACTTAAAGAAAACAAAAATTTGTTAAGGGAAATTAAGACTATTGGAAAAAGAGATATCTCTTGCCAAGAGTGTGATCACTTTTTGGGAAGAATTAATGAACTTGAAGAATCTCTTTCCAAATCTCATTCTACAATAAAAATTCTTACTAACAAGAATGAGATTTTAGAGAGAGATCTGAAAGCTTCAATCTCCAAAGTCAATGAGGGAAAGAAATCTTTTGAACGTAGATGCGTAAATCTAGTATCCGAGAATACATAAATGAAAAACCAGATTCATGACTTAACACTAGCCATGAAAAAATTTGGAATGGGCCGAAGATCACTGGATATGATCTTAGGATACCAACGCCATGGATCTGGAAGGTTTGGGATCGGATACACATCTGGAAGCTGTCGCTCGGCGACAACCACTGTCGCCGGCGACAGTGAAAAGTCCAGAAAATTCACTTTTAAAAATTCTAAAATTAATGAATTGTTAAATACTGCATCCTCATCCAGTAAAAGTCCAGAAAAGTTATACTCCTCTAAATACATTACATGTGCCAAATGCAATAGATTTGGTCACACTACGGACTCTTGCTGAAAAGAAGGAAAAAGTAAAATCAAACAAATCTGGGTGCCTAAGGCTTCTACCTATACTATGGGTGGAACCACTTGGGTAACCAGATCTTTACTCACCTCTTCTTTCTAGGTATGTTGGCAGGCTAAGGACAAAGAAGATGTGTGGTACTTGGACTCGAGTTGTTCAAAGCACATGACGGGCAATAAAGAAAAGTTCCTTAGCCTAGAGATGAAGAAAGGAGGAGTTGTTACATTCGGAGACAATGGAAAAGGAAAAATCATCGGCATCGGAGTTGTGGGTAACGAAAAATTTTCAATTTCAAATGTTTTATTGGTAGAAGGATTAAAGCATAATTTGATTTCTATTAGTCAATTATGTGATAAGGGTTTAAATGTTTTATTTGAATCTTCTACAAATTTATGCAAAATTATTAATTCCAAAACAAATGAAATTGTTTTTACCGCACCTAGATGTCATAATGTATATATGATTAAATTTCTTGATTTTTCAAATTCTACCTTAAAATGTTTTTTATCAAAAAATGATGAATTAGATTTATGGCATAGGCGACTTGGACATGCTAGTGCCAAGTTAATTTCAAAACTTTCAAAAGATAAATTAATTAAAGGTTTACCTTTGCTAAATGGAAATTTATCTTCTTCACTATGTGTGCCTTGTCAAAAAGGAAAATTTTCAAAATCATCTTTCAAAAGTAAAAACATTATTTCTACCACTAGGCCACTTCAATTAATACATATGGACTTATTTGGGCCAATTGGAATTTCTAGCTTAGGAGGTAGAAAATACACATTTGCTTTGATTGATGATTATTCTCATTTTTGTTGGACTTTATTTCTAACCTCCAAATCCGAAGCATTTTCAGAATTTTCAAAATTATGTTTGCGTATTCAAAATGAATTTGAGTTAAAAATTAAACGCATACGATCGGATCATGGAGGAGAATTTGAAAATGAAAAGTTTATTTCTTTTTGTACAGAGTTAGGAATTAAACATGAATTTTCCGCTCCACGCACACACAGCAAAATGGTGTAGTGGAGAGGAAAAATAGAACTCTTCAAGAGTTAGCCCGTACAATGTTATCTGAATTCAAATTACCAAAATCTTTTTGGGCTGAAGCGGTTAGCACGGCATGTTATGTAATAAATAGAGTAATGCTTCGCCCTATTTTAAAATTAACTCCTTATGAATTAATTTTTAATAAACAACCAAATGTTTCTTATTTCAAAGTTTTTGGTTGTAAATGTTTTATTTTGAATTCTAAAGATTCCTTAGGAAAATTTGATGAAAAATGTGATGAAGGTATTTTTATTGGCTATTCTTCAACTAGTAAAGCTTATCGGATTTTTAATAAAAGAACAAAAATAGTTGAAGAATCCATTCATGTTAGGTTTGATGAGTTTGCTTCATGTGTAGAAAAGAAAATAATAGGAAAAGAAGATGATCCCCTTCCTTCGGTGGAGAATGATGATGAAGAACTTGGAGAAAATGAAGAAGAAAAAGGAGAAGAAAGAGAAGGAGAAAGAGAAGAAGAAAGAGAAGAAGAAAGAGAAGAAGAAAGAGAAGAATATGTGCCTCCAAGTGAATTGAGATTTTCAAAGGATCATCCAAAGGAGCTTATCATTGGAGATCCGCAAAAAGGGGTTAGTACTCGTTCATCGCTACATGTTTTATTTTCAAACCTTTGTTTTGTCTCTGAAATAGAACCAAAAGATGTTTCCACCGCTTTAAATGATGAATTTTGGTTTTTAGCCATGAATGAAGAACTTAATCAATTTAAACGTAATAAGGTTTGGAATCTTGTAGAACGACCCAAAAATCGTCCTGTAGTTGGTGTTAAGTGGATTTTTAAAAAAAAATGGATAATGAATCTAGAATTATTAGAAATAAAGCCAGATTAGTTGCAAAAGGTTATGCACAAATTGAAGGGGTAGATTTTGATGAAACTTTTGCAACCGTAGCAAGATTAGAAGCGGTTAGGATATTTCTTGCATTTGCTTGTTTTAAAAGATTTAAATAATATCAAATGGATGTCAAAACCGCATTTTTAAACGGGTATATAAAAGAAGAGGTTTATGTGGAACAACCCCCTGGCTTTATAAATGAGAAATATCCAAATTATGTTTATAAATTTGATAAAGCGCTTTATGGATTAAAACAAGCGCCTCGTGCTTGGTATGATCGATTAACTCAATATTTGTTAAAGCACGATTATAAAATAGGAAGTGCTGATTCTACACTCTTCATTAAGCAAATTGATCATGATTTAGTTATTTTACAAATTTATGTTGATGATATTATTTTTTGAGCCACTAATGAAGAGTTGTGTAATGAAGTAGTTCAAATTATGAAAAATGAATTTGAAATGAGTATGGTTGGAGAACTTTCATATTTTCTAGGTTTTCAAATTACACAAAAACATGATGGAATTTTTATATGTCAAACCAAATATATTCATGATATGTTAAAAAGATTTGGATTTGAAAACCTTAAGCATGCAAACACTCCTATGAGTACTTCACTAAAATTAGGAAAAGATGAAAGTGGTGTTTCAATTGAACAAACCCTTTATAGAAGTATGATAGGGTCTTTATTGTATTTAACCGCATCTAGACCTGATATTATATTTGTCGTTTGTTTATGAGCTAGATTTCAAGCTAATCCTAAAGAGTCACATTTAAAAGCGGTGAAACGTATCTTTAGATATCTCATAGGAACATCAAAATTAGGTTTATGGTATCCTCATAATGTTTCTTTATTTTACATGGTTTTTCGGATTCCGATTATGCGGGATGTTCTTTAGATAGGAAAAGCACTAGTGGCACTTGTCACTTTATCGGCCCTTCACTTATTTCATGGTCGAGTAGGAAACAGAATTCTATTACCCTCTCTACTACCGAGGCCGAATATATTGCACTAGGTAGTTGTTGTGCCCAAGCTCTTTGGATGTCACAAACATTAGAAGATTTTGGCATGCAACAAAGTAGTGTAGAATTAAAGTGTGACAATAAAAGTGCTATAGACTTAACTAACAATCCCGTATTACATTCTAGATATAAGCATATAGATGTCCGACATCATTTTATAAGGGATCATATTAAGAAGGGTAATATAAAAATCAACTTTATAGCCACGGAAAATCAACTAGCGGATATATTCACTAAGCCGTTACCGGATTCCCGTTTTTCTATGCTTAGGCTAGAATTGGGAATTCTAGACATTTCACAATGAATATATCACTATTTAAAGCCTATAAAATTTAAAAAAAAAAATTATCACAAAACCTAAACAATTTAAAAAGCAAAAGCCTAAATTTTAAAAATCAAACAATAGAATTTCAAAAGACTTAAAAAAAATTCAAATATCATTAATATTACATCAATATTGTTCAAATAAAAACAGTAGAAAACAACATAAGGATCAAGTTCATTAAACAGCAATAGATCTGAAGAAGTTCACTGTCGCCCAGGCGACAGTGGATGTCGGAAATTTCCGACATCTCCCAGCAGCAGCAACCTGATGAAACTACTCTGAATCTTCATAACCAGCCCCGCTGCTCTCTGGACAATCTTCTGGAGGTCCTCGTCTCACGGCTTTACCACGGCGAGTCCGCCTCACCGATTGGCGTGGTGGTTCTTCGTCTGGAACTTGCCATTCGGCCTCTTCCTCCGGCGTTGGCTTCAACTTCAGACCTTTGACGAGAAACTTCATAAACTTCTGCATTCGACTACGGTCCTTCTTCACTTCCTTCTTGTGATCCTCTAATGAATCACGTAAATCATCAATGGACTCTCGTAGTGATCCTGCCCTAGGCAATGGCGGCTCTCGAATCTAAATTCCCGGATGAGCCTTTTTCTGCGTCTTCTTCACTTTCATCGAACCCGTATAATATATCTCCGGATAACAATCATCCAAATAAGAACTTTGCGCTATCCATCCATACTTCTTATAGAGTACACGCTGAATTATCGCCCCCATTGGCAGCGTATGAACCTTCACCCATCTTGGATGCTTTAATCTATACGCATACCTAATCTGGGAGAGTATGAAGTCCGCCACATCAAAAAGCTCATCCTCCATAATGTAGTATGTAATGAGGGTCAACTGAGCCGTAATACTTCTTGTATCTCCACTCTTCAACATGACTGAATTCCTTAAGATATCTTGAACTAAGAAAGCATCCGGATTGAGTGACGTAACTTCAGTGGTTAGAGTCTTCTTTTGATTCCCATGTAAACTCATGTTTACAAGGGTCCAATCTCTATCTTTTCTATAACTCTCCACTATATCCGACACATTTTCACTAATCACTAATCTGAATTCCTCTCTTAGATCAACATGTGTTATTTCCACATGTTGACCCTGAATTCTTGATCTTACTCCTCCATCCAACTCAGTGCAATTTGGATCTTCCAAATGATTATAGAACTCGCGAATCAAAAAGGAAGAGAACGGCTCTGGGGTGATTATTGAGAGAATACCTGCATTCGCAAGCCGATCATAGATATGATCGTGCTTCGGCGAATCAAATTCCACATACTTCGCAACTCCAACAATAGCTTTCTCCACCCAAGGAAAAACTTGATATGAACTATGTGCATCTTCCGAAGTACTCCTTCGAGCTTTGGAACTGGAAGCCATTCTGCAAATAACATAAAAATTTTTGATTAAACATGTGTTGTGCACTGGAACACTGTCGCCCAGGCGACAGTGACTGTCGGAAATTTCCGACAGCTCTCCAGTGAACTTCTCTCGAAATTTTTTACATTCACTTCCAGATCTACTCAAAATCAAGGTTGTTTCAACATCAAGTTTAAAAAATATATATATATGTTTTTCAAATCAAAATCTTCTCCATATCCTTACTATTCATCATCTTCAACTTTCATTCAAAAGACAAAACTTCCATTTTTAAAATTAGTCTATGAATAAAAGCAAACCTTCAACCACAAGAATCACAAACTCATAACATTTTTAACAAAGATCCAACAAGATCCACTTGTTTTTAAACTAGATCTACACTTTTAAAAACAAAAAAAAAAATTCAAAAACCTACACCATTCATCAAAAGTCAAAATGAAAACTACATTTTCCTTCTTCTCTACTATCAAAATCACAAATCCCTAAAAAATTTTTGAGTTAAAAACATAAAAATCAAAAATCCATAACTTAGATCTAGAGTTGTCGCCGACTTCCGACAGCCTTCTCTCGCTCTACAGTCCAGAAAAATGAAGCACAATAGGGTTTGACTCGGTCCAAAGCCCTATTTATATTTTTGACTGTCGCCCAGGCGACAGTGACTGCGGAAATTTCCGACAGATCCCGAATTGATATTTCTTCAATTATTGGTCCCTTTGATGATTTACAATAGTTATATGTCATTATTAATGCTTCACCTCATGACTTGATGACAAACCATGTGTTTTTTATTTTAAAAAAATGACTCTTACATGATTATATGATTTCATTTCCAAGCTATCATCGTATTGACACTCCTACTTAGTTGTTTAGACCATTGGAAATTGTTTTCGCATGTCTCTAAGTATGAGAAATTGTTTATCTATCATAATGAACTATCACGTTCACTTCTTTTGATCAATACGTATGTCTTTTTATTTAATATATACATGGATCATATTTGCTTTAACATAATAAAATAGCACTTCTTAAATACAACTTTCAACCTTGATTTGTTAGCACAACAAAATATACACCATCTTTTGCGATTCAAGTGAATTCGGAGATCCTTGGTCAATTACAAAAAAAATATCAATATATCAAAATTAAGATATCACAACATCTGTGATAAAAAAACAAATTTATAATAAAGACAAGGATACTCCACCAAGCACTACTTACCCTCCTAATAAGTCTTAATGAGCATTGTGAGGTTAAGCACCTTGGAAAGAATTGTAAAGTGTCTTGTGCAAAAGAAAAATGGTTTTCTATTCCTCTTGTGCTATATCTTCAAAGTCAAAGTTGACTTTAAATGCTTTTATTATGTTCTACATTTCAATGATCATGTAAATTAAATAACTTCATATGTTTGATCTAAGTATCACATGTACACATCATTATGTTATATAAACATTCATCTCATGAGAATTGGACCGAAAATATTCCATAATTCTATACACTATTGTGTCTTTCTATGATACTTTCAAATGACCTTACTCATGTTTAAGTTATTTTCTTTCATTACTTCATATGGCTATACCGTCACTTCATGGGTTTATTCATACTATGGCATATTCCTATTATTTCATGGACTTCAATCATTTCCAAAAAAAAATGCTTCCGCTTACTCTTCATTTCTATATTCTATATCCTTTCCCTTAAGAACTACACTTTTATCTAATATTAACTTTTGCTAATAACAAAAGGGGGAGAATTTAAAGTATAAAAAGAAAAATCACAAATCTATTACACCTAAATATTCCACCTACACAATACATCATATATTTAGGGGGAGCATATATTTAGGGGGAGCATATATTTAGGGGGAGCATTCATTTAGGGGGAGCTTTTAGCTAAAGGGAGATTATTTATTTTAAGAGAAATATATCATGTTATTTTTGTGCACACACCAAATGTTAAAATCAACAATCTAAATAAGACATGATTTCTTTTTATACGGATTTGTTATTATCAAAAGGGGGAGATTGTTGGAGCATGCATTTCGCACTCCTCCGGTTTGATAATAACAAAGTCCCGTTTGTATTTGATTCTATTTTTATTAATGGTGTGCAGGTAACAGGTATGAGACGTTCACATTTCTGCTGGAGCTAAATTTGAATGTGGGAAAATTGCACTGTCGGAAAATTCCGACAGCCGCTGTCGCCCAGGCGACAGCAGAGAAGTTACAACTACTTCCCTCCACGGCAGCTCGACGAAAGTCAGTTTTGAGCTGTCGGAATTCCGACAGCGATGTCGCGCAGGCGACAGCTCGTAGGTTACAACAACTGCCCACGACACCACCCACGATCGGCAGTTTTGCACTATCGGAAATCCGACATCGATGTCGCCCAGGCGACAGCTCGACGGTTATAACAACTGCCCGCACGACGCCACTCCAGCGGCAGTTTAACGCTGTCGGAAAATTCCGACAGTCACTGTCGCCCTGGCCACATCGATTTTCTATAAATTGCCTCCTTGTGTTCGTGCATTAAAAAGCTTTGAGAATTCCAAGTCCCTTCCTGAGTGCATACGAACCAGAGAGCTCCAGAACCTCTTCAACTCCCATTTATGCAAAGAAGGATTGAATATTGAAGACGAGATCGGGCGCGCTTCTACATCATCGATCATCTCGAGGCCTCAACAATCCGTTCAGAGATCTGATCTTCTAGGGAGTTGTTCTTTTCATATTGTATTTTCATTCACATACTTTTCATTTTGTATTGGTAGAGAAATCGTCGTCTTGCGTGCGGCGTCTAAGTCCTTGCGCGGCTTAGGGGAAAATCGCTTCCTTGTGCGGAGCGTCCAAGTCCTTGCGTGGCTTGGTGGGAAATCGTGGCCTTGTGTGCTACGTCTAGATCTTGGGAAGATCTAGAGGATAGGCTTGGGCTTGGTCTTGGGAAAGACAAGCGATAGCCTTCCGATCCTTGGGAGAAGGATTGGTAAACCAAAATTGTAGAATTTTTTATTAACATAATTGTGCCTTGATCTTAAGCATTGTTAAGATCATTTTTACTGTACTCAAATTTCATGATTAATGTAATTATGTCTTTTTCTTTAATTACATATTTGGTGGCATAATCTTTATCTTAGAAATTTGTGTTTTGGTTTAATACTAAAGTTGCATTGGTTTGAAAGTATTTATAAGTAATTTTTTTAGTAAAGTAAAATCTCTTTAAAAAAAATTACTAAGTAAAAATTAATTTTTAGACACACCCTTATTCACCCCCCCCCCCTCTAAGGGCGTCATACGATCCAACAGCACCCAATACATCTTAATATCTTTAGCAAAGAAAAAAGAGCAATGTTGTGTTATTTAGCATGGTTATCATGAAAATTCTAAGGCCAACATCTTATGAAGACATTTATTTAATAAAACCACTAGCGGTTATGCACATGGTCCCTTGTGCACAATATACAGATGCTATATGGAACACAGTCTTGACATCTTTTTTTTCAAATTATTATGTTTAATTCTTTGATGTTAGTTGCTATATATTTATATGTATTATGTGGACTATTGTTTTGGGTGTACAATATAATGGGGAAACCAAAGGAGGGAGGATTATCAGCGTCTTCGGAGGCAAACAAAGTATTGATTTTATATATGTAACCTTTTGCAATAGAGTTTGAGTTGGGGAATCGACCCACAACTCAATTTAGCAAGGCTGGGTGGAAAGAATTGATTGTATCGTTTAAACATCGCACTGAGAAAAGTTATGATCGTTTACAAATGAAAAGCAAATGGGACCATCTAAAAAAGTGGAATTTGTGGAAAGAACTTAAGCACAGGCAGATAGGTTTGGGTTGAGACTCAGAGAAGCGAACTATTGCTGCATCAGATGAGTGGTGTGAAGAAAAACTCAAGGTTAACTCATAATAATTCCTATTCACATAATCTTCATACTATAAAACTGATATTTTTGACTAATCTTTAATTCACCTATCTCTTAGGTGATGTATAACATGGACAACAATACCATCCTTTGCGTTTACGTTTAACTATGAGTCTATTCGGTGAATTATTAGCTTGTTTGTATGGTGTTATGTTAAAGTTTTATATGAACATCGGTAATTATTTGAATATATTATGATGTTATCTTGAAGTTTTATATGAGGTTTTTTGACGATTTGTGATAAAAAAATTTATGGACAGATTCCAATTCTAGTTTAAAAATAGATTTAGAAAATTTCATGATCATAGTTATTTCTTATTTAATAGCAAGATTTATTTTTGAGAAAAATGTATCAAATTGTTATTTAAATTTTTTTTCAGAAAGCTATTCAACCAAATAATTATATCATTTCAAACAATAATTTTCTCATCAGCATTAACAGTTTCTCCAAACAGACTGCAACTTTATCATCAATGCTTTTCTGGCAGCTCTGTTCTCATAATTCATTTATCAAAGCAACTTTCTCATCTTCAAAAGCTACTCCAAACAGATCCTATTTCAGCCTCAAGAACTTTCAAATTTTAGCATCCCAAACGTTAACCAGAACATAGATGGAAGACATGAGGAGAATATCTTAAATAAAAAATTGAGGTCAGTCAAGTCATATGCTAATATGATGATGAGAGTTTTACCATCGAGAATATCCTAGAACTTCGAGCTGCCCTAAAAACTTTCAAATACAATTTGGCTTATTGGGTTGTTCTTGTCATCACTTATTTGATGCCCGTGCCTCCCCGATAGTCCATTATTCTACAAGTACATGCCCAAAAATTAAATAAAATTAAATACAGAGAATACATTAAGGCTCCGTTCGTTTCGCAGGAAATGAGATGCAGGAATTGGAATTGAAGTCAATTCTGATTCCCGCGGGAATTGGAATTGACTTCAATTCCAATTCTGCTGTTCGGCTAACTGCAGGAATTCTGTCATCAGAATTTGAATTGGTAATTCTGCTGTTCGGCTGTATGTCAGAATTCAATGGACGGAATTGAAATTTAAAATTTATAAAATTAAAATTAAATTTTAAACAGGATTAAAGTATCAGAATTAAAATAGAAGTCTGCATTAACATCATACAAAACATAAGTCCACAGCATAAAAAAAGTCCGCAGCATACAAAACATAAGTTCATATATAATCAATCGAGTAAATGTAAGCAGAGCCGGGTCCTCCTAATTGGTACCGGTAAAGCGATGAACACGTCGCTCTTCGTGTCGTCAACACTCAGCATATCGATAGCCTGTATGACCTCAGCCTCAGTCAGATCTGCAATAGCTGCAATGGCCGCATATATCCTGTCTGCCTTTGAGATCGGAGGCGGTGGCTGAGAAGGTAAACTGTTTTCATGCTCCATGTTCCTCGCTATAGCAGTAACAGCATCCGCAATAACATCTACCGCAGATGTTTTCTTCTTCTTCTGGGGATGTGGCTCGACCTCCTCAACCACATTGTCTTCCACCGAATCATCAATGTGGATCTCGTTCATTGACTCCGATGCAGTAGCAGCATGAGCTCTAGTAGCTCTATCAACCCCACATATCATAGCTAAGTCGCCCCAATTCACGATCACTTTGCCCCGATAATATTTTACTGTCGGGTGTGCCTACAAGTTTAGTTTAAATTAGACTCGTAAATTTTCAAAACTTCTAAAAATGCAAGTAATTGTCAAATTAAAATATTACCTGAACATAGTTGGCCCAGACATCTTCACTGTCTACCTTCACCACATTGCGCTCCCAATCCCAGCCAAATCCACTAGTATCTAGCATTGCTGATATCTCTTGGTAGTACTCATTCCATGTTTTTATTCGAGCCATTATCTTCTCCTTACTTATTTCGACGTTGCAATCCTCCTTTAATGCTTGAATTGCCGCTGTCAACACTTTTCCATCCAATAGCCACCTTGTTCCCCAAACTCTGTTGTTCGAGGAGATCTGTGGATAAAGCACAGTCCATCTGTGATGTCTAGGGAACATAAGACCGTTCACTAGCTTTGGCACCTTTTCCTTTGCTTTTATCCATCTACTGTCTGCACTTTAGTCATGCATAGAATAAAATAAATTGAACAAATTGCAGTAATCAATAAAATTACACCATATTTGTGTTGCACGATATCATATTAGAAACAAGAATACATCAAAAAAACACACCAAAAAGGACAATATGATTTAAGAAACACGAAAATATCAAAAAAACACGATACTCATATCCCACGGCGAGCACGATACTCATTGAACTTATAGCCATAGTATCTCTAAATGTGCTCCACTCGGGTGTTGCTTGAACTGCACCAACTGCATCCACGTACTCAAAACTTTCCGAACTTGCATCTTGCGCTAATATCTCAGCATCTACTTCGGCAAGTAATCTAGCATGATTTTCTAGTCTCCTCTCTATGAGAAAATTATGTAGAATGCAATATGCGTTTATAATTTGAACCTGTTTAAAATTGTAAGCAATTTATATCTCAATACAAATTAAATCATAATGATGCATACAATGTAATAGTCATTTACCTGCACTTTAATATCGAAGAAAGAAGCTCCACATAGAACATTCATACACACACATACATATTCATACACACACATACACATTCATACACACACACACATACACATTCATACCTACACACCACACACATACACATTCATACACACACACATACACATTCATACCCACACACACCACACACATACACATTCATACACACACACATACACATTCATACACACACACATTCATACACACACACATACACATTCATACACACACACATACACATTCATACACACACGCATACACATTCATACACACACACACATACATATTCATACCCATACACACCACACACATACTCATTCATACACACACACACACATACACATTCATACCCACACACACCACACACATACACATTCATACCTACACACCACACACATACACATTCATACACACACACACATACACATTCATACACACACACACCACACATATACACATTCATACACACACACATACACATTCATACACACACAATTACACATTCATACACACACACACATACACATTCATACACACACACATACACATTCATACACACACATACACATTCATACACACATACATATTCATACCCATACACACCACACACATACTCATTCATACACACACACATACACATTCATACCCACACACACCACACACATACATATTCATACACACACACCACAAAAAATACACACACCACACACATACACATTTATACACACACACAAGTGTCTGCAATGATATGAAATTTAGAGTGCATGCATCAGCAGAGTTGTATTAAGAAGAACCCTAAATCATAGAAATAACTTAACAAAAAGGTTCATAAATTTGTGAATTCTGGAAAGCAATGGGAATCAATTGGTCTTCTCCTTACCTGTAAATCGACCAACTGGAAGCACCAAAATTGTAAATCGACCAACTGGAAGCACCAAAATTGTAAATCGACCAACTGGAAATCAACGGGAATCAACTGGAGAAGAAATCGACCAACTGGAAAGCACCAACCGCAACTGGGAAGCAACTGGGAAGCAACGGGAATAAAAAATTAGGGCTACTAGAAAGCAACGGGAAAACCCTAGTCTTCTACCAAGGGAGAGCTCCCAAGGGGAAGAAGACTGAGGGGAAGAAGAAACGTCGGAAAAATTAAAGGCAAAAAATTAATACCTGCTGCCGGCGAGGTAGGTCGACGACGGTTCTGGGAAACGCAGGGAGCGTATGGGGGCTCGCCGGAGAAGAGATGGCAGAGGGGGATTACTACGTGAGTTAAGGGCGGCGAGGGAGAAAGGAATCACAGGGGGGTGATATTTAATTTGGTAGGTTTTGAAATTTAGTGAAGGTTTGAGATTTTCTCCAAAACTATTTCCGATAAAGGCAAGTGTACCTTATCGTCTATAGTATAGGATATTAAGAAATATCAAGGTCGTATTCCACGGGGCGCGTTGATTACTTCTACTTTGAGGAAAGTCGCTATTATCTTATCTAACGATATTTTGGGGTTTTAATTACTTGGCTAGAAAAAAAGAAATTGCAAGCTAAATTTAGAGTTTAGATGATGATAGAAGAAGCTAGTACTCAATCAAAAGTCACCTTGGAGTGAGAAAAGACAAGTGAAAAGAGATTAAATCTAATTCCGTTTAAATTGAACTACTTGACCGTGGAGGTTCCCGAAGCTCGAACATGCCTCTCTCGAGGTTAATGCCCAACTAAGTTTAGGAAAAATCAACCGGACTCTCGTCCTATAATCGATTACCTAAAACTTGCTTTACGAAGTGAACCCCGCTATTGGATTTGACTCCAATCCGGGAGATTTACGTCATCCTCTCTCGAGGAGTGCGTGCAACTCTCTTTACCCTTGAGTGATCGATTCATACTTTGAGCCTCTCGGCTAACTAAGTATGAAAACATAAGCGGAAACCATATATCGAAAATATGGCCTCACTAATTAACAATCAAGGGTAATTCAAGTGTTTATAAAAACGGAAAAAGAAAACTTTAGAAAATCATAACTTGTCTAACTCATCCTCGGATCATTTTGATCGAGTACTAATGAGGATTAGTTAATCATGGTGGAGGGGAAAGAGGAAGAAAAATAAAAATGCATAATAAGAAAATTTAACTAAGTAAGGAGGATACAAAATAAAGAGAACAACTAATTTTTATTTAAATGAAAACTATTACAAGTCTTAAGAGAAGAGATTGCAAGCTAGGAAAAACAAGTTACAAGCTTAAACTAAACTATTGCATTGAAAGGAAGCTAGTACATTGCATGAGAAAAGGAAGAGAGCATGAAAGTAAAGTCACATGAACATGAACATGAAAGTGAAAAAATACTCAAGATTGGCTCCAACAGCACCTCCCCCACTCCAAAATTCTGAACCCTGGACTCAAGGAGAACCTCTGAATTTATAGGAAAAAAATTTCAGATTACACGCCCTCGGTCACGGGCGTGACCAAGGGTGTGACTGCACTATTCACATCAGATCCGACAGCGGCGTGGGCTTGAATTTGGCGCGGCGAAAAGTGACATGTCACGAGCGTGACATGTCGGGTCACGACCGTGACTTTGGACGGCTGCATTAAATGCTGCGTGGGCTGGAATTCGGCGCGGTGGTGAAGCAGAGATCACGCTGGAAAGTCACGGCCGTGACATGTGGGTCACGGGCGTGACTTAGGTTGACTTCTCGACAGCATCTCCACGTCTCGACGGCGGCTCCATGTGGAAGATTCTAAGTTTACACGCCCTTGGTCACGGGCGTGACTTTGGGTCACGGGCGTGACATGGGGCGTGACTTGGTGTGGGCTAGCTCAGACAGCGCGGCATCATTCTGGACTGATCTTTAGGTTACACGCCCTTGGTCACGGGAGTGACCGAGGGCGTGACATGCCATTTTTCCCGATTTGTCCCAAAATTCTGCAAATATTGAAATTATGCTAATTTAGAATCAAAATTACAAAAAGAACTAACTTATAACCTAAAATTGACATAAAAGGAAAATTCATATTAAATATTTACAAAATTTTCTATTAAGAAGTTATAAAAATACTACTTATCAAATACCCCCATACTTGAGGTTTTGCTATTCCAGAGCAAAAGTGTGAGACATAATTTATAAGACATCCTTAAAAATTTTTAATTTAAAACTAAAATTTCATTTAACCAAAAGTAAAATTAAGAGTAAATTCAAGGGGGAGTTAAGTCCTAAATTATGATGATGATTTGAAAAGAGGGAAAAATGTTTAGGCAAGAACTTCTCAAGAAAATTAAGTAGTTTGACAAAATTGTAGAAATTATAAAACTAAATTAAATTAAAATTATAAGAACTCTACCTTAAAAGAAACTTAAGGAAAAGTAAATTACTAAATATTGCTCTCTCCATAATTTTCAACTAAAACTAGAACAATGATAATTGGCTAAGGGGGATTTCATAAAATTTGGCATAAGAAGAGACATTTTTGAATGGAGGAAATGGAATTTATCATGAAATTTCCTTTTTTTTTCTTTCTTTCTCTCTTTTTTTTTCTCTTCTAATAAAAACCCAAAATGTATATGGTTTAGGAGTAATGAATTTTATCCTCTTACTCCATGCCATATAATCTTTTCAAATATTTTGGGTGCATATGTTTTAGGGAATAATGAATTTTATCCTCTTATTCCCATGACATATGATCTTTTAATACATTTTTTTATGCCATCAAAGGGGGTAGGGTAGGGGAAAATAAATCTAGCTAGCTTTAAATCATATTGAGAGCAAATTCTAGTAAAATTAAAATTCCTAAGATGTAAGAAGTTAGAAGAAAATATAATTGAAATCTAAAGAGGTTTAGGAAATTTACTACAAAATGAAGCCATTTAAAAGTAAAAAGAGAAGTCATGCTAACAAAATTCTCTAATCAATTTAAAATCATAAGATGATTCTTAAATCAAGATTACCTCAAATTTAAAATTAACAAACTATGATAAGCAAAATTATAGCCAATTAAAACTTAAACATGCTTATAAACATTCTCAACTAGATTTCTAAGAAATCACAAAAACAACAAATAGGAGAGGTATAAGATAAAAGTTTTTTTTTTGTTTTAAGTTTTTTCATATATATTTTTTTGAATTTTTATATTATCTTTTTTTTTTTTGAATTTTTGTCATTAAAAACTATTTACAAAGAAAAGAAACTAACTTTAAAACTTAACAATTTTTGTTAAGTCTTGGACTTCCCAAGGGCTACCCGGTGAAGGGTTCGCAAGGTACTTGGAGGTGTGATGGGATAAAATCCCAAACGTCCCTTTCCAAGATTTAAATTTTCCTGTTTTCTTTTTTTTTTTTTTTAGTTTTTGGTTTTTTTTTTGCAAGTGCTTAAATAAAGGAAAACATTGAAACAAAATTAAAATTTTCTTTTTGTTCATTTTTTTTTTGAAAATTTTCTTTTTTAAAACTATTTACAAATATTTACAAAGGGCTATTTACACCCCCATACTTAAAGTTAAACATTGTCCCCAATGTTTAAAAATAAGTATGAAGTAAGAAAAGGTAAAAAGAAATGCAAGGAAAAAGAAAGAAGGAAAAAAGAGCTTCCCTGATAAAATTTTTTTTTAAGCTTTTGTGGGGAAGCCGCGATTACCTACAAAAGATGTTAAAGAAAGAACAAAAACAAGAGAAAATAATAAAAAGATAACCTTGGGGTGTCTCCCAAAAGCGCTTTGTTTAAGGTCGCGTAGCTTGACCCACTTGCCGATCATGTTATATTATGAAGAAATATCGCATCACTCTTGTCATTAGGTAAGTCTCCCGGAAGATACAATTTAAGGCGGTGCCCGTTAACTTTGAAGGAACCTTTTTCCGGGTGGGAAATTAGAATTGTCCCATAGGACCAAACCTCTTTAACAATAAAAGGTCCGGACCATCGAGATTTCAGCTTTCCCGGAAAAAGGCGAAGACGAGAATTATAAAGGAGGACGAGATCGCCTGGCGAAAAAGTTTTTGGAAATTTTATATGTTTGTCGTGATAAAACTTTGTTCGCTCCTTATATAATTTGTTACTCTCATACGCATTCGCTCTCCACTCATCCAATTCGTTCATTTGAAATTTTCTTTGTTCGCCCGCTAAAGTAGAATCAAGATTTAAAAATTTAAGCGCCCAAAATGCGCGGTGTTCTAATTCAACCGGGAGGTGGCAAGCCTTGCCATAGACCATTCGATATGGTGTACAACCGATAGCGGACTTGTACGCCGTTCGATAGGCCCATAGCGCGTCATCGAGCTTTATTGCCCAATCCTTCCGATTAATAGAAACCGTTTTTTCTAAGATCTGTTTTAATTCTTGATTAACAACTTCAACTTGGCCGCTCGTTTGTGGGTGATATGCAGTGGATAATTTGTGCGTGACACCATATTTTGCTAAGATTTTTGTGAATTGAGTATTGCAAAAATGGGTGCCCCGATCACTCACGATAGCGCGCGGAGTGCCAAATCGAGAGAATAATTTTTTAAAAAGTTAACGACGACTCGCGCATCGTTGGTGGGGAGAGCTTGCACTTCCGCCCACCTCGACACGTAGTCGACCGCTACTAGAATATACTTATTTGAAAACGAAGGAGGGAGAGGACCAACGAAATCAATGCCCCAAAGATCGAAAATTTCGCATTCTAAGAAAATATTTTGGGGCATCTCATCCCGGCGAGAGATGTTCCCCGACCGCTGGCAGCTGTCGCAAGTACTCACAAGGGTGTGAGCATCTTTGAAGAGCGAGGGCCAATAAAAGCCCGCCTCCAGCGCCTTTCTCGCGGTTCGGTTTGAATGATAATGACCATCGGATGGTCCCTCGTGACAATGTCGTAAAATTTTAAGACCCTCCTCACTCGAAACGCATCGTCTCACCACTTGGTCTGCGCATACACGGAATAAAAAGGGGTCCTCCCAAAAGTAATTCTTTAAATCAGAAAAAATTTCTTCTTTTGCTGACTCGAGAATTCTTTCGGCAGGACCCGGGCTACTAAATAGTTAGCCCGATCTGCAAACCAGGGGGTAGACGATGAATTAATATTTTTGAGAGCGAGGAGGCGCTCTTCGGGAAATTTATCATCAATGTCAGATTCTATCAATACTTCCGAGGCGGGGTTTTCTAGACGAGAAAGATGATCGGCCGCCAAGTTTTCGGCTCCTCTTTTGTCCCGGATCTCTAAGTCAAACTCCTGCAAGAGGAGGATCCATCGCAAAAGACGAGGCTTGGCGTCCGATTTGCTTAAAAGATATCTAAGTGCGGAGTGATCCGTGAAGACGATAACTTTTGAGAGGGTGATGTATGACCTAAACTTATCGAAGGCAAAAACGATCGTTAGAAGCTCTTTTTCGGTAGTGGTGTAATTCGCTTGTGCCGACGTGAGTGTTTTGCTCGCATAATAAATAAGGTGGAAATACTTACTCACCCATTGTCCTAAAACGGCACCAACCGCAATGTCACTCGCGTCGCACATGATTTCAAAAGGGAGCGACCAATCCGGCGCGACTAGAATCGGGGAGTTTATAAGTTTTTCTTTAATAAGTTTAAAGGCCAAATGGCATTCATCGCTAAAAATAAATGAGGATTCCTTTTCAAGAAGATGGGTTAACGGCTTTGTGATTTTGGAAAAATTTTGTATAAAGCGCCGATAGAACCCTGCGTGCCCTAGGAAACTACGAATAGCTTTTACGTTTGTTGGAGGGGGGAGCTTTTCAATCACTTCAATCTTGGCCCTATCGACCTCGATCCCCATGCCCGAAATTTTATGACCAAGGACTAATCCTTCCTTGACCATAAAATGGCATTTCTCCCAATTAAGTGCTAAATTCGTTTCCTCGCATCGCTGCAACACACGCTCAAGATTTTTTAAACAATTTTTAAATGAGTTTCCGAATACGGAAAATTCGTCCATAAACACTTCCATCACCTCCTCTACTAACTCGTCAAATATCGCCAGCATACATCTTTGAAATATAGCTGGCGCGTTACAAAGACCAAATGGCATCCTTCGATAAGCGAAGGTGCCAAAGGGACAAGTGAAAGTGGTTTTCTCTTGGTCGTCGGGCGAAATTGGGATTTGAAAATATCCCGACAAACCATCGAGAAAACAGTAGTAGGAGTGACCTGAAAGGCGCTCTAAGATTTGATCAATAAACGGTAGAGGGAAGTGATCCTTACGGGTGGCATCATTTAGTTTTTGGTAATCGATGCACATCCGCCAACCCGTAACAGTACGGGTTGGGATCAACTCGTTATTCTCGTTAGCTACTACCGTAACGCCACCTTTCTTCGGTACGACTTGTACTGGGCTAACCCAAGTACTGTCCGATATCGGGTAGATGATTCCCGCGTCCAAAAGTTTTATAACTTCGGTCTTAACGACTTCTTTCATGTTAGGGTTTAGTCGTCGTTGAGGCTGGACTGAATTTCGGGAATTATCTTCGAGAAATATTTTATGAGTGCAGAAAGATGGGTTTATACCCTTAATGTCCGATAATTGCCACGCAATTGCGTGGCGGTGCTTTCTTAAGACTATAGTCAACTCAGAAATTTCTGAGTTGCTAAGATCGGATGAAATGATGACGGGTAGCTTAGACTCTTTTTCCAAAAATAAATACTTAAGGTGAGGGGGAAGTTGCTTTAGTTCTAAAACGGGTGGTTCTTCATAAGAAGTTTTGATTTTCAATTTTTCTAAAAATAGTGGTTCGGGTGGTGTGAAACGAGTGACTTCTTCTTCTTCCAGACAAAAGAGTTCGGCGAGCTCGGACTCGTGACTCGAGGTGGAGACTAACTCGGGAGGTGAATCGAATTCCCAACACTCTTCCAGGTAAAAACACGAATCGTCGTTTTCTAATGTGTTCCGCATCGAGGAATTTATGCCGAAAGAAACTTCATCGTCTCCAACCCGAAGGAGGAGCTTTCCGTTACTTACGTCAATAATGGCGTGGGAGGTGGCAAGGGGCGGCCGAGTATGAGGGGTACTTCGGCATCCTCTTCGATGTCAAGAATGACAAAGTCCACCGGGAAGATGAACTTGTCGACCTTGACGAGCACGTCCTCCACTATTCCTACCAGATATTTTAAAGAGCGATCCGCTAATTGAATACTCATTCGAGTGGGGCTTGGATTTCCTAGACCTAGTTTCTTAAATAGTGAAAAAGGCATGAGATTGATACTTGCTCCCAGATCCGCTAAAGCGTGTTTTACTAACGAATTGCCAAATAAACACGGGATGGAGAACCGTCCTGGGTCATTCACTTTTCTAGGCAATTTGTTAAGTACAACCGCGGAGCATTCTGCGTTCAAAGAAATATGTGAAATATCTTCTAATTTTTTCTTATTGGAGAGCAACTCCTTAAGATATTTCGCATATTTAGGCATTTGAGAGATAGCCTCGCAGAAGGGTACATTAATGTGAATTTGCTTTAAAATATCTAAAAACTTTTTATAATTCTTTTCGGCGCTCTCGCTTTTAAACTTAGATGGATACGGAATATTTGAAGTAGAAGCGCGCGGAGCTAACGTAGCAGGTAAATTCGAAGATAAAATAGGAGGAGGAGGAGGGGAGGAAGTTACCATGGGTTCGTCCTGTTTTGAAACCACCCCCTTCCCGCTTCCGAGTGTAATCGCATTTGCGCTCTCCCTTGGGTTTGGCTCCGTGTTTCCCGGAAGGGCTTCTTGCTGGCGCTCGGAGATTATCTTTGCTAGCTGGCCCACTTGGTTCTCCAAATTTTTGATCGATCCGGTGAGGTTCCGGATGTTCGCTTCATTTGTAGCAACATATTTTGCAAAAACCTCTTCAAGCGGAGAGGGCTTTTGCTGTTGCGGTGGAAAACTGGGTGGATTAAAATTTGGAGGGGGGGTTAAATTAAGAAGTTGATTTGGAGGTTGATTTAAATTTAAGGGATGCTGAGCATTTCCTTGATTGCTCCATGAGAAATTCGGATGATTCCTATAACCCGCATTGTAGGTGTTATTATACGGAGCGGTGTTCGGGTTATAGGAAGGCCGAGACGGATTTCCCATGTAATCAACTTGCTCTTCAAGTAAAAAATTATTAGCCCAAGGAGGAGTGGTGGAGGAAGCAGACATCTCCGCCACTTGCTTTGTTAAGCGCTCAACTTGTAAAACCAAATTTGCGTTAGTGTCAATTTCAAAAATTCCGGCCGGCTTATTAGGCCGCGCTCGGGGCATGTTCCATTGGTACGCATTTGTGGCCATCTCTTCGAAAAGCTCTTGAGCGGCGATCGGGGTTTTATTATTTAATGTCCCTCCGGCGGCCGCATCAATCATTTGCCTCGTTTGGAGATTTAAGCCATTATAAAATATTTGCACTTGTTGCCAAGTGGCAAGTGCGTGGTGAGGGCATCGGCGCAAAAGCTCCTTGAAGCGCTCCCATGTGTCATAGAGAGTCTCCGAGTCGATTTGCATGAACGACGCAATATCCGTGCGCAATTTAGCGGTCTTTGAAGGCGGGAAATATTTATTGAGAAATTTTTCCGCCATTTCGGCCCATGTAGTGATAGATCCCCTTGGTAGGGAGCCCAACCACTGCTTGGCCTTAGACCGCAAAGAAAAAGGAAAAAGACATAATCGAATGGCGTCATCGGTGACGCCATTGATCTTAAATGTGTCGCAAATTTCAAGAAAGTAAGAAATATGTGAGTTTGGATCCTCGTCCGGTTGACCATCAAAGGTCACCGATTGTTGCACCATTTGTATGATGCTGGACTTGATCTCAAAATTATTGTTCGCCACCGTGGGGAGAACAATACTCGATTGTGTGCCTTCTAAATTCGGCCGCGCATAATAGGACATGGTCCGTTGCGCATCCTCATTAGGATTTGGCTCGTTAAGATTAGGAGGATTAAGATTATGATCCATGTTCGCTGCGTTAGTGTCCCCGATCGACTCTTCGAATTCTATTTGATTTCCTTGATCACGAGAACGGCGGTGCCTCAAAAGGGTTCGCTCGATTTCCGGATCAAAAGGAAGAATCGAAGTGCTACCACGGGTCATACACTAAAAAGAGAAGGAAGGAAGAAGAAAAAGAGAGAATTTTTTATTTGTTCTTTTAGGCAGATTAAGTTAGTCTTGGACTTCCCAAGATCTACCCGGTGAAGGGTTTGCAAGGTACTAGGAGGTGAGATGGGATGACACCCCAAACGTCCCTTTCCAAGATTTTAATTTCACCCTTAAATTTTCAAAAATAGAAAAACTAAAATAAAAACAACATGATAAAATTAATAGCTATCCTTGTTTCAAAATATCTACGCAAAAGTCCCCGGCAACGGCGCCAAAAACTTGATATTTAATTTGGTAGGTTTTGAAATTTAGTGAAGGTTTGAGATTTTCTCCAAAACTATTTCCGATAAAGGCAAGTGTACCTTATCGTCTATAGTATAGGATATTAAGAAATATCAAGGTCGTATTCCACGGGGCGCGTTGATTACTTCTACTTTGAGGAAAGTCGCTATTATCTTATCTAACGATATTTTGGGGTTTTAATTACTTGGCTAGAAAAAAAGAAATTGCAAGCTAAATTTAGAGTTTAGATGATGATAGAAGAAGCTAGTACTCAATCAAAAGTCACCTTGGAGTGAGAAAAGACAAGTGAAAAGAGATTAAATCTAATTCCGTTTAAATTGAACTACTTGACCGTGGAGGTTCCCGAAGCTCGAACATGCCTCTCTCGAGGTTAATGCCCAACTAAGTTTAGGAAAAATCAACCGGACTCTCGTCCTATAATCGATTACCTAAAACTTGTTTTACGAAGTGAACCCCGCTATTGGATTTGACTCCAATCCGGGAGATTTACGTCATCCTCTCTCGAGGAGTTCGTGCAACTCTCTTTACCCTTGAGTGATCGATTCATACTTTGAGCCTCTCGGCTAACTAAGTATGAAAACATAAGCGAAAACCATATATCGAAAATATGGCCTCACTAATTAAAAATCAAGGGTAATTCAAGTGTTTATAAAAACGGAAAAAGAAAACTTTAGAAAATCATAACTTGTCTAACTCATCCTCGTATCATTTTGATCGAGTACTAATGAGGATTAGTTAATCATGGTGGAGGGGAAAGAGGAAGAAAAATAAAAATGCATAATAAGAAAATTTAACTAAGTAAGGAGGAGACAAAATAAAGAGAACAACTAATTTTTATTTAAATGAAAACTATTACAAGTCTTAAGAGAAGAGATTGCAAGCTAGGAAAAACAAGTTACAAGATTAAACTAAACTATTGCATTGAAAGGAAGCTAGTACATTGCATGAGAAAAGGAAGAGAGCATGAAAGTAAAGTCACATGAACATGAACATGAAAGTGAAAAAATACTCAAGATTGGCTCCAACAGCACCTCCCCCACTCCAAAATTCTGAACTCTGGACTCAAGGAGAACCTCTGAATTTATAGGAAAAAATTTTCAGATTACACGCCCTCGGTCACGGGCGTGACCGAGGGCGTGACTGCACTATTCACATCAGATCCGACAGCGGCGTGGGCTTGAATTCGGCGCGGCGAAAAGTGACATGTCACAGGCGTGACATGTCGGGTCACGGCCGTGACTTTGGACGGTTGCATTAAATGCGGCGTGGGCTGGAATTCGGCGCGGTAGCGAAGCAGAGATCACGCTGGAAAGTCACGGCCGTGACATGTGGGTCACGGGCGTGACTTAGGTTGACTTCTCGATAGCATCTCCACGTCTCGACGGCGGCTCCACGTGGAAGATTCTATGTTTACACGCCCTTGGTCACGGGCGTGACTTTGGGTCACGGGCGTGACATGGGGCGTGATGTAACATCCCCATCCGTTAAGAAGCATATGACAGAAGGTCCGGCCGGGGCCCCACGCCATATACTATAAAACAAATGGGAATGTCACTTAATGGAATAACAACGACACTATACCACGAAGCCTAACTCAGAGCATTCTATGCGGAAGTAAAAGAGAGAGAGACAGAATTATAAACCACAAGACCCGAACTCGGGTATGTCCACTTCTATTAACTTGGAAGAAAATGTTTTACAACACAAAAGAGGCACGACGGCCTTACAGTTTACCAACATCGGCGCGTAGGCCGGCCATACATGAAAAACAAAAGGAACATCAATGGCCTTCAAGGGCTGCAGCAGCGCAGGGGCTTCAGCCCGCCAAGTTCCCGCTCGGACCAGCACCTGTACAACAAGCTCACCAAAACGGTGGCAAAACAGGGCAACGGTCAGCTAAAGCTGACCAATTTATAACGACCCCACCCCTTCGAGGGGGTGGCAGTGCTAACCGTCCCTGCAAAACAGTCTCAACAGCATATACATATCTAAGAGTGCGACTAGACGAGCCCACAACATTTCATACATATGCAACAACACAAACGTGGGAATGGCCTCCACGTCTCGTGCACTCAGGCACTCTTTGGTGTACTACGCCTTCCACCACCATCCACTCTTGATGGTTTTGCCCTTCGAGGATAAAGTCGGCGGCCCGAATACCAGGGCTCCCCCGTGCTTTAATTGTGAACTTACGTAGTCCGAAGACTCTTCCCCATCGCCTCCCGACATGCTATTCGAGCCTTACTAATCAGGTGCTGCAATGGTTCGGGTGCTGGTACGCCAAATGCCCGTTGTTCACACACTCGTTGTACGACACGAAATGCGGGTATGGCGTCCCCTCAGCCCAGGTATTCTCGATTAGCTGGCTCCACGGGCTGCTAAGTCATCCACCAGGACACCCTTACGGGTCGGGCATGCCGACCACAGGTCCCCTCAATAGGTGGGCACAACAAACATCACCAGACCCATGTCTGGGAGCTGTCGCCTGGGCGACAGTCACTGTCGCCTAGCAACAGTGGACAACATTCCACTTTTAGTTTCCAGCTGTGGGTGCTTCCCGGGGCGCACCCCCAGGCGTTGCTGCGCATGCAGTAGCACTTCCACTACCTCAGAACACAAAACAGTCACCAGAACCAATTCCGGGAGCTGTCGCCGGGGCTGTCGCCTGGCGACAGTGAGCAGAACTCATTTTCTGCATCCAACTTCGGGTGCTTCCCGGGGCACACCCCCAGGCGTTGCTGCGCATGCAGTAGCACTCTCTAGTCCTACGAAGCAGGATAACAACACGGGGTTTTCCCCGAGCACGCACAATACCACAAGGCATCACCAATCCGGACGAACCGTCTCGGATGGGCTTCACACAGCGCGCCTATGTCCGTATTACGCACGGACTCTATATGTATGCAAGCTTTGACGGGGATAGCACAAATCAACCTGTCGGAGGCCACGACCTCTCCCTTTTGGGTAGGTGCCTCAACGATGCATGGGAAAGGACTAGAACATGTCCAAAAGGGGTTAGAAGAGTTCGTTACCCTTAAACGCCGCTTTGAGCCCATGGCTCGACTTTTGGCACGGATGGAAAGGAGCGCCTTGCCCTCCTCTACGCGTAGCCACCAACGATGAAGGGATTGGATGAGTGTAGCTCCTTCAAACCCAAGCTCCAAGCTAGGGTTCACTATTCCTTCTTCTTCTCCAAGCTCTCCCTCTCTCTCTCTTTCTCTCTCCTCCTTAAACACTTAAGGAAATAATGAGAAAGAAGGGGGATTTCGGCCTTCTATGCTGCCACTGAGCCCCCCAAGCCAAAACCAGCCCCCAAAGTCAAAGTGCAATCAATGCCCTTGATTTCGGCCACAAAGTCCAACTTTGAGCTGTCGTCGGGCGACAGCCACTGTCGCCCAGGCGACAACATTAAGAACCGACTTTGACCAGTCAGCCACACTGCTGCATGACCCCAGTCACCTTGTCGCCAACGTTAGCCGCCACCCGACAACGCTATCGCCGGGCGACAGCCACTGTCGCCTGGGCGACAGCCACTGTCGCCTGGGCGACAGCGCTAAGAACTCCAGAAATTTACCTGCCTGAAATGGGGTCTTACAACCCTCCCCTCCTTATATAAATTTCGTCCCGAAATTTGCAAAAAAAATAGGCATATATACAATATCCAAAAAGTCTTTACATACAGGGGGAAAAGAAGAGATAAGCGTCACCGAAACAGCTCGGGGAACTCCTCCCACATGGTCTGCTCACGCTCCCATGAGAGCTCCTCGCGACCGCAGTTGTCCCAACGGACCTTTACCATACGGATCGCCCTGTTCCGCAGCTGACGCACCTCTGCATCCTCGATGCTAACGGGCCTGACCGCCGTCGCAAGCCCGCTATCCACGGGCACCTGATCCGCCGCTACCACCTGCATAGGCTCTTGCACTGCCTTCCGCAACACGGAGATGTGGAATACATCGTGTAGCCCGCTCAGTTCCGCCGATAGTGCAAGCCTATAAGCCGCATCACCGACGCGCTCGATGATCTCAAACGGTCCAAGGTATCTCGGACTCAGCTTCTTCAAGCGTCGAATCCTGGATACACCCTTGAACGGCCTGATCTTCAAGTAAACCCAATCGCCAAAGGCGAACTGGACGTCGCGGTGCTTCGCATTATAGTACTTCGCCTGCCTATCCTGCGCAACCAAAAGCCTCTCCCGGATCAACCATACCGTCGAAGTCGCCTCTTCGACGTCTTTCCTCTTGAAGAGCTTCGTCTCGCCCGTTTCCGCCCAAGCTAAGGGAGTGCGGCACTTCCTGCCATAGAGGGCCTCGAAAGGCGCCATCTGAATACTCGCCTGATAGCTGTTGTTGTACGCGAACTCAACAAGAAAGAGGTGATCTTCCCACCCCTTGCCAAAATCCAGGACGCACATCCGGAGCATGTCTTCCATCGTCCTGTTGGTACGCTCAGTTTGGCCATCCGTCTGAGGATGAAAGGCCGTGCTAAACTGCAGCTTCGTACCCAAAAGACGGTTGACTAGCCTCCAGTCGCTTGAAGTAAAGCGTCCATCACGATCACTGACGATGCTACGGGGCACACCGTGCAGTCGCACTATAGTATCAACATACAACTTTGCCAATTTCTCCACGAGTCATCCCTCCGGTTGGGGATAAAGTGCGCCACCTTCGTCAACCGGTCTACAACTACCCAGATGGCATCGTTCCCGCGCTGCGATCTCGGCAGCCCATGCACGAAATCCATGGAAATGTCATCAAACTTCCACTCCGGAACAGGCAATGACTGCAAAAAGCCACCGGGCTTCTGACATTCCGCCTTCACTAGCGCACAAGTGTGGCACTTGGCCACGTAGTGAGCGATGTCCCTCTTCATACCTGGCCACCAGAAAAGGACCTTCATGTCCTTGTACATCTTCGTGCTCCCCGGATGAACTGAATACCTGGTACGATGCGCCTCGTACATCAACTCATCGCGCAGCTCACCCACCTTGGGGACGCACAAACGGTCGCCTCTCCACAGCAATCCATCTCGAACCTGAAACTGGGCATCTGGCCCACCACCAGCATCCTCCGCGTAGCGCTTCAAACTCAGATCGAGTTCAAAAGCCTGGCGGACTCTCTCTGCGAGGTCGTACTGCACCTCAAACCAACTCAAGCAGGCACCGGCACTGCACCCTTCTCTACGCAAGAAATATCCAAGGCTTCCAGGTCACGTATCAAGTGCTCATCATGCATCTGAATCCAGTTGGCCTACGCTGGAGCCCTGCGACTGAGTGCATCCGCAACAACATTCTCCTTCCCGGGAGTGTAGTGGATCTCGAAGGTGAAGTCCCCCAGGAACTCCATCCACCTCTGTTGCCGCATATTCAGCCCTTTCTGCGTCAGAAAGTACTTCAGGCTCTTATGGTCTGTGAAGATGTTGATCTTCAAGCCATACACATAATGTCGCCATAGCTTCAGGGCAAATATCACGACCGCCAACTCCAAGGTGGACCGGATAGTTCCGCTCGTGCACCTTCAGCTGGCGAGAGCCATACGCTATAACCTTGCCATGCTGCTGCAGAACGCAGCCAAGGCCGCTTCTAGAAGCGTCGGTGTAGATCTCGTAGCCCTCCGTGCCGCAAGGAAAACATAAGATCGGAGCCGTCGTAAGCCGCCGCTTCAACTCCTCGAAAGCCTGCGCACACGCGGGCGTCCAAATGAACTCCTGCATCTTCCGTGTCAGCGTCGTAAGAGGCAGCGCGATCCGCGAGAAGTTCTCCACGAAGCGCCTGTAATAGCCGGCCAGCCCGAGAAAGCTACGGACCTCCGCTACAGTAGAAAGAACAGGCCACTCCCTAATGGCCGAAACCTTCACCGGATCTACCGCCACACCCGAACCACTAACCACATGGCCCAAGAACCCCACAGATGGAAGCCAGAACTCGCACTTCGAGAACTTGGCATACAACTGGCTCCTCCTCAGAACCTCCAAAACTACTCGCAGGTGATCACCGTGCTCCTCCTCGGACTGAGAGTAGACTAGTATGTCATCCAGGAAGACGACCACAAACCGGTCGAGGTACTCTCGGAAAGTCCGGTGCATCAAGTCCATAAACACCGAAGGCGCATTAGACAGCCCAAACGGCATCACGGTGAACTCATACTGCCCGTACCTCGTACTAAAGGCAGTCTTCGGGATATCGCACTCCCTGATCCGCACCTGATAATAGCCGGACTTCAAGTCCAGCTTCGAGTATACTGTCGAACCAACGAGTTGGTCGAACAAATCATCTATCCTTGGAAGAGGATACTTGTTCTTCTCCGTCAGCTTGTTCAGCTCCTGATAGTCGATGCAAAGCCGCAGGCTACCGTCCTTCTTTTTGACAAAGAGGACCGGTGCACTCCAAGGTGAGGAACTCGGACGCACGTAGCCCTGCTCAAGCAGCTCCTGCAACTGCAGCTTCAACTTCGCCAACTCTTTCGGAGCCATACGATACGGCGAGCGGGCCACAGGCTTAGCGCCTGGCACCAACTCAATCGTGAAATCTATCTCCCGCTGCGGTGGAGCACCGGGGAGCTCGCTCGGGAACACATCGGGTCTGCTACTACCGGAACATCCGCTAGGCTGGGCCTCGGCGTTGAAGCCTCCACAAGAGCAAAGAATAACTCTGCTCCCTGTCGCACTGCCTTGGACACCTGGAGAGCAGACATCAGCGTCATGCTCGATCCACGCATGCCCGCAAAGACCGTCTCCCGATCGGCACCCTGCCCAAACCTCACCTCCTTGGTGGTGCAATCGATACACGCACGTTGTTCCGATAGCCAGTCCATACCGAAGATAACATCGAACTCAGCCAGGGGGAGTAACGATGCCTTCAGGTCATACTCCCGACTACCAACTAGAACCTTTACGCAGCAACTCCTCTCCACACGCATCGAATATCCATTCGGCAGTAGGACCTCCAGTCAATCTGTAGAAGCAATCGATGGCGCACCAATACGTTGGACGAAGTCCGACGATAAGAAGGAGTGCGAAGCCCCAGTATCGAAAAGCGCTCTCGCAGGGACGCCTAAAACATTTACATAGCCTACGCCGCCAACGAGTTAGCATGAACATTAAAACAAGTGTATAAAATAGTAAAGACTGTATCTTAAATTATACCTGTCACGACGTCCTTGGCTTTGATAGCCTCCTGCTGATCGAGACTAAAAACTCTGGGCTGCGGGGGAGCCATACGGGAAGCAGTGGACTCAGCTGCCTTCCCCTTCTCAGAATAAGCTGGCCCCGCCTTCTTCTCTGGCCTTGGAAGCCCACTGCGGCAATCCCGCGAGAAATGGCCAGGCTTGCCACAAGTGAAACAAATAAGAGGGTCACGTCCAGATGACGCGCCCGAAGCAGAGGGAGCTGGCCCAGATACTCGAGCCTTCTTCCAGCGACTCAACCTCCGCAACTTTGCCGCACTCGGCGCTTTGCCCTCCGGCACTACCTCGACCACAACCGCCTTGCCCTTTTCCCTGAGCATGTCCTGCTCAAGGGCTCGGGCTGAACCAATGAGGGTCGTGAAACCCTGCGTCAACGGCCCTGTCAGAAGATGCCGCAACTCAGTACGCAAACCTCCATAAAACCTGTTCACCCTTCTCTCCTCATCATCGAAAGAAGTTCCAGCATAGCGCCCGAGGCGGGTGAACTCATGCAAGTAGTCATCAACTAGTCTACCACCCTGTGTTAGGGCCAAGAACTGGTTCTCCATCGCGATCTGCTGCGACTGAGGCACATACCTTGCGAGGAAGATTCTCGAGAACTCTTCCATCGTCACATCAACCAGTCGCCTTCCCGCGAACTGGCGCCTCTCGACCTCATCCCACCACCGCCTAGCTTCCTTTTCTAGCAAGAAAGAAGCAAAGGTCACCTTCTGCGCTTCCTCCGACTGTGTCGCTGTCAGAATTCGCTTCACATGCGACAACCAGTCTTCGGCCTCAGCTGGGGATTCAACCCCGGTAAACGGAGGAGGTCGAAATCCCAGATAATGCTTCAGCTGCTGCTCAGGGGCACGCCTCACTGGGAATTGCTCCACTCTTAGTGGCTCAGGGGCCACCTCTTGCACTGGCGGTTGGCCTTGCCTTTCAGGCTGACCATTCAACGCAGCTAGAACAGCTTCAGTAACTAGCCGAACCAACTCAGCAGACGGAGCTGTAGGGGCCTCAGCAGACCCACTACTCTCATGCACATCACGGGGACGCGACGGTCCCGCTGCACTTTGAGTGCCCTACACAAGTGCAACACACAGTTAGGTGACAGCACAGTCGCAACTAACAACAAAAGGAACACTCAGGTTCCAAAATCATGCAATTATTGTTGGTTTGTTGTTGCATTTTATTCCTAAGTGGACATTTTTGGGTTTATTTTACGTCTCAACGGTAGCGCACACACGTGCTCACCACCCCTTAAAAGAATTCGTCCACGAATTCCTTAGAAGGATACGGAACCCTAGTAGCTGATACCAATTTGTAACACCCCCATCCGTTAAGAAGCATATGACAGAAGGTTCGGCCGGGGCCCCACGCCATATACTATAAAACAAATGGGAACGTCACTTAATGGAATAACAACGACACTATACCACGAAGCCTAACTCAGAGCATTCTATGCGGAAGTAAAAGAGAGAGAGACAGAATTATAAACCACAAGACCCGAACTCGGGTATGTCCACTTCTATTAACTTGGAATAAAATGTTTTACAACACAAAAGAGGCACGACGGCCTTACAGTTTACCAACATCGGCGCGCAGGCCGGCCATACATGAAAAACAGAAGGAACATCAATGGCCTTCAAGGGCTGCAGCAGCGCAGGGGCTTCAGCCCGCCAAGTTCCCGCTCGGACCAGCACCTGTACAATAAGCCCACCAAAAATGGTGGCAAAACAGGGCAATGGTCAGCTAAAGCTGACCAATTTATAACGACCCCACCCCTTTGAGGGGGTGGCAGTGCTAACCGTCCCTGCAAAACAGTCTCAATAGCATATACATATCTAAGAGTGCGACTAGACGAGCCCACAGCATTTCATACATATGGAACAACACAAACGTGGGAATGGCCTCCACGTCTCGTGCACTCAGGCACTCTTTGGTGTACTACGCCTTCCACCACCATCCACTCTTGATGGTTTTGCCCTTCGAGGCTAAAGTCGGTGGCCCGAATACCAGGGCTCCCCCGTGCTTTAATTGTGAACTTACGCAGTCCGAAGACTCTTCCCCATTGCCTCCCGACATGCTATTCGAGCCTTACTAATCAGGTGCTGCAATGGTTTGAGTGCTGGTACGCCAAATGCCCGTTGTTCACACACTCGTTGTACGACACGAAATGCGGGTATGGCGTCCCCTCAGCCCAGGTATTCTCGATTAGCTGGCTCCACGGGCCGCTAAGTCATCCACCAGGACACCCTTACAGGTCGGGCATGCCGACCACAGGTCCCCTCAACAGGTGGGCACAACAAACATCACCAGACCCATGTCTGGGAGCTGTCTCCTGGGCGACAGTCACTGTCGCCTAGCGACAGTGGACAACATTCCACTTTTAGTTTCCAGCTATGGGTGCTTCCCGGGGCACACCCATAGGCGTTGTTGCGCATGCAGTAGCACTTCCACTGCCTCAGAACACCAAACAGTCACCAGAACCAATTCCGGGAGCTGTCGCCGGGGCGACAGTCACTATCGCCTGGCGACAGTGAGCAGAACTCATTTTCTGCATCCAACTTCGGGTGCTTCCCGGGGCACACCCCCAGGCATTGCTGCGCATGCAGTAACACTCTCTAGTCCTATGAAGCAGGATAACAACACGGGGTTTTCCCCGAGCACGCACAATACCACAAGGCATCACCAATCCGGACGAACCGTCTCGGATGGGCTTCACACAGCGCGCCTATGTCCGTATTACGCACGGACTCTATATGTATGCAAGCTTTGACGAGGATAGCACAAATCAACCCGTCGGAGGCCACGACCTCTCCCTTTTGGGTAGGTGCCTCAACGATGCATGGGAAAGGACTAGAACATATCCAAAAGGGGTTAGAAGAGTTCGTTACCCTTAAACGCCGCTTTGAGCCCATGGCTCGACTTTTGGCACGGATGGAAAGGAGCGCCTTGCCCTCCTCTACACGTAGCCACCAACGATGAAGGGATTGGATGAGTGTAGCTCCTCCAAACCCAAGCTCCAAGCTAGGGTTCATTATTCCTTCTTCTTCTCCAAGCTCTCCCTCTCTCTCTCTCTTTCTCTCTCCTTCTTAAACACTTAAGGAAATAATGAGAAAGAAGTGGGATTTCGGCCTTCTATGCTGCCACTGAGCCCCCCAAGCCAAAACCAGCCCCCAAAGTCAAAGTGCAATCAATGCCCTTGATTTCGGCCACAAAGTCCAACTTTGAGCTGTCGCCGGGCGACAGTTACTATCGCCCAGGCGACAGCGTTAAGAACCGACTTTGACCAGTCAGCCACACTGCTGCATGACCCCAGTCACCTTGTCGCCAGCGTTAGCCGCCACCCGACAACGCTATCGCCGGGCGACAGCCACTGTCGCCTGGGCGACAGCGCTAAGAACTCCAGAAATTTACCTGCCTGAAATGGGGTCTTACACGTGACTTGGTGTGGGCTAACTCAGACAGCGCGGCATCATTCTGGACTGATCTTTAGGTTACACGCCCTTGGTCACGGGCGTGACCGAGGGCGTGACATGCCATTTTTCCCGATTTGTCCCAAAATTCTGCAAATATTGAAATTAAGCTAATTTAGAATCAAAATTACAAAAAGAACTAACTTTTATAACCTAAAATTGACATAAAAGGAAAATTCATATTAAATATTTACAAAATTTTCTATTAAGAAGTTATAAAAATACTACTTATCAGGGGGATTCGCGGAAGAGCAGCGCTGGAATCGCGGAAGAAGACGAGGGTCTGTTTGGGACAGCTCCAGCGGATGGAAAAGCTATTTTCCATCCGCCGGAGCTGTTTTATTCGTGTTTGGAAGCACCACGGATGGAAAATTGCGGATCTGATTACAGCGTTTAGGCCCGCTCCTGAGAAGCGGAGTAGGGGTCGCGTCTAGCGCCCTAAAAATTGCGGAACAATTCTCGCTCTTTTCGTCCAGCGCTCTTTTTTCGTTCCCGATAGCTGCCGAGCCCGTTGACCCCCTTCCTTCGCGCGATCCTTCTTCCCCTTCTCCGGCGACAACGACGAGCGGGCCCATTTTTCTAGATATTCCTCCGGCGACACTGGTGATTTCTCCCGATATTCCTCCGGCGAGGTCGCCCCAGTCGTGGCCGGTCTCCACATTGGCTGTCCTCTCTCTGGCGAGCCCGATCCCACCCAGAAGCCACGAACTACTCCAGATCTGCTTTCTCCTCCGGCGGTAGAGGCGTAGAGGCGCGATTTCGAAGCCCTAGCACGAGAGCATCGTCTTCTTCTCCTCCTCACTGTAAGCATTGATTTTTTAGGTGTTTTATCTGAATTTTTTTTAGTGTTTTTTCTGGAATTTTAGGTGTTTTTAGGTGTTATTTCTGGATTTTTTTTCAGCTATATGCTTGTATGTATATATGTGTTTGTGTGTTTGAATGTGTATGTATATATGTGTTTGTGTGTGTGTATGTTTCTATGTAGATATGTGTGTGTGTGTGTGTGTGTGTGTGTGTGTGTGTGTGTGTGTGTGTGTGTGTGTGTTTGAATATATATGTGTTTGAATGTGTATATATATGTTTGAATATATATGTGTTTGAATGTGTATATATGTGTTTGAATATATATGTGTTTGTATGTGTATATGTGCTTGTATGTATATATGTGTTTGTTTGTTTGAATAGATATGTGTGTGTGTTTGAATGTGTATATATGTGTTTGTTTGTGTGTATGTTTCTATGTAGATATGTGTGTGTGTGTGTGTTTAAATAGATATGTGTTTGAATGTGTATGTATATATGTGTTTGTGTGTGTGTTTGAATAGATATGTGTTTGTGTGTGTATGTATATATGTGTTTGTGTGTGTATGTATATATGTGCTTGTATTTATATATGTGTTTGTGTGTGTGTATGTTTCTATGTAGATGTGTGTTTGTGTGTGTGTGTGTGTGTGTGTGTGTGTGTGTGTGTGTGTTTGTGTGTTTGAATGTGTATGTATATATATGTGTTTGTGTGTGTGTATGTTTCTATGTAGATGTGTGTGTGTGTGTGTATGTTTCTATGTAGATATGTGTGTGTGTGTGTGTGTGTGTGTGTGTTTCTATGTAGATATGTGTGTGTGTGTGTTTAAATAGATATGTGTTTGAATGTGTATGTATATATGTGCTTGAATGTATATATGTGTTTGTTTGTTTGAATAGATATGTGTGTGTGTTTGAATGTGTATATATGTGTTTGTGTGTGTGTGTGTGTGTTTCTATGTAGATATGTGTGTGTGTGTGTGTGTGTGTGTGTGTTTAAATAGATATGTGTTTGAATGTGTATGTATATATGTGCTTGAATGTATATATGTGTTTGTTTGTTTGTTTGAATAGATATGTGTGTGTGTTTGAATGTGTATATATGTGTTTGTGTGTGTGTATGTTTCTATGTAGATATGTGTGTGTGTGTGTGTGTGTGTGTGTGTGTGTGCGTGTTTACATAGATATGTGTTTGAATGTGTAAGTATATATGTTTGTGTGTTTGAATGTGTATGCATATATGTGTTTGTGTGTGTGTATGTTTCTATGTAGATGTGTGTGTGTGTGTGTGTGTGTGTGTTTGTGTGTTTGAATGTGTATGTATATATGTGTTTGTGTGTGTATGTTTCTATGTAGATGTGTGTGTGTGTGTTTGTGTGTTTGAATGTGTATGTATATATGTGTTTGTGCTTGTATGTATATATATGTTTGTGTGTGTTTGAAAATGTGTGTTTTTGAATGATTGTTTGTGTATGTGTGTGTGTGTGTGTTTGGATGTGGTTGTGTGTGTGTTTGGATGTGGTTGTGTGTGTGTTTGGATGTGGATGTGTGTGTGTTGATTTGTGTGTGTGTGTGTGTGTGTTGATTTGTGTGTGTGTGTGTGTGTGTTGATGTTTGTGTATGTTTGAATGATATGTGTTTGTGTTTTGGGTATACAGTTTAATGGGAAACCCAAAGGCCGGAGGAAGCACAGCAACATGGGAGTCAAATGATGTTTTGATCTTTTGCGATCTTTGCATTATAGAGATAGGGTTGGGAAATCGGCCTACCACCCACTTCAGCAAAGATGGTTGGAATAAATGATAGGCTACATTTTCCGCATCCTCCTCAAGGTAATTTATGTAATAAATGATTGTATATTCTTTAATCATTCGCTACAATATTATTATGGTTAACATAACAAGTAATTACAGGTAAATATTAGTTAGTGGATGCTGGATATCCATTAAAGACGGGTTATTTAAAACCATATCCAGAAACAAGATATCATTTGGCAGATTTTGCACGTGGGAGTCGCCCCGTCCATGGCAGACATGAGCATTTCAATAAGGCACATTCATCTCTTCGAAGTGTGATAGAGCGGACGTTTGGAGTTTGGAAGAAAAAGTGGCACATTCTTCAAAAAATGCCACAGTACAATTTCAAGAAACAACGTTCAATTGTACTAGCTACCATGGCATTGCATAACTTCATTCGTAGACATCCATCTCGATGGGACCCAAAATTTAATGCTTGCGATGCTGATGACTCGTTCATACCACCAGAGGAGGATGATCATACGACAGAGGATGATATTGAGACTGATATGTTTGATGACGGGGGATCTGATTATATGTTTGCTGTACGAGATAGTATTGCTGAATAAGTGTACAACACTCCCAGGTAAAATTTCAGATCATATTTTTAACAAACTCTTGAAATCATATTAAACAAAAGTATGAGTAATATCAAATTTTTTTATTGTGCAGGTGACGAAGAATGATTGAATAAAGTGGAATGAACGCACCGGAGAACCTACCATTTGATGTTGTATTTGAGAACAATATTTATTTTTATTGATATGTTTTAATGTTTGAGAACAATATATATTAGTATTTTCGTTTAAAAAAAACAGCTCTCAATAAGCTGTGCTACCAAACAGTTTTATTTGAAAGAGCTATGTTCAATTAGCGCTTATCCACAAACCATCCAAACAGACTGCAGTTTTTCAAAACAGCTCCTCAAAGAGCTATGTCTAAAGAGCTCTGTTCAATCAGCAGCTTGTCAATCCGCAGCAGCTCTCCCAAACAGACCCGAGGACACGGTGCGGGAATCGCGAATGAAGAGGTCGGGAGGTCGGAAATGAGGCTCGCGGAAATAAACCTATATCTAATAACGATGGGAATTCATGGCAATTCCGATTCCGCCTTAGTTTTAGGGCCGCCGAACAGCATAAATTGGAATTGGCAAATGAATGCCAATTCCAAACCCCCAATTCCGATGATCCGAACGGGCCCTAAGCTAATTTGACTTCCACTGGATCATTTTATTAGTTGCATTTTATAAAATATATTCTGATTTTTATACAGAAACATGTTCAAGAGAAATTGCAACCCGATTAATTGAAACTACTAGATGCTTAATCATATATTTTCTATAATGAAAAATTTATCCTATTTAAAAAAATGAATACCATGCCACATGGAATGTGGCCAATTCCTACACGATGTGCTCAATGTTCATGCCAGCAACTTTTGATTATTACTAATAATAATTACAAAGAAAACTAAAATGTAATATTACTCCTAAAAACACTTTTACTACCTTAAATATACTACTACTCTTAAAAATAGCGATTATAATAATAATACTAATAATAATAATAATTGCAGAAATCATCTATTTCCCACCCCGCCCCACAAAAAAAAAGGAAAAAAAAATCCGCTCGTCAATGCGTCTGATGCATTGTTACCCTTTTACAAAAGAGAGAAGAAGCCAAGCGAAGCCATTTCAAATCCTCTCTCATAGTTTCTCTCTCGAGACTCTCAACCCTCTCATGATTATTCATGCTATAAACATTGCATTCTCCCCACGTTACTACAATCTCTCTCTCTATACAATCTACATCTTCCTTGCATGCTTTGTTGAGCAAACAACCATCTCACAACCCACTCTCTATCTCTATACATGTTCACATCTTTCTTAGTTCTTGACTACTCTGATTTCATCCTTTCAATCTTTGTCATGTATGATTTCATGTTGGGCTGATTAGTTCATCCAAACTTTCTTTTATTGTCTCGATTCTTCTCTTTGATCTCTCTTGGTGGTGGCCATCGGTGAAGGCAGGATCATGGGGCCCATTAGAGGGTCCAAGAGGAGGAAGAGAGCCGAGAAGAAGGTCGAAGCTAGGCCTTCGACGGCCATGGGCGACCACTCCCGTGATTGGTGGGATGACTTCTCGAGAAGGATGCCAGGTTTCCATCGTGCTTCTTCTTCTCTTGGTATTTTGCTCTTTGGGTTTTCTTTAATGGTTACTGTTCTTCCTGCTTATCTCTGATCAATGGTACCCAGTGCGTCTCTTTTACATAGATTCGGGCTTCATGGATTTGTTGGGTGTCGTGATTGGATTCAGGAATCTAGTTTTTCTTTCCATGGAACTGATGCTCGTACCACATTTGGGTGTGAATCGGAATTTTGTTGCTAATTGATTAAATTGGTGTGTTGACGGTATTTATGGTCTCTGCAGTAGTGAACTGTGAAGCTGATGCTTATGTGGGTAGTTCACCGGCGACTATTAGGTTGACATTTGAGAAATTACGTTGACAATAATGACGTATACTGTGGATTATGTATTACTCAAGTGAAAACTTGTATGTTGTTTTTGTCTTGCTTTGTTGTTCATTCTAATCACTTATGGCTTTGCCATCGTTGTGTTGGTAGCTTATGCTATATATCTGTTGGTAGATTTAATATTGAAGATATTTTGTTATCAAAATACATGGGGATTCTCTCAGAATAATCAACTCTTCAAGTGTGTTGGTTCCTCAGTTTGAGTGTTTCGGAGTGATTATATATTCAATGTCCCCTAGAGCGGTTATGATATATTGGACTAAACTTAAAAATAAATATTAGAGATTTCAGAAAGTAAAAGTAGATTGGCATGGTTGTTCTTGAATGCTTTTGGCTGAAGATGTCATCCCTTTCAAAAGATTTGGTTTTCCTACTCGTCAGATTAGGACATAGCTTTTGTTAGAAAAAAAATGCTTTGCTTGAGAATCATAACTTGCAATATGTACATATGACTATTGGGAAGGCCATCTCACCTCATTTCCTTCATGATTTTCTGTGTTGAATATACCTTTCCTTCATAGCATTCGATGTATACTATTGATTAGTCTTTAAAAGATGTTTATCCTAAATTAAGGAATAGGAAAGTTCTAGTTCGCATATGCGTATTTTATGGCTGGACTTACCATTTAATGATAATGGGATTACGTTCGTAGATGCTCTTAAGGACAATTTGTTTCACTGCAAGGCTCTGTTTGCCACGACAACACAAAATGTCATTTTGGACCGCCACTGCCGAACGTGGGAGCCTGCATGTGATTCAAAACAATAATTTAATGGCATTTTAGGGCGCCTAACACGAATGACCAGAATACTGGACAAAATGCCACTTCCCAAAGTTAAATGGTTGCAGTATCTGATTATTGTTGGATCAGAATGCCAGCGTGCCAAACAAAGTCTAAGTGTTTAGAAGTGATTGATCTCACTTATGCAAGGAATTCAAACATTTATTTGGTTAAACTTGGATGGAATTGAGTTCTTATTTTTAAAACTCACCTTAACAAAGTGAGAAGTGAGTTTCAATATTGACTAGGAAGTCACGTTCAAATTTATCTTTTGTTATTATTAGTGATGTAAGATAGAAAAGTAATGACATGATGTGTTGGAATATTAATTCTATTTTTAACAATTGTAAAATATTGAAAAAAACAATGTGAATACGCGTAAGAATGAAACTCACTCCACCATAAACAAATATAAGATTTGCTTAAAGTGAATTTATGCAAAACAAACTAATATCACCGCAACTCACTTCCAAAATTGACATTTAACTACGGTGAAACTATCAAGTGTTATTTTGCATATTGTGAAGCACTTTTAATTGCCTTACCTTCTCTATCAATGCTAGGAGGCAATAAAATAATTGAGGTCTGAACACATATCATATGGATAACTATACACACATCCACCTATGCTCTGTAGATAGTTATATGCTCATCCAATGATATCTACTATATCATATGGATAGCTATGCTCATCCACGTACGCCCTATTGACACATATACGCTAATCTACACGCTCGTCCACTATATCATGTAGATAACTATTCACTCATACACCTAACAACAACAACAACACTCAAGCCTTTATCCCACCATAGTGGGGTCGACTATATGAATCCTTTGCCGCAATTGCGCCCTATCTTTAATCATAGTCTCACTAATGCCTAAGTACATCATGTCTTTCCTTATAGTTTAATTCCAAGTTTTTTTGGTCTACCCCTCCCCTGTTTAACATGTCTAGTGACTAAACTCTCACAACGCCTAACAGGTGCTTCTAATGGTCTCCTATGTACATGTCCGAACCATCTTAAACGTGCTTCTCCCATCTTCTCTACAATTGGCGCCACTCCTGCCTTATCCCTGATACATTCATTCCTAATTTTATCCAGTCTCGTGCGACGACACATTCACCTAAGTATTCTCATCTCCACAACTACCATTTTTTGCTCATGTACACCATTCACTGCCCAACACTCAAAACCGTAGAGCATTGCTGGCCTAATTACAGTACGGTAAAACTTGCCTTTACGTTTTAATGGTACTTTACAATCACATAAGATCCCAGACGCGCCTCTCCACTTCAACCAACCCGCTTTGATTCTATGTATCACATCTTTATCTACACCTCCATCTTTTTTAATTATCGATTCTAGATATTTAAAGCACTCACTACGGGAAATATCTTGGTCACCCAATTTAATGACGGAGTCATCCGACCTTCTCGCACTACTAACTTTAAGCTCTATATACTCCGTCTTTGAACCACTCAACCTAAAACCCTTCTTTTCTAAAGTGTCTCGCCAAGATTCAAGTTTCGCGTTTACACCATCGCGCGTCTCATCGACCAAAACAATATCATCTGCAAATAATAAACACCAAGGTATTGCTTGTTGGATATGTCCGGTGAGCTCATCTAAGAAAATGGTAAAGAGATAAAGGCTTAAAGCTGACCCTTGATGTAAGCCAACATCGATAGGGAATTCCCGTGTTAATCCTCCAGATGTCCTCACCCTGGTCATTGAATTTGTATACATATCTTTGATTACGTTAATGTATGATACATTTACACCTTTCTTTTCTAAGACTCTCTACAAGACCTCTCTTGGAACCCTATCATAAGCCTTCTCCAAATCGATAAACAACATATGCAAATCTTTTTGTCTTTCCCGATAGTTGTCAATGAGTCTCCTCAAGAGAGTATATCTTCCATGGTTGACCTCCCTGACATGAATCCAAATTAATTCTCTGAGATGCTAGTCCCTCGTCTTACTCTTCTCTCTATTACTCGTTCCCCATAGTTTCATAGTATGACTCATTAATTTAATTCATATGTAATTGACACAATTTTGTATATCTCATTTGTTCTTATACAAAGGTACCAAACTATTTTTCTCCATTGGTCTGACATCCTCTTTGTCTTCAGTATCTTATTGAAGAAACTTGTAAGCTATAAAATTCCTTTCCTCCCTAAGCATTTCCATACTTCAATGGGTATATCGTTTGGCCCAATCGCCTTTCCATTTTTCATCTTCTTCAGAGCATCATTTATATCTGATGCTTAAATTTTACGATAAAAAATTATGTTTCTATATACCTCCGATTTACTTAACTTTTCCAAGTTTAGTTAATTATCTTTTCCTTCATTGTATAGTTGATAAAAATATCTTTTCCATCGCTCCTTAATAACCATATTATCCGTCAAAACTGTATCCGTTTCATCTTGTATGCATTTAACTTGACTTAAATCTCTTGTCTTCCTCTCTCTTGCTTGAGCAATTATATATATATCACAGTCTCCATCTTTAAAATATAATCGTTTGTAAAATTCTTCATAAACTTGACTTCTTGCTTTACTTACTGCATTTTTAGCTTCTTCTTGACGATTTTATACTTTGTCAAGTTTTCATCATTCCTACAAGCATATAATGTTTTATAGCTGACCCTCTTTGCCATCACTTTATCTTGCATTTTCTCTTTCCACCACTAAAATTCTTTATGTGGGGGCGCACTGACTTTTGACTTTCTAAGTAAGTTCTTTCCACTTATCTTTAGATGAGAAGACATTTCCCATGCGACACTAGGATCAACATAAGGATCATTAACTTGTTGTTCTATAACCACTGCTTTGAAAACAACCTATTTTTCGTTCTTCAAGTTCCACCACCGAATTTTTGGCAACACTTTTGTCTTTTTCTTAAAGTTCCTATATTTAATTTGCACATCCAACACCACCAGCCCATGCTGCTTTATCAAACTTTCTCATGGTATGACTTTGCAATTCTTACAAATCTTTTTATCCATTTTGCGAGTCATAAAATAGTTAATTTGTTACTTATTTTGTTCGCTCTTGAACATAATTAAGTGTTCTTCTCTCTTCATGTAGAACACATTTGTCACAATTAGCTCATGTGCTATGACAAAGTCTAAAATATTTCTTTCTTTTTCATTTCTTTCTCCATACCCAAATCCTCTATGAACGTCTGTATAATCCACATTTTTCTTTCCTACATGTCCATTTAAGTCTCCTCCAATGAAAATTTTCTCGCTTTATGGTTTCTCTCACAAAATCATCTAAGTCTTCCCAAAATTGTATTTTCTCGTCCACATTTGTTATGTGGACAACTATACGCTCATCTAATATATCATGTGGATAGCTATATGCTTATCCATCTATGTCCTGCAGACTGCTATACACTCATCCATGTATGTCCTGTGGACAACTATACACTCGTCCAATATATCACGTGGATAATATGTTCATCAATCTATGTCATGCAGACTGTTATACGCTCATCTACAAATGTCCTGTGGGCAGGCTATACACTCGTCCATTGTTTCTTGTGGACTATATGCTCATCAGCCTACGCACTGTAGATACACTAATCTACACACGTCTTGTGGACAACTATACACATGCTATTTCATGTAGGCAGTTATACGCTCATCCAACTATGCCCTATGGATACACTTATATGCATGCCATGTGGACAGCTATACCCCGGTCCACTATATCATGTGGATAGCTATACGCTCATTCACCTCTATTAGACATATATCTATATGCTCGTCAATATCATCCGATCATGCTAAATCCTAGATCCTTGCCATCCTATCATCGCAAGAAAAAACTTTGTAACCCTAGTTCTTATATGGAATCATGTGTTTATGTTTTCTAAGTTAGGTTGATGCAATTTATTCATTTAACTGCAGCGTACATACTCCATAATGTACCCACATACATATTCAAATCCTACATAGTTCTCATGAAAGTAGACATTGAATCTAACATAGATTTCAATAATTAGAAATATAAAACTCCAGAAACCTTGTGTTACTGTTGATGAAAAGAAGAGCAACAAGATACATTGCACACCTTTGTGGGTTGCATTCGTGGACGAGAGTTAATGCAACCAGGACTGCCACCGTGCCATCACGCTACCCATAAAATGGATCCTCATGTATTGGAAAGATCTCCCTCATTACCTCACGTTGCTTGGACGTTGATGGCGCACTTGCCCCTTCAACTCATGCTACCTTCCCTTTTACCTCACCCTTGGATATTGTCAAAATCTCTTGTAGTTTCCTTTGTCGAATAAGGGATTCAGTAAGTTTCACAGCTATTGACAATGGTCGGTTTGAATGACCGTGGTCATGATGATATGTCCAATACATGCAATGATTCCAAATCTTTGGCTTCGAGGTCATAGACATGGTCGTTGTGGCCGGTCCTTGAAGGTGGTGAAGTAGTACCAATCCCCTCCTACTGTGATTCTTCCTTTTAACCCTCCCACATGGGCGACTGATCTCTTCTTGCGAGCGGAAGAAGGTGCCGATTTTGGTTGTGCTGTTCTACTCACCAATGATGTGGGAGTCGGTCTTCTCCAATATTGTTAATATACTTCAAGGGGCGAGTGGGTGCACACGTTATCCTTCAAAGTGCCATCCCTCAAGTCGTGAAACAAAGCAAGTTGGGCGGGGTTGTGCTCCATGTTCCCAATGCTCCTCACATTCCTTTGAAGATAATGAGTTTTTGAAGGGAGTCGCTGGGCTCTTGCCTCCGATTGAGGAGGGTTGAAGTTCACGCTTCATTTTCTTTGCGCTGGCAAAGTGTGTGGACGATAATTGTTTGAATTAGCCAAAGCCGCATGCTGGATTTGGCTATTATGTTACTCAATCAATCTTGCGTCATTTCTTCGTGTTTCATGGACAATAGTACACACTTGATCGCTCTTAAGAAGTTCCTGAGAGATGATCAAATCAAAAATAATATACACTTGTTCACACGATGGAATTGGTGGGATAAGGATGATTATGGGTCATCATTTTCTTTTAGAACAAGGGTCCTATCATAGTCTCATCTCCTTAATCCAACAAGAAAGGGTTTGAGTAAGATCCTTGCGCTAAAAGAAAATGATGACCCATCATCATGCTTATCCACCTCCAAAACCAATTATTCATACAAATTAGGCTATGGGGGTGGTTCTCAGGGTTGGTAAAGCATTGGAAGGAACCAATATGAGGATTAGTATGCCTCTAGTTCTAATATTTTCCAAAGTTCCCTGAATGAGTTCAATGAGGTGGTGGAGTCAACACGATGCCTAATGGTTTTCATGGAGTTATCACTGTGGGACTCCATGATATGCATTATGGCGGTGAAGCATTCCCCCATCCTGAGGAGGTTCTGCTTCCTCACAGCTTCCTTCATATTGGGTGTTCTTGAGATCTCTCCCAATGCCCCGTCATTGTTGGCCCTGTGTGCTATGGGAATTTCTATATCCTCATCAGCTATTCGAAGGTCACACCTTTTAGGTTGTTGAAAACCGATTGTGAGGTTGCTAACACGATATTACTGGTCACCATTGTCTTCTAACCAATCAATGAGCAAGAATCATAGAAAGAGACTATAGTTGCACCAGTAGGGAATGAGAAAAATGAAGAGCTTGATTTTTTTGAGGTAACTTTTCTTATACAAGAGATGTGAGAATCTCCTCCAGTACACCAAATGATATAATAGCTATGATTGCAAACTTGTCGAGAGGTTTCGAAGGTCCTCCCTCACTCGATGTGCATGATATTTGCAAGATTCAAGAACAAGATTCATGCTACAATGTTATGTATATTTCACTGTAATAAAATTGTTAATATTACAATAACTAACGAGTAAACAACTTACCGAAACTCTGCTAAACATATAGTAATATACACATCTTCTTAATGAGGTAAGATAGAGACGCCCTCCAAGATTCCTAACACATTTCCTAATAGCTCTCTGTGAATAGCCAAGTAGCATTGTCGACTGGGTCTCAAAACCACCGAATTGATAAATCCATGCCAGCATTTCAAATAGCAAATAAATGTAGTAATTCCTGTACGAATAGTCTGTGGTGCTTGTCAAAGCACTATGCTGTCAATTTTTGATGCAGGCAACGGGTATGATTTTACTCACTAGATCTAGTTGACTACTAAATGGCGAATAGAACTCGAATTGACATGGGAAAAATGAAATAAGTAGAGAAATGAAATAAACCCTTTGTTTTTCTTTGACATTACCCAAACAAGAATCCACAAAAACTCTGGGCTGACTACCTCAACTCACCAAGCCTTGATAGCTTACTGAGCCTAATGTCGTCCTAAGGTGTGCTGAGGCGGCACCTATTGATGATGATCTGCGGGGGGCGGTGCATGGTCCTAAGTGAAAAAATGAATTAAAGAATGAATATTTCAAAGACAGCAATAAACTAAAGCAGTGCCTCCCAAAGGGATGCATCATGTTAGGCTATCAACTCTTCCCTTATAAGCTAGGTAGATTAGCAAGTACATGGAGCCAAAACATGTTGATGTAAATTTTTTCTTACGTTCTCAAATGGTTGCTATTATATTCTTCTCTAGTTTTTTTAATGTAATCATCACATATAATGGTTTGGCAAATTCTTGCAAGAAATGAAGCCAATGTGTTCTAATTGGACTTTTATGGACAAGCACATATGTTGAAGACTTTTCATTTCATAGTACTTTGAATCATTCAAATTCACACTCTTAGCCAAATTTGATGAATAGCCATTTGAAATTCTTAGTCCTTACCAAACATATACATTTTCCCTGATCCCTTGCCAATGTTTTTGTTTCCTTAGTCTAAATTTTTTATAATTAACATCAATCAATTCAAGTGCATGCCTCTTATATAACAACTTCATATCAAATCTAACATTCATATTATCTTTTATTTCAACCTTTACTTCCATCACAATGTTGAATTCATTCTAAAATTTATTTCTTCAATATTCATTACTTAAATATTATTTCAATTATGACTGGAATGCCAATGCGGGAACTGCGAAACAATCCTGCCTGACCCAATTATATTCCTTATCAAGTTCAGGGATAATCTGCTAGACACTTAGTGTGGCATAAGTAAATTTAGGCAACATGAGACCCAATTTTTTTTTCGCCTAGCAAGTGAGAGGAGGATGATCCAATTCAACAAAAACTTTCTTAAATTCATCTTTTTTCTTTATGTATGACTAATCATTAGGTAAATTGATGAATCAAGGATGCCCCGAGTGCATATTACCTTAGAAATTAGTCAAGAGAATATAATAGTGATGACATAAGAATCCATAACAATATTGATCATAAATTTAGGCTAACGCAAGCTTTCCCAAGACAACGTAAAAAGCACTTCACTCCATAGAAGAACAAATTTATGACATTTGTCTAATAAATAAGAATTGATGGTATTATTCTGCATGCCTTGGTGGGTTTCATGGCATTAAATGCGCAGCAAAAATATAAGAAACCCTCGACAGGATCCATGCGAAACACACTAAATCAAGAATAAAGTTTGTATCTGCATCGAAATCAGATTTTGAGAATAATAACTGGCGTATGAGTCCGATCGCAGAATAATATTCGCGTCTCTAGAGGTATCCACAAGAACGCCGAAAACACCTCGCAGTACGTCCAATGAACTCGGGGCTGGAAGATGATCGCTTTTTCTCTCCTTCAAAATACTTGTTCAGATTTGATAGAGATGTGTTCTTGGTGGTTTTACGGTATGTAGAACTCCGAAAGAGATATTTGTTCTCCATGATAAGTTGACATATTTATAGCCACGAACCCATACGAGAAATTTGTAGTGCAGACGCCCTTGGCACACGGGCGTGTGTCCCAAAAGTCGCGTCGGTTTATGCAGACCTGACTCCTTGTGACTCTAGAATGAAAAACCGCACACACGGGCGTATTGCTTCGAAAGTCGCGCCTTTTGGTCTAGCACCACTGCCAACTGTTATCCCTCTATTTTGAGCACACACGCCCTTGGTACACGGGCGTGTGCCTCAGGCCGTGTGCCTTAAATACCGTACATCATATCATATATGCCCATTCATAACTTGGTTTCACTAAACAACGCGATAGAACACTATAATTTCTGCACGTTCTTATGTGCGACCATGTAGACTCATATTACGTTGACAGTGAGATTAATCCCTTGACTACTTTTTGATTACAAGATTCTAATAATCTCACACTTGATCTAGAACGCATCAACCATAATCACACAAACATTGAGTGGAATCTAACAATATATCATTGCTACCCATGTAATACATGAGTTGGTAACTCAATGAAGAACCTTTTAGTGTCCAATGTGTAGTCTAGTCCCTTTATCCCAAATATCCAGACTGAACTCGAGGCGTGGACTGTGTCACCCTCTTAATCATTCAATTCATCTTTCTTGATCTCCGAGTAGACTATATGAAACAAGTGAGCTCAACAAATTGACTCATCTTAGCATGATCATGCATTTCATAGTTCCACTCTATCAAGGGGGCCATGAATATTACTTCTGTCATATAGGAGGATAAATTCTATCTACATCACTCGCAACCATCCACATGTGTTCAAACACACCCAATAACCACCGTTATGGTCAACCTTTCTCAAGAGAAGATGTTAGATGACATCTAAGTATGCTCATCCTCACACAATGAATGCAATGACTTCATGTCAAAGGACAACATACACCATTGCCACTATGAGAACTACCTGTAACACGTATATAACAATCACAAAGTAAACTCAAAAGTGGGTCTTTCCAGCACAACCTGTTCTGTAACAAGTACCTATGTGACCTATGAGACTCGGTCATTAGTCAACCTCACATATTAGTCTAAATTGTATCATCATTGCCCAATTTCTACATTAATACCTCAACTAGGGACCATTTAAGAATGTTGTTTCAGTTATATATAGGATCTTCCATTTAAGTCACACACTTAAATTCCTACGAGACAAATACTATATCTGTTGAAGCCAAGACAATCCTAGCTTCAAATATTCGGATCAACGCAACCGGAGGCTACTTGCCCAGCGATCCAACTAGATGGTTTGACAGGAAACTATGAAGAGGCTCAAACAGCAATAACAGGACCCCATGTGCTGCGGTAGGGAAGTCCCACCACTTACCCAAAAGCTCAGAAGAGACTTCTTCTCCACAACCAAAGATGAACGAGCAGGGTACGAGGGAAACACCAACTTGGCGAGTATCTATGATTACGGTCGAGGGTGACGGTCAAGATCTCACGGGGACAAGTCTTCGAAAATGGGGTTCCGAAAGCTTAGCCAAAGGTGCCAATCCAAGTACCCCTACGGTCCTATTTATAGGAAAACCAAAGGGGATGGGGGTCTTATTTATAGCACAGCCCAACCCGATGACTATGCGACATTGAGGGGAATCTCGCCTGGCTTCGGCAAGTTTCTCCTATGGTCGCCCACCTGGCGAGTATGAGGGGCTGCTCGCATAGGCTTGCTCATACTCGTCCAGGCCTTCTACTGCTTCTGCTGGCTGAGTTGTTCTTGATCTTTGACTTCTGGCTTCTGCTTTGACCTTTGATTTTGACTTCTGCCTACATGGCCTGAATTGAGTCCTATCCTCGAAGAATATGGGTTGTACACAATCCCCGCTCTTTGCAAGCAACGAAGTAGCTCGGAAAGAAACATCCAACCCTTATTCGTCAAGCAGCTTCTGGCGAGTATCAGGTCTACTCGACATCGACGGGCTGGCTCCGAGACTCTATATATATAGGGGGAGTGTCTTTTGTCTGGACTGCCTTTTTGAACTCGCGCAAGATGTTGCTCACTGCTGAGGAACAATATCGGGCAGATATGACTGAGCTGGCGGGGTTACTGTCGCCTACTCGGAAGCGTGCTCGCGAGGACGACGACGTTGAGGCGTTCCTCGCCCCTAAGAAAAAGAAAAAGCTTGCGAAGAAGAAGAAACCGCCACCTGCTCCAGCAGAGGATGTTGCTGATCCCCCCATCGATCGACAGGAGATTCCTGCGGGCACCCGACGGCTACTCGAAGAGTTGGGCCTTGACGGTGGTGCCGAGCAACCTGCTTCCGAGCAATCCGCATCGCAGGTCGCTCCCGTGGTGGACCCAGAGCTCGCTTCCTTGCGAGGTAGAGATTTTATCCTCGCTTACTAGGTTGGCGTCATTCTGTTTTTTTCTTGCGATAATGATAACTTTCTTTATTTGCAGACTCGTCGACTTCTGGAGCTCCTGGCGAGCATTTGGTCGTTCCTCCTCTGCGATCAACTCCCATAATCGCGCTGGAATCCCAGCCGGGTTTGCGAGTTGGTCGCTCTATGCGGATCAACAACGACTCGTCGTCGGCTTCCGCGGACAAGTGGCCTTCCGCTGATCGGACCTCGCGGCCTCCGACGTGCAACCAAGGAGGCCTTCCGGCGAGCAACCCACCTCCACCGCCTCTGGACGAGTTGCGATCAGCTCCTGCGAGCACTTCACAGTTGCTCGCGGGCGGTCTTCCGCCGACGCCTCATCTGCCATCAGCGTCTACTCCTCTGGTCCCCTCTGCGGGATCATCACGGCGTAGGGGAATAGGGGGTTCTTCCTCTTTCTTTGCCCCAATAGGGGGAGGGAGACCACAGGATGGTCGCTGTAGGGGGCATGTCATCGATGTCTCCAAATGACTTGCCTTGTCGCCGCTGCGCCAAGCTCCGGCGAGTAGGGATCATCTAGGGGGTTCCTCGTCGGGTCGGCGAGAGACTACCCATCACAGCCCTTCTCCGCGCCGGGGCCGGTCTCCTCTCCGGGGTCGATCTCGCAGCCCTCGCCGCGATGTGAGGAATGAAGCTTCTCGGCCTGGTACCTTAGTCGCCTCTGTGCAGTCTTCTTTTCTTTCCTTTGGAAAACACTAGCTAACCCTGCGTTTGTCTTCTTTTTTGACAGCTCGCGCTTCTACTCAGGGGGGAGCATTGTTGATCCCGTAGTTCTCTACTGTGACAGCAACGGTGCTATTGCACAAGCTAAGGAACCTAGATCTCATCAGCGCACCAAACACATACTTCGGAGGTTCCATCTTATTCGAGAGATTGTCGACCGAGAAGATGTGAGCATTTGCAGAGTACCGACTGAAGAAAACACATTGGATCCACTGACAAAGCCTCTTGCGCAAAGGAAACATGATGGTCATGTTAGATCAATGAGTATTAGATACCTGAATGATCATCTTTAGTGGGAGCCTTGTGGATTGTATATTTGTTGGTTGTTTATTCATTTGATGAATTGTGATTTGTATTATGTACCTTTTATTTTACATTTTTGGCAAGTTCTTTTGTTATGTCAACTGTTTCTATATGATAGATTAATTAACATAATGAATGTCCTTAGAATGTTTGCTTTCATAGGAATTCAAGTGCGTGACTTGAATGTGAGGGCCTATGTTTATAAGAAGCTTCATTCTTAAATGGTCCATGGTCGAGGTATCATCCCAGAAATTAGGGTGGGAATGATACATAAAGACTAGTATGTGAGTGACTGATGACCGGTTCTCACAGTTCATGATATTTGATATCAAGTCATCACATAAGTACTTGTTAGGAACAAGTTGTACTAGACAGACCCACCGTGAGACTACTTTATGGATTGTTATATGAACGTGTCACAAGTAGATCTCGAGTGACAATGGTGTTTGTGGTTCTTTGACCTGAAGTCATATCATTCATTAAGTGAGGAAGAACGTACTTTGATGCCATCTAAAGTCTTCCTTTAGAAATGTTGATGATAAGGGTGGTTATTGGGTATGTTACGAATCATTTGGGTGTTTGTGTGTGGACAGAAATGAAATTTGTCCTCCTATATGACAGAAGTTATATTCGTAGGCCCCTTGATAGAATGAGACTGAGAAATGCATGACCATGCTGAGTTGAGCCAATATATGATATTAAGCTTACCACTTTCTGAAGGTCTATTCGAGATTAAGAAAACATGGGTTGAACAATTATGAGGGTGACACGGTCCATGTCTCTAGTTCAATTCGGATGTAACAGACAAAGTGACATGACGACACTGATACATTGGTCATGGACAGGCTTGTTTGAGTTATGAACTCTTATTGCTTGGGTAGTAATGATGCATTGCTAGATGCCGCTCATTATTGGTGAGACTTTTGTTGATGACTTCTAGATCAAGTGGGAGACTGTTGGAGTTTCTAAGGTGATCCAGAAGTTATCAAGTAGTTAGTCTTACTACCAACACGATATGAGCCTATAGGGTCGCACATAAGAGCGTTTGGAGAAATTGGAGAAATGATTGTGTTGGCCTTCTCATATTGTATATGAGTGAAAGGACCATTCCTATGTTTATGTGGAATAGAGTTAGTTCGGGAAGACTGCTCTTTAGATATTGTGAATATTGTATGTAGTATGTCGATGAGGCCTTAAGACGATATTGTGAATATCGTCGTGAAGACTTCAAGATGACATTGTGAATGTTGTCGTGACAGATAGCCAGTAGTCGGGATCACAAGCTGATATTGTGAATATCAACTCGTGATCGATGTCGTCAAGAACGTCTTGACGACGTAGACTGTCTTGAAAGGCTCGTCGAGTTGTCTCGACGAAATGATCTGTCGGCGGTCAGATTTGTCGAGACTGTCTCGACGATTTCGTCGAGATGTCTCGACGAATAAAGAGTTTTTCCCGATGATTATTTGTCCTATTCTGCTGGGTCTGTGGATAGAGGAAACTTCTGTCTACTTTATACTCATGGGTATATAAGGCCAGACTTTAGGTTTTCTAGAGGAGATTAGGAGATCGATCTATTCGCGAGATCGAGAAGAACCGAGAGCGACGAAAGCCTTCCAGATCGTCGATCCCGTGGTTTCTTCGAGAGGAATCTTTCCTCCATGAGAAGTCGCCGTCTCTGGTCGTTATTCCTGAAGATCCGTCGCCGCCTCTCCTTGTCGGATCTAGCAATCCGTGGAGACGTAGATGGATCTCCTTCTCCGACCTAATCCTTGTTTGACAAGGACTTAGGGTTCTCCGAAAGCTCGTGTGGACTTCTGTAGAGGTGTGGATCCATTTTCTACACTTACTCCTTCAGAAGAGTTTGCCGATCTCGATTCAACCACAAGAACAAGGAAGAAGAAGAATCGGAATACGAATCCGATTCCTAGAAGGATTTTTCTTGGAGCTTCCGATTGAGTTGTGACTCAATCCTGAACAGGTAATTTATTTATTATTGCAATTTTTTGATTCATGGTTTCGGCAAGATTCATTCTTGAAACTTTTGGGTTCTTGAATATTCCGCTGCGCACATCTGATGTGTCTACCCTTAAGGAAAACCCAACAGATGGAACCTGCTGCCAACTGATGGAACCAATCTTTGGCCTTCCCCCGGAAGATGATGGAGAAGGGCCTGCACTTGAAGGCTTCCGACATGGTTCGGATGGAGACAACATCCTCGAACCACTGAAGGTGGCGGATAGGATCATCCCTCCCGGAATAGTAACTCATAACTGGCTCCTGAACCCCTCCGGAACGGGGGCAAAGAGGATCTCCACATAGAATGGGCTCCTCCTACTTGACTGGCGACGATCCTCGGGCTGACGAGTAACACCTCCATACTCACCATAGGGGCGAGGATCACGGGATCTCGCCGGGTTCTCCGGGTCGCGGAACCGGATTCCCTGCGAGCTCGGCTGGTAGAACTGCGAGCTCCTCAGCCGCTCCAGCTCTTTCTCCATGGGCTCCTTCCCTACTCGTCGAGGTTTACCACCATCCTCCGACGGAGTCATGCGATGAGGCGAGGTCGCCGTGCATTCCGCGCGAGGAAGCAGAACTGCTCGCAACGTCCCCTCCATTTGTCGCGCAAAATCCTCGAAGTCTGCTCTTGTTACATACTCGCCTCCTTCTGCCGAATTGCCGACTATCACTTCAGGGTCGCCAACTTCCACCATCTCGCCTTCCAACCAGGTTTTCTTCCTGTGGCTACGATCCTCGCTCACCGCACCAAAGTGTTGAAGCCAAGAAAATCCAAGCTTCAAATATTCGAATCAATGCAACCGGAGGCTACTTGCCCAGCGATCCAACTAGATGGTTTGACAGACAACTACGAAGAGGCTCGAACAACAATAACAGGACTCTAGGTGCCGCGACAGGGAGGTCCCACCACGTACCCAGAAGCTCAGAAGAGACTTCTCAGTTCTCCCCCATAACCAAAGATGGTCGAGCAGGGTACGAGGGAAGCACCAACTTGGCAAGTATCTAGGATGACGGTCGATGGTGATGGTCAAGATCTCAGGCGAACAAGTCTTCGAAAATGGGGTTCCGAAAGCTCAGCCAAAGGTGCCAATCCAAGTACCCCTGGGGTCCTATTTATAGGAAAACCAAAGGGGAGATGTGTCTTATTTATAGCCCAGCCGAAGCCAACTCGGCGACTATGCGACATTGAGGGGAATCTCGCCTGGCTTCGGCTAGTATCTCCTATAGTCGCCCACCTGGCGAGTATGAGGGGCTGCTCGCACAGGCTTGCTCATACTCGTCTAGGCCTTCTACTGCTTCTGCTGGTTGAGTTGTTCTTGATCTCTGACTTTTGGCTTCTGCTTTGACCTTTGACTTCTGCTTTGACCTTTGACTTCTGCTTTGACCTTTGACTTCTGCCTACGTGACTTGAATTGGGACCTACCCTCGAAGAATATGAGTTATACAATATCGACATTTATTATGCTCAATTTATCTATCTATATGGAAAAGAGTAAACACAACAAAAGACATGTCATTAAATATATAAATGAAATCATAGTACAAGTCATCACATGAACTCAAAATATGATAGTCCAACCCACAAGCCTCCCACTAGAAATGATCATTTAGGTATCTAATACCAAGTGATCTAGTATGACCATAATGTTTTCTCTGAGGAAGTGCTTTTGTACGCGGATCTGCTATATTATCATCAGTTAGTAACTTTGCATATGTTCACATCACCTCGATCGACTATCTCTCGAATGAGATGAAACCGCCTTAGTATGTGTTTGGAGCGTTGACGAGATCTAGTTTCCTTAGCTTGAGAAATTGCACCATTATTGTCACAATAGAGATCTACAATAGAAACTACATCTAACTCACCGATGAATTTTCTAATCTATACAGCCTCTTTCGCCGCTTCAGAAGAAACAGTATACTCGGCATCTGTTGTAGAATCAGATACTGTCTCTTGCTTCGAACTCTTCCAGCATACAACACCTCCATTAAGGCAAAACAAAAAACCTAATTGGGACTTTGAGTCATTCCTATCAGTTTGGAGCCTAACACCCGTGTAACCTTTTACAACGAGCTCTTCCTCACCACCATATACAAAGAGTACTTCCTCAGTCCTTCTCAAGTATTTCAAGATATTCTTGACTGCCAGTGACTATCACCTGTATTTGACTGGTATCTGCTAGTCATGCTCAACGCAAATGAGACATCGGGACGAATACATAACATTGCATACATGATTGATCCAACTGTTGAGGCATATAGAATCAAACTCATGTGGTTCTTCTCTACCTTAGATTTAGGACATTGTGTCTTAGAAAAACTCACACCATAACACATCGGTAAGTACCTCTTCTTAAACTCAAGCATGTTGAACCGTTTCAACACATTGTCAATGCATGTACTTTGGTTCAACCCGATCAATTTCTTCGATTTATCTATATAGATCTTAATACCATGTATATAAGTCGATTCACCCAAATCCTTCATAGAAAAACAATCCCTAACCTGTTCTTAACAGCTTGTAGGGTTGGAATATTATTCTCAATCAATAGTATATCATCTACATATAATATTAGGAATACGACTATACTCCCACTAATCGTCTTGTAAAAACAAGATTCATTTTCATTCTTGATAAACCAAACTCTTTGATTTTCTCATCAAAACGAAGATTCCAACTTCGAAAAGTTTTTTTTAATCCATAAATGGATCTTTGTAACTTGCATATTTAGATGGTTTCATGTGGAGAAACAAACCACTCTGGCTGTGTCATGTACACATCCTCGAGGAGGTTTCCATTAAGGAAAGCCATGTTGACATTCATTGGCCAGATCTCGTAATCATATTACGCAGTAATAACATGTTGAATCCTGATGGACTTAACCATAACAACTGGGAAAAAGATCACATTATAGTCAATATCATGAATTTGCTTAAAACCTTTAGCCACTAATCACCTTTTGAATGTCTGTACATTCACATCCATGTCGGTCTTTTTCTTGAAAACTCATTTGCACCTTATGGATCACACCCCTTCAGCTGGTTTCACTAAGATCCAAACTTGGTTTTCACATGAAGTCCATTTCAGATTTCATGGCCTCAAACTACTTCTCAGAGTCCGGTACATTCATAACCTCTTGGTAGGTTGCAAACTCATCATCATGATCTATAAGCAACACATTACCAAATTGAGATATGAGAAATCCATATCTCTCAGCTCAAATTGTGGTCTACCAGATCTATGTAGGACTTGTGTTTCTTGAGCAGACTCTCTAGCTTCAATAATTTGTAGTTCTTACTCAGGTTCCATCTCAAGTTCATTCATTGCTTGTGGTTTTTGAACTTCTTCAAGTTCTATCTTGGTAGTCTTTCTAGATATGAACTTCTCTAGAAAAACACCAGTTCTTGTGACAAACACTTTGCTCTCGAAGTGTTTATAAAAATAGTACCCTTTTAGTTTCCTTATCATACCACACAAGATAACATTTATCTGATTTGACATCAAGTTTGTCAGACATTTGATGTCGTACGTATGTCTCACAACCTCAAATCTTTATAAAAGATATACTAGGACTCTTCCCAGTCCATATCTCATATGATGTCTTTTGAACAGTTTTAGTAGGAACACAGTTTAGTATAAGAGCAGCTGTCTCTAGAGCGTATTCCCAAAAGGAATCAGACAGGTCTGCATGACTCATCATAGATTGCACCATGTCCAACAAGGTATAATTTCTCCTCTCAGAAACACTATTATGTTGTGGTGTCCTAGGTGGAGTGAGTTGTGATACAATACCACACTCTCTAAGATAGTCTTGAAACTGCTAACTCAAGTATTCGTTACCACGATCAGATCAGAGTGCTTTAACTGTTTTTCCTAGTTGATTTTGTACTTCATTCTTGAATTTCTTGTACTTTTCAAATGATTCAGATTTGTACTTCATAAGATACACATATCCATATCTACTGAAATCATCAGTAAATGCAATGAAATTGTAAAACCCAATCTTTATAGATTTTCTATATACCCAATCATTTTGAGTACACGAATTCCCACTGGGTCACGAACTCCCAACTTACACTGAAACAACGCCCTCGACATGTCGTACCTCTCCTGTCGAGCTTCCCTTTGAAACATTTTCTTGAGATTCTCGAATATCTCATAATCACACATAGGGTTTGTTTGGCGCGGAGGTTGGAGGAGTGGAGGTTGGAGGAGCGGCGGTTGGAGGAGCTGATTCGCAACCGCGGGCACCTACCCGCGGTTCAAATCCCGCGGATTTCCGTGGGTTTCAGCCGGAGCGCTGTAAACCGCGCTCGCCAGCCGCTGTCCCAAAAAGAAAATTACCGCGACTGCGGATCAGAAATCGCTCTCTGATCCGCAGCCGCTGTCCCAAACAGAACCATATTCTCATGTTTCTTCTGAATCTCAAAGTTCATGGTTGCGAGCATGAGACATTCAATGTCCAAGGTGTCATCTTGACACTTCTTGTAAATATCTTTATCTGCACGAGAGACAGATCCGGGTGGCTCTTCAGGGGGGATCTTTTTCTAAGACATAGAGCTTACACTCCTGTTTGAGGACAATTCTCAAGTTCCTGTACCAGTCTAAAAAGTTTGTTCTACTGAGTTTCTCCTTCTCAAGAACCGATCGCATGGACGAGGTGTGATGTGCATTATTTGACATGAATATTCTACAAAACATGCAAATTTATATTAATATTATATTTCAAAATATATTTTATTATAAGGGTGTTGTTATAAGCTGACCGCATATCGCTATCAACAAACCAAAAAAAACCCGCTTATGTACGATTTGGAATATTTTAATATTCCAATTTTTATTCTATTAGTAAGCCCCTTCCACTTCACTGCCGATCCTTCGTCTTCCACGACCGCCTCGCTGTTCCAAGCTGCCCAGTCGAAAAATACTGTCCGTTATAGACGCGGAGATGCTGCTCCTTCACGGGACTACCAGTTACCAGTGTCGTTGCTGCTGGTATGATACCCTCGCCCTCATCTGCCAGTACGATTCCAATCACCGCCGTCATTGGTTTGGCGCATGCGATTAATCCAAGGTTCCCCCATTCATCCACATAAAAACATCCGGGAAAAGTTTTGTGCCTGCCTTTGAGCGTGCCGATGCAGATCTGCTGCCATGAAGTGATTTTAGAATGTATAGTTAGAGTGGACTCCGGTTGAGCAACGGCCATTGTTTTAGTTTCATGATAATGTGATCTTTTTTCCGCTATTCGCCATGAGATTTTTGTCTTGCAAATTATTTCTCCAAGAACAACGAACTGCAAGTCTTCAGATCCTTGTGATAAAAAATTAGGGTTAGAGATTAAACTTTAGTTTGAAGATTGGATTAGTTTTTTTGCTTAGAAAGTCGTATTGGTTTAATTTTCTGGATGGTTTACTAATAACAATTTTTTTTGCTAATAGTCATTTTCAAAATAGATGGTTTGCTAACAACCAAAATTTGCTAATAGTCAAAAGTGGTTTGCTTATAACGTCTTATTTTAATATTGACTTTTATTAAAATACTCACATTATTTTCTTCAAATTAATAACCCTAAATATTAATTCGGAGAGTTTATGCGAGCGGCTCTCTAGTGAGACAAGATCCGTATTTCACCTCAATCATGAGTCAGCTTTGCCTAATCACCCACAGCTGTGGCTATTTAGGTAGACAACTTTTGTCAATTGCATCATCATGCAACTCTTGTATGGTTGGTGAATTACCATTATTCGCATTCATCTTATGGTGCATGCCAACCCTATGTCTGTTATGAACTCTTGAAAGGAAACGCTCTAAATATTTGTTATTTCAAAATCTTTGGTATCAATTGTTATATTTTGAATAATGGTAAAACATATCCTGCTATGTTTTATAAAAAGGCTGATGAAGATATTTTTCTTGGATATGGTGGAACCCTTCCACGGACCCTCGCTGCGCATGGATGCTTTGTGCACCGGGCTGCCCTACTCTTCATTTGGAGGATTAACATAGGAATTCCCTATCACTATAGGCTTATATCAAGGTTCAGCTTTAAGTCCTTATCTCTTTACACTTATCTTAGATGAGCTCACCGGACATATCCAACAAGCAATACCTTGGTATTTATTATTTGCGGATGATATCGTTTTGGTTGACGAGATGCGTGAGGGTGTAAACGCGTAACTTGAATCTTGGCGAAACCTTTAGAAAAGAAGGGTTTTAGGTTGAGCAGGGCAAAGACGAAGTATATGGAGCTTAAATTTAGCAGTGCAAGAAGGACGAGTGACTTCGCTATTAAGTTGGGTGATCAAGATATTTCGCGCAGTGAGTGCTTTATATATCTTGGATCGATAGTTCAAAAAGATGGAGGTGTTGATAAATATGTGATACATAGAATCCAAGCAGGTTGGTTGCAGTGGAGAGGCGCATCAAGGAACTTATATGATCGTAAAGTACCATTAAAACTTAAAAGCGAGTTTTACTGTACTGCAATTAGACCAATGTTGCTCTATGGTTCTGAGTGTTGGGTAGTGAATTGTGTACGTGTGCAAAAAATGGGCGTTGCGGAGATGAGAATGCTTAGGTGGATGTGTGGACACACGAGACTGGATAAAATTAGGAATGAATGTATTATGCATAAGACAGGAGTGATACCAATAACAAAGAAGATGCGAGAAGCTCGACTAAGATGGTTTGGACACGTACAAAGGAGACCATTAGAGGCACTTGTTAGGCGTTGTGAGAGTTTATTCACTAGGAATGTTAAACGGGGGAGGGGTAGACCAATAAAAACTTGGAATGAGATTATAAGGAAAGACATGCTGTACAATGGCGACAAAGGATCCATATAGCCGACCCCACTATAGTATGATAAAGGCTTGAGTGTTGTTGTTGTTGTACATCTAGCAAACGGGAAAAGCCATAGAAGTGGTGGATACGATGATTAGGAGAAAAATAAATATTTTATGTCGACAAGAGACTAAACGGATGGGTGAGAAAGTTAAACTTCTAGATAATTCAGTTTTTAAACTATGATATATAAGAAAAAATAAAATAAGTAATGGAGTAGGTATCATTATGAATATTACTTGGAGGGATGAAATTGTAGGGGTAAGTAGAAATTGTGATAAAATATTAGCTCTTAAATTGGTTGTAGGAAAAGATATTATTAATATGATTAGTGTTTATGCGCCACAAGTAGAATTAATATTTTTTTTGGAAAGATTTGGATGATTTGGCAAGAGAAATTTCACAAAGTGAGAAGATTTTCTTGGGATGAGACTTAAATGGACATATTGGGAAGGAAAATGCGGATTATACAGACGTTCATAGAGGTTTTGAGTATTAAGAAAGAAATAAAGTAGGAAGAAACATAATGAACTTTGTCATATCACATGAGCTAATTATGACATACGTTCTTCGTGAAGAGGCATGAACACTTAAAACGTTTAAGAGCGGACCAAATAAGTCACAAATTGATTATTTTATAACTCACAAAATGAACTGAATGATTTGTAAGGATAATAAAGTCATACTAGGAGAAAGTTTGACAACACAACACAGGCTAGTGGTGTTGGATGTGCAAATTAAATATAGTAAAATCAAGAGAAGGATAAAAGTATTGCCAACATTTCAATGGTAAAACTTGAAGTCGAAAAAATATGTTTTTAAGGCAGCTGTTATGAAACAACTAGTTGATGATTCTTATGTTAATCCTAGTATCACATGTGAAGTTATGTCTTCAAATTTAAGGATAAGTAGAAAGAATATACTTGGATAGTTAAAAGGTTATGCGCCCCCACATATAGAATCTTGGTGGTGGAAAGAGGAAGTGCAAGACAATGTAAGGGCAAAGATGGCTAGCTATAAAACATTCTATGCTTGTAAGAATGATGAAAACTTGACAAGGTATAAAACCGTTAAGAAAGAAGCTAAAAATGCAGTAAGTAAACAAGAAGTTAAACTTATGAATTTTTTTTACAAGCGATTATATACCAAAAGATGGAGAGCATACTTGAAAGGATGAAACAAATACGGTTTTGACGGATGATGAGATTATTATGGGTGATGAAAAAGATACTTTTATTAACTCTACAATGAAGAAAAAGACAATGAACTGAGCTTGAAAGAGTTAAGTAAATCAGAGGAGTATAAGAATGTAAATTTTTATCGTAAAATTCAAGCATCAGAGGTAAATGATGCTCTGAAGAAGATGAAAAACGGAAAAAACGATTGAGCCAGAAGATATACCCATCGAAGTATGAAAATGCCTAGGAAAGGAAGACATTTTGTGACTTACATATTTCTTCAATAAGATACTGAAGATAAAGAGGATACCATACCAATAGAGAGAAAGTATCTTAATACTTTTGTATAAGTACAAATGAGATATACAAAATTGTGTCATACCATAGAAGCTATGAGTTATACCATGAAACTATGAGAACTAGTAATAGAGAGAAGAGTAAGATGAGAGACTAGCATCTTGGAGATTCAGTTTGGATTCATGCTTGGGGGGTCTGCCATAGAAGCTATACACCACTTGAGGAGATTTATTGACAACTATCGGGAAAAAAGCAAGATTTGCATATGTTGTGAAATCCTGCATTGCTTGCCTATTGGGAAAACAAACCAATATTTATTGTAAAACTCACAATAGCTCCCAAAAAATTCTATACTTGATCCATATGGATCTATTTGGACCAATCTCTGTCAATATTTTACTAGGAAAGTTATACTCTCTAGTTACTGTGGATGACTATTCAAGATTCACTTGAGTGCTCTTTCTAAATACTAAGTTTGATATTTCATTTTAACAAATCCATAATGAGTTGAATACAGTTGTATTGATCAGAAATAATCATGACATTGAGTTTGTGTCTTATATAATAAAAGAGTTCTGTGAAGGTGAAAAGATCCGCAGCTCAGTTGGTGATAGGAGCAAGCGTTAAGTGCTTCTATCAAGGAGGTTTGGGGATCGAGCCCCGGCCTCAACAACCCGCCGCGCTGAGAACACGTGCGGAGAGGGGTTGGGGTGGATGGGCCGCGGCCCTGTTATGTGGCTCGACCGGCGGGGAGAAGCCCGTGAATGAGCGGCTCATAACAGAAGTAAAAGTTTCCTTGAAACATATTTCTTCACAAGATCAGAAGGTGATATTTTTACAAAACCTCTTGTTGAAGTGAAACATAAGTATTTTTTCCATGCTTTGAGGATGCTGGATGGTGCATGCTAAGATTAGAATTGAAGTTAAATACTCGATTGAACTTAACGTACGTGGACAAGTCATTCGACATATGTTAAGTAAACAGAAAACTTTGAGCTGCTGCTAAACGCTGAGCACTAACATTTTATGCGTCGATTTCAATTCGACGTATGCACTTAGGTTTCTACTGATATTAAATGGACTAGAATTAAATCTTGTCCTTACATTTTCCTATTCAAAACCCTTTCATCTTCCCTTACTTTTTCATTACCTCTGAGTTTTCTTGTAGGTCATCAATCATAATCAAGATCAACATGGAGTTCGACATTGATTTGGATTCGTTTGAGTGGTCCGAAGTCAAATTCCGTGACATTTTGAAGTTTCTTGAAGACAACAAACTGAACAAGTTTCTGTCTGAGAGATCGAGAAATTTTGAGGAAGAATTGTGTGAGTTTCATCTAACTGCCAACACCTTGGATGAGAACCAGATTAGTGCAACAGTTAGAGGCACATAAGTCAGAATTTATGCTGTAGAGGTTGATATTTTTTGATTCCATAAGGATGTTGAAGAAGATACTCTTTCTGAAGAAGATATGGGCAATGACCTTGTGCTAATGAAGTTTTATGGGTTGAAACCCTGAATATTAAGAAGAATGAGATTGAGAAAGAGTTTAGGCTTCTGTCTGACATTGTCAGAGAGGTAATTTTCTCTAAGTCTTCGATGCATGATGCCATTACTAAGGAGTAAATGAAAGTTATTATTTTTTGGTGTCAAGAAAGAAGGTAGATTGGAGAAAGTTGGTGCTTTAACTCTTGAGGACCAAGTTTGCGCAACCAATAATTTCCCCTGGGAAAAGGCTCTCTTGTTCCCTTTTTTCAAAATGGAAAAGGACTATTCAGAAGTCCAAGACATCTTCTGTTCCTAAACCATCTTCACCTATCTCTTCTCCTGCACCTTCAAACATTTTCCCTCACACATCTTCCTTACTGATGCGATTACGGCAAGTGCACTGATCGTTTAAGTAATATAAAATGAGGAATAGCTCCCCGAGTATCTATCTCTCAAGGAATACGGAACGCTCATGCGATTTGTAGATTTTAGAAAAGCAGAAAGTAAAAGCGGAAAATGAAAATGCGGTTTGTTGATTTGGTGGAGGTCCTAAATTATAATTGTAGGAAATTAAAAATGCACCACGGGTCTCCTTCACCGCTTCGCAAACATAAGCACACATGCGGGTCGCCTTCACCACTTCGCTCACGAGATTTTGGTGAGGGTCGCCGACACCTCTTCGCTTATTTCCGTAGCAACGCACAACGCAATCACAAGAAAATCACAATACGAGGCTATTGCAACACATCCACATAGGTTATTCCACACACAATGTATGAACACACAATTAACTTTCATTAAAATCAATAAAAGTGCAGTAAGATTAAGGTGAGTTCATACAAAGCATCATCATCTAAAAGATAAAGTAATTTCCTACCACAAATCCTAGAGGAGACGGAGGAGAAGGGAAGGGATACAAACGATGATCGAAACTATGCCGTAGAAATGGGAGGATGCACTGGGCTGTCAATCCATGTCATGCGGGCCATTCATCGGTTGTGTCCGGGGTCCGGGAAGGCTGTCACCACCTCCTAAGCTTCCCGTCTTCTCGAGGGTCTACGCTGTCCACGCCACTCCCTAGTTCTTCCTTGCTTGGCGGAGAAGATAGTGAGAAATCACTTCACTTGAAGGCTCTGCATGATGGGAATCACCTGGGTATTAAACACTAGCCTGGAGACGACTGAGGAGCTCCAAGCCAAAAATGGCGGAAAATGGCGCTTCCCGTGGTTCGATCCGGCTGAAATCGCGAGCAATATATATAAAGAAAACAGGGCGCACGGGCGTGCGACGCAAAGCGCACGGGCGTGCGACGCAAAGCGCACGCGCGTGCGCCAGGTCAATGACAAGAGAAATATCTGTGCGCCAAAGCACGCACGCGCGATTACAAGCGCGCGCACGGGCGTGTGATGCACGGGCAATTTCGGATCTCCCAAAATGGCGCTGGAAACACAAAAAATGACTGCGCACGCTCAATTGCACATACACGCACGGGCGTCCGAAAATAACGCACACCTCAAATTTAGATCGACCAGAAAGCTAGGCAACAAAAACACGCGCGCGCACGTGCGTGCATAAATAGTGCACACCCAAACTCTGATTGACCAGAATTGCCCGCTTCAGGTCGACACAAATCGTCCAGTTCAAGGGAGGAGGCACAGGCGTGTCCGGAAATTCCGCACGGGCGTGCGTGGCAATTTTGACAAAGTCTCCCCCGAATTGCACGAAAAGTCAACACCTGTAGAAGAAATCCATCCACACTGTTCAGAAATAGTAATAGATACAGTATGAACATTAATCAAGCATTTCTAACACAAGAATAGATGAAAACGCTACGGATCACAGGGTGAAAATACGATATAAAATGCACGCATCAAATACCCCCAGACTTGAACGATTGCTCTCCCCCGAGCAAACTGCTCTCCTCCCAGGTATTAAATGAGTTTAAATTAAAATTTAAATGATGAAAGTAAGGAGTATATCGAGAAGTTCTAGGCTCAAAATGAATTAGGAAGAAATCTAGAATTAATTTCTATGCATGCTACATATCTGTGCTTTTCAATACTGAATATCATTAGTTATATCCACTTTTACAAAAGAAAATTGGATCATCCTAAACCTTGCGTAGAAAGAAATTAGCGCTGATGCTGAGCTTAGCATTATCCTCCCGAGACTACGGGGTTTCCTCCAAAGAAATCCATCAATGTCGATGGTCATAGTCTTGCCCGGTCACTCTCTCCACGACGTTACCTAAATCTAATTTCACAAATCAATAGGAATTAGAATTAGGATGAATCATTAGGCTTGAGTTTAAGGTGAGGTAAATCAAAAGATAAACGTGAAGGCTACAATCACACTTAAACCGAAATAAGTGCCAGCATCAAAATCATCCTACCAAACAGAAGGGATGGGAAGTGACGCCCCCAGACTTGGCTTTTTGCGTATTGGGGTCACTTCCACATCGGCCAAACACCAACTCCTTTTCAACTCAGATTTCGTTTCCTTTTTCTTTTCTCATTATTTTTTTCTTTCAAAAGATATATCTTTTAAACTTTTTCAAAAGCACCCAATTATAAAACTTTTTAAAGTGCGCACCAAAATCACAAATTTCACTTAAAACATAAGTAGAGAACTAGATTTTGATTTAAGCTCTAATCTAAGTGTGAGATTAGGATAGTTTTTTGGCATTGGTGATTATGAGGTGGGAGTGAAACAAAGGATGAGTATAAGGCCCAAAGTGTGCATGCAATGGTAGTTCATAATGACACGGATGCAAAGAATCAAACTATCCAATAAAAGGCCTACATCATATTTGTAAAAATAGAACTAGCCTAGGCATAAGCTTCGAGAGTTGCTTGAGGCAAGTTCTAGATATCGAGAAAGGATACCCTTTCGTCAAAGTTGGATAATACCAAACTAGCAGCTCGTTACACTCATTTCTACGCAAGTCTATGGACAATAACACATTCGAGAGAAAAGTGGATATACACCGTAGATATAAAATAGAAGTATAAACTATGAAGCATAAAAAGAGATTAAACCTAAAATAAAATCCTACTACAAACATGTTCACAGAACTAGGAACACTGCATGAGTCAAAATATACTCCCATAATCACGTTCTTAAAGTAATTTAAGCTAATCTAACACTTGCAAAAAAGAACGAGAAAAACTCAAAAACTAACAAATATTCAAGTCCTAAGCGCGTGGGTGTGGAAATGAATGCAAACATGTAAGAAAAAAATTAAAAAATTTGGGCACACTTTGGAAAAGAGCGTAATTGAAATGTATGCGTGAAAGGTGAGCAAAATGAGTAACACAACTACCCTCCCCCAGACTTGGACATTGAATTGACCTAATACTAATAATTATGAAGATAAGGGAGAGGAATGCGTTACCCAATGCCCAAGATAGGGCATTCCGAGATGACTTGAACATTGAATCTGCCAAACGGTGCACCCGACCCAAGCTCGACCAAAAAGATATGCTCGCTTCAGCCGAAACCTGCGAGGGGATTAGCGCTGACAAAAAAAACTAACAAAAATGAAATCTAACTACTTAAACTAAACTTGGAAAGAATAAAATATAGATTAAAATTAAGATAACTATTGGGGTTATTGTCCTCCCAGCACGACTTATTCAGAAAAAAAAGTTCTAGCTAATAGGAGTATGAAAAGAGAAATGAACATGTAACTGTTCTAATAACCGTGTCGGTAATGGTACCGATACGGTGATAAAACCGCCACACCTCTACCTAAATAATAATACATGCTCGTCACAGATAGAGGGAATAAAAAGTAAGAAAAGGAGGAGGAGTGCTCCTCACTCATCTCACCAAAATATATGTCCTTGCCTAGCAAGGTGTCATCGTTAACAGGGGGAATACAGGAGGAAAATTCATTGAATGGAGCTTCCTCTGTGGAGGGGGGGGGGAGTCAACCTCCTCACATAAAGGGACGCTCACCTCATTGACTTAAGCGCAATGCTCAATATCCTCCTGAAGTGCCTGTGACAAATCAACCTGCACAGGCTCGGACAAAAAATAGGGATTAGGAAATAGACTAGAAGAAAGACATGAATAAACAGTAATCGGGGGAGTGGTTCCGATCTCACTCCCAACAGGATCCAAATCCCGATCGCCACTATCAATATCCACGGCGAGGCAGGAAATATCTGAGTGTGTAGGAGCCATGCAAGCGACGTGGGCATCATCAACTGTTGAAGAAGTAGACACTTCCTCAACAGGTTGGATGTCCTCGTCGAACTCTTGCGGCTCGACTACAATCTCCGTAACCCTGTTTTGCGGGATGGCGACAACATAATCGCTGGACATTGGTGCAGCAAAGTCATGCAACGGGGGAACTGCACGGAGACTATATGGATTGGTTTCACCCGTGGTGAATCTAAATGAGGTGATGAATGCGTAGGGAGGGGAAGCTCCACCATGTCGTCGCACCAATCAGTAGAGATCCTGATGGACATCCACAACAGTCCCCGATAGACAAGGTGGTGTTGTGTATATATCATTAGAGGCCGAAAGAACACCGGAATGAGAAGAAGATGAGATGATTCGAATATCCGGTTCGTCATCCTCCTCCATTTGGCGTTGAAACACAACGCAATCTTTCAATGCGTGGTCGGTGCTACGACAAAACAAACATTATTTCCCATTTCCTCTCGTCATTTGCGGGGCCGGGCTGAAATACGGGGACGATGCTTGCTGTGGAGATGCATAGTTATAAGAATTGGGTGCGCCGTATGAAGTACCATAGGATGTTGGTGCCCCATAGGGTGAGTCATATGCCTTATAACTACGGTCTCCTGTATAACAGTCATCACTACTATGATTATTTGCCCCGCACCACCGGCATCGAGATTATGGAAACATGATTCTGCGGGGGGGGGGGGGGGGGGGGGGGGGGGTGAATTACAAAATGATTGAAGCATAAACTAGCTGCACAAATATAATTGAAATGGATGTGCCTGTATAAAGAAAATTCAAAATAAAGAGATAGAGGCAGCGATAAAGAAAAATAAACTTTACAAACCGTTTTGCCAAAATTTAAAAATCACAAGATGCCGTATTCCCCGGCAACGACGCCAAAAACTAGATGCGATTTCCGCAAGTGCACTGGTTGTTCAAGTAATATAAAACGAGGAGTAGCTCCCCGAGTATCGATATCTGAAGGATACAGAACGCTCATGCGATTTGTAGATTTTAGAAAAGCAGAAAGTAAAAGCGGAAAATGAAAATGCGGTTCGTTGATTTGGTGGAGGTCCTAAATTGTAATTGTAGGAAATTAAAATTACACTAATGTGGGTCGCCTTCACCGCTTCGCAAACATAAGCACACATGCGGATCGCCTTCACCGCTTCGCAAACATAAGCACACATGCGGATCGCCTTCACCGCTCCACTCAAGAGAGTTTGGTGAGGGTCGTCCACATCTCTTCGCTTGTTGCCGTAGCAACGCACAACACAATCACTAGATAATCACAATATGAGGCTATTGCAACACATCCACATAGGTGATTCCACACAATGTATGAACACAATTAACTTTCATTAAAATCAATAAAAGTGCAGTAAGATTAAAGTGAATTCATACAAAGCATCATCATCTAAAAGATAAAGTAATTTCCTACCACAAATCCTAGAGAGACAGAGGAGAAGGGAAGATAAAAACGACGTCGTAGAAATGGGAGGATGTACTGGGTTGTCAATCCATGTCCTGCATGCCATTTATCAGTTGCGTCCGGGGTCCGGGAAGGCTGCCTCCTAAGCTTCCCGTCTTCTCGAGGGTCTATGTCGTCCACGTCACTCCCTAGTTATTCCTTGCTTGGCAGAGAAGATAGTGAGAAATCACATCACTTGAAGGCTCTGGATGATGGGAATCACCTGGGGTATTAAACACTAGCCTGGAGAGGAGCTCCAAGCCAAAAATGGTGGAAAACGACGCTTCCCGTCTTTCGATCAGGCTGAAATCGTGAGCAACATATATAAAGAAAAAGGGCGCACGGGCGTGCGGCGCAAAGCGCACACGCTTGCGCCAGGTCAACGACAAGAGAAATAACTGGGTTCCAAAGCACGCACGTGCGATTACACGCACACACATGGGCGTGCGTAAATGACGCACGGGCAATTTCGGATCACCGAAAATGGCGCTGGAAGCACACAAAATTATTGTGCACGCTAAATTGCACGTGCGCGCACGAGCGTGCGAAAATAACGCACGCCCCAAATTTAGATCGACCAGAAAGCTAGGCGACAAAAACACGTAATCACGATTACACGCGCGCGCACGGGCGTGCGTAAATACCGCACGCCCAAACTCTGATCGACCAGAATCACCCACTTCAAGTCGACACAAATCGTCCAGTTCAAGGGAGAAGCAGGCCCACACGCATGCTAAAATTCCACACGGGTGTGCGTGAGGCAATTTTGACAAAGTCTCCCCCGAATTGCATGAAAAGTCCACACCTGTAGAAGAAATCCATCCATATGGTCCAGAAATAGTAATAGATACAATATGAACATTAATCAAGTATTTCTAATACAAGAATGGATGAAAACACTACGAATCACAAGGTGAAAATGCGATATAAAATGCACGCATCACTTACTTATCTCTCACCTCCTCATACTTGTCCCATACATATCACTTCTTCATCCATTCCATCCCAACAACCATCTACTTCCCCTCTAGCTACATAGCCCACACCAACTCTTAATTTTCCATCTTCATCAGATACACTCCAAATTGTATCTAATATTTTAACTCCTCTTCTGGAATCTCTTTCTGATTCTTTCCAGGTCAAGATAAATTCCAAAATAGGTCATTTATATCCCAAAATTAATGCGAAGATGATTCAAAATAAAATATTATTAGCAAGTATAAATCGATATATTGTAAAATATATTTAATATTATACAAAATTTTTATTTTGATAATACTATGTTTATAGCACATAAAGAAGATTTAAAATTAAATATCCTTGATTGATTATAAGTCTTTTCAAACTTAACAATTTTATGTTAAAAGCAAAAAATAATCAACAAATAAATGTGTTGAATTTTTTCACAATTTTTGCAATATGAAATAAGAAAAATATTGTAAAAAAATTATGTCAATTTGGTTAGGCCCATTTGTATTTAGTTTTGTCCCACATCATGTATTTGAGATCTCTCTCTCCTCTCTCTCCGTTATATATGTGTATTCTCCTCTTGTAAAGGTAGGAAAAATATATATTAATAAAGTTTTAAAAGTTATTTCAAAAATATATATCCGCTCATTCCTTACAGAGACACGCACGCAGTTTTCAACATCCGTAAAGATTATCCGTACTGATAATGCACGTGAATATACCAGTCGGACCTTCTCGCATCTCAGCACCAAGTTTGGTGTGATCCATCAGACTTCGTGTGCGTATACCCCCCAACAGAATGGTGTTGCCAAACACAAGAAACGACATCTTCTTGATGTTGCCAGATCTCTAATGTTTCAAATGCAGGTTCCTCCTATATATTGGAACTTTGCCGTTTCCACTGCCTGCCATCTCATCAACCGCATGCCCTCGTCCATTCTCAATTTCGTGGCCCCGGTCACTCTCCTTTATCCTTCCAAATCTCTCTTTTCCCTTACACCTCAGATCTTTGGCTGTACTTGTTATGTCCATAACCTTGGTCCACCACATGACAAACTAGCCCCACGTGCTACTAAGGCTATGTTTGTTGGATATTCCCGCACCCAGAAGGAGAATTTTTGTTACTTTTCTACGGACGGGAAGGTCCTTGTATCTGCTGATGTAACTTTTTGTGAAGATCAACCGTATCATACCGTTCCTACTGACCCTCTTCTTCCACCTCCTCCATCTTGACCCTCAGTTCCTGTCACGTCTCCACTTCCACCAATACTTCCCAACCCACCTCCACCTCCAGTCCGGCCCAAACCTCCCATTATTCAGGTGTACTCTCGTCGCCTTCCTCCATCAGATGCCCTGCAGCAGCTTCCCTCTACCGGTGTGATCTCGCGACTTGTTGATTCGGCATCTCCGTCTACGGCTCATCCCCCGACGAACTATGTTTTTCTACATCGCCTTTCTCCACCTCTTCGTGATTTTTCCCTTTCTCTCTCCTCCATTTCTATTCCTAACTCTTTACAGGAGGCTCTCCAGCATCCGGGGTGGCGCGCTGGTATGGATGAAGAAATGACTGCTCTCTGGGCAAATCGGACATGGGACCTTGTCTCTCTACCTTCTGGACATAGTTGTGTGGACTGTAAGTGGATCTTCACTATAAAACATGCTGCGGACGGAATGGTTGATCGTCTAAAGGCTCGCCTTGTGGCTCGTGGGTTTACCCAGCAATACGGCCTTGATTATGAGGAAACGTTCTCCCCTGTTGCCAAATTAAACTCTGTTCGGGTTCTGCTCTCCCTGGCTGTTCATCGTTAGTGGCCTATACATCAGCTGTACATCAAAAATGCCTTCTTAAACGGCGACCTACTTGAGATGGTTTACATGCACCAACCGCCCGGGTTTGAGACCACGGGGGAGTCTCGTGTATGTTTACTTCGGAAATCTATCTATGGTCTCAAACAGTCTCCTCGAGCATGGTTTGAAAAGTTCAGCAAGACGGTTCGTGAGATTGGCTTCAAAAGAAGTTCAACGGATTTCTCCTTCTTCACTCGTCACCAACCCACCGGGACTGTTATTCTCCTGGTTTATGTTGATGACATTTTGCTTACTGGAAGTGGCTCAGCAGGGATTCAACAAGTCATGCAACACTTAAATTCTGTTTTTCAAATCAAGGATTTGGGAAACCTTCGATACTTTCTTGGCCTTGAGGTTGCAAGAAGACCTGATGGTCTTATCTTATCCCAATGGAAGTACTGCATTGATCTTCTGCAAGATGCTGGTCTCCCGGGGTGTAAACCTGTGGAAACCTCGATGGAGGTCAATCACAAGCTGTGTGCCCATGAATCTGACTCGGATTCACTGCTTCCAAATCCAGAGTACTATCGGTGTCTTGTAGGAAAACTGATATACCTGACAGTTACGAGACCTGATATCTCTTTTGCGGTTGGAGTAGTTAGCCGATTTATGCATGCTCCTCGGGCTTCTCACCTTCAGGCGGTCGAGCGGATTCTCAGGTACTTAAAGAATGCCCCAGGACAAGGACTCGTGTATAAGCCATCCTCCTCTCCATCTCTTATTGCTTACTCTGATGCTGACTATGCAGGCTCTCTAGATGATCGACGGTCCACTACTGATTTCTGCACCTACTTTGGAGGAAACCTTATTACATGGCGGAGTAAGAAGCAGACTGTAGTTGCTCGCTCGTCTGCAGAAGCTGAGTATCGTGCTATGGCTGCTGTTGTGTCTGAAATCACTTGGCTTGAGAGTCTTCTTAGGGATTTGGGAGTTAATTTATCCTCTCCGGCAACATTGTTCTGTGATAGTCAGGCTGCTATTCATATTGCGAAGAACCCAGTGTTCCATGAACAGACAAAACACATTGAAGTTGACTGTCATTTTGTTCGAGAGAAGGTCCAGATGAAGAAAATAGAATTAGAGCATGTACCAGCTTCGGGGCAGGTTGCTGATATTCTCACCAAAGCTCTACCACGACCTTTATATCATCAGTTTTTATCCAAGCTTGGTTCCTACGACTTGTACGCTCTAGCTTGAGGGGGAGTGTTAGAAAAGCCTTGTATTTAGGCCCATGATGTTGGGCCCATTTGTATTTAGTTTTGTCCCACATCTTGTATTTGAGATCTCTCTCTCCTCTCTCTCCTTTATATATGTGTATTCTCCTCTTGTAAAGGTAGGAAAAATATATATCAATAAAGTTTTAAAAGTTATTTCAAGAGTAAGAATTAAACATTAAAATTCAACAATAAATCTAATTGATTTAAACATACATAATATAACATAAAATAAAATAGCGGACGATATGTTAACATATATAATATAACATAAAATAAAATAGCGGACGATATGTATAAAAGTTGTGTTAGCCGATATATTGGACAAAATCGGATATGTGGGCATATATTTTACAAAAGGATATAATCAATTTTTTAAGAAAAATGTTGTTTTGGCCTCGAAAACAACATTGTCGGCAAACACGTCAAACATGCTGGAAATGACTGAGGAAGCCACCATATTTCAAGGGAATGATTTAATCATATATTGCTATTTTATATTAATGTGATAGAAATGTTTTTCAATCACATTAGGCTTACATCAAGTATCAACTTTGTGTCCATATTTTTTATGTTAGTTATGGAGATTCTTATCAAACATATGTTGGAGTGACCTGACCCATAATTTGCAAGGTACATTCCATTTCCAATATGAGATTTACTCCATTGCTGCACTCTTTTTTTTTCCAAGAGTGCCTATCAGGGGTCGTTCCTTGTTTAGGTCTCACCGTCCTAACTATTAACGACACACCCCGCTCTCATCAGATTCGACATATCGAATTTGCTAATTCAGCATGACTTGGGTTATGAGTAGTGTTGTGAATAATCGAGTTTGGAGCAATTTGGTTAGGTCAGACAGGGTACTGCAAGTGTTGACATAGTTGTGTGTTAGAATCTAGATTAAAGAGAATATTACTTTATGATAATGTGTAAATTATATAGGGACTAGTGTTAATGTGATAATTTACTATTAATTTTTATACTTTATAAGTTCTTGTTGAATGTGTTTAAGCTTTACTGCTTGCTTTTATAATTTGATTTAAAATGTCGAGAATGTCAGGTTAGTCGAGAAAGTCACTAGCCCAGCATTTGCTTTTAGGTACACAGGAGTGTTAAGCCATGCTACATTTGTTTTTGGGCACACGGAAGTGTTAAGCCATGTGACATTTGTTTTCAGGTGCACAGGAGTGTTAAGCACATGGCTGAGAGAGGTAGAATGATTAATACAAGCTTGTAATAATATAATATGATTATGTATTAATATTATACTCGCACTTTGTTTTAAGTTATGGAAGTGTAGTAACGGTGTACTAAATATTGTGGACTGCCATTAATTTTTATCTATGAAAAGATGTTTTAGCTGACCAATATTTTATGAAAATCAAATGCCAATTTTTAAAGTAATTTATGGCTTGTGAAAGATCCGTTCATCATGTCCCTTGTTCCCTTCTCTATAATTATGAGCTGAGATGGCATTTCACTTGGTAACATGTAAGTTGCATATTTAAATGTAACCTTATTACTCCAACATAAAATAGTTAGTGGAGTACATGGATCAGGAGAGGAAGCTGGGTCTCATTTTAGGGAACAGCACGCAGAATGCTAAGATCAGATTAATAAAGAGTTCTGATTGTGCTTTAGAATCATTTCAGCTGGAGAAGTCACCATATTTCAAGGGAATGATTCTAAGAATTCAAAGCATTGCTGAGTAAAAATTAGATAGGTATTCATGGGAATAGGATGCCTAGTGGATTGATGCATTCACATAATGGAGTTTGATGCCTAGTATTGATCCTTCGTCAGACTCACTCTTGTAACTCATGCAAATGATGTGCATAAGACTCTGGCTAGTCACTAGGACGAGATTCTAGGGGAACATGGATGAGGTCGATAGTCTTACTCGCCTCTTAACTTGATACTACATGAAATGTACTTCACCCATTAGATCTATTGATCGAACTATTATAAGCGACTCCGCCATTGGGAGGATTGAATATCAATTGGATGCTGGCTCACCTACTAGACAACTAACTAAATTCCCTAGAATTTTATTTACTTTAGTCTGCGCATCAGTCTTAGGGTGGTAGGATGATGAAAATTTTAGGGTCGCGCTTGTCTTATGTCATAGAGTCTTCCAAAAGTAACTCATGAATCTCACATCCAGGTTGGATACTATGGACTTTGGTAGACCGTGCAATGAAAAGATGTCCCTCATGAATGGTGACACGACATGAGATGCGTCAACTGTCTTGCTACACGCTATGAAATGGGTCATCTTCGAGAATCGATCAACGATGATGAAAATAGAATCATGCTTCCTCAAAGTACGAGATTGCCCGAGAACGAAATCCATGCTAATATCTACCCACGACTGATGTGGGAAGACATGAGACATAAAAGCTGATGGGGATCCATCAGTTCGTGCGCCTGGAGAGGTTCGCTGCAAGGCGGGACCCACGTTCATTTATTCGCGCAGGAAGGCTTGATCGGATTGCCAATCCGACTCCGCGGTTGCGTCCGACACGTCGTTGCGAGTAAAAAACATATATTAATTTATTCTTCTGGGTTTATTTTTCATGTATTTAGTGGCCGACCCCACCGGCCAATCATAGCCGTTGATAGGGAAGCCCTAGTTTTGCTTTCTCTTATAAATAGATGTTGTAGAGGCTGAATCCAGCATTGCAGAATTTGGAGAAACTCTAATCCCGGATTCCAGCGATTACCCCGCGGTGCCGACGCCGTGGAACCCTAGGTGACGACTCCTAGGTGCTCGTTCTTCTCCCCAAGGTACCGCCTATCCATTCCCCTCTTCTTCCCTTCCTCCCAGCCACCGCCGGCCACCCAAATCCCTCCCCTAAGCCACCGCCTCCCCTGTCCAGCACCCTCCAGGAAACCAGCACCCGCCCCTCCTTCCTGCAGCCAACCCACAACAGCCCCTCCTCCCTGCCGCCAGCCCTCAGCCGCCCGCCCCCTTGTCTACAGCCCGCAACCGCCGCCCTCCTCCAAGCCCAGCCGCCCCTCCATAGCCCCACTCCAACCCGCCAGCCCCCATCTCCTTTTCAGCAGCCCCACACACTCATCCCCAGCCCTAACCGACCACCCTAAGCCTTCCCCCACGTGGATCCACCTCCCTTCCACCCTAAAATTCTAGATCAGTCCAGATCTAGGGTTTTCGCCCCCGATCCGTTATTTCCACCGAACATCATCCCATACCCCGGATTCGCTCTCATACATTGGATCTATCCACCCCCCGCCCGAATCTATTCCCTAGTGTCCGAATCTATTCATTTCCGGCCCGATCTCCCCATTCTCCGCCATGGACAGCCATCGCCATCCCGCCGCGCCTCCGTTTACACCTTCGATTGCCGATCTACATACCCAGACCCAAATTCTTCAGTGTCTCGGTTCAGCCCGCTACTTTTGTGAGTTTCTTGTGGTATTGGTTTATGTGATCTGACATTTTCATTGGTGAATTAATATATGTTGCTGTGATTCTTGTTGGTAGAAAATTGTTTGCGATACGCTATTAATTTGCAGGAGTTATTCGCCGCGCGCTTTGCTTTGGCCCTCCGAGCGGAGGAAAGCCATTATAAATTGCCGAATTATTTAATTGCTTTCAATTTTAAATATCTGTGTGGTGTTAGAAAATTTCATTGCTCACATTATTCATCGTCATCGCCGATGGTTGCCGCATTTAGACTAGGGTTAGTGTGTCGCATTTGCATTCCCACCTAGAGTCCTAGGTTTTGTGCACCCCGTAGCCTACCCTACATCAAAAGCTAGTGTTCTATTTTGTCCCCTTGGCTGTCTGACAATATGACGATGTTGGATAACACAAGCAACATTCTGCTTCAGGCTTGGTCAATTGTAGCCAACCTAAACAGGCCTATAGACTTATCCCTACAAAAATGACCGACGGCGCTGATCGCATGCATCTCACATATCAAGTAATCATGGTTGGAGGTCCTAGGGATGCATAGGAAAGATCCCTGATATAAATAACCCTAAACAACCAGGAACCCCTCAGTATGCTCTGGGGGATCTCTCGACAATGTGACTTATATCTTACCGAAATCAGGACAAGTCAGATAACCAGTGATCATCCTCTCAAATCTATCCACTCACGCGCTAAGCGTCTATAGTAATGTGACTAGGCTGCTCAGAGCATCCACATGATTTTTCTCAACACCTGCCAGTGTTTGAGAATGTAGTGAAAATCCTGATAAGAGTCGACCCACTTAGCGTGACGATGCCTCAATGACGCACGGTCAGTGCGCGCAACAAAAGCCGACTAAAATATTACAGTAGTGTGCCGGCCGTAAGTAATAAAGACTGAGTATGAGTGTATCGTCTCCACAGGGAACACAGAGCAAAAATGCTCAAAACTATTCTACCATTGGCTATTTAGGCGATCGATTGATTTGGAGAAGTAAACTAAAAATGCAAGCTAATGAAACTAACAACTAAAGAACCTCAATCCACACAAAGCATGATCATTCATAGAAAAAACATACATTATCATTAACAAAGGTGGGCATGAAAGTGTATGCTTACACAGATGAGAGTTTTGAGCACAAACATGTACAAAATAACAAACGTATCGTCAAACATCCAAATTATAATCGAAGATAAAGGAAAATACGAAAATACAATAGAGATTTTTCCTCGGATAGCCGGTAAAGGATCATGGGTTCGCAATCTGGTCTTCTGTTTGTCTGCGGCCTCGTCCGGAGTATAGGAGGTTTGCCACTACCACTCGCAATGTGCTCTCACCTTCGCCTCCTTTGATCTTTTAGCATCTTCAGAGTTCTAAGATTTCTCCCCTTAGAACCCTAGAACAGTGGAAAGAAACGGCTTATGGACAAAGTCTCGAAATACCTAAAAAACAACCAAGTTTCCTTTTAAATACGCATAACAGCTTGTCCGCGCATGGTAGGGCACACGATCGTGCATGGCAAATGAAAAGGTATCAGGAAAGTGGAATTGGAAAGAGAAAAAGGAGACTGCTCAGGATGAAGTGTGTCAGAAAGGGGCGTACGATCGTGCTCATAGAGACACTATCTTTTTTAGTTCATGATAGAATATGCTTCAGTCCTGCAGCAAGGCACACTGCCGTGCACGAAGGAGGCGCACGATTGTGCACGAAGGAGGTGCACGAGCAAAAGACAACTCTTGATTTTCTGGAAAATTAATTTTTGGTCGCTCACGATCATGCTCAAAGGAGCACACGATCATGCGCTGCATGAATGTTCATAGTGCGAATATAACAAGATTTTAAGGAAAGGCACATGTTCATGGGAGAAGAGGCGCATGACCAAAAGGCAGAAGAACTATTTCCCAAGAAATCATAACCAAAGCGCGCACGATTGTACTCAAATGGATGCACGACCATGCTCAACATAAAGAGAAACAAGCTCAAAAAATTCCATTATCTATAGGGATACAAGGGGGGCACACGATCATGCTCGATGAAGTGCAAGATCGTACACTATGTATAAGATTTGTAATATTCTCCAAATAGCCTTCGAAATACATGGAATTCATCTCCTTTAGCTCCTAGACAGCCCCTGTATCAGAAGTGGAGATATGTATGTAATATCACGTTATTATAGTGAATTATGGGCTAAACATGGAATAATCTGAGCTAAAGGTGTGCAAAAAATACTATATAAAAATCACTTATCACCTAACTTCCTTTCCGAATCTAGGTAACACGTGCCATGTGATCAGAGTAGAGCACAAACACCTAGGGTAAGAGATAATGCCTCCAATAACATAGAGACTAGACAATCGCATAAAATTCTCGATTTTAGTTCGAGTATTTCTTCGTAGCTTCATCCAATTTCTCACTAAAGTGAGAAACTGAATGCACCACCAAGCTCAACACACCACCTATGGCAACAGTAGATGCATTGCATGCGACTTCTAATGTCTTACTGAAATCAGGGAGAAACAATACAGGGGCGGCCGTCCATTTCTCCTTGATCTCTTCAAATGCCCTAGTGGCCACTGTGGTCTACTAAAGTTCTCCCTTACGGAGGCAACTCGTGAAGGGGGTCATGATCTTGGTAAACACCCCTTATTCAACCTTCGATAGAAAGTTGACATGTCCATGAAAACTGTGGGCCTCTTGAATACACGAGGGGATGGGCTACTCATAGAATACTTGACCTTCTTGGGATTGACAGACACTCCAGTGGAAAAAACGATAAATCTAAGAAAGTGGACCGACTCAGATAAAAATGAGCACTTCTTGAAGTTGGCGAATAATTTCTCCTTGTAGAAAATGCCAAATAGGATTCTCAGGTGCGTGAAGTGGTCAACGTGTGTTTGACTGTAAATCATGATATCGTCAAAGTGTACGACTAGAAACTTGCCTATGAAGGACCACAGATCTGTGTCATAATCCTCATGAAAGTGCTCGGGGCATTCGATAGCCCAAATGACATGACCAACCACTTATATTGACCATCTTTGGTCTTGAATGTGGTTTTCCACTCGTCCCTTGCTCGAACCCGAATCTAGAGTACCTAGGTCGATCTTCGAGACGATCTGGGTTCCATCCATCGTATCCAATAGGTCGTCAGGTCGGGGGATAGGAAAGTGATACTTCGCCGTGATCTTATTAATAGGTCGACTATCTATACACATGTGCCAACTACCGTTGTTATTAGTAGTAAGAAGGATGAGGACACACAAGGGCTTGAGCTCTCACTAATGATGTGCTTCTTGAGAATCTCATCGACCTGCCGCTTGATCTCAACGTGCTCATCAGGATTCATACGGTAGGGGCGGAAGTTCGTTAAAGAAGCTCTCTGAAGTAGATCGATGTCTTTCTGAATATCCTGCAAGGGCGACGCTCATTAGGAAGCTCATCGGGCATAATATCAACATACTCATCCAGAATGTGACGAATGTCCGGGGGAGGCTCGGGAACGTCAGATGCCATGGTGTCTTCCACTACAAAGACGATGCCCAAATCGACACTATCTTTGAAAAATTGTTGCATCTCAATATATGCAGGGGACTCAAGGAGCTCGTACTACTCAGGCTTGATTTGACCCTTGGATTTCTCCTTCGAGTTTGGTGGGGGATAGCGTAATCTTCCACCCTTATCATAAAAGATACGTGTTCAACCAACAGAAACGCGTGACGTCGCGATCATATAGTCAGCGTCTCCCAAGAAATATATGGGTGACATTCATAAGTATGCCATTGCACCACATGATCCTCAAATGTGGCAAGACTAATCGGAATAAGGTACCGCTGGGTGACTTAGATCGCAATCTTGTCGATTCAAATAACACAATAGGGGTGGGTTAGGGCTCAACCTTTACTTGCATCCACTCAAGAACCTTCTGGGCCACAATGTTCACGCAGCTCCCACTATCTATAGCCAATTTGCAGGGGCTGCATGCACTAGGCAAATATGTATAGAAGATATGGACGTGGCGGTAATCCTCATCTGCATGCGGGGTATGCAGGAGGTGTCTAACTACATCCATCTCTAGCGATATCTCGACGTCTCTCGCCCAACCTTCCTTGTCCACCATCTCCTCAATCCATAAACTATGCTCGCCCTCCTCAATAAGAAGATTCCTCGTAGGGCACTGAGGATACTATGTGTTCTCTTCTAGAACATCTATAATACTGGATGTTTCCAGACTTGGGAGCTCTAGGGACGAATTCTTTTCCTTTCGTGTCTACTGGGCATGAGGAGGCGCAATAATCACAGCCTAAGGTGGGGCAGGCCTCCTGAAGGTCGAGCTATCAGGTCGGGAGGGAACTTGTCTCGGCCCTGAAGAGCGAAGGTACTGCTTGTACACTAAGACGAGTTGAAAATTTTGCTTAATGCTCTCGAGGCGATGTGGGATCAGCTCTCTACCGATATCTGAATGCAGGTCGTCTCGAAAACACGTGTTGTCAATAGGGTCCTTCACAATGTCAGTCCTAACCACTAGCTCATGAAAATGTGACATATACTCAACAACAATAAGCGTCCCTTAGTGGAGGTCATACGACTGATCAAGGAGCTAGTCTTAATATGAGGTGGGAAGGTACTTATCCTTCAGCCTCTTCTTCATATCTGTCAATTGGGTGATGAGGTAGTAGCCATCTCTATCAAGCGACCTTTCTAAACTCATCCAGAATATCTTGGCTTGCCTATGTAGTTTTATTTTGGTAAATTGGATGCACCGCACATTGTTCATCTCGAACCACTCAAAGTAGATATCTAGAGGCATTCACTGAAGGCCTTCGAGTCCATGCGACCATTGAAGGAGGGGCTAATGCAGATGCGATGAGAAATATCGTCCTCCTGAGGAGGGCCACCCTCTCTGGGGCTCCTGATAATCCTCAAAATAGTTCTTTTGGTCGTAGTCATGTTAAGTAGGTGGAGAATCACGCTCTTTACAACTGGGATCATGAAAGTCCTCACGATCATAGTTGTGATGACTAGGGTGGGGGTCCACAATCTCTCTAGCCATACGGCGGTGGTCAGGGTCTGTGGTGAGGAGAAGGTTACCTAATATAGTAGGGCCCTGCCATGGGTGTGCTCAGGTTTTCACCTTATGGTGTGCTCAGGTTTTCACCTTATACGTGTTGTGACGAAGATCAGGACATGGGGGCATGCCGTGATCCCCATCAGGAAGGTCGCCATGCTGTGTCATGGTGTCAAGTGAAGAATTTAAGTGCCCAATGAAGCTCTTTGTGCTGGGCTCCTAAGGAATCAAAATGATCCAAAATTAGTTGTTGAAATTCAACGAGGGACTTACCCGAATTCGAGTAGTCCTCCGATCCTCAGTGGCGTTAGCGTCAGACATTGGAGATCTAAAGAATCTACCACTACAGACCATAAAATTAGCCCAAACCTTGAGCTCTGATACCAACTAATATAGGGTATGCTAGGTGGGTGTAAATCCTAAGATGCAACCCTAGGTGAAGTACTTGGGAAATAATTCTACTGCCCTAGGTTACCACATGTAATACACAGAATCTGACGAATTGTTCATAAACAAGTAATAAAAAAATAAATCTCAAACAATTAATTTTAAGTGGCGCAGAATATTTTAACGCAAACAAGTTTTGGCTTTCCTCCGCTTAGAGCGTTAAAACGATTGCGCTCTAGCAAAGTAGATCCTTCAAATCACAAAACTTTCCATAACAAATGACCGCAAAACTAGAGATCGAATCAAGTATAGGGTCACAAAACCATATATCATTAATGAAAACAAATAATACAACAAGATAATGTTGAGTTGGCTTGGTTTGCAAACTCATGTGATTCACCTTCCCCACCTACCAACTACCAATGAAGAATTTTCTCCAAGACACCCATGTACTTTGACTGGGTACAGACAAAGTAAGCTTCCAAGAAAAGAAGACAAGACATGTGAAATGCCGATATAAAGAGATGGATTGTGGTTTGGAAAAACACCTCAACCGGTGTGCCAAGACTCCCCTTCAAAGACGGGACATTTCCTACCAATCAAAATTAGTGACAATTATCTGGTTAGGTTAGGAGTATGTGGAGAAAATTGTCAAACCAAGTTTTCTTGTATCTATTGCATATAATCGCGATTCGAGGTTCTCATCAAACTTTTGAAGAGAGTTGCAGAGAGCCTTGGGTACTCATTTTTATTTTAGCACAACCTATTCATCAATAAACATGTATATTTAGTATTGTTTACTTGTAGTTGCATTATTAGCCTGCTATTAAAATGGGCACCATATATGACTCATACGAACGAAAACCTTGCGATTATCCCATTATTAAATCAAGATTTATGGGTCCATTTAAAATTTTAGTGAAGATCAATCTAGTATCTTATTAGTTAGCTTGACATCCATTCATAATAAATGTGCAAAATGTGTGTTGGCATTCCTTCCAGTGTGGCCCATTGGCTTAGCCCCTGTACCATTGAACTTTGTCCCGATGGGGGTCGTTGTTATGTGGCCCACCTATGGTTGAGCTTATCCTAATGGTTGATTGACAATTTTAGTCCCACATCTTGAAACCTGGGTTACTTCCTTCGCTTTATAGGTTCAGGGTGACCTCTTCACTCTAACTAATTGGTTTTGAGTTGGATGTTCTTTAGTTTCCACATGTGTCATGGTGAGCATTAAGAAGATATTTTTTCGATTCTTTGAACGTGATTCCCTTTTATCCTAAACTAATGTATATTCAACCAAACCTAAACATTGTACCTGTCTTAGATCGAACCCTTTAGAAGGGCACCAAGAATTTGAGGAGCCAAGACTGTTGACATTGTTAAAATTGGTAAAGAGGAGCTCTAAAGATGAAGTTATAGTTCTAGATGTAACATCCCCATCCGTTCGGGAGCATATAACAGAAGGTCCGGCCGGGGCCCCACGCCATATACTACAAAACAAACGGGAACGTCACTTAATTGAAATATCGAACGACCCTAAACAACGAACCTAACTCAGAGCATTCTATGCGGAAGCAAAAGAGAGAGACAAGACATATAAACCACAAAACCCGAACCCGGGTATGTCCACTTCTATTACTTAGGAATAAATATTTTACAACACAAAATTTAGGCACGACGGCCTTACAAATTACCAACATCCGCGCGCAGGCCGGCCGTACATGAAAAGCAAAAGAACATCAAAAGGCCTTCAAGGGCCGCAACAGCGCAGGGGCTTCAGCCCGCTATGTTCCCGCTCGGTCCAGCACCTGTACAAGCCCACCAAAAACGGTGGCAAAACAGGGCAACGGTCAGCTACGGCTGACCAAATTATAACGACCCCACCCCTTCGAGGGGGGTGGCAGTTTCTCGTCCCTGCAAGAGCATCACAGCATATATATATATATATATATATATATATATATATATATATATATATATAGCAGAATGAGGCGGCTAACGCGGCCCAAAACAATTCATACATATGCATCAATCACAAACGTGGGAATGGCCTCCACGTCTCGTGCTCTCAGGCACTCTTTGGTGTACTCCGCCTTCCACCACCATCCACTCTTGATGGCTTTGCCCTTCGAGGCTAAAGTCGGTGGCCCGAATACCAGGGCTCTCCCGTGCTTTAATTGTGAACATCCCGTAGTCCGAAGACTCTTTCCCATTGCTTCCCGACATGCTGTACGAGACTTACTAATCAGGTGCTGCGATGGTGCGGTTTCAGGTTCGCCAAATGCCCGTTGTTCACAGCTCTCGTTGTACAACACGAAGAGCGGGTATGACGTCCCCTCAGCCCAGGTATTCTCAATTAGCCGGCTCTACAGGCCGCTAAGTCATCCACCAGGACACCCTCACAGGTCGGGCATACAGGTCTCAGGTCCTCTCAACAGGTGGGCACAACAACATCACCAGAACTCAGTCTGGGAGCTATCGCCGGCGTTAACGCTAACGCCTGGCGATAGCGCACAGAAACCCTATTTTGGCTTCTAGCTGTGGGTGCTTCCCGGGGCACACCCCCAGGCATTGCTGCACATGCAGTAGCACTCCCACTGCCTCAGAACGCACAAATTCACCAGAACCAAGTCTGGGAGCTACCGCCCGGCGATAACGCTAACGCCGACGGAAGTGAACAGAAACTCCATTTCTGTTTCTAACTTCGGGTGCTCCCCGGGGCACACCCCCAGGCGTTGCTGCGCATGCAGTAGCACCCTCTAGTCCTACGAAGCAGGATATCAACACGGAGTTTTCCCCCGGCACGCATAATATCAAAAAGCATCACCAATCCGGACGAACCGTCTCGGATGAGCTTCACACAGCGCGCCTACGTCCATTTCACGCATGAACTCTACATGTATGCAAGATTTGACGGGGATAACACGAATCGACCCGTCAGAGGCCACGACCTCACCCTTTTGGGTAGGGGCCTCAACGATGCACGGAAAAGGACTAGGACACGTCCAAATGAGGGTAGAAGAGATCGTTACCCTTGAAGTGCGCTTCTGAACCATGGAGCACGTTCAAGATGGCTGTCCTCTTTGCAGATCCGGCCTCCACTCGACGCTTCGAGTCGCTAAACGACGCTCCAAGATTACGCTGCGGCTTGCGGTCTCCCTTTGCAGCAGCCCTAGACTGAGAGGGGCGGAGAGGGCTCGAGCGGCTCCTCCTTGCCGACGAGAGAGAGGGAGAAGGAGAGGGCTCGGGGTTCTCGTCGACGGGAGAAAAGGAGAGGAAGAGGGGGACGGGGCTCTCCTTGCCCTAGGCGGCGACGGGAAGAGAGGGAGGAAGGGAGACGGGGGCGCTGCACCTCCTTGCTCCAAGCCGACGGCGAGAGAGGGAGGAGGGAGGCTCGGGGGCGGCACTTCCCTGCTCCAGGAGGCGGCGAGAGAGAGAGAGAGAGATCGGGGGGGGGGGGGGAGCGATCGGGAGGAAGGGAGATCGGGATGAGGGCGGTTTGCTCCACGCGAACGAGAGCGAGAGGGAGAGAGGTCGGGTAATGGGGAGGAGGGCTAGCTTAGGGTTTATATTTAAAACCCTAGCACAATTGGCTATCCGCACACCAACCCCCTATCCGCACCCCAAACTCCACTATTCGCAGACCAAAATCATTCTCCTTGAAATTGAGGCGTTACAATTCTCTCCCGCTTAAAGAAATTTCGTCCCGAAATTTAAAGCACAAACAACGAAATGAAATTCGTCATACCTGAGTAAACAGATCAGGGTACTCCTCGCGCATGATCTCTTCTGGCTCCCAAGAGAGCTCCTCACGGCCACAGTTGTCCCAACAGACTCTCACCATTTTGATGGTCTTTCTCCGCAACTGCCGAATATCAGCATCAATAATGCAAACCGGAGTCACCTTGGTAGTTAGGCTACTCTCCACTGGCACACTAACGGCCTCCAACACAGAATCGGGCTCTCGCACCGCCTTCCTCAACACCGAGATATGGAAGACGTCATGCAGCCCACTCAGCTCCGTCGACAAAGCAAGTCGGTAAGCTGCTTGGCCGATGCGCTCGGTGATCTCGAATGGCCCTACATACCTCGGACTCAGCTTCTTCAAGCGTCGTATCCTCGACACTCCTTTGAAAGGCTTTATCTTCAAATACACCCAATCACCAACCGCGAACTCCACGTTTCGGTGTTTGGTGTTGTAATACTTCGCCTGTCGGTCTTGGGCGGTCAACAACCGCTCTCGAATGGTCCGTAATGACTCATTCGCATCAACAACTTCTTTACGCTTCAGCAGCTTGGTATCACCAGTCTCCGCCCACGCTAATGGAGTACGACACTTCCTGCCGTATAATGCCTCGTACGGGGCCATTTGAATACTCGCCTAGTAACTGTTGTTGTAGGCGAACTCTACCATGTGAAGGTGATCTTCCCAACGCTGCCCGAAATCCAAAACGCACATTCGCAGCATATCCTCCATTGTCCGATTTGTCCTCTCGGTCTGCCCATCCATTTGCGGATGGAAGGCCGTGCTAAACTTGAGCTTTGTGCCCAATAATTGATGGACATGCCTCCAATCACCGGACGTAAACCGCCTATCACGGTCGCTAACTATGCTGCGAGGGACGCCATGTAATCGAACGATGTTCTCCACATACATTTTTGCTAGCTTATCCACTGGATCGCTTTTCTGATTCGGGATAAAGTGTGCCACTTTGGTTAACCGATCCACAATAACCCAGATAGAGTCATTTTTCTGCAGTGACTTTGGCAAACCGTGCACAAAATCCATGAAAATATCGTCAAATTTCCACTCCGGAACCGGTTATGACTTCAAAAAGCCACCGGGCTTCTGACATTCTGCCTTCACTAGCGCACAAGTGTGGCACTTGGCCACGTAGTGAGCAATGTCCCTCTTCATACCCGGCCACCAGAAAAGGACCTTCAGGTCACGTATCAGGTGCTCATCATGCATCTGAATCCAGTTGGCCTGCGCTGGAGCCCTGCGACTGAGTGCATCTGCAACAACATTCCCCTTCCCGGGAGTGTAGTGGATCTCGAAGGTGTAGTCCCCAAGGAACTCCATCCACCTCTGCTATCGCATATTCAGCCCCGTCTGCGTCAGAAGGTACTTCAGGCTCTTATGGTCCCCAAGGACCGCCCTTGCCATCTACCTTTACCACTCCAGTCCATGGGCTCCATAATCAACGCACCTCAAGACCGCAAAGAACCGCCTACCTCCTGACCCGGTATGACCCCAGGAGTCACCGTGCTAGCAAACACACCTTTCCCACTATGCCCCCGCCGACTAACGGTCTGCCACTCCTCCCCAGGCACTTCGGGTTTGGCATTTGGATTATTTGGATTCAAAGTACTCGCATGCTTAGCCCTAGCTTGCTGCATAACAATCCAAGGACCATATCGTGGCTCTGGTGATGTACCCAGATCCGGAGGGACACCACTACTACCATCCATGGAAAGGAACTTATTAGGTCTGGTAGAATCATCAGATGCAACATGACGATAGTCTACTTGGACATGGTCAATCCTCCCGCAGTGGAAGAAGACCACCATAACATTTTCATAGACAGCTTTGCCCAAACTCCTCCCCAGCATAACCTTTTTTCTACCAATAATAATACCAGGAACAAGTGGCTTGCTCGAATCAATGTGGATACAGACACACACATACTTCCTCCATTCCAATCCTTCAGTATGGGTGTCCACCTTCACAAGCGTGCCAGTAGCTGAGGCAAAGAGGATCAGAGTATTACGAGCCCATAACTCCATGGGAAGCTTCGACAGACGGACCCAAATGAGGACGGACGGGAAAAAATCCGCCTGAGGTCTGAAGAATGGTTTCCATTCGTCCAAGGTAAGCAGTTGCCCCAAAACCACTCATGGTGCTCCATCTCTAATCTTATCTTTCTCAACTTGGTTAAAAAGGGTGAACACGAAGAAACCATCGGTGAGCTACGTGACCTGGAATGATTCCTTAGATCTCCATTGACGTCCCAACGATCGACCTACCACAGAAGACGTGAGCCTATCACTGAAGAACCTCCCCACAAGGGAAAGATCCCAAGCCTTGCTCACCTCTGCAAGAACCTTTGGCTCCAATAACAATTTCTTATTCTTGGACCGCTAGAATCTCTCAACTTCCTCGGGAGAGATTGCCACCCACCGATGCTACTGATGAGACACCACGTCGGCCCAAGTCCGAGTCGTAAGAGCACTGGATGACTTCGGGAAAACAACATTCCCCACTTGTTCTGCCTGCGCAGCCTGAGCAGCAGACTCCATAGCCGCATTCACCAACACTTCCAAAGCGCAGAACCACTCCCTCTCTCAGTCGGATAACACCAAAACTCAAAATGACCCTCAACCTAGCAGTGATTCCAAAGAGCTGATGACAAACAAAACAGCAAAAAGCAGAGCAGTGTGTACCCTAGCAGTGTCGTTGTTGCAACAATGCCCTTCCCAGAATACTTTGCCTGAATCCTAAACCCACTGCAATGATCTTCGACAACTGCCCCTCCTTGTTCCTCCTCTTCCTCTCCGGCTAGGACTCACCAAATGAGAAATCCTGCGTTTCTGAGAAGATGGAGGAGAAAGGAAGGAGCTTAACTGAATTGCGTCGTGGAAGAATCAAGAAGATTAATTAGCGACAACCCGAAGTCGTCATCTGCTCCAGCTCCCCTTTAGAAACTAAGCCTTCTTCGGTTCCCGATCGGCTTTTGAACGACAAAACCATGTTGCTCTAACTCTGCTTCTCATGTTCGGCTTTAGAAGCACTGCAACCCTAAGCTCTCTTCTCGAGCGCTATCGTGCCCGCCTTCATACGTTATTGTTGGAAAGTAAAAGAGAAAATGCTTGATCTCTTTATTCATCCACTTAGGGGCAATATATAGGAGTTACAACATGACATAAAACATCGATAGGCGGTGTGGGACTAAACCTCAAATACATAAAAACACTACAAGACCGACATTGACTCGATAATTCCAACACTCCCCCTCAAGCTGAAGGGGGGACCCTTCAACTTGGACACAACAAATAACGACAATGGAGGTAGATGATGCGGGACAAAACATCAGACGAGACACTGGGGGAAATTCCAAACCGGGGAATCAAGCCGGGGACATAGCCACACACGACGCTGATCCACATGACGCAGGACCCACACACGACGTGGACTCGCTGGAAACCGGTCAACCAACATCAACTACACACACAACATGCGAAAAAAAGGAACGGAAAATGAGGCGCAAATCATCACTCGAGCAACCGGGGATAATCCGTCGGGGATAATCTGTCGGGGATACATCCTCACAAGAGCGGTCCCACATGTCACAGTCCCACACGACACGGTCCCACGCGACACAACTCGATGAGACAAGAACACCAACATAATCGCTCCCCAACACATGACCAATCGAAAGACAAATGGGGAGACACATACAACACACGACATAAGCCTAGAGGTCGTGTAGAACAAAGGCGAAAATGTCGGGAAAGATCATCCGAGTCGCCTTCATCCCAACACTCCCCCTCACGTGCGTAACACGCGCATATAGGCATAACAAGACATAAACACACATAGAGACACAAAACAATACACAAACTCATAAGATAAGACACGAACTATCATGAAGCATCATCTTTGGTGAGAAATCAGCACCCTGGAAGGGGTGATAGAAGCAGGAACTGATATAAATCAGAGATGCAGCGACTGCAGTTGTCCGGACTCTGTAGAAAGAAGAGGCAGCAGTTGGAAGCGACCGGAGGCGACTGAAATCGGCAGAAAAATGAAGGTAGCAGCGGGATCGTCCACAGACCATCATGAAGATCGATTGTAGCTTGATTTATTCGATGAAGCCAGCGGCGGAATCGGCGAGGGAATCGACCGTAAGCAGCTTCATGCTGGTCTCTTTGGTAGGCTCCATGTGGGATCTGGGCGAGCGGACGAATGGAGGAAGAGTCGCATGAAGCAACGGGAGCGAGCGAGACATAGTGAAGCGTCGTCGATGGGAGTGAGAGGATCGACTGCATCGTCGACGGGCACGAGAGCGAAAACCTGGTCGCAGCCTAACAGACGGGATTGATGAAGGAGAAGGAGCCCGCAGGCTGAGTCGTGGATGTCACGGAAGATCGTCGACGATCCAGTAGACGAAGCCGCACCAAGCGTCTTGCGTGAGAACCAGACGAACAGTCACCCTAGGCGCATGGGGAGTAGAAGAGATTAGGGAGGAATCAATCGCTCTGATACCATGTTGGAAAGTAAAAGAGAAAATGCTTGATCTCTTTATTCATCCACTTAGGGGCAATATATAGGAGTTACAACATGACATAAAACACCGATAGGCGGTGTGAGACTAAACCTCAAATGTATAAAGACACTACAAGACCGACATTGACTCGATAATTCCAACAGTTATATTTTGAGGACTGTGAATATAAGTGAGGGAGGCGCACACATCGGTAACCGGTGAAACCAAAGGAGGGAAGCAAAAGATCACTCTTGCCGTAGTCTGGCGGGCGGCCGTGCTCTGCCCCGCTCTCTGCTCTCTTCTTTTCTTGGTACAATGTTATTGATGATAAAGTTGATTGGTTTTCTTATTATTTAATTAATCAAGATCACCATTCAGTTTTATTTAATTACATGTAGATGACTATGGATTATGTGAGAATGGTAGAATTACCTTAAGATTGCAATGGAAGTTACGGCATGACTCCTAGGCATGCTTATGTGTCATCATATTCCTGTGATTAGAGTTGAAAGATTTTGATATCAAGACTAAGCACAAAATTGCATTTGCGCTTATCCTGCCATCTATACCTTTTATCCTTCCTTTCAGGTATCATTCAAATCATATATTTGAGTGATTTTTTTTATTAATAATATATAAATATTAAATTGAATTTAAGTATTTAATTGGATAGTCTAAAACTAATTCTGAGAAGGTAATATTAAAACAATTTACTTATTTACTTAATTATGAGAAAGTAATATTAGTTTAATTATTTTAGGAATTAAGACGATTATATTTAACATAATATTTTGATTAAATATATCAATTGTTAATTATACTTTATGATTGTAAACATTTTTTAATTTTATTTAATTATTTGTTAAATTGCTCGTAGGAAAGGAAACTATTAATGTGATCAGTGCTTATGCACCACAAATAAGATTAAGTGAAACAATAAAAGTGCAATTTTGGGAAGACTTAGATGATTTAGTAAGGGAGATCCCACAAAGAGAGAAGGTTTTCATAGGAGGAGACTTAAATGGACATATAAGGAAGAAAAAAACAAATTATTCAGCCATTCATGGAGGGTTTGGGTATGAAGATAGAAATGAAGAAGAAAGAACTATTTTAGACTTTGTCATAGCACATGAGTTTATTGTGACAAATACGCTTTTCGTAAAGAGGGAAAAACATTTAATTACTTTTAAAAGTGGACCAAATAAGTCACAAATTGATTATTTTATGACTCGCAAAATGGATAAAATGATTTTAAGGATTGCAAAGTTATACCAGGAGAAAGTTTAACAACACAATATAGGTTATTGGTGTTGGACGTGCAAATTAAATATAATAAATTTAAGACAAGAACAAAAGTATTGCCAAAAATTCGGTGGTGGAACTTGAAGATGAAAAAAGAGTGCTTTCAAGACAACCGTTATGGAACAACTAGTTGATGACCCTTATGTTGATCCTAGTGTCTCATGAGAAGTTATGTATTCGCATTTAAGGATAAGTGGACAGAACGTACTTGGAGAATCAAAAGGTCGTGCGCCCCCAAATAATGAATCTTGGCGGTGGAAAGAGGAAGTGCAAGTCAAAGTGAGGGCTAGCTATAAACACTCTACGCTTGTAAGAATGATGAAAACTTGGCAAGGTATAAAATCGCAAAAAGGAAGCTAAACATGTAGTAAGTAAAGCAAGAAGTCAAGTTTATGAAGAATTTTATAAGCGACTAGATACCAAAGATGGAGAGCGTGACATATATAAAATTACTCGAGCTAGAGAGAGGAAGACAAGAGATTTAAGCAAAGTTAAATGCATAAAGGATAAAACAGATATAGTTTTGACTGATGATGTGACTATTAAAAGCGATGGAAAAGATACTTTTATCAACTCTATAATGAAACAAAAGATAATGAATTGAACTTGGAAGAGTTAAGTAAATCGGAGGAATATAGGAACATAACGTTTCATCATAAAATTCAAGTATCGGAGGTAAATGATGCTCTAAAGAAGATGAAAAATGGAAAAGTTATTCGGCCAGACGATATACCCATCAAAGTATGGAAATGTCTAGGGAAAGAAAGAATTTTGCGGCGTGAATGATTCTGAGGTCATTTGCTCAATTTCACTTTTTTGAGTAAGCACGTTACTTAAAACTATGTCTTCACGTCAAATTCTTCGATACTCTTCGGAATTGAGCGTGAATGATTCGGTTGGACTAGTATAGACTTTACGAGTCTAACAAAAACCAACTGAGATCGATTTTGAGGCCATTTGCTCAATTTCACCTTTTTTGGGTAAGCACGTTACTTAATACTGCGTCCGCGCGTTAAAATCTCTGATACTCATGAAAATTAAGCACAGACGATTCCATTTGGCTCGTATGGACCTTACGACTCTAACAAAACCAACTGAGATCGATTCTGAGGTCATCCGCTCAGTAAGTCATATTTGAGGCATCGGGTAGCTCGACGTGACCGTTTTTGTCAACTTCTACGGTTCTCATCGGAATGGAACGAAACCTACTCAGTCGTAACAAGTTGAGAGGTTTTGTACGAATCCAAAAACTGCTTAGCAACAGTCGGACAAGTGGGGAATGTTGGGGTGAACCAAAAAAGTTTGGGTAGAGCCGGATCTAAGTGTTGGCTAGGTAAGCGTCCTGTAGTAAGAGGAGTAGTTATGCTTCGCCTATCGGCTCCCCCGCCCATTCGGGCGCCAGAGAAGAAAGAGAGATCTTGTCCTGCTCATTTTCCAGTGCTTTCTGAAGCTGATAGTAAGCTAAGCATTGGAATAGGATAGAAACACACCGCCCCGTGGGGAGATGCTTCTTATGAACATCGTTGATTTCGTATTGATCTTTTGAGGCAACACCACTGACTGGAAACCATCCTGAGTTGATTTGCTCAAAAAGCATGTTTGAGTCACTATAGTTCAACTATGGTGTAAACTAAATTTTAGTCGGGTTACCGGGTCGACAAAGTCTCACTGACCCTGAATAGACTCATCAAAAGAGGTTGATTGAACTATAACTAGATCCCCTAAGCGGTTCAATTAGTCGAGTCGGGATTTTGGGATGTTATAGGAGTGTCCGAACATGTGGCTGAGGCGGTGTGCTATTCAACGGAGCTAAAGACACATGAGAGTGATCCGGGCGATGGAGAGGTGGTTAGCATGTCAGCAGTGGCAGAGCCTTGTGTGGTGGCCTGATAAAGGTGGGTGACTTGGGTGCATAGAGTTCCTTGTCGAGGTAACGAGTCTACTCCATACCATGCGAGAAAGTAGTTGGGTTGTGGACCCGAAGGCGTGCCTAGAGGTGGGGATGCAGACCCCCATGAAAGTATCCCATGTAATGGTCTGGGGATAGGCCGGGGACGTGCGTAGCGACCTCAATGAACTCGGCTAGGCGATGATGGTATCAGACTGGAGAACGGAGCTGAGGTATTCATAGGCATTGCCCACTTGGTGGGTGTCATAGTGGAGAAGGAGCTCCTCCTTCAATGTTGCTCACGAGAGGTCAGGGAGCGTGAAGCCCCCCATATAGATAGTGTTCAGGTGGACATTCTGGTTGATGGGGGTGGACTGTAGGTCGAAGAATTGTTCGGCGCGGTGATCCAACCGTGGGTTGGTGGCCAAACACAGGAATCTTAATCCGACGGAAATGGACTGGGTGGATATCCTCAGTAGGTGGAGGAATCCCATGTTATTCATGGTGGGTCGAGTGGTGTGCAGCAGGGCGTTGGAGGATCTGGCGGGAGGTTGACTACCATGGTCGTGTCTTCTCGAATGAAGAGAGTGAGATCCTCAAGCCGAGCTTCGAGCCAACCCAAGCGAGTGGAATCAAAGGAGGCAGAGGCAGCGACGTCCTCGTCAGCATGGAGGGTCATTTAGCGGGTCTGGGGCATGTAGCAGATGTCAGAGAAGAGGACTAAGCAATTGAAATGCAGGAGGGACGGACTGTGGCTGCCACAACGGAGCAGAACTCAACCAAAACTCTAGAAGGTAGAGAGGAATGGAACTAGATGGGAGTAGAGACTTTTCATTATTTCTTTCATAATGCATTCATGACCTAAGGGTCTATATATATAAAATTACAAGATGGCAAAATCGTAATAAGTCTTAATATTTGTACCTATATAAAATAACATATGCGGGATTTGATGTCCTCGTAATTAAACGATACTGCATGCGTCGATGCAAATAGAAAAACATACATAAAAATTAAATGGATAACGGGTCGTGCGCGATCATAACATAGTCATGTAAATAAATCATAGTAGGCCCGAATTTTGTATGCTCCATGTCAAGCATAGGTCCCCCACTCAAGAGGGGGGGCTGCTAGAGTTTGTCTTGCCAGGCCTGGCCAGACAAATCCTTGTTGGGTGACGCCCAGCAATAAAAGCTGGATGATGCACAGTTGTATATTATTTGGGGCTGCCAGCTTCCAGATCAGACTTTGCAGCAATATATGGGCCTATTGGAGGCCTGTCCCAGGCTTATCCAGACTTTTAATTGTGCAGATCCAGGTAGGCTTTTTAGGCCAGGGCTTTTTTACACCCTTAGATGGTTGTGGCATCAAGATGTGTGCGTAAGGATGATTCCTATATACAATAAAGAGATAGAAATAGGTTGTTCAGGTGATTTATGTTATTGGTGTCAAATTTTAAATTTACTCTTAATCAGTCCTAGATATATATTATTTATGGAGAACTTAAGGATAAAATTTATTGATGGTGATTAGTCAATGGGGAAAGGATAATTTCCTTGTTTGAATTCATATTTCTAATCGCTGAAACCCTAGGAACTAAAAACTAACCCTATAAGGGGATGAGCTCTTATCCCAGAAGCTCTACTAGGTTTTTAGAGCTATGTGAGGCATTCAAAGTAACACCAGATTTCCCCCGATTTCAAATGGTTTGTTCCTGATTTTAGGTATATTACATTCCTATGAAATGTCGGGATCAAATATACTAGTTTAAAATCAGTTAGGATTGAGAGATGAAATTCTTATCTATTGTCTTTTCTAGATGGCTAGAGGGGATTCTTTCTATCAATTGGTTATCTGATTATCGCAGGATTTGATTTTATCATTTGGTTGGCTATAAATTTCCTCTATGCTAAATATGCTTTTATTCACTTCCGTTCATCCTCACTCTAGCCACCAACCATACCGAGAGTACATTGAATCTCAATTCTTTTCCCTGCTTTCTTGCACGCATACCAATACATATAGCCCTCCTTTAGGTTCTTCTCAACCTGATTTCTTTGAGGGAAAAATTTTATCTACACTTTAATCCATAAACTTTAATCTACTAGTGTTATCATTATTAAGAATAAAAATGTCCAACCAAAACTCTGGAAGGCCGTTTTCCGAGAAATTTGAGCCCCATCAATACTCCATGAAAAACTTTGATTGAGGACTCCTTATACATTTTTTAGAGAGTTCAACCAACTGTCGGATTTAAATTTCGCTAAGCAGTTGATTAGAAATTGACTCCTAAATCTTTCTAGACCGAAACACCTATATGACTTTGTTGCGGGTCGCCCAGTTTTCTTCCGGTCCAGATAATCAGAACGGCCTAGCTCCAAGTCGGGCCGGGCGTGCAAACATTTAAAAGTAAGCCAAGCAGCAATGACATGGAGGCGTTTTTGCATGGAAAACCCAGAAAGGGTGAAAAACTACGTGGTCGGTTCGGTGCCGAGCCGAAATCCACTATTTTCCTTGAGGTTACAAGTATTTGAGTTCCCTTGAGGGTGGCATAACAACTCTCCGTTTACAAGCTTTAGGTGCGGAAAAGAAGGGGAAAATGACTGAGTCCACGAAGCTTTGGCGGGAGTCCTCGGGGGCGCTCTTCTGCACCTTCTCTGAGGCTTGATGAAGCTAAAGCCACAGAGTTGCCGAGGGAGCGTCTATTAGGGCGACTATCTGTGTCCTCTTTGACTCTCGTTGAAGTTAAGTCCACAGAACTGCTGCAAAAGCTTCCGCTTGAGCGTTGACTGTGAGCAGACTTGAGAGGGAGCTGAGCGGATTCAGTGCGAAGTAACAATCTAAGTCCCACGTCCTCGCCGAAAAACCACAGAGCTCTCTCTTGTCTCTTGGATTGCTATTCTTCAAATGAAGGTCTGGACCCTTTTTAATAGTTTTCTGAAGGGGCGCACTAGTAATTGCGCTTGACTGAATTTGGAGTTAACGAATGACGCTGCTCGATTTCGATCACCTGGATCACCAATTTTCCAAAAATGACGAGCATGCCCCTCAGGCAGTCCGGGCGGCCTGGGCTGGTTTCCTGGCGATGGAGGAAGTGGCCGGAGGTGGCCAGAGCAGCGGCGGAGGACGGTGCCAGGGGCGGCCATCCCGTGCGCCGAACTGGCGCACGCGCTGGCCGGTCGTGTGCGCCTTCCGGGTTTGCCTGGAATCGTGCTTGTGCGCGGCATCATCCGTGTGTGCGCGTGTCGTGCGGCACTTCGGCGCGCGTGCGTGTTCTGTCTGTGCAGGTTTTTCCCCACTTGAGGGGCCTTTGGATTCCTCGAGTGAACGTGGCCTAAGCACACAGTACACTTGATCGAGTCTGCTCGCTTTAGTGCTTCAGCTTGGTTTTTTTTGGGAAAACTTAGGGGGAACCCCATCAGATGCCCCCTAATTTCCGCGGGTTGCGGACTGTAAGGAGTCTAGTTCGGAAATTTTTAATCGTACTTACGACAGATTTCTATCGCAGCCTTGGAGCATGATTGTGAACGCGTGCTACAATTTATTTTTTATTTGCGGTATAAGATCACGGGTATCCATTTAATTAGTTAGAGTATAACCTTGATTGGGGTGAATATTTCTTGCTCTTTTTGTCGCATTACTGATTAGGCGGTGATTAATTTCGTTTCCTTTTTAAAGTGGCTGAAATGTGGCAGCATATTTTATTTGATTAACTCTCCTATTATAGGTCTTATGTAAGATTTATAGATTTGAGGTTGTTCCTTCTTTTCTCATTATTATTTTCCGGCGCGACTTTCGAAGAGAGCACTTGTTTGAAGTAAGAGAATGATTTTTGTGGCCATGTCTCGGTCTGTCGAGGTAAGTCGTTTGCATCGTAATATTTTCGTAAAAATAAAAAACTCATGCCAGGCGGGAAAAAAGAGAGGAGAAAAGGAGGGGGGTCGCGAACCGCCCGTGCACGAGGGGGGCAGTGCTATGTGTGACTATCCGACGAGCGCGCGGCCGCCCAACGTGCGTGCGCGACGCTGCTCGCGGCCGCCCGGCGAACGCGCAGGCGTGGCGAGGTGCCGCGCGCCGTCGCCCGACAGGCACGCGGGTACAGTGCCCCGCGCGGCCGCCTGGCTCGCGACTGTTCGCCCGGCGCGCAGGCGGGCGCACGGGCGGGCGCGATGCTACGTGCGACCTTGTGTCCCGCACGTGGGGGTGGTGCCCACACACGCTTTGCGGGTCGTCGTGCGGTTTGTGGTGCTTGCCTTGTATTTGCATTGGCTTCCGACGCCTTGCTATTTTCCTATTTTTCTTTGCCTTTGTTTTAGGTGCCGAAATGCAGGGCTCCAGCAAGGTCCATACGACTTGCTTCGACGTTGAATGAGGAGAGAATTAGCGTGTGGAGGAAACACTTTGATATTTTGCCAGGCGTTGAAGTGGCGATCCCGCTTCCCAAGGAGCACGCCCCGAATCCCCCTGAGGGTTATGTTGTGATTTCTGAGGCGTGTATGAAGGCGGGGTTTCGAGTACCCCCTGCTGAGGAGGTGGTGGAGATCTTCCGCTTCTGCGGCGTTCCAGTTACACAGTTCTCCTCAGTAGCCATGATGAGAATTATGGGGCTGGCTTGCTTTTTCCGGGAACATGGTTTTCGGTTGACCATTCCACTTTTTCAGGAATGGTACGACGTCTATCCTAGCCTGGGAAACCGAATTGAAAGAGTTGGCGAAACAACTTATATACTGGGTATTATGATCTATAGAGATAGATCGAAGAAGTTGCTGGGTTTGACCCAAAGTGCATAAAGTGAGAAAGTGTTGAAGCGGTTCAACAAGCTTGAGTCCAAGAAGGGATTCTTACCCATGTCTCATGGTGTGAGTCTCTCTAAGGTCCAATGTCCTAAATCTTTGGAAGATAAGGACTGCATGAAGTTGATTTTATATGCTTCGGCAATTGGATCAATGTATGCAATGCTATGTACTCGACCCGATGTCTCATATACTTTGAACATGACTAACAAATATCGGTCTGATTCTGGCGATGGTCACTAGACAACAGTCAAGAATATCCTAAAGTACTTGAGAAGGACTAAGGACGTATTATTGGTTTTTGTGGAGAGGAAGAGCTTGTTGTAAAGGGTTACACAAATGATAGCTTCCAAACTGATAGGGACGACTCAAAGTCTCAGTCGGGTTTTGTATATTTCCTTAATGGAGGAGTTGTGAGCTGGAAGAGTTTCAAGCAAGAGACAGTTGCCGATTCTATTACAGAGGCCGAGTATATCGCTGCTGCTAATGTCGCGAAGGAGGCTGTATGGATTAGGAAATTCATCAGCGAGCTTGATGTAGTTCCTAGCATTGTTGATCCGATAATTCTTTACTTGACAACAACGGTGTCATTGCACAGGCCAAGGAACCTAGATCTCATCAGCGCTCCAAACACATACTTCGATGGTTCCATCTTATTCGAGAGATTGTCGATTGAGGAGATGTGAGCATATGCAGAGTACCGACTAAAGATAATATAGCGAATCCACTAACAAAGCCTCTTGCGCAAAGGAAGTATTAGATACCTGAATGATCATCTCTAGTGGGAGGGTTGTTGATTTTGTATTTGTCGGTTGTATATTCATGTGATGAATAATATTATGTATTTCTTTTTACATTTATGACAAGTTCTTTTGTTATGTTAATTTGTTTCTATATTTGATGTAGTAATTAACATAATAAATGTCCTTAGAATGCTTGTTTCCATAGGAATTCAAATGAGTGACTTGAATGTGAGGGCCTATGTTTATTAGAAGCATCATTCTTAAATGTCCCTGGTCGAGGTATCATCTTATAAATTAGGGCAAGGATGATACATTAAGACTAGTATGTGGGTTGACTGATACCGGTCCTCACAGGTCATGATATTGGATATCAAGTTATCACATAGGTACTTGTTTGGAACAAGTTGTACTGGACATACCCACCCTGAGACTACTTTGTGGATTGTTATGTGAACGTGTTACAAGTAAGTGACAAGTGACAATGGTGTTTGTGGTTCATTGATCTGAAGTCACAGCGTTCATCAAGTGAGGAAGAGCATACTTTGATGCGATTTAAAGTCTTCCTTGAAAAAGGTTGACGATAAGGGTGGTTATTGGGTACTTTACGAATCATTTGAGTGTTTGTGTGTGGACAAAAATGGATCTGCCCTCCTATATGACAAGAGTTACATCCATGAGCCCCTTGATGGAATGAGATTGCGAAATGCATGACCATGCTTGGTTGAGTCAATATATGATATTGAGCTCACAAATTTCTGGATGTCCATTCTAGATCAAGAAATTGAGGTTGAATTATTAAGCGTGTGACATTGTCCATGCCTCTAATTCAATCTGGATTTAAGGGACAAAGGAACAAGACAACACTGAAACATTGGTCACAAAAGGTTCATTGAGTTACGAACTCTTGTATTACTTGGGTAGTAATGATGCATTGCTAGATGCCACTCATTGCTTGTGAGACTATAGTTGATACGTTCTAGCTCATGTGGGAGACTGTTGTAGTCTTTGTGATCTAGAAGTAATCAACAAGTTAGACTCACTGCCAACGTAATATGAGCTTATGGGGGCGCACATAATAAGGTACGAGAAATTGGTTAATTGATCGGGGTGACTCAACTTATATAAGACATGAGTTAAGAGCCAAGTTTGGAATGATTAGGAGAAGGTTTAATAAATCTGCTGACAAAATCTGTGTCGACTAGAAGCTCTAGTCGATATAATGTATATCGGCTTGATTGCTTGTCGACTGGACAAAATCTGTGTCGACTAGAAGCTCTAGGCGATATAATGTATATCAGTTTGATTGCTTGTCGACTTAGTCTATATCGTCTAGATCGTCTAGGCAATATCGTGCAGACTTAGTCTATATCATCTAGATCGTCTAGACGATATCGTGCAGACTTAGTCTATATCGTCTAGATCGTCTAAACGATATCGTGCAGACTTAGTCTATATCGTCTAGATCGTCTAGAGGATATCGTGCAGACTTTGTCTATATCGTCTAGAATATCGTGCATATTTAGTCTATATCGTCTAGATCGTCGAGACAATATCGTGCAGACTTTGTCTATATCGTATAGATCGTCTAGATGATATTGTGCAGACTTAATCTATATCGTCTAGACGATGTAGTGCAGAGTACCTAGACAATATCGGCTAGATCATCTAGCCAACATTTTGTTTCTCTTATTTCAAACCCCGAACCCGGTTCAAGTTTGCTTAGGGTAATTCCTCTTCCAGCTGAATCCGGTTCACTAGGTATTATATATAGATATAATATTTAGTTTTAGGGTTAAGATTCATTCAATTCTCCCTAGCCCTCAAGAAGAGTTCTGTAGAGCGGCGGCGACGAACCCGACGACTGCTTCCTTTTGCGAACTGGAACCATAACGCCGATGATCTTCTCCTGGAATTAGATCTAGCAATCTGTGGAGACGAAGGCTTCAAGACCCCGATTCTTCCATCCTGCTATCGTAGAATAGAGAGTGCGGCGTTTCTCCCGTTAGCGTGGAAATCCCGTATAGACACAGATCTATTTAATCGTGAACTCAATCGGCCAGTCGCTGATCCCGATTCTGCACAAATATCTTTCACTTGTTGTTTTATTTCTTGATTCATGGTCATCACAAGATCCACAGTTTTCGTTTAAGGTTTTCTTAAACACTATTTCGCTGCGCACATATGATGTGTCTACCCTACGAAAAACCCAACAGCAACAATGACACAGATGCGCTTTAGCATGGAAAACCCGAAATGGGTGAAAACCACGTGGCCAGTATGGTGCCGAGCCGAAATCCACTATTTTCCTTAAGGTTACAAGTATTTGAGTTCCCTGGAAGGTGACAGTCCACCTCTCTGTTTACAAGCTTTAGGTGCGGAAAAGAAGGAAAAAATGACTAAGTCCACGAAGCTTTAGCAGGAGTGCCCTCGGGGGCGCTCTTTTGCGCCTTCTCTGGTGCTTGTTGAAGCTAAGTCCACAAAGCTGCTGAGGGAGCGTCCACTAGGCAGGCCATTTGTGTCTTCTTTGACTGTCGCTGAAGCTAAGTCTACAGAACTGCTGCAAGAGTGTCCTCTTAAGCGTTGATCGTGAGCAGACTTGAGAGGGAGCTGAGCGAATTCGGAGTGAAGGAACGATCTAAGTCCCACGTTCTCGCCGGAAAACCACATAGCTCTCTCTTGTCTCTTGGATTTCTTTTCTTCAAATGAAGGTCTGGGGGCCTATTTATAGTTTTCTGACGGGGCGCACTGTTAATTGCATCTGGCTGAATTTGGACTTGACGAATGACGTTGCTCGGTTCCGATCACCCGCATCACCAATTTCCTGAAAATGACTAGCATGCGCCTCCGGCAGTCCGGGCCGCCCGAGTAGGTTGCCCGACGACGGCAGCGGAAGTGGCCGGAGTGGCGGAGGCGGCCGGAGTGGCGTAGGCGGTCGGTGCCGGTGATAGCCCCCCTGTGCGCCGGCGTCTGCGGTGTGCGCCGACTGGGCCCGCGTGCGTGCACCGGCCCGGTGCTTGTGCCGGCCTGGCTCACACGCCTACGCGCGTGCTGCCCGGGCTCGTGTGCCGGCCGGGTTTGTGCGGAATCGTGCTCGTTTGCGGTGTCGGTCGCGCGTGTGAGCGTCGTGCAGTGCTTCGTGCGCGCTTGGTCCTTGGGTGCGAGACTTCGCCCGTGCGGGTTTTTTCCCCACTTGGGCGGCCTTTGGATTCCTCTAGCGAACGCGGCCCAAGCGCGCGGTTCACTTGATCGAGTCGGCTCGCTTTAGTGTTTCGGCCTGGTTTGTCCTGAGAAAAAGTATGCTCTTGATTTACTTGAGCAGATAAGAATGAATGGTTGTAAGCCTGCTAATACCCCTATTAAAGTTATCTACAAATTAGGAAGAGATGATGAGTTAGCGGAAGATATTATTAGATATCAGAAGCTGGTAGGAAAATTGATCTATTTGTCGCATACTCACCCTGACATTGCATATGCAGTGGGAGTTGTAAGTCAATGTATGCATGCTCACATTGCATATTCAGTGAGAGTTGTAAGTTAATATATGCATGCTTCTAAGGTCATGTTTTCCACATAATTCTAAGGTATTTGAAGACCTCACTTGGTAGATGCATTTTATTTCCACTCAGTGATAACTTAAAAGTTGAAGAATATACTGATGTTGATTGGGCTGGATCAGTTGGTGATAGGAGATCTACAACTGTATATTGTTCCTTCGTTGGGACTAATCTGGTCACTTGGAAAAGTAAGAAGCAACATGTAATAACTCGTTATAGTGGTGAAGCTGAGTTTAGAGTTGTGGCTCATGGTATATGTGAGGAGATGTGAATTCGTATTCTCATGAATAATCTTGTTTTACTAGTAACTGACCCCTTCTACTTATACTGTGATAATAATGCTGCAATCAGTATTGCTCATAACTCTGCCCACCACGCACTAAGCATGTTGAAGTTGACTGACATTTTATTAAAGAAAATATTATTGAAGAAATTGTATGTACTTCTTCGGTACACTCCGAGAAACAACATGCAAATGTTCTTACCAAAAGATTGAGTGAAAAAATATTTTTAAATTTTGTTAGTAAGTGGGTCTGAATAATATTATTTGCCCAACTTGAGGGGGTATTAGAAATATTGATATTTTTACTTTGTTTTATCTTCATGTAATACCCTCTACTATATGTAGAGGGCCTCACTCTTCTCTTGCAATTTAACAAAGTTATTTTTTATGTATTTGTTTGAGATTAATTGTGCAAGTTTAATTCATGTTATTTACTTAATTGTACATTTATATGCATTGTTTTAGGGTTAGTCAGTTATCTCATTCATTGATTGCATGTCTGCTTGCATTGATAGTTAATTAGGACATCTTCGACCCCTATAGTTTTGTTCTGTCACCTTTCACATAAAGTTAAGATTATTGAGGCGGCTCCTTGATGAGAGTCATGAGTGTTCAATTTCTCAAGTTCTGAACTTCATTAGCGAAAATAATAACTCCATCTTCATTGCATCGAAGATGTTTCTTCCTTCACTCCCCCTATACTTTGGAAAGCTCGAGAATTTGCCATGTAAAAGATCCTCTTTGGCACTCATTGGACTCACACTCACAACCATTCACAGTAGCATCACCCGCTTCCTCCACAGCATTTCTCTCGCACAAATACCATTTTATGCGCAGAGAATGAATCATGAAGAACTGAGGCTTTACTGTTGCTTTTCTCTTACAGGAAGCAGCAAGATGGGCATCTTCCAAATCATGCTGTAGATTCAGTCTCCCACCTCCAATTAGTTTTTACTCGGATGCTTAGATTCTATATTTTGCTCAGAAATGCCTTTAAAATGATACTTTAGCTGATAATGAAATTAGATTTTTTTTTTACTACGTAAACGTTACCACCAACTTCTCCCTTCATCTATAATATTTGTATATATTTATTTATTTAGGGACCTTGTTAGTTTCTTCACCCGGTTTTTTTTCCAGGATCGTCTTTACCGAAGGAACTAGGCAAGTTCGAATCCATCTTCAAGATCTCAAGGAAGACCTTCAACTATATATTTTCGCTAGTGAGAGATGATCTGAGGGCAAAGACTTCCAACGTGGTCTTCGCGAACGGCCACGTCATGTCTATTGAAGATCAAGTGGCCATTGCTCTTCGAAGGCTGAGCTCCGGCGATTCCCTCCTGAGCATAGGCCTATCCTTCGGTCTGAACCACTCGACGGTCGCACAGGTGACATGGCGATTTATCGAGGCCATGGAGGAGAGAGGCATGCATCATCTCCACTGGCCCAACTCCGACCAGGAACTGAAATCCATTAAATGCAAGTTCGAGCGGCTCCGCGGCCTCCCCAACTGCTGCGGCGCCATCGATACCACCCACATCATGATGTGCCTGCCGTCCGCCGATTCTTCCAACAAGGTCTGGATCGATGCGGAGAAGAACCACAGCATGCTGCTGCAAGCCGTTGTCGATCCAGAGATGAGATTCCGGGACATCGTGACCGGATGGCCCGGAAGCATGACGGAGTTTGCCGTCCTTCACGACTCCGGCTTCTTCAAGCTGTGCGACAAGGGGATCAGATTGAACGGGAGGGCGGAGCCGAAACAAGGACCGGAGATCGGTGAATACATAATCGGCGATTCAGCCTTCCCCCTCCTCCGCTGGCTGCTGACGCCTTATCAAGGGAAGGACTTGTGCGCGTCGATGGTGGAGTTCAATCGGAGGCACTCAGCCACCAGAATAGTGGCGCAGAGGGCGCTGGCGAGGTTCAAGGATACATGGAGGATCATTCAAGGGGAGATGTGGCGGCCGGATAAGCATAAACTGCCTAGGATTATTCTTGTGTGCTGCATTCTGCATAACATTATTATTGACCTAGAAGACGAAGTGAGGGACGAGATGGCGCTGTCTCACCTCCATGACTCCAGTTATAAGCAGCAGATTTGCAGCTTTGCGGACAGGGACGGAGTCTCGGCCAGGGATACATTGACTCGCTATTTATGTGGAAAATTGCCTCCGTGAGCCTGAACCTGGAGGTCGTTTTTGTTATTTATTTTTTGTTTATTTGCGAGTCGACTATAGTTTTCTTTTTCTTTTTTCCTTTTTTTAATGTTGCTCTAAAGAGGTACCTGCGCTTATAGATTAGAAATATTTAAGACTGCTCTGCTGTGAATCATTTTAAAGCATCTGTCTTTGTTCACAAGAGTTTGATGCATCCATCATCTTGATTGTAACTGCCTTATATTATGGATTTGGTTCTCATAATATGAAAGCTAGTTATACATTTTTCGAAATACAAAGTGGCAATTGTTTATTGATTGTGATATTTGCATTTATTTTGTGGGTGAGCCTTTTTCTTCCAACATCATTATAATGACTAATTATTGTATCAGTGCCTTGAATGATTTTTTGCATCAAAATAATAATTTTAATTTGAAAAATATCCCTAATAATAATAAATTTGAACATTTACAATTCAAGATTTTCAGAAAAACCTAATTGATGGGGTTCCCCAAAATAAGTTCGTTTGAACTGAAGATTTTTTGTCGTGACCTCGGCTGGCTTGCCGATTGATAGGTCCTGATCATATACACATTTATGGACTCATCCGGGCCGTTATTTAGTCATTTCTCCGCACTTTAGCCTTGTTATAGTTTATATTTGATAATCCATGCTAGGTGCACATCTAGGCCCACTTTGGTGCGATTTTCGTGCTTATTGTCATTAGTAGTATTCATGTGCTGTCAAGTGCCACTTTCAGTGGCTAGATCTGTGGTTGTGCTGGAATAGGAGTCGTGCAAGTGTTCCCGGTGCAATTCTGCACAGGAACACTGCGCACGATCGCCGGTTCTATTGCGCACGACCACTGGTCGTGCGCCACTGATCGTGTGCACTTAACCCTTTTTCACGAGTTCTGTTTGGTGCAGTGCGCACGACCACCAACACCAGTGTGCACGACCACCAACACCAGTGTGCACGACCACCGGTCGTGCGCCACTGCTCGTGCGCACTTATCATTAAAATTCTTAGTTCTGTTTGCTGTATTGCGCACGACCATCAACGCTAGTGCGCACGACCACCGGTCGTGCGCCACTGGTCGTGCGAACATTTTATTTTATAAATTTCGTATCTTGCAGGTTCCACCCAGGCAGTGCGCACGATCGCAGAGTTCCAGTGCGCACGACCACTGGTCGTGCGCCAATGACCGTGCGCAGTATTTATTCCAGCGCCTATTTAAACGCTTGTTGCGATTTTTAGGGCATTATCACTTGCGGGAGCAGAGTTCCTGTTCCGTATGCCGTCGACCTCCACCGTGGGACGCCTCCACTTCATCTTCTACGCAAGGGGAAGCCTCCTCCACTCATTCCAAGACTTCCTCCATTGTCCGTGAGTGTTCTCCATCGTCCGCAAGCCTCCAAGCAACCATTCTCTCATTCCGCCCGGTGAGAAGAAGAAGGAACCTGAAGTCGAAGACGACGGAGCTACGTAGGGAGATCGTGACAGCTCTCTACGCCGGAAACATAGTCCGCCCGAGTCCGGAGGTAGCCCGACAACCTACCATTCCGGCCGTGAACGGCCGCTAGTCTTCACCATCGGTTATTTCTTTCCTCTTTCCTCCATTGTACTCGTTGAACCGTGTAAACTCGAATATTATGATGATGTTTGTTGAAATGAATGTTTCCTTGTTGTTCTTCATGTTTCGGTTGTGATTCACTCCATTTCCACTCACTCACTCGCACGCGCACGCAAGGTGTTTGTTCCGTGTTAGCAAGAGCTAACGACGGTTGTGAAGAGGTGTTTACGACCCTCACCCTTTCGCGCTAGAACACACTCCATCCGCCTCACGAAGCACGGCATCGCGGCCGTTGCATCCATCTCACTTTGCGAAGCGGTGCTTTCGACCCGCATCTCTTTTACTGTTGTTAAGATTAGGACAAACCAACCAAAACCCCCCTTTTTCATGTGTGTTTCGTTTGTGTAACAAGAGTCACGCTACGCGTTTCGTTCACCCAACCTGCATTCCTCAAGAGACCGACATTCGGGGAGGCCACTCTCCACATTTATTACTTGACAGCGACCGATGCACTTGCCGACACGCATCAAGTTTTTGGCGCCGTTGCCGGGGAGTGCAGGCGTGTTTCGTCTTGTGTTGTGACTTTCGTTATACGAGCAGTTGTTTTTGATTTTCTTTGTTTTTCTTTTTGTTTATGACAGTGCATGCAGAGACAAGCCGCAGGGGAGCTAGTACCCTTCGATCCTGAGATTGAACGGACCGCTCGCGCACGAAGGCGCGCGGCTGCCGTACAAGCGGCAATGGGTGATCAGGTAGACCCAAATGATGGTGACGCAAGAGCGCCCGGCGTGGGGCAACATCTGCCTGGAGATGAGCAGGAGGCGGCGAGGCCTCGACCTCGCACGATGAGAGATTACACCACTCCAACTGCTGGGAGTGTGTATCCGGGGTTTGGGCCCAATATTATGAATAATCAGTTTGAGATCAAGCCAGCGATCTTAAACATCATCCGGAACAACGCTCAGTTCTCGGGGTTGGCCAGCGAAGATCCGCATCTGCATCTGGCGGAGTTTTCTGATATTTGCGGAACCTTCCGCTACGCGGGGATTGCTGACGATACGGTCAAGCTTAGACTGTTTCCATTTTCACTCCGCGACAAAGCAAAGGTGTGGCTCCACTCCATTCCGCCCGGGACTGCTGCAACTTGGGATGCCCTCGCATCCAAGTTCCTTGCTAAATTCCATCATGTGGATAAGATTGTAAGCTTGCGGCGGGAGATCGCCACATTTCGCCAACTTGACCAAGAGACCCTTGCTGAAGCTTGGGAGCGCCTCAACGATCTCCTTCGCCGTTGCCCTGGCCACGAGCTCCAACCATGGAATGTGGTTGAATTGTTCTACTTCGCGATCGAGCCCAACTACAGGGCAATGATCGATGCTGCGGCGGGTGGCACCTTGATGAACCACACCCCTGAGGAAGCCCTTCGAATTCTGCGCGACACTGCCTCCCACAGTACATTCTGGACTGCAGGGAGAAATGCTCCAAGAAGCGGCCGAGGTCTTTTCATGGTCGACTCTCTCCCCTCTCCATCCGCGACTGCTGCTGTCATTACCTGCGAGGGATGTGGAGGCGGAGGCCACCACGCGTATGAGTGTTCGGGGAACAACGTGGCAGGTGACTTCGCACACTTGAACTTGAACGAATCTGTTAATTATGTAGGAAATCAGCCTAGGGGGGCGCCTTTCAATAATGCTTATAATCCGGGAGCGAGAAGTCACCCGAACTTCTCGTGGAATCCAAACACACCTGGCCAACGATGGGCACCGGGGCAGCATCAAAACGATGCTTACGCCTCCGGGAGCCAACCGAGGCCACCACACCCGGATTATAACCAAGGTCCCCCAATCCAAAAAAAGAGTAATTTGGAGGAAATGATGGAGAAGTTCATGCAAGCGGCCAACTCTAATATGGTGAATCAAACTGCATCCATGCGTAACTTGGAAACGCAGTTGAGCCAATTGGCCCAAGTGCTAACCGAGCGGTCGCAGGGGACCCTTCCCAGCAACACTGAAAAGAACCCAATAGATCAAGGGAAGAGTCTAGGCGATGTGGTTGAGACTGATCCAAGTGAGTTGGTAATTTCTTGTTCCATCAATAAGGTTGAAACAAAAGCTTTATGCGATTCCGGTTCCTCCCGCAACATCATTGCACTGCAAGATGTTGCGAGATTACAACTTGAGATGAACACGGAGGAAAGGAAATCGCTTGTTCTCGCTAACGACACTATTATCCAATCTGAGGGGGAAGTGAGAAATGTGGAAGTAATAGTTGAGGGGACGACTGTGGTCGCGGACTTTCAGGTGTTGGGCCCCCAGGAAAATCAATCCATTCCTATCTTGGGCGTGCCGTTCTTGAAAGAGAGCGGCGCCACCCTTGACTTCGCTACGGGGTGTGTTCTCCTACCTAACAAGGCGCTGCAGCCCACTCGCCTCGAAGCTACAGCTGACACATCCACTCCTCCCCCTCTCGTTATTTCTGATGAATTTCTAAGCTGTGCAGGAAAGATACAGGATCAAGAAACAAGTGAAGGAGGAAAGGAGGAGCTCCAATCAGATGAGGAAGAAGAGGTCGACTTCCGGAAAGAGTTCGACTCCGAGAAGGAGGAAGACTGCAGTTCCGGAAACGTTGACTTGGATCTAGTTAGGGATGCTGATTATTTATCTTCTTGTGGTGAATCTTGTAATAAACTATCTAAGCGCTCCATCTCCTGGGCCGATCCGGTGGTCACCGCGATACCGGAGGTGACGCCACCCCCCGCTAAAGTGGAGAAATTTGAAAACTCTCAACGGTGGCAGTCTCCGACTGTCGCCAAACTTAAAAAGGAAAAACTTCTGCGCGATGCTCGTGCTGCCGCTCTCCGTGGCAAGATGGCGGAGGTTAGGGGAGCATTGGGTAACACCAGTGCTGGCCCTAAAGCCTTCACCTCTCGCCTACGTGCTACGGGAGACGCGCATCATAAGAGCGCTTTTAGTTGATTTGTGTTTCTTCTGATGTGGTGAACTGCTTCTGAATATTTCTCTTTCAATTCCTGCACTCTTTAAACACTGCTAATACAGGTATTTGGTCCAGCTTAAGGACGTTAAATGAAAGCGCTACTGGGAGACAACCCAGATTTCCTGATTTCGTATTTCTCTTTATCTAACTTCTTTTAGTTCAGCTTTTGCATTTGCTTTTGTTGCTTTGAGTTTGTGCTTGCAGGTTTTGTGTTTGATGGTACGGATGCTGCAGACTATTCTTGATCATAAACGCCGACCGTCTGGTATGCTCAATTCTGAGCATTGGGTAACACTTCCTCCCCTCTTTTTGCTTCAAATTTCTAGATATATTGTTTAGCTTAAGTCTGGGGGAGCATATGTTGTCACCCACTGTGCACGAGTTGCACTGCATACTAGAAGGTTGTTTCTTATTTATTCCAGTCATTTTCATTGTTTTCATGCTTCACACACCACTTCACCCACTTGAGTGCATGCTTATCTTTTTGTCGTTGTTCCGTTTAAACTATTTTGGTCGGAAGGTGAAATAGATTGTTAACGTAGGAATTATTATTTGGAGTGCGATGTTGACTCATGTAGTGTTCTAGTCACTTCGCATGCTATGGTAGAATTTGAGTAGAACTAGATTTTCTTTATGCATCTAATTTATGTTTAGTATTTCTGCGTAAATTTAGATTTAATATACTCAAGTGGTGAATTTGTATGGAATTGACGATAACTCGGTGTTGTGTGTGTACGAGTGCTAGTCGTGTGTTGCTCGAGTCGGGAGGAAGGTTTACCTTTCTCGTGGGCTAAGAACTTGCCCCAAGCGACTCTCGAAGCATGGGTGAGAGCGACTCGTCGAGTTAAACATGATGTAGGCCACCCTTTGGCTAGTTTGAGCCTTTGTTATTCCATGTCCATTTCGTTCACCGTTGCAAGCCAAATTCGTGCCTACCAATCCTTTGTTCAGCTCCTCTTCATCAACCAAAGCCTGAAGCCTATCCTACACCCGCAACCAAATTGTTTTTGACTGCGCTTATAAGTCTCAACTTGTGTGGTGTGTGGAATCATTGTGTCATGAAAGGAAAATAAAGTCTACCTGCTGATTTTGAACCAACCGGAGGATATATAAAAGAAGTAAAAGATGTTAAAAGAAAAAAAAAGAGTATTTTGGAAAAAATCCTTCCGAGCTAAAAAGACAATCTGTTGGTATTTGTGAAGTAGGCCGTGTGCACACCTGGTTTTCATGATGAGTCTGGGGGTGTGTCACACAAGCATTGTTTGTTGGTCTTGAGTGGTGCAGCGTTCTTTTGCTCACTTGGGTTGCGTAGCCATCGTGTTTAACTTTGAATATCATACCGTAACCTAAGCCCCGTCTTAATCCTAAAAGCCCTACTGATTTGACTTGCGAGAGTGCTAGCGCCGTGGAGAGAGTGTGACCGGGCAAGCGTATGGTTCACGACGTTGATGGATTTCAGCGGAGTTATTCCTAAGCCCCGATCTTTTGCAACACCCGCCTCAGTATCTTGTCACTTTCACACCGGGCATTATCGTCAAATTCTTCATAATTCTCCAACTGAGTATAACTAAATCTTTACTTACACTTTAATACTCATGTAAATTAGTTAGCACAGTTAGAATCTCCTTCTGCTAGAATCTCTACTCGCATGCGTATGTTACTTCGCACCGTACTCCCTTGTGTAATTCTCTATGTTAACTATCGTTTTCACACTCCGCCGGATTCGTTTGCTCGGGACGTGCAAACAGTTAAGTCTGGGGGTGTGATGAGTCCTGATCATATACACATTTATGGACTCATCCGGGCCGTTATTTAGTCATTCTCCGCACTTTAGCCTTGTTATAGTTTATATTTGATAATCCATGCTAGGTGCACATCTAGGCCCACTTTGGTGCGATTTTCGTGCTTATTGTCATTAGTAGTATTCATGTGCTGTCAAATGCCACTTTCAGTGGCTAGATCTGTGGTTGTGCTGGAATAGGAGTCGTGCAAGTGTTCCCGGTGCAATTCTGCACAGGAACACTGCGCACGATCGCCGGTTCTATTGCGCACGACCACTGGTCGTGCGCCACTGATCGTGTGCACTTAACCCTTTTTCACGAGTTCTGTTTGGTGCAGTGCGCACGACCACCAACAACAGTGCGCACGACCACCGGTCGTGCGCCACTGCTCGTGCGCACTTATCATTAAAATTCTTAGTTCTGTTTGCTGTATTGCGCACGACCATCAACGCTAGTGCGCACGACCACCGGTCGTGCGCCACTGGTCGTGCGAACATTTTATTTTATAAATTTCGTATCTTGCAGGTTCCACCCAGGCAGTGCGCACGATCGCAGAATTCCAGTGCGCACGACCACTGGTCGTGCGCCAATGACCGTGCGCAGTATTTATTCCAGCGCCTATTTAAACGCCTGTTGCGATTTTTAGGGCATTATCACTTGCGGGAGCGGAGTTCCTGTTCCGTACGCCGTCGACCTCCACCGTGGGACGCCTCCACTTCATCTTCTACGCAAGGGGAAGCCTCCTCCACTCATTCCAAGACTTCCTCCATTGTCCGTGAGTGTTCTCCATCGTCCGCAAGCCTCCAAGCAACCATTCTCTCATTCCGCCCGGTGAGAAGAAGAAGGAACCTGAAGTCGAAGACGACGGAGCTACGTAGGGAGATCGTGACAGCTCTCTACGCCGGAAGCATAGTCCGCCCGAGTCCGGAGGTAGCCCGACAACCTACCATTCCGGCCGTGAACGGCCGCTAGTCTTCACCATTGGTTATTTCTTTCCTCTTTCCTCCATTGTACTCGTTGAACCGTGTAAACTCGAATATTATGATGATGTTTGTTGAAATGAATGTTTCCTTGTTGTTCTTCATGGTTCGGTTGTGATTCACTCCATTTCCACTCACTCACTCGCACGCGCACGCAAGGTGTTTGTTCCGTGTTAGCAAGAGCTAACGACGGTTGTGAAGAGGTGTTTACGACCCTCACCCTTTCGCGCTAGAACACACTCCATCCGCCTCACGAAGCACGGCATCGCGGCCGTTGCATCCATCTCACTTTGCGAAGCGGTGCTTTCGACCCGCATCTCTTTTACTGTTGTTAAGATTAGGACAAACCAACCAAAAACCCCCTTTTTCATGTGTGTTTCGTTTGTGTAACAAGAGTCACACTACGCGTTTCGTTCACCCAACCTGCATTCCTCAAGAGACCGACATTCGGGGAGGCCACTCTCCACATTTATTACTTGACAGCGACCGGTGCACTTGCTGACACGCATCACCGATACAGTTCAAATGGGCTTAATCTCGTGAAATTTCGAGTTTGTTTGGTCCTTCAAACGAACACTGAAGCGAACGCGCGCGCATGCACTCATGTCACCCTATCCCTAATCATTGGGAACAGGGTAGCACCTTCCACATAATGGGGGGCGTGGGTTACCGCACCCCCCATCATGGGGGTGCGGAAACCGCCTCCCGCATGGCCTGCTCAGGCTGTGCGGCCTCCGCCTTACGACCAGAGGTCGTGCGGCCTCCGTCGTGCAGGTCGTGTGGCCTTCGCTGCACGACCGGAGCCGCACAAGCCGTGCATGCCGCGCACAGCCTTCGCGTGGCCGGAATTCGCGCCAGGAACGCTTACCATGTGACGTGCATAGGCAATGCCTGTCGCACGATATGCATGGGCCATGCACGTTGCGCGATGTGCATGGGACAAGCGCGTCACGCCCGTCGTTCACCTCCGCGCCGCCGACCTCGCCGCACTCGTCACCTGCCGTCGCGCACCTCCGCGTCGCCGACCTCGCTCGTCGCTCACCTTTGCACCGTCGGCCATGCTGCGCTCTATTGGGAAAAATCTCTGATTTGATAGAGCGGATTAAGGTTAAAAGTGACTTTAGATTTAGCCTTAAAATGTATAGAAAAAAGCTATGTATAATTCTATTGCTTAGGAAGATAGGAAGTCATCAGTTGAACTTCTCTATGAAAAAGACCTTTCAGAGTTGCGTCGAATGGTATTCGACGTAATAACCAGAATACTCATAGGTGTCGGTACCGACGAATGGAATTCAACGCAAAGACCAGAGTAATTGGAGCTATTCTTGTAGTCACTTTGACTTCTTCCCTACTTCAACATAAATCAGAGTTATGTTGACTTCTCACTAATGTCCAGAAGTTCAAGCCGCTGTGATTTCTGTAAGTGTATATTTGGATTAATATCGGGTTCGTAGGCTTAACGGGTCTAGTACGGATATCGGGATATCCGTTACCCGCTCAAACCCTAGGTTTTCCTATTTATACCTAGCCAGGGGCAATGGGTACTTCATTCCACCTTGATGCGCACCCAAATGCTTCGAGCAACCACTCTCAATCTCGAAGTATAGCTCTCAGTTGCTCTCCCCTCTAACGCACGCACACCTAGGAGAACCGCCCGAAACCGCCGCCCCTACTCCGCCCGGTTTCCTCTCTTCAGTGTGCCACCGTTGCCACCGTTGCCGTGAAGGGGCTCGCCCGGTCGTTGTCGCTGCCCTCTCCCGCAGCCGCCCGTGCGACGCCGCAACCGCCAGTGTCCTCACCCGCGTGCGCCTCCGCCAGTCGCAGCCCCGTGCGCCTCCTCTCACCGGATCGGGACCCCTCGCACCGTTGTGATCTAGAAGCGCCGCCTCCCGCTACCGCCTCTGTCACCGACCTCGCAGCCACCCTACAATCTAGTCGCCCGACCGGATCCAGACCCGCTGCACCGGATCCCGCACCGCCCGGGCCCCGCGCCGCCGCCGTCCAAGATCGTCGTTGTCGCCCTATTCCCTCTACCGCCCGGCGCTAGTGGCTGCAGCCCTAAACCCGCTATCGCCCCGTCTACCACCGACGCTAGCGACAGAGATCTTATTTCTCTGGTTTTGTGGCCAGATCTTAGTTGCTGGGTGCACAATAATGAAGGGGAACAATTTCTCTTCCCCCGTTCCGATGATCAAGTTGGAGAAGTTCACGGCGACTGAGTTCAACGACTGGAAGTTGAATACTCAGTTTGGGATGAAGTATCTGAACGTGTTTTACACAGTTCAGTCTGATCGTGCTGGGGTCGTTGGGACTGATGATGAAGCTTAATGGGTTGCTGATGAGGACTTCTGCCGCGACTACTTGCTGAACTGCCTTTCCTCCAGTCTGACAAAGACCTACCTGAAGATGAAGACTGCTAAGGAGATTTGGGAGGCACTGGAGGAGCACTTCACGCAAGAGGAGGATCTGTCAAAGGCACACTTGGTGGACAAATTCCATTCTTTCACTTTCGACGAGGAGAAAGTCATTCTCCCTCAAGTATCAGAATTTGAAAGCATAGTAGATTCTTTGCACAGTGAGAATATTTCATTACCAGATAGTTTTGTTGCTGGCTCAATAATTTTTAAATTGCCTTCCACGTTGCACAATTTCAAAACTAAAATATACCGCAAGAAGATGCAGGTTGGTCTAAACGACCTCAAGCGTTTTATACGCATTGAGGACAAAAATAGTACACGACATGCTTTAGAAGTTGTTAGCAAGCAAAAATCTGCTGCTAACATGATTTCTAACTCTAAACGCATGACCCTAAGAAGACCAAACCCACTCCTAGTAGTTCCCAGGTTGCAAGCCCTAGTAAAAATATCAAAAAGTCAATGGGCAAGTGTTTCAACTGCAACAAGTGGGGACACAGTGCATCCGATTGCAGGCTTCCTCAGAAAGAAAAGGGCAAAACACCACAAGAAGGCAACCATGCCAATATGGTTAGTCTTACTGAGCCATCCAACTTTGTCGCCATGGTTGGAAATGAGAAGGCCAGTACTGAGTGGTACCTTGACTCAGGGGCAAGGTGCCACGTATGCAACAATGCTAATCTGATGACAGGGCTCACTGCTGCAAGAGAATCGGTGGCCGTTGCGAACGGTGATACAACTGACGTTCTGAAGGTAGGGAATGCGATGCTACTGCTCTCTTCAGGTAAAATCTTAACTCTTAAAAATGTTAAGTTTATTGATGCTGGTATGTCTTTTACTTTCTGTAGCGGTAGAGTAACACTGTCAATTAACTCACACTACTTTGGATGTGCCTATGTCCAAAATAGAATGTACTGTCTAAGTCTAACAAACGAAATAGTTCAACAAGTTCAAACAAACTTAGTTAGCCCTAAGACTCTTCATGAGAGACTAGGACACGTCAACTATAGAAAAATGTTCCAAATTGCTAGAACTCACCAGATCGCTTTAGACACTACAGACAACAAATAAATGTGAAGTGTGTGCTCAGACTAAGATCACTAGGAAATCTTTTAGTACGGTTACTAGGAGCACAACACCTCCAGAGCTTATACATTCCGACATCTGTGACTTTAAAAGTTTTGTCACAAGAGGAGGAAGGAAGTATATGATCACCTTTATAGATGGCTGCTCTTGTTTTTGCCACATTTATCTCCTTAAAACTAAAGATAAAGAGTTTGAAAAATTCTGTATTTTCAAAACCAGGGTAGAAAACCAACTTGACCTGAAAATCAAAAGGTTTAGAAGTGATAGAGGAGGAGAATATATGTTTAGTGAGTTCAAGTGTTTTCTTGCCAAACATGGAATCATAACAGAAACCACTGCTCCTTACGCACCCCAATCTAATGGCATAGTTGAGCGTAAAAAATGAACGTTAGCAGAAATGTTAAACTCTATGCTCTTGACTGCAGGCATGCCTTCTGCTTAATAAGGAGAAGCAACCTTAACTGCAAACCACATTCTAAATAAGGTTCCTCACGCTAAGTTAGAGGTGGCACCCTATGAGATTTGGTTTAAGAGACACCAAACTTTTACTAGACTTAAGACTTGGTGCTGTATAGCCTATGTCAGGGTTCCTGACCCCAGACGGTCTAAGATTGGACCTAGGACCAATACCCGTCTCTACCTAGGTTTTGCTGAAGATAGTGCTGCAGACAGATTCTTAGATATTTCTAATAATGTCGTTATAGAATCTAGGGTTGTAGTGTTCTTTGAAGATAAAATGTGTAAAGATAAGAACCTGTCACTCTAGGTATGCAAGTAACTATTACTGAAGAAGATCCTGAATTAGTACCGAGCACCTCCTATTCAGTTCCTGTAGACAACTCTGGCCTAGAGTCTAGGAGAACTTCTGTAAGAGAGAGAACTCCCAGAACCTTTGGTAGTGATTTTGTCACTTGCCACATTGAGGCTGATCCATCCACCTATAAGGAAGCGATGATGTTGGAACCTTAGTTTTGATTTGAGTTATGATCCATCCTTATGATCATAACACATCTTATAACTTAGATCAAACTCCCTTAAGTCAGAAAACTAAGAAAATAATATAAGAAAATAATATAAATATGATGTGATCGAATCAGAAGAAAATAATATAAGAAAATAATATAAGTTCTCTGGGTTCGACGAACGGCTACCTGCGATCGACGAAAGGCAAGCAGCGATCGACGAATTATATGCAGTCTGCGTTCGACGATCTCCAGCCGTCTCAGCGATCGACTATCTGTCTCATCGGTTCAGCGGTCGACGAACAGACCTCGTCTCAGCGGTCGAAGAAAAGCTGCGTTCGACGAACTCAAGTCTGCGTTCGATGAACCTTCAACAGAAGCTCAGAACGACGAATGAAATATTCAGATCGACGAACTTGAAGCTGAGCTCGACGAAACATTATCAGCTATATAAATTCTCCTTTCTCAGCTCGACTAATATATATATATATATGTTGTCAGATTTAAGCAATATTTTATCATTTCTATTTATATATTGCTACATATATTGCTGCCTTAACATTATAGCCGTTGCAGCACTTAAATGAAATAGCCATTGCAGAAAAGCTAAAAGACAGTAGTTTATCTTCTCGAGGAGTCAAGATAATTAAAGAGACTTTATCTCTTTCCCTTTCCCAAAAAGAGGAATTCAAAATAAAGAGAGAAGCTCTTCAGATTATAACACACAGAAGACACGACACAAGCAAAACAGAGAACAACATATTGTTCTATCTTGTTTTGTTTTGCTAACTCTTCTCTGCAGATCTTCTTCATCCTGAGACACCTATCAAGATCATTTGCTCAGGATCTTAACTGCAGAAGAAGAAAGGAATACTACATCCAAGAGAAGAAGCTTCACCACCTGAACATCAACTCTAAACAAATCAGGGGGAGCTCTTCAACATCATCAAGATCCAAACTCAACAACCCATCAGGATCATCAAGAGTCTTCTCAGCAAAGAGAAGAACACTTTAACTTTTTATTTTCTTTATTCCTTCCCTCCTATACAAAGGGTTATAACTCCCTTCAAAAGTTAACCTCCCGGTGACAGGGCACCTTAGCAAAAACCTGTGGTTTGGTTTGAGTTACCTGATCAAAAGCTCAATTGGTGGCAGGGCACCTGATCAAAAACCTAGTGGATCCTACCAAGTGTGGTAGAAGAGTAGATGTACCCAGGTTGATTGGAGAACTACTATATTTCTTGTGTCTTCTGGTTTCCCTTTCTTACTTCTTTTTATTGCTGTGCTGTGATCTGTTTGTGTTTATCTTTCACTCAGCATTACACTTATATATATATATCACTATTTTGAAATAAGATTAAAAAGGCTTTAATAAAGAAAAGGATATTATGAACTAAACTCTCCTTCAATTGGTATCAAAGCAAGGTTGATTATATTAATCACCTTCAACTGATATTCAATTGCACTTTCAATTGGTATCAGAGGGTAATTGATTTTATATACAGGCTAACACCTGAATCACAAAGATCACTTAGTTCTTAAAGTTTTTCTAAAATCTAATGGCACAAGAATTTTTTTTCACTTATTCCACTAACTGTATTTATGATGCAGAACCATTTTCAAATCTAAGTGAAGAAGAAGAAGAGGAAGAACAAAAAGCCAGAAGATTCTGCATGTTGGCCATATATGGCTCAAACCACTACTCAGATGCAGAATCTGAATCAGATAAGGTAAATGAGGTAACTTCAAATCCCAACTCTACCTCTGAAAATTACAAAACAGATCTTAAGTTAACACATACAGATTTAATAAAATCTGATAAAGAAATAAAGGAATTAACAAAAATAAATAATTTGACTTCTGAATATAACAAACTTAAAGAAGATTTAAAAATATCAGAAGAACAAAATTTGTCCTTGAAAAATAAATTTGAACAATCTTTTAAAGAAAAAGAAATATTTTATGTTCAACAAAATCGGAAAATATTTTCAAATCTATATTTTAATGAGATAAAAAGGCCAATTATAAGGCCTGACCAGTTTTTCACCATTAAACTCCATTCCTAATCAAACAGATTTAAATTCTAAGATTTAATTAATTTTTCTATCTTAAAAGCAAAGTCAGATAACTTCATGTTCTTACAGACTTTTCTCCAAAAATCATGTTTGAGCATTCTACTCAAGTTGCATTGATTAGAAATAATCATAGCACTGAGTGTGAGTCTCTTCTGATAAGGAGATTCTGCAAGAAAGAAGGTATCAGACAATGTTCCTAAAATTTTTTCCTTAGAATCCATTAACAGCTGTAACAATTCAAGATTTTAATGGAATCAAAATCTAAGAAATCAGAATCCATCAAAAGCTGTGGAAATTAAAGGAAATAGAATTAAAAGAAGAATTAAAAGAAGAAAATTAAAAGAAGATGAAATTTAGCATCCTAAATCCAAATTGGGGAAGATTACCAGACCACTAGTTTTGATCCCTGTTTATTTTAGGGGGAGACTATAAATCTGTATCCTAACCCAAATAAAGGGAGATTGTTAGAACACCTAGTCTTGATTTGGATTAGGATCTCAACTCAAATAGGGGGAGATTGTTGGAACCTTAGTTTTGATTTGAGTTAGGATCCATCCTTATGATCATAACACATCTTATAACTTCGATCAAACTCCCTCAAGTCAGAAAACTAAGAAAATAATATAAGAAAATAATATAAATATGATGTGATCGAATCAGAAGAAAATAATATAAGAAAAGAATATAAGAAAATAATATAAGTTCTCTGGGTTCGACGAACGGCTACCTGCGATCGACGAAAGGCAAGCAGTGATCGACGAATTATATGCAGTCTGCGTTCGACGAACTCCAGTCGTCTCAGCGGTCGACGATCTGTCTCAGCGGTTCAGCGGTCGACGAACATACCTCGTCTCAGCGGTCGATGAAAAGCTGCGTCCGACGAACTCAAGTCTGCGTTCGACGAACCTTCAACAGAAGCTCAAAATGACGAATGAAATGTTCAGATCGACGAACTTGAAGCTGAGCTCGACGAAACATTATCAGCTATATAAATTCTCCTTTCTCAGCTCGACTAAAATATATATATATATATATGTTGTCAGATTTAATAAAGCAATATTTTATCATTTCTATTTATATATTGCTACATATATTGCTGCCTTAACATTATAGCCGTTGCAGCACTTAAATGAAATAGCCATTGCAGAAAAGCTAAAAGACAGCAGTTTATCTTCTCGAGGAGTCAAGATAATTAAAGAGACTTCATCTCTTTCCCTTTCCCAAAAAGAGGAATTCAAAATAAAGAGAGAAGCTCTTCAGATTATAACACACAGAAGACACGACACAAGCAAAATAGAGAACAACATATTATTCTATCTTGTTTTGTTTTGCTAACTCTTCTCTGTAGATCTTCTTCATCCCGAGACACCTATCAAGATCATTTGCTCAGGATCTTAACTGCAGAAGAAGAAGAAATGAATACTACATCCAAGAGAAGAAGCTTCACCACCTGAACATCAACTCTAAACAAATCAGGGGGAGCTCTTCAACATCATCAAGATCCAAACTCAACAACCCATCAGGATCATCAAGAGTCTTCTCAGCAAAGAGAAGAACACTTTAATTTTTTGTTTTCTTTATTCCTTCCCTCCTGTACAAAGGGTTATAACTCCCTTCAAAAGTTAACCTCCCGGTGACAGAGTACCTTAACAAAAACCTGTGGTTTGGTTAGAGTTACCTGATCAAAAGCTCACTTGGTGGCAGGGCACCTGATCAAAAACCTAGTGGATCCTACCAAGTGTGGTAGAAGAGTAGATGTACCCAGGTTGATTGGGGAACTACTATATTTCTTGTGTCTTCTGGTTTCCCTTTCTTACTTATTTTTATTGTTGTGCTGTGATCTGTTTGTGTTTATCTTTCACTCAGCATTACACTTATATATATATATCACTATTTTGAAATAAGATTAAAAAGGCTTTAATAAAGAAAAGGATATTAAGAACTAAACTCTCCTTCAATTGGTATCAAAGCAAGGTTGATTATATTAATCACCGTCAACTGATATTCAATTGCACTTTCAGATGAGATCCAGAGATTTACTACTCTAGAAAGAAGCAATTGACGAAGATATGAGCTCTCTACTTCAGAATAACACATGGACGTTGGTTGACAAGCCAAAAGGGGGCTAAAACCGTAGGGTGTAAGTGGATTCTGAAAAAGAAATTGAATCCTGATGGTAGCGTAGCTAAGTACAAAGCACTTCTGGTGGATAAAGGTTTCACTCAAGTAAGCGGAGTAGACTACTTTGATGTCTATTCACCTGTGTGTCACCTAGCAACCATTAGGACCCTCCTTGCTATTACGTCTATTGAAAACTTTATTGTTCATCAAATGGATGTTAAGACTGCGTTCCTGAATGGAGATCTGACCGAAGAGATCTACATGAATCAACCTGAAGGTTTCATTGTAGAAGGTCAAGAAACTAAGGTCTTTAAATTACATAAATCTGTATACGGACTAAAACAAGCACCGAAACTATGACATGAGAAGTTTGGCTATAATGTAAATAACATGGGATTCATGTCGAGTCTCTCGGATAAATGTCTTTACATACGTCATAGGTCAAATAAAGTCACTATAATATGTTTGCATGTAGATTATATGCTCATTCTAGGGTCTGATCAATCCGAAGTGCATGACATTAAGTCAGACTTAATAAAAGAATTCAGCATTAAAGACCTAGGTGTAGTTGACACTATACTAGGCATGCAAGTGAGCTTTGGGATTTTGTTGATTTAGAATAGTTGAAAAATTATGATTCTCTGTATTTGACCTTGATTCATCAATATGTGCTAGTGGAAATTTTTATAGAATTTTTAGATGAATAATTCTGATACTTCATTTGTAAATTACTATATAGAGACCATTGCTCGTAAATGGATTTTGTTGATTTAGAAAAGTTGAAAATTTATGATTCTCTGGATTTGACCTTATTTCATCAATATGTATTCAGATGAAATTTTGTGGAATTTTTAAAGGCATAATTCTAGTACTTCATGTGTAAGAGTAGACTGTAGAGATTATTTTGCTTAAATAATTATTGATGGTTTAAGGTGTTGAAAAATATTCATACTCTGAGATAACATTTAAAACCTAATTTTGAACCAATGAGAATTTATTTGTGATTTTTGGGGATCACTTGCCTTGCAAAATTTCAATAATATCACATGTCACACTATTGAGTCTTTATATTGGCAGCCCACGATTGGCTATGTGCAGCCCCAAAAAAACAAAAAAATCACTTTAAACCTAAAAAAAATCCTCTAAAGGCAGCCATCCCCCCACCTCCCGATCCCCGATTCCTGTTCCAGCCCCCTCCCGATTCGCGACTTTCCGCTTCTGCCCACCACGGTCTCCCAGCCGCCTGGTCGCTGCCCAGCCACCCTCCTCCCACCGCCCAACCGCCCCAGATCCCGCCGCCTGGCTGCACTTGATCTCATTTGGCCGAAAAAAATTCCCCAAAAATCTTTAATCTGGTAATGCTTTGTCTCCTCTCACCTCTTAGAGAGAAATGCATGTTGATATTTTAGGGAATGTGTTGTCCAAAACCTAGGGTTTCATCTCCTTGTGTTAGGGTAGTATTGTGCTTATTTTTGGCTTTTATTCTCATGTAGGGTTCTCCTTGTTAGAGAAAATTTGTGTTGAAGGTTTTCAAATTTTTTGCAAAGGTTAGGGTTATCATGTTGTAAGTATTAGTTTTTGGCTATGTTTTTCTTGTTCTAAAAAAAGTTTTTTCGTATTTGATATAGCTTGAAATGAGTTTCGATGAAAGTATGAAATTATTGACGTATGGTGATTTTTCTTAAAAATCTTCAATCGATGTCGAAGAACATTTCAGTACTAATAGGACATTTTTTAGCAAAGAGGAAATTGTTGAATGGGCTTGAAATATTGGCAAAGGTTTAGGTTTTGTCGTGATCATCACAAAGGCCGATAAGTCTGAGTCAAGGGCAAAACCTAAAGTTATTCATGGGTGTGATCGATCCGGCTTTGTCAGAGAATCTCAAAATAAGGGTTTTGTTAAAAGAAATTTGAGAAAATTTAGCTCCAAGCGGTGCAGTTACAAATTTGCAATTAGGGGGCGTAGAGAGGTCATTGATGAGTGGAAGTTTAATGTTATGTGTGGTGTGCATAATCACGGATTGGTCCATCTTGAAGCGCATCCATTTGCCGGGAGACTAGATCAAAGTGAAACTGCAATAGTTGAAGAAATGTATAATGCCAAAGGTGAAACCAAGGAAGATATTATCAGCATTGAAGAGTAGAAATCCGTTAAATTCTACGTCAATGAGAACCATTTACAATGAGAAAGCCAAGATCTACAAACATGAAAACCTACTTATATATCTCATTAGATTGCATAAAATTTACAATAATTTGTTGACTTTACATTTGCAGGTGAGATGCATTTAGTGGAGCGACACTCTTTTGTCCTATCTATTTTGGTAGATTTTGTTGGAGGACATATAAATCCTTCAAAGATTATTATGTTATTTGTAAAATTTACTATGGACTGTTATTGTTAATTAAATCAGATTTCTTAGCCTCTATTTTTTTTTAAAATTGGGTTGCCAATATCCATCGGGCTGCCAATATCGACTTCTTGGGCTGCTATTATAACTGGGCTGCAAATAGCCATTCGAGGGATGCCAATATAATGACCCTTGAGTAAATGGAAAGAATATTATGAAAACTACCTGAAAATTTATGAATTTCTGGGTCTGACCCTATTTCATCAATATGTATTCAGAGGAAATTTTTTGGAATTTTTAAATGCATAATTCTAGTACTTCATTTGAAAAGTGACTGTTAGTGGTTATTATCTATAAATAGATATTACTGATTTAAATATGTTGGAAAAATTTGGAAAACTTGCCCATATTAATATCTTGTTCAAAGTTGTCTGGGATAATTTACTTAGATTATTTGGGCATTTGGATATGAACCCTCAGGTGTTAAATGACATGGAAAAAGAAATAACAATTTTATTTTAGGAGCAAACTAATCAGGAAAATTATGAAATTTTGGTAGCACTTCATCCATGCCCTTATTGAGTTATTATAAAAAATTTAGAGCCTTGGACCCAAGGGTTTGAAATAAGGATTTCAAATAGTACATTTAATTCATGTAGGCATGGTGAGCGTTTAGTAAAAATATAAACTAGTGATTAAGCAACCTAAATCATAGAGGATCTGAATGAAACTTGGAGCACATCAATATGTTATGTAGGGTTTCAAGAATAAATTGGAAAGTCTTTTGGACATGATTGTCATTTACATCTTATAAGGGCCCTAGTTTATACCCTTGGTCAAGGTGGTCTGCAGATAACAAATCTGTATTTAGTGGTTTGGGAATTCTTTGGATATGACGTATAGTCCCAACCTCCTTAGATCTGTTATGTGCCACATAGGAGGGTGGGTAGGCCAATTTATTTTAGAACTAGTCCAAGGCAAGTTGGTGTGCGGTTAGAGAAATTCTTAAGGTTGGATTACTAGATCGGAAAAGAGAATGAGACGATACGAGCCACCAGTAACCACAATATATGTTAAGCTTCTGGGACTAGTCCTAGATCATGATCAAGTGAAAATGAACTGAAGGAAACTTAGTCAGCAAATAACAGACAGCGTTGAGATTCAATTGAAGATCAACGCTCCCCTAAATAACTAAAACTCATCTTAGGGACCTAAAGTAAGCAGAGAGGTTGTGGGAGGTATGGGTAGTCGCCAATAATAATAAATATCTTGAGAAAGGGAGGTTTGGGATGTCACGCCATCGTACCTGTTGTTTATTGGGTGTCAACTTATCACTTAGAGGGGGGGGGGGGTGAATAGGTTTTTCTAATTATGTTATCCCCTTTTTGGTGTTCTTGAATTCTGATTAGTAGATCTAAAAGATATAAAGCATAACACAGCAAACACACAACGATGTATAGAGGTTCCTCAAGACAGGGTGTCTTGAGTAGTCCTCTTTCCCTCTGCGCCTACCTAGCAGTGTGCTAGGCTCGGCAAACACCGCCAAATCTTTAGGCCCTCAAGCCTTACACCTCGGACCCGCAAGTCCAACAGCCTAGGCCCGCAAGCCCCTACTGCCCTTGAGCCCGCAAGCTCGACACTCAGGCCCTCAAGCCCTACACAACACAGACCCGCAAGTCCTGTGCCTACAGCCTAACTGCACCAGAGCCCTCAAGCTCGACAAGATCGGACCCGCAAGTCCACTGCCCTGGCCCTCAAGCCTCACAGCTCTCCAGCCCTCAAGCTGGACGGTGTCGGACCCGCAAGTCCACTGCCCTGGCCCTCAAGCTTCACAGGTCTCCAGCCCTCAAGCTAGATAAATAGGCCCGCAAGCCTTTACAAGAGATTACAGTAGAAATAACTGTTACTTTTGCCGGATGAGGATTGACAACTTTAGCCTGATGAAGATTGGCTACTTTAGGTTGAAGAAGATGCTTCTTGATCTGGAGATTCAGCACGGGATCTTCTTCAGCCTTCACTTCTTTTGCCTGGTGTTGATCGACTACTTTTTCAGTCGATGATGATGATGACTGATTCTTCAGAGAGCACTCGATGCTTGCTCTCTACTTGATCTTCTTCTTTTCCGCCGAGAATACTGTTCTATTGAAGTGTAACGACGGAATACTTTCTCGTTCTTTTTCTCTTTCTTCGAAGATCCTTTTCTAGGGCATCACCGTTCCCTTTTATAGGACAGATCAGCCGCATAACGGTAACATGTGATGTCCTTTAATGTCAGACGCCCATTCCATAAGAGCACGCGCTGATTGGACAATCAGGCATCAACATTAAATGCTGACAGCGCGTCCGCAACATTTGAATCCGTCTCGACGATATTTCTATCGTTACGACGTCATGAACAATATCTCGACGACAGAACTTTGTTGAAGCCTTGAGCCTAGATACACTTTCAATTCTTCTTGTTTCTGCTTCTAATGCTGGTGTCTCGACGATATGAGACAATCTGCAGCTACTGCATATACGACGATATGCTATCTCTGACAGTGTCATCGTGATTTTCCTTCTTGTAGACTGTCATCGTAATCATGTTGTTCTCTTGACGACATGAGTGATACTATGTCGACAGATCATACTTCACCAATTGCTTGTCTTCAGCTGTCCTTCTTCAGTCTTCTCGACGACACGCCTTCTTTACGATGATGTACGACGCCATCAGTCATACTTAGCCTTTTCAGCGACAAGGCTTCTTTACGATGATGTTTGTTCTTTCTCGACGACAAGGCCACTTTGGTGAAGTCGACGATACGGCGTCTTCTCTGCGTTCGACGATCTTGCCGAGTCTCAGCGGTCGACGATCTTCCTTATGAGTTCGATGATCTTCCTTCTGAGTTCGACGATCTTGCTTCTGCGTTCGACGAATCTTGTTCTTCTTGACGATATATACAGTACTTACAGAAATAGTTAAAGTACTTGACATTTGTCGATCTCTGCAAGCATGAGCTAGATGGAGCATTAAATACAGCTTGCACTTATCATTGAGCTGAGCACTTCTTCAAATCAGAAACATTGCTGGGCACTGTTCCCAACAATCTCCCCCTATTTGAAGAAGTTATAACTCACTCAATGATAAATGCCATTCACATAAAAAGATTTAACATTTCAAGCAGATAAGCATGTAGTGATGATATTTCAGCTAAACATGAGTGAATACAGAAATTTGTCAAATATCACTTTATTTATAAATAGTGCCAAGTGTTTTCAAAAGTTTTGACATTTCTACATTTAGCCCCCTTAAAGTTTTAGCCATCTATTTCTCTGGTGCTCTCATATCAGCATCATCCTTTGCTTTCTTGGCACTGGCTTCCTGCACCTTATCAGCTTGCCTGATGAAGTACTCAAACGGTTTAGGATGATATTTTAGAGGTTCAGGAGTGTCAGCTGGATTCCTGCTAGCTTATTTCTTCTGTGTTCTCTCCTTACTTCTTCTTGATCTTCATGCTAAGCCTATTCTTGAGGATTGTATACATTGTATCTTTCACCTTTGTTGACTTTCACTTTCTCCCATGCTTTTAGAATGATGGTCCTTGATATAGGACTCCATCTTTCATAGTCATCCATTTTCTCCATTTCTTCCCTATACTTTCTCTTTCTCGTTTTTGTTTCTTCATCCTTCAGTGCTTCCTTTTCTTTACCTTTATCAGTAACAGGAATGTCTGTATGTTGCTCTTCAGCAGGCTCGTCATAATATAGTGGAGGGAGATTCATTGCTTCCCTGATGGTGTTTGTGGTCCAGATGGCATGATCACTACTGGCCTTTATCATTGATCTCTCCCCCTTTATTACTTCTTCAGATATCCCTCTGTGGAGATTCTCCTCGGATGCCAGTATTTTGTTCTTGAGCATGTGGATACCTGCTTCCAAGTGATTCTTGGTTTCAAGCAGGTGACTGTCTAGATCTTTACTGTGTTGATCTAGACTTTCTTTGAGATCAGTTTTATGTTCAGCCATCCTCTTGGTGGATGCAATGTAGGCCTTTTCTATGCTGCCGACAATCATTGACTGATTAGCCCCTAGGTTAGATATACCCTTGTGAGTACGTGCAGTGAGTTCATGCAGATTTTTCACATCATTACTTAGGGTTGTCGTTTCAGCAGACAGTTCTTTTCTTAGATCATTGATAGCAGAGGTGACATAACTTTCAAGTTTTAATCTTTGCTCTTCCAGGAGCATCTTTATCTGAGATAAAAGTGGGAGCTCCACTAGACTAACCTCTGGAGGTGAACCATCTCGTTCCTCCTCTTCATCCCCTTCAATTATTGGAGATAGAGATTTTCTTATTGGTGAGTGGTTTGGCTCATTCTCCTTTTCAGCACTTTGCTGATCTTTGCTAGTTTCATCTGCAGGGTTCTCTTGGTTGTGCCCTGGCATTGTTGATACAGAATGACTAGTATCCTCAGCTCTTATGATCTTATTGATCACTTCTTCCACTCGAGAAGGGAGTTCACTGTCCTTCTCCCCCTCAGTTTCAACACTACCTTGATCTGATTCTGCTGTTGTCCTGGATCCCTGACTTGGAGTAGAGGTCTGGAGGACGTAGTTCCTTGTCTCCACATCTGTCTCAGAGTCAGATGGAGGTGAGCTGTTGCCTGACTCACTTTCTTCAGACGAGCTTCCTACCTTTCTTTTCACATCTTCTGCAGTCTTCAACTTTTTGGGAGGCCTAGTCAGTACTTTTTCCCATCTTTCTGTGATGGATTTTTAATCCAGTATTCTGATATCCATCCTTTTCATGTGATGGATTTTTACTCCATATTTTTTGTTAAAATTTTCATGGTAGCAAAACAGAAATATAGTGATAGAATTCTTCCCAGATTTGGGGCTTGAAAGCTTTCTTGTATCCTCTTGAAGATTTGCTGACCCCAGTTGGTTCTTTTACTTAGGATAATCCTTTCCATCATCTCGAACATGGGCTTGGATATCCTATCATGTGACCCTACCTTGCAGAGGAGGGCTTTTCCCACAATGTCTGCCAACAGCTTTCCTTGTTGATTTAAGCTTTTCCTTTCCAGCGATCCATAGGTTTTACTCGAATGGCCGCACCAAGCCAGAGCCTTGACAAGGTCTTCCTGAGTAATCTTTTCGTCTTCCTCCCCCTTGGTAAAGGCTGAACCGAAGAACCCTGTTCAATCTTTTGGGATTCACCTTAACCTTTATTCCGTTAATTTAGCTCTTCACAGACGTTCCCTTCGAGTCACCCTTGGCATTTGAGTAAAACTCCAGCACTTCTCTTTTTAATATTACTGTTGGCTTAGATAGAGCGAATTCCAGGCCCATGGTCTCGAGCAGCTTAATGGTGCCCTGGATTTCTTCTGAACCTTCTGAGAATCCATTCCTCACCACTTCACTTCCTTCGAATAGAAAATCTTCCTTCTTTGGCGCCATCTTTTGCTTGACCCCGTAGGATGTCAGCACAGTAGACTCGTTCACTCTTAGAAGGCGTGGAGAACACAACGGCTTTTTAGGGCTAATGTAGAGAATGTTTTAACCTTAAGACAATTGACCTTATTTATAGTGTCCGAGTTGGAAGTTGAAGTGTCATTTGTTAAATGTCTGACTAACTCGAGTTTAGCTGTAATGATTGAGCTTAGACCTAATCAAGAGTCCGATAGGATATCATCGTGATGCAAATCTTTCAACGATATCAATCATCATTCCGACGATATGGTTTTTGAAAATTACTTTTACAATACTAGATGAAGATGAGTTTATGTGTTAAACATTAGTATGGTTACCTTCACCTTGGCCTTTAAGTCTCCTTGAGCTAGTTTCTCCCCCTTGATGGAATGTCCACTTATCTTTACTTCTAGCTCCCCCTAAATTAGTGCACCTTGGTATGTGGCAAGTTTTTCTTAGTCCAGAGCTGAGCCTGGAGCATTTATTGTCCATTAGCCTTGTTTGCTTTTTAATGGCTAAATGGACTATCCTGCAAGATAGATTTAATATCCCTTAGGAACCCAAGGTGACTTGGGTCCTAGGTTCTTGTTAGCATAATAGGGAATCCCTCTACTCACCGCAGCCCTTCCAGGAGGTCTCTCCTTTGCATTAAGCACACTAGGGTTGTGCCAACAGTCGATGGCAAAGTATCCCACTTTTCCACAACACCAACATTCATGGATGTTGTTCCTTATTTTCTGAACAGTTTTTGAAGTATGTTTAGTAGAGACGGCAGCAGCATTCTTCCTATCTCTCTCAGCCAAGAGCTGACTAGCTGCTCAAGTATCATTGTTTCTTCTTGATTTTATCTATTTGCCAGCAACAGATGTCAGCTTGGTAGCTAACATGGTGTTGATGGCATCAGATATGTTCAAATGAGAATTGATCATACTTGGGGCTACTAGTCTGCTTCTTATCTGGATGAGATTGAAAAAAAGTTGCACCTTATCCTTGAGAGTGGGGGCTGGGACACCAAATACAAATGGTCCATGATGGGCCATTTGAATTTCCTCATGGGGAGCCCTTAATGCACTCATCCCCATGCCCTTTCTCTTTCCATAGTCAGGAGCATTTTCATGACTAGTGGAGCTTCCATTCATCCAGTGACCATGGATACTGTCCTGATCATACTTATTTGAGGGAAGCACTACCTTCTCAAAGGTGGTGTGAGGCTTTGCTTTAGTTTTGCCCTTTTTTCCATTCCCAGCATTTGTTGCCCCTTCATTGTAACCTAATCCCCTCCTATTTTCATAGGAGGAGAAGGTGTCAATGATGGGCAGAACAATTTTGGGCTTAGAGAATTGAGCCACCAAGCTTCTTTCCTTAAGAAGATTATTCTTAAGTCTCTTGATAAGTTCTTCCCTTCTGCTTCTTTCATCAAAGAGCTTGTCTATGATTTTGTTGAGCTCACAGGAGTTGGTGCCCACATTAGGGGACATACCCATTTCCTTCTTCAACTCAGCTTTAATGGGCCTGAGTGATTCTAACTCCTTAGCTTGCTCCTTAGCAAGCTTCTTGCTCTTTCTCAGAGCTTCCAAGAGATCACCAAACTGTTCTATTAGATCAGCATGGTTCTTATTGTTGCATGATGAGCAGTCTTCTGCATCATCTTCAGAGGTGTACAATCACCTGATGCACTCTTGGTTTTCTTAATTGAAGCAGGTAGTAAAGATGTGTGAGTAATGCATACCTGATCATGCTGTGATTCATCATGATTTTCTTTATCAGATAGAGCCATCAACCCACAGTGTTGAAACCGAAATCTCAGTCTCTGTGGTGTTCGGGGTCCCAAAAAAGGGGTGACCGCGCACTTACTACGCTCAAGTAAACGAACTAGACACAAGACTTGGAACTCAAAGTACAGATCCAAGGTCTCAGCGTGGAGGTCCCACCGCACACCCGGAAGACTATCTAACTCTTCCTCTCCCAAGCCAAAGAGCTAAGGCACCTTTGGAGGGCTCTCTTGGCCGGCCAAAATCTCAGAGCCGACCCCTTCCTCTCCATAAGTGCACCTCCCCGGATCTATGCAAAACCTTTCTCTCCTGGTCGACCAATATCGTACTCCCGCCTAACCATTTACTATATGCAGACCAAACGGGGCTGCCAACAGCGTGACTCCGCTGTTCCGGGAGACTATTAACGGACTCTCAGGGGCTTCCAAGTAAATTTCCCTCTGGGCCCCCCACTGTGCGAGGGGTCCACGAGGACTCCACTTGACTACGTTAGAAAAGATAAACAAAAAACATGCGTCACAGATTACAGGAATATGAATTCCATACTTCGGCACGCAGGCCGACAATATAAATAAATAAGGCCTTCTCGGACCGGCACAACCTTGGGCTTAAACCCGCTATTTCCCGCTTTGTTCTGCAACACCAGTACGCCAACGTCCTGCCAAGCGGTGGCAAGCTGAACATCGATCAGCTACAACGGGCCGGAGCCTATCGACCCCACCCCTTTTTTGGGGTGGCAATATTTTGCCCATGCAAGCAAGTTGTATACAACTTCCTCGGAGTCTTCTCCGGGAACCCCAGAACATCACCAATCCAGATTGAAATATCCGGATGGGCTTCACACAACATGCCTAAATCCGTACCCGCGCTTCCGGACGCTAATGCAATTACAAGCGGGGATGTACACATCGACCCGTCGGAGAGCTCCCTTCCTCCACCCGTTGGTGGAGAGGGGCTTCCATGCAATCATGATAAATTAGGGCTTCACCTGCCCGAGGAGAAATTTTGTAACCCTCAAAGCGTGTTTTGACGGAGCCACCACCGATTATCTGACATGAGGTGCGACGTCTAGTGACCGTAGCGGATGTTCATGCACGGATCCGGCTTGCACACGCCGGATCGGGCTTCGATTCGACTCTCCAAGATACGTTCTTCGTCGTCGTCCAAGCTCGAGCTCCAAGACGACTTTCTAGGTTGTGCGCACAACCTCACTCCACCAAGGGTGGTCGGCCTTTGCTGAATGGTTGCTGACTCCAAACAAAGAACAAGAGAGGAGGCGAAACCGGCTCTTCTTAGCCCTAGGCCGACTGGGAGAAGAGGAAGAGGGAGGGCTTTTCGCTGCCCTAGCCGACTGGGAAGGAGGAGAAAACTCCAGGCGATGGGAGAGAGGAGGAAGGAGGGGCTCGACTCGGTATCGGGCCGACGGGATGGAGGGCGCCGGGGTAGGGGCTCCTCCTTTTGTTCGCAGCCGTCGGGAGGGGGATGAGCGATGGGTCGGGGCTCCTCCTTTCGTTCGCAGCCGTAGGGAGGGGGAAGAGCGACGGGGTCGGGGCTCCTCCTTTCGTTCGCAACTGTCGGGAGGGGGAAGAGCGACGGGGAGCGGGAGGGATGCCTGCTGTCGTAAGCGCGCACGAACCAGGAAGAAGAGAGGGGGGGGGGGGGGGGGGAGGCTCGGGTCCTGCGGATGGGAAGGAATGAGGGGGAGGGTTTTAGATTTTTAGGTTTTATAGAAACCCTAGCCAAAACTCGCTATCCGCAGCCAGTTCTCTAAACGCACACCAAGACCCGCTAACCGCAACCCGATCAATGCTAGCCAATCACAGTACACCTCGGGTCCCAACTATCTGGGGAGGGTCACACCCGACGAGTATGGGGTTGTACACAATCCCCGCTCTTTACGAGCGTGTCCCACGCTCGGAAAGAAATGTCCAACCCCAAGTATCCGACGGGTGGGAGCCGACCCAGAAAAAAATATGGGTATATAATCATATGAATGATGATTCTTCTCTTTTTTGTACTCATATTTGTCCTGATGTGATAATCTTTTCCTTTGTTGCTTTTAAATGATCAATTTGGTTGTCAACAACCTTGGTTATACACTATGCCTTCTTTTTTATGGTAGAAACATTATGCCGTTCATGTTCTCAAAATGTCATGCAACTTAACGTCTATTAGCAAGCAAACTCATAATTTAGATTGCAGTTATTTTTACTGTTGCATATTGTGTTATTCAGGAATGGGCCTCAGGGATGATTGACAGTGCCGAGGAAAAGAATGTTCACTATTATCTATAATGATTACATAAACAATCATGCATTGACAATTTAGAATGAATCTGATTTTGTTTCTAAAACTAATCAAATAATGTTGTGCAATTGTAGGATTCATTATCTTAAGCTTCTGTTTTCAAAACTAATCAAATATTCATTATCTTGAGCTTCTGTTTTCAAAACTATTCTTAAAGAACTTCGATTGTCAGTGAAAACTATCAATTTATCAAGCATAACTGATCCCTTATATGCTAAAGCCTTATATTGAATCTCATCCTTTCTCACTCATTCATAGTGACATGTGAGGATTATCTAGTATCAAAAATATTTCTGGCCAAGGCCATTCATTATTTTTATTGATGGCCATACCATGGTTTGTTGGGTTTCTCTTCTGAGGGTAAACTAAGAAGCTGCAAAAATCAGTAAAAAATTAATTTGAGACCACTATTCAAAAATAGAGAAGATTCTCAACTAAGGTAGAAATGCACGCTCTGATACCATGAAGAGAAATGAAAAGTTGTGTGTTATATTAGGTAACACACCTATAATTAAGGGGGATGCCCAAAAATTATAGTGAGGCCCCTAGGGTTTATAAAACTACAAAAGATGGAATAAAATTCATGCACAAAATAGATAAGTGATCCAACAATGGTAGTGCCAACAACTAAGGAATAGCTCCAAATAAGGGTAGGATGAAAGGTCTTAAAATTGGATACTTCTTTCGTAAAAAGCACCTCTAACCTTCAAATAACATTAGCCAATATCTTATCATTCCCATTATCTTCTACACAATCTCAAGCTTAAAAAAACAGTAATGAAATGGCAGTACATGATAAGGTACTTCTTCACTCTCTGTAATACCAAAACCATTTCTGCATTTGTACAACCAGTAACGATTGAAGTCTTATAATATATAACTCCAGAGAGAGAATGCAGAAGCTGGAAAAAGTAAACTTGACAACACACTGGAATTACCATCCTTGACAAGTTGCCTTCTTTCGATCTTTGATCTTTTCATTAATTCATGTCGCCCTATGAAAATTTAACTAGCACTTTTAGTTTTTCCGGAAAGCATGTAAGACCCCATTTTTTTTCTTTTTCAACCACCGGGGTCTTAGGCCCAGAACCGCCGTTTTGCGGTGACACCATCCACCAGGAAGGTCGACACCACGAAACGCCGACTCTGCCGGCCATCTCGATCATCAAGAGACATAAGGAGTATAGAAGGATATAAACATCCAAGTCCACAAAATAGTATAAAAAGAGAATCACAACATCAACATTGTCCACATCACAACAAACTAAATGTAAACAACTAACAAGAAAAGGGGTAAAGCGGGCTTATGCCCGGTACATCAATAATTCACTCAGAAATGTAAACTACTAAACTAGTGAGCTCCACGCACTGATCCGGATGCCTGTCCACCCGAACTACACTGCCCCATCTCCAACTGCATCGTAGGCCTCTGGTGCTGCATCTCCTGCGGCTGCTCCGTGTCTCTTATCCAGAGCACCTAAAATATGGTGGTCAAACGACCGTCAGTAACACTAGACTCAGTCAACAATCCTCCACCCCTAAACCCGTGGCTCCTAGGCACCGAGCGGGGAGGAGTGAAAAGGAGGACCAAAGGCAGAGTGGAAACAAGCAGGTGCCAACTATCCTAAGGAAGGTACGATAAAAGATTCGCAGGGTTTATAAATTTAACTAACAAGAGTAGTAGAGTGTAATATGGTTACAATTAAAATAAGCATGAGTACATGGTGTAATAACAGTAAATAACAGTACAAGGTAGTAAGAAAGCAGTAAGGAAAGTACGCAGAAAAAGTAACCATTGATTTATAGGGATTACCCCTATAGACCAAGGGGTCGTTTTGCAGGGCCCATCGTATAAAACGTCCCATACCATTTTATACGATAGGTGTCAGGGTTAAATGCAATGTTTATGCTATGACATGCAAATATGCTATGATATGCACATGCAAATGCAACACACCCACACGACTCTGTGCGCACAGACCTTTAGTTCCCCTTTTCTGGAGTGAGCTAAACTCCACAGGTGCCTCCGACGTGGCCGGACGGAGACAGTGGGGTAGGCATTCCACTCCTAGATTGGTAATCACACTACCCAGCCTAGGCCCTTTTGTACGTTTCCGTACTATTCCTAGCAAACCAGCTAGTCTGCATCGAGTCATCGTACTGACGACGGTGTGATCGATCGTCCAGTACCGATGACCCACCACTTTTATGCACATGCAATCATGACAGTTAATATATATATATATATAGTTACTACGAAGGACATATACAATAACTATTTCTTGAAAAGAAACCTCCGAGCCATCGGCTCCCCGGACCCAACCGTCCGTTCTTCAATCATCCGAGCCATCAGCTCTCCAGACTATCTAGTCCTAAATTACTCCCCGAGCCTACAGCTCCCCGGACTACCAAGTCTATACCAAGTCCCTGAGCATCCCGCTCCCCAGACTCTAGTTAACCAGCAAGCCCATCCACCATGGGTCTAAGCTACCTATCCATTTCCAACTGATCTCTCTATGTGTACAAGTGAGTGTGCAAGGTGAAACTACTATTAAGGTTACTCTTGTCTGTTTTATTCCTAAGGTTTAAGGTTAACCCTGGACTTCCCGAGGTCTACCCAGTGAAGGGCTCGCAGCGGTACTAGGAACTATGATGGGGTGAATCCCAAAGTTCCCTTTCCAAGGCACTTAATGTTATTGATTTCTACCCATTACCATTCCTCTCTTTTACTCCAGTGATCTAGCCCTAAGTGAATTTAAACTCTCTGAGCTAGCCTATTTCAGACCTAACCACTATGCAGACCAAACTAAGCTACATGGTGCTCCCGATAGGGGTACTCTATTTTCTCATCCAAATGTCACAAAATCAGTACTGGGAGTCTACCATGACCTAATATGACTAACTCCAAAGTTTCACAATTTTCCTATTTATCGGGGCATTTAATTTAATTAACCTAAGACTCCAAATGCCCTACTTTGAACATGAAGTGCATTTTTTACTCAGCAATAAATCACTATAAAATTATGATAAATCCTATGAGACATTTAAATAGCAACTCCAATATTTGAGAAATTCCAGAGGTGTTTAGACCTATATTTCATAATTTACCACATAAGGCCATTTCTACTATAATATGAAGCAAGTACTGTATTTAGATATCCAAACATTACAAGACAATCACAGAGGCTTATTAATGACCTAAAACCATCAGAAACCGATTTCTATATTTTTTCTTCTCCATTAGGGGCTCTGAATCTATTTTAAGGTAAACTTCCAAATTCCTAACTTAATGAAGGAGGTACTGTTTTTACTCATCTAAAAATCATGATAAAATTAAAGAGTGACAAACATGTTCAAAAACACCCACTGACCTAATTTCATAATTTTCCAAGCAATATTGATACTCTGTTTCTATTTAATTGCAAATTGCCAAATTCATCACCTTGTGAAGTAAGTACTGTTTTTATGCATCTAAAAATCATGAATAAATTACAGGGCATACTTATAGTCAGAAACATTCACTGACCTAATTTCATAATTTTCCAAGTAATATTGGTGCCCTATTTCTATTTTTGTTCAGAAACCTCAAATCATAATTTAATGAAACAAGTACTGGAAATAATCACCCAAAACCACAAATAAAATACAGAGGTGACTAACATGATGAAAATATCTTAACTTTTCAGTAAACAGAAACTTCATAATCATCAAAACAATATTTAAGGACAATTTTAGGGTTGTGAATAAAGTACTGTTTATATTAACCCAAAAATCCCACCAAAATCATCTTAGGACCATTTCTTCTAGAGAAGTACCCTGCCCAAATTTCAAGTGATTTTAAATTGATTTGATAGCCTAATAGTTCAAAATAAGTTTGGTGCCCTAAACTAGGGTTAGGGTTTTGAGTGGGCTAAAGGTCTCCAAATCCCCTAACATTTTATCCAGAGGACTATAATACCCCTATGGTCCTCTCCACCAATTTTCAAGTCATCCCAAGGTCATCTGACCCCATGACCTTCAAATCCTAAAAATCCCCATTAAGGAACCTACCCTAGGGTTCTAGGGCTACCCTACACCAACCCACCCCAAACTCCATTGGAGGGTGTGTCATGCCCTAAAAAGTCAGTGGCCCAAAAATCAGCCTCTGTTGAGGTGATTTGGCCACTCAAATCCAAAAAGGGGCTTTTTGACCTAATGTAACCCTATAAGGGTCAATCTATGGTTGGATCAATCCCTAACCAAAACACCTCCAAATGAGGTGAAATCTTTACCAGAGCCCTAACTTGCTCTCTAAGACCACCCACCCAAATTTGGGGGGACTTTGAGGTCTTTAGGACACTTAATTAAATTATTCATGGATTATTAAATTTTTCTAAAAACTTTAGAAAAATGTTTTCCAAAATCCTAATTTTTGGACAGGACCTAGATATAGGAGAGAACAGCACACACACCAAATTTCAAGTCATTTTGATGACTGGTTTGGAGTGGGGAATTTTTCTAAGGTCAGGACAACCCTATGGATAGACCTCACCAAAATGAGTGCTGAGGTCTATCCAGGGATCCAAATCACTTGAAACAAATTTTATAATTTTCTAGACTCCTAGAGCTACAATTTTCATGTTTACAACTTTTTCAGGAGGGGCCTCTAAATATTTTTTATATTTAAATCAAACCACTGCCAGTTATATACAAAAAAAATATATTAAATAACATGAATAAGATGAGATCTAGCACAGATCCTAAAGGCTAATCCGTCGGCTGGGAGGTTGTCTTCAACCTCCAGTCGACGGTTAGGATGAACTGCGCCTGGGCGCACTTCCCATCCATTTTGCCGGCCATCCGGCCACCTCCCCGGCCAACCACCACCGCCACTACCTCCGTCGAGGTGGTGGCCGACGTTTGGCGGCGGAAAGCCGCCGGAGGGGGCGGATTCCGGCGACCCGTAAGGGTAAAAACCGACAGAATTCCAAGGAGATTTTTCTCCAAATCGGGCTCGATTCGAGCCCGATTTCTCCAACTAACGACCCTAGATCTATGCACAGGAGTAGTGGAGGAGGAATGGACCTTCTTTGGGGGGTTTAGGTGCTCCGACCATCGACCACCATTGCTCCTCCTTGGAGATTTCGGCACCATAAAATTCCTTGCACAGACAGCTCAATCCTCTCGGGGAAGGGGGGTTTCAACTCCTCTCTCCATTATGAAGCTAATGGGAGGGCCAATTAAGGATGGCGGAGGCTCTAACTCCAAAAGCCATTAATGGGCTTTTGGTATTCCTATGGCTGGCCACCCAAACAGCCCCCTACCCTTCTTAACTCCGGGAAACTTTTGGATTTTCCTCCCAAACACCAGAGGAGACGAATGGGGATGAATTAGAGGGATACAAAGGGGTGTATCACCTTAATGGCCATGAATGGCCACTTTCTCTCTCCTCAAAATTGGGGAAAACCCCCATTTCTCTCTCCTAATCACCATGGCCGAAAACCCATTCTCTTCCTATGTTAATTACCAGTCACTTGAGCTGGTTGACCACTCAATTTGGGCCTAGCCCAAGGGATTGGGCTAGGTCTAAGAGATTTGACCTAAGTTGGGTATTTTGACTTTTGGTCAAATTGACCAATTGGGTGACCCTAGGATGGGGCTTTTGGGTCTATTGGACTCCAAATTAATTTTAGAAACTACTGGTTGGTCCAATTTGGTCACATGAGCCTTAATTGACCCAATTTGAGTTAATTTGACCAAAATAGGCTAAGTTGACTTGGTCAAATTAAGCCCTAGGGTTGACCCAGTCATGGGGCTTATTGTTCCACTGGGTCCCCATGATATCATAACACTATGGGTAGGGTCAATTTAATCCTGTGGTGGTCAATTGGGGTACTTAGTGAAGCATTGCCATTTTGACCTAAAAGGGCATTTTGGTCAACTTGCACCATTGGGGGTCCCATGATGGGGCTTTTAGGCCTAATAGGTCTCTTATGATATTCTAGGCCTAGAAGTGAAGTCAAGTCCTCATGGTGATGGTCAGTTAGGTCAATTAATGAGGAAATGACCATCTTGACCTAATTAGGGTTAGGGTTGACTTTGATCAACTTGACCTTTTTGGTTGGCCCCAATGGGTCCTGAGTGTCCCCCTGGGCTCCTAGATGGCCTAGGGATGTTGTGGTGGGGTCACTGAGCCAAGTCAAGGCCCTTAAGTTAAACCCTAAGTTTGATATTGGGAAATTACTATTTGCAGACCAGGGTGTTTCAACCCTTATTTTTTCCTAAGTCACAGTGGTTCCTGAGCCACCCATGCCTTGTCATGACCTAGTCATGACAAATTCACTTGCGGGGTCTAGCTGTCTGGGGGATGTTACAAAGCATTTATCAATTATGACATCATCATATAATTTTGCACGTTCTCTTAAATGCTGGAAGCATGAAGTAATATCCACAATAGAGGATGCAGCATGAACCCTAATTTTCATAACACTGAAGTCCAAATCTCTGAGTTGGAGTACCTAAATAGTTTCAAGTGTATTTTTTTATCTAAAATAGTTATATGTTTAGTTCAAAAATACAAAAGATGGATTTTACCCCAGGCCTGATTCTGCTCATAACACCAAGCATAACAGTCAATTGGGCGCCATGCATACCATGAAACCTGCAGAAGGTATCTTCTTAACCTTTAATAATAAACTACCATGCAAGCCAAAAGAGTCATCCAAATTGATCTGATAAATTAGCATGCACCATCAAGGCGTCACTGATTTACCATTTTAACAAAGGATGAAATAAAACCATCCAAGAAGCATCGACATACATTATTGTGTCATAATGTGCAACATATTATCTCATTTTAGCAGTTCATCAATTAAAGATTATGATGAGACATTTGATGCGAAAACAAAAAGAATTTCAGTGCGCTGGTGTCGCGTTCTAACAATATCATAAGAAGATCAAACTGTCATCCGAGAGGTCTACCCGCTCTGCCGGTTAGATGAGAGCCCGAACAGCGAAACCATCTCGGAGCCGAAACCAAAGAGCCTCCATGAGAGGTCAACCTGACCCGCCGACTGTGAGAGCCCGGCAGCGGAATCGATCTGGGGCATTCCCGCGCCAAAGAACCTGCCACTCGCCAGCCTCTCCAGAGATCAAGCTGACCCACCGACTATTAGAGCCCGCCAGCGGAATCGATCTGGGGCATTCCAGCGCCAAAGTCCCTGCCACTCGCCAGCCTCTCCAGAGATCAACCTGACCCACCGTCTATGAGAGCCCGACAGCGGAATCGTCTGGGGCATTCCAGCGCTAAAGAACCTGCCACTCGCCAGCCTCTCCAGAGATTAACCCGACCCACCGTCTATGAGAGCCCGACAGCGGAATCAATCTGGGGCATTCCAGCGCCAAAGAACCTGCCACTCGCCAGCCTCTCCAGAGATAAACCTGACCCACCGTCTATGAGAGCCCGACAGCGGAATCGATCTGGGGCATTCCAGCGCCAAAGAACCTGCCACTCGCCAGCCTCTCAAGAGATCAACCTGACCCATCGTCTATGAGAGCCCGACAGCGAAATCGATCTGGGGCATTCCAGCGCCAAAGAACCTGCCACTCGCCAGCCTCTCCAGAGAACAACCTGACCCACCCTCTATGAGAGCCCGACAGCGGAATCGATCTGGGGCATTCTAGCGCCAAAGAACCTGCCACTCGCCATCCTCTCCAGAGATCAACCTGACCCACCGTCTATGAGAGCTCGGCAGCGGAATCGATCTGGGGCATTCCAGCGCCAAAGAACCTGCCACTCCCCAGCCTCTGCAGAGATCAACCTGAACCACCGTCTATGAGAGCCCGGCATCGGAATCGATCTGGGGAATTCCAGCGCCAAAGAACCTGCCACCTGCTCAGAAAAGACCTCAGAATATATGCATGGATAACGAAACGCACAACAAGTTGGTTACAAAAATTTTCACGGATAGAATCTTTTCAAGTCGTCCCCACTTCTGGCTCGGTCGAGGGGTATCCATTCCACATCCTGGAGGTGGTACCCTCCCGACTTGAGCACCTCGCTTACAATGTACGGTCCCTCCCAATTGGGGTTGAGCTTACCCACCGCGGCCTCTCTCTCCCGGCCGCATCGACCTTCTTCAAGACCAGGTCTCCTTTCTGGAAGTGCTTTACTCGGATGTGCTTGTCAAAGTATCGAGCCATCCGCCGTTTGATTTCCTCCTGCCGAATGGTGGCCAGGTCCCGGAGCTCCTCCCGGAGCTCCTCCATGTTAATGTTCTCACCTGGTGATGAGATTGTATAAAGTATAATTCTCCCTCACGAATGTGACATCCGCATAGACATGATTTCTTAGATGGATAATGGTGATTTTATAACATTGTTTGAGCAGAAAGATATCCTAGAAACACACTTAATAGCCCTGTCATTCAATTTCTCCATATTAGGACTATGATAATGAACAATAAGGACAACTAAAACTTCTAGGATAGACATTTGGTTGTATACTCATAGGACATTTAAAACCCAAAATTCTAGATGGAAGGTCATTTGTAATATGAGTAGTAACGATGGATTCCCCAATATGATTTAGACACATGAAAGTAGAAAGTCAGTCTTGGGAATAATCTTTAATACCTAAACTTTGTATTTTACCACCAAAATGACTTTAGATCATAAAAATTTGTAAGAATTATACTAACAAAAAATATATAGGTTTATGGAAAATCAAAGTGACCCTGATGCTACTATCACTAAATGATACAAACCAACGAGCTCCACTTACATTTGAGTATTAAATGACCCCCAAATGTCTCTGAATTAAATGAGAAGGGATAAATCTTATTTTATTGCCAATAGAAAATGTAATATGTTTATACAATTATACTTAGCATGCTCACACACAACAACAACAACACTCAAGCCTTTATCCCCACTATAATGGGGTTTGCTACATGGATCCTTTGTCGCCATTGTGCTCTATCTCTAGTCATAACCTCACTAATGCTTAAGTGCATCGTGTCTTGCCATATAGTTTCATTCCAAGTCTTTATTGGTCTACCCCTCCCTCGTTTATCATACGATGCCTAACTGGTGCCTCTAATGGTCCCTTTTACACATGATCGAACCATCTTAGTAGAACTTCTCACATCTTCCCTCAAACCTGAGCGTTCGCCAAGAGATGGCGCTGTGATCAATGGTGCAGGTGGTGTTGAGCACTCGGCTCGCGCAGCAAAAGTGAGAGCGTGCTGCAAAGTCTCCATGACCTCCCGCCGAAGCCCTCGTCGGAACTCCTCGAACTGAGACTACGAGACCCCTCTCGAGGGTGTCAGCGCATGACCCTGGTCGTCACTTAGTTCCCCTTCTCTAGCCATGACGTTCGCTTGAGTTCTTCTGTGCTAGTCACTCTCCACGCTCACCGCACCATAATGTTGAAACCAAAATCTCGGTCTCTGTGGAGTTCGGGGTCCCAAAAAAGGGGTGACCACGCACTTACTACGCTCAAGTAAACGAACTAGACACAAGACTAGGAACTCGAAGTACAGATCCAAGGTCTCAGCATGGAGGTACCACCGCACACTCAGAAGACTATCTAACTCAACCCCTCCCAAGCCAAAGGCTGAGTTAAGGCACCTTTGGAGGGCTCTCATGGCCGTCCAAATCTCAGAGCCGACCCCTTCCTATCCATAGGTGCACCTCCCTGGATCTATGCAAAACCTTTCTCGCCTAGTCGACCAATATCGTACTCCCACCTAACCATTTTACTATACGTAGACCAAATGGGGCTGCCAACAACATGACTCCGCTGTTCCGGGAGACTATTAGCGGACTCTCAGGGGATTCCATGTAAATTTCCCTTTGGGCCCCCACTGTGCGAGGGGTCCACGAGGACTCCACTTGACTACGTTAGAAAAGATAAACAAAAAACATGCATCACAGATTACAGGAATATGAATTCCATACTTCGGCACGCAGGCCGACAATATAAATAAATAAGGCCTTCTCGGACCGGCACAACCTTGGGCTTAAACCCGCTATTTCCTGCTTTGTTCTGCAACACCAGTACGCCAACGTCCTGCCAAGCGGTGGCAAGCTGAACATCGATCAGCTACAACGGGCCGGAGCCTATCGACCCCACCCCTTTTTTGGGTGGCAATATTTCGCCCCTGCAAGCAAGTAGTATACAACTTCCTCGGAGTCTTGTCAGGAAACCCCAGAACATCACCAATCCAGATTGAAATATCCGGATGGGCTTCACACAGCATGCCTAAATCCGTACCCGCGCTTCCGGACGCTAATGCAATTACAAGCGGGGATGTACACATCAACCCGTCGGAGAGATCCCTTCCTCCACTCGTTGGTGGAGAGGGGCTTCCATGCAATCATGATAAATTAGGGCTTCGCCTGCCCGAGGAGAAATTTCGTTACCCTTGAAGCGTATTTTGACGGAGCCACCACCGATTATCTGACATGAGGCGCGACATCTAGTGACCGTAGTGGATGTTCATGCACGGATCCGGCTTGCACACGCCGGATCGGTCTCCGATTCGACTCTCCAAGGTACGTTCTTCGTCGTCGTCCAAGCTCTAGCTCCAAGATGACTTTCTAGGTTGTGCGCACAACCTCACTCCACCAAGGGTGGTCGGCCTTTGCTGAATGGTTGCTGAATCCAAACAAAGAACAAGAGAGGAGGCAGAACCGGCTCTTCTTAGCCCTAGGCCGACTGGGAGAAGAGGAAGAGGGAGGGCTTTTCGCTGCCCTAGCCGACTGGGAAGGAGGAGAAAACTCCAGGCGATGGGAGAGAGGAGGAAGGAGGAGCTCGACTCGGTATCGGGCCGACGGGAAGGAGGGCGACGGGGTTGGGGCTCCTCCTTTTGTTCGCAGCCGTCGGGAGGGGAAAGAGCGACGGGTCGGTGCTCCTCCTTTCGTTCGCAGCCGTCGGGAGGGGGAAGAGCGACGGGGTCGGGGCTCCTCCTTTCGTTCGCAACCGTCGGGAGGGGGAAGAGCGACGGGGAGCGGGAGGGATGCCTGCTGCCCTAGGCGCGCGCGAACCAGGAAGAAGAGGGGGGGGGGGGGGGCTCGGGTCCTGCGGCTGGGAAGGAATGAGGGGGAGGGTTTTAGATTTTTAGGTTTTATAGAAACCCTAGCCAAAACTGGCTATCAGCAGCCAGTTCTCTAAACGCACACCAAGACCCGCTAACCGCAGCCCGATCAATGCTAGCCAATCACAGTACACCTCGGGTCCCAACTATCTGGGGAGGGTCACACCCGACAGGTATGGGGTTGTACACACAGACTTCCTCATCCTCAGAGTCACAGTCTGTGAGAGTCAGGGGTGCTTTTATTCTTTCTCCTACTCCAGAACATTCTTCAACTTTTGATAAAGTGAACCTTAGACCCAAATCTGTGTGCGCCCAACATTTGGCTCATCCAAATGATCTGAATTTTATACCATACTTGTAAATTTAGTATGATTCAAATACTGTCCAAATATCAGAATTTTGGAGATAAAGTTCTATAGATATGGAAATAATTTCATTATATATGTTTGTGGTACACCTAAGGCTTAATGAAGACCAATCCACTCAAATCTCTTATGGATGGTAGGTCTAGGAAAGAAAAGTCCATGGCCAAATTTGAGGCCATTTGGACCCCTACATATTGGTAGATCCCATATGCAAGACCAACGTAGCTTAGGGTAATACCTATGTTATTACACACAGAAGGATTTATGGATAATAAATTATCTCCTTGGACAATTGTCTAGAAATTTGAAACATGCACTTGTCATCGTGAGATCTTTGTCTCGGAAAGGATAAAAGACTTTGAGGAATGAGTTCCGTTGGAAATTAGGGTTTGTGAGCTTTTGTCACATTAAGCACTATTGAGAATACCAGGGTCAAGTCCCCCTAGATCGTTATAGAAATCAGGAATTTATCTTAGAGGGTGTAATTACACCTGTAAAATTTATTTGAAATTTTTAGAGACATTATAGTCCTATAAATTGCTCTTACTCAAACTATCCCCAATTACATTACCCCGCCTCTTAGTGACCAAACGAAATTTTAATTACATAAAATAGGGTAGTTAAACCTTTGAGGCCGACATTATGCTCTTAAAATTCTATCATATTTGTTTATTGAGAACTTACGTTGACTCCTTCACAAGGTGGAACTCCGTTCCTTTCCTAGAATGATCGTCACTGCTGGTCAGATGAAATTTGGAAAATTATGAGATTTGGGCAGTGGAGATTAATTTACTATCAACCCGAAAAGTCAAGTGTACCTATCAAATTGTAGTACCAAGGTCGTATTTAAACTCGGGGTTGCCAATTACTACTACTCACGTCGTTACTAATATCCTACCGAACGAAAGTTGGTTTTGGTTTTTGAAAATGAAAATTGCAAGTACGAAAATTTAATGAAAGAGAAGTTCACGATTTAAAAAGACTTAGCACTTGATTGGGTTTTCTTGGGAATCCGATTATAAAAGAGGCGCTCAAAACTCCGTTTTGTTTCCAAACAACTTTTTCAAAACTCCGTTTTACAAACTTCATTTTCCAAAATAAGCAATTTTTCATCCAAACAGTTTTTTAGCAAAACTCCGTTTTCCAGAATCAGCACTTTTCCTATCAGCAACTTTCCATCAGCAGCTTTCCATCAGCAACAGCCCAACCAAACAGAGCCTAATTCTTAAAAATTCCATGTCGATTGGAGGATTGAAAAAATATGATAGAGGCTCGCTAGAGACAACTACCGCCTAATTTTAATAATACTTCAAACATAATCTCTTAAAATTTGAAATAAATTAAAATTGCATGAACGTAAATCCCGAATCCAAAAGCAGCGGTATTTTCAATTCTCAAAGAAAATACAACAAACCCTTTATTTCTGAGAGATCTAAAGCATCCACGAGCCTCTCGGCTAACTAGAATACTAAATCGGATGGCGAAATTTATATACTAGCAATATAAACTCGCGACCAAAATTTAATCGGAAATAAATTGACACGAAGAGATCTAAGAATTTGAGACGATAAATTATAAATAAATCTTCATCACAATACTAACCCACCAAGCACTAAGAGGAAATTTAGCTACGCATATTAGAGAAGGAAATGACAATATTGTAGAAAGAAAACATTTTCATTAGTTAAATAAAGAGAGTACAATAATGAAAGTGAAATAACAATAATATTCTCACGACAAAGGAGTACAAAGCATGGAAAATAAAAGCTTGAAAAGAAAGAACTAAAACCCTCACTTGATCTCACACTTGCTCTCTTGCCAAAAGTCCTTCCAAAGCATGAAGTATGGGCTCTATTTATAGATGGAGGGGGAAAGTTCTAGAAATCACAAGAGAAGAGGGAGACCAAGGGGTGGCCGACCACATGCATGGAGAGGGGAGATGAATTTCATTTAATGGGAGGAGGGAGAAAGAGATTCATGCATGGGAAAATACATGCATGATTTAAATAGGAGGAGATAGAGAAGGATTTCATGCATGTATATGATTTAAAAGAAATATGAAAAGAAGAATAGGAGAGAGAGAAGAGAGGGGGGTGTTCGGCTAGGCATTGATGGAGATGAAAATAATAATATAAAAAAGGGAAAGAGAGAGAGAGGGGGGCCGGTCCAAGCAATAATGGGAGCCATGCATGAATATTCATGCAAAAGGTGGCGGTTTTGACTAGGAGAGCTGCTCACGGGCTGATTTGGCTTGAGCTCGGGCTGCACATAGCTAGGGGGGGCTCAGTTTTGACATGTAGACAGCTAGGGGGCTGCTCGGTTTGCTTCATAACAGGGGCTCGGATTGCATGGGCTCACCAATTCTTCCCTTTAATTTAATTTGACTTGCCTTGACTTGAAACTTAGACATGAATTGAGCTTGAATTGATAAATCTCTTGGTGGCCGGGCCGCATCACCTCTCCAAAATATGTTGCGACGATGTTTTGACAACGGGCGCTAACGATTCCCCCCAGGCCTGTCAAATAACACATAAATTAGCATTAGTGCGAAAAATTATAAAAAATAATAATAAGTAGATAATTATACTAAAATTTAGAGAAATATATAGAATTTATATTTGAAATATAAAAATAATGATATGCATATTTAAGTCAAAATATGCGTCATCAAATTCCCCCAGACTTAGCAATTTGCTTGTCCCCAAGCAAAGACATACGAGCTAGCAAAATAAAAAAGAACTAACTAATCAATTTGGCTATGCCGTGCACGAGTACGATGCGAAATTAGAAGTAGGGAGAATATGAAAAATAACCTGAAAGTTCTTACTTAACCATGACATAAAATTTTATAGATTTCACTAACATAAAAATAAATCATCCCAAGTTTTAGCAAAAGTAAAAACCAAGAAATGAGACGAATGAAAAGAGCATTGAGTTGCTACTACAGTCTAAGAGACATTTTATAACCACCTCAATCTAAATCAAGAGTCTAAACTCCTACCAAAAGGGTTACCCAATCTACTTTTTCGCATTCTTGACTAAAAATAAACCTAGGAGCATGAATCAAAAGGAGTTCATTAGGTATAACTTTTAAGGCTTGGGTTTAAGGTGCGGATATCAAAAGATGAACGTGAAGGGTTAAGGCACACTTAAACAAAAAGAAGAGCTTTGCAAAAACTTGTATGCTAGCAAAAATAAATTTTGACACCCCAAATAATTTTGAAATATAAGGGTAGGGGTCAACAATTCATTCTTCAATTTTTTCTTCAATAATTTTTCTTTTTTCTTTCATTTCATTTTTTCATACTCATCTCATAATCTTCTTCCTCTTTTGTAGCAAAAGGATAACAAAATTAAAACTCCATCATTTTCACAAACGTGGGCACAAGCTAGCAACAAATAGAGCTCTAAATTTCAAGCGTGCACCAAAGGTAGGTTATTTGGCTTTGGTGAAAATAAGTGGGGTTACAAAAGAAATGGGGAAAGCTCAAAGTGGCTAGCAAAGGTTAATATTTTATGGCTTGGAGTGCAAAGGCTCAACCGAATCAAGAGGTGGCCTAAATCATTTTCATGCTCCTATGTCTATCTAAAGCAAAATCTTGAAAAATTCAAAAGGTGCAAGACTAGGTAGAAAATAAAGAAACTTGACTTATCATGCGAGTGAAAATAATAAGCGTCTAGACCGGTTCGCATCTACTACACTAAACATAAGTCAACTTTGCAAAGATTTTGTAAAAGAGAAAACAAAGGATGATAGATTTTATATAAGTGAAAAACATAAAAAGAAAATCATGAAAAAGCGTAAATTTTCAAAAGATTTTTCATAAATAACATGCTACCCTAATTAGAACACTACACAAGTCAACATACTACCAGCGAAACATAGCCAAAGTGAAAGTTAGAAAAATTTATTCTAGCTAACAAATACACAAATGATTAAAACAAGGAAACACCAAGTCGTGGGGTACTAAAGATGAAGCAAAATTAACTCAAATTACTATAGATTTTTGAGTTTTCTTAATTTTCAATTTTTTTTGGAATATTTTTTTTTATAAAAGAAAGAAAATGCAAATAATTTTTTTTTTAAATTTTCCTAATAAAAACAAAGAGAACAGAATGCAATTCTTAATTCCCCCCAGACTTAAGAGAGACATCGTCCTCGATGTTAAAAGAAGAGAGGAAGAAAGAGGAAAAGAAAAGACAAGAATTGAAAATAATTAAAAAAAAACAGGTACTTCCCCGAATTGGCGAGTCTGAAGGTTGCTGCTGCTCAACCATGCTTGTGCATTAGACCATCTTTAGTATTGGCTCGAATCATCATGAAAGCAGCAATGTTGAAGCAAGCGATCAAGGAGTCCAATTCGCGGGAGCCGTCGAAACAAAAAAACAAAAAGAAAAGGAAATGCAAAAAGAAAAGTACAAAAAGAAAGAAAAAGTATGACCAAAATAATTAAGTGTTTGGTAAGAGCATAGATTCATTGTTCTCAGCAATAGTGTCACCAGAAAAATAGAGTTTGAGACGCTGACCATTAACTTTAAACTCACCCTTATCCGGGTGTGAAATCAGCACAGTACCATAAGGAAAAACTTCTTTCACAATAAAATGACCAGACCAACGCGATTTTAATTTGCCAGGAAATAAGCGCAAGCGAGAGTTATAAAGCAAGACTTGGTCGCCCGGTTTAAAAGTTTTTCGGTGCCTTAAATTTTTATCGTGCAAGTGCTTCGTTCGCTCTTTATAAATCTTGTTATTTTCATAAGCGTTGGAGCGCCACTCGTCGAGTTCATTGAGTTGAAATTTGCGATGCTCGGCGACTAAGTGAGGATCAAGATTTAAAGACTTCAAAGCCCAAAATGCACGGTGTTCGAGTTCTACCGGTAAGTGACACGATTTTCCATAGACTAGGCGGTACGGAGTACAACCGATGGCGGTTTTGTAAGCCGTCCGATAAGCCCAAAGAGCATCGTCGAGTTTGAAAGACCAATCTTTCCTAGAAGATGAAACGGTTTTTTCCAATATACGTTTGATTTCTCGGTTGACAACTTCAACTTGGCCGTTAGTTTGGGGGTGGTATGCAGTAGAGAGCTTGTGTGTAATGCCATATTTTGTTAAAATCTTTGCAAGCTGGGCGTTACAAAAATGCGCACCCCAATCACTAACGATCGCCCTAGGCGTACCAAATCGAGAAAATAATTTTTTGAGAAATGAAATTACAACACGAGACATTCGTAGGAAGTGCTTGGGCTTCCACCCATCGGGAAACATAATCAACCGCAACTAAAATGTACTTATTTCTGCAACTAGAAGGGAGGGGACCAACAAAATCTATGCCCCAAATGTCAAAGACTTCGCATTCAAGAAAATAATTTTGCGTCATTTCGTTTTTACTAGAAATATTTCCGGTCCGTTGGCAACTATCGCACCGACTCACCAAAGATTGAGCATCTTTGAAAAGGCTAGGCCAATAATAGCCTGCACTAAGAACTTTGTGAGCGGTCCGATTGGCTTGATAATGGCCACCGGTCGGTCCTTCATGTAAATGTTTCAAAATATTTTGTCCTTCTTCAAACGACACACATCTTCTTATGACTTGGTCTGCACATACTCTAAAGAGAAATGGGTCCTCCCAAAAGTAATTCTTCAAATCGGCAAAGAATTTCTTCTTTTGCTGAAAAGAAAAATCTTTTGGAAGAACACGTGCCACTAGATAATTGGCAAAATTGGCAAACCAAGGAGTAGAAGATGAAGTGTTAATTTTCAAAAGTTTTTCATCCGGAAAAGAGTCGTTAAAAGATTTTTCATTTAATTCTTCGATATAAGGATTTTCTAAACGAGATAAGTGATCCGCCGCCAAATTTTTGGCTCCTTTTTATCCCAGATTTCCAAGTCGAACTCTTGAAGTAGTAGAATCCAACGAATTAAGCGCGACTTGGCATCCAGTTTTGAAAGTAAGTATTTAAGGGCCGAGTGATCCGTAAAAACAATGATTTTGGAGAGGGTTAAATAAGGGCGAAACTTATCGAACGCAAAAATAATGGCCAAAAGCTCTTTTTCCGTTGTGGTGTAATTTTGTTGCGCCGAAGTGAGAGTCTTACTCGCATAGTAAATAGGATGAAAATTTTTAGAAATACGCTGGCCTAAAACTGCACCAACGGCGAAACTACTCGCATCGCACATAATCTCAAAAGGAAGGTTCCAAACCGGAGCGATCATAATCGGTGCGTTAATGAGTTTTTCTTTAATTAAATTAAAAGCGGATAAACAAGCATCGTCAAACAGAAATGGAGTGTCCTTTTCTAAGAGATGAGTGAGAGGTTTAGTGATATTAGAGAAGTCTTTTATAAAACGACTTTAAAAACCGGCATGTCCTAGAAAACTTCTTATTGCTTTTACACTTGTTGGTGGAGGTAATTTTTCGATTACTTCTATCTTATCCTTATCTACCTCGATACCCTTAGACGAAATCTTATGACCCAGAACTAGTCCCTCTCGTACCATAAAATGGAACTTCTCCCAGTTCAAAACAAGATTTGTTTCTTCGCATCTTTTCAAAATTTTTTCTAAATTACCTAAACATAAATAAAAAGAATCCCCACACACCGAAAAATCATCCATGAATACTTCCATAAAATCTTCTACGTACTTGTCAAAGATAGCCAGCATACACCATTGAAATGTAGCCGGCGCGTTACAAAGACCGAAAGGCATTCTACGATAGGCAAAGGTTCCGAAGGGGCAAGTAAATGTTGTCTTCTCTTGGTCCTCGGGTGCTATAGGGATTTGGAAATATCCCGAGAGGCCATCGAGAAAGCAATAAAAATTATGCCCGGAAAGACGTTCTAACATTTGATCGATAAAGGGGAGAGGGAAGTGATCTTTACGAGTGTCATCATTTAATTTACGGTAGTCGATGCACATCCTCCATCCTGTTACCGTCCTAGTTGGAATCAACTTGTTATTCTCGTTTGCTACCACCATAATCCCACCTTTCTTCGGCACTACCTGGACTGGACTCACCCACTTGCTATCCGAGATTGGATAGATAATCCCCGCATCTAATAATTTAAGTACCTCACCTTTTACTACGTCTTTCATATTTGGGTTTAATCGGCGTTGAGGTTGAACGACATTACGAGAGTTATCTTCTAAAAGGATTTTATGTGTGCAAAAAGATGGACTTATACCATTGATATCTGAAATTTGCCAAGCTATAGCTTGGCGGTGTTTTTGTAAAACCGTTAATAATTTTTCATTTTCCGATTCAGTCAAAAATGCCGAAACTATAACTGGTAGATTAGAATTTTTCTCCAAAAAAATATACTTAAGGTGGTCGGGTAGTTGTTTAAGTTCCAAAGTAGGTGGCTGTTCGTACGAAGATTTTAAAACCTTGTCCTTATCAAAAATAATTTCTTCAAAAGATTTGGATTTCATTTGATTTTCAGAAATATTGCTAATAGCCATGACTGTATTAGGTGGAAAATCATGCGGGAGTTCAGAAAAAGAAGAAAAACTTTTTTCAGAAAAATTTTCAAAAGGAAAATTTTGCTCGTCATGAGAAACGTCTAAGAAGAAACATGAATCATCATTTGATAAAGTGTTTTTCATGGAAGGAGTGATGGAAAATGAAACTTCATCATCGCCTACTCGTAGAAAGAGTTTTCCGTTACTTACATCGATTACCGCACGAGAGGTGGCAAGAAAAGGTCGGCCAAGGATCAAGGGGACCTCGACATCCTCTTCGATATCTAAAATGACAAAGTCTACTGGGAATATAAACTTGTCGACCTTTACGAGCACATCCTCTACTATTCCTAACGGATACTTAATTGACCTATCAGCAAGTTGTATACTCATCCTAGTCGGGCTTAGAGTGCCCAAACCTAGCTTTTTAAATAGAGAAAAAGGCATCAAGTTGATGCTCGCTGCTAAATCGGCCAACGCGTGTTTTACAAATAAATCGCCAAAAACGCATGGAATAGAAAAACTACCCGGATCATTTATTTTTTTGGGCAAATTCTTTGTCAAAACCGCGGAACACTCAGCGTTTAAAGTAACATGTGATAAATTTTCCATTTTCTTTTTGTTCGTTAGAAGATCCTTCAAGTACTTAGCATATTTAGGCATTTGTGAAATCGCTTCATAAAAAGGTAAATTGATATGAATTTGTTTGAAGATTTCCAAAAACCGATGATATTGATCATCTAACTTTTCTTTATTTAATTGAGATGGATACGGCGGAGCGGGAGAATTTTTAAGAACGGGAGGCGAAACAATAACTTCATTTGAAAGAGGTGGTTCAGTTAAAATAGGGGCAATAGTCGCTTTGGGTTCTTCACTAACGGATGGACCGGATAATTCCTTCCCACTCCGAAGAGTTATAACGTTCGCTTGTTCTCTCGGATTAGGCTCGGAATTAGCGGGAAGAGTTCCTGGCGGTCGCTCGGATACGATTTTGGCGAGCTGCCCGATTTGATTTTCAAGATTTTTAACCGATCCTGTTATGTTACGAATCGTCGCCTCATTCGCATTAATATATTTTGAAAACATTTCCTCCATGGTGGGAGGTTTTGGAAAATTTGGATTTTGATTTTGTGGTGGTGGTGGAGTGAAATCATATGGTGGATGTGCGGCGTTTGCGGGATTACTCCACGAAAAATTAGGATGGTTACGCCATCCGGGGTGATACGAATTAGACGCAGCATTAAAACCAGGAGGAGCAGAAAAAGCAGAAAAATTATTAAAATTGTTTTGATCAGGCCTGGGTATGTTCCCCAGATAATCCACCTGCTCGGCAGCAGCAGCAATTGCATTTTCATGTACCTGAATGGCGGAGGCAGCAATCATCTCCGTTACTTTCTTGTTCAGCATCTCCACTTGAAGCGCCAGTTGGGATACAGAGTCCACTTCGTACATACCTGCAGGTTTATTTGGGAGAGACCTAGGCGTATTCCACTGATAGGTGTTCATCGCCATATCCTCGATAAGCTCAAGAGCGCCCTCCGGAGTTTTTCGGTTCAAAGAACCACCGGATGCGACGTCTATCATTTGCTTGGTTGCTTGATTTAGCCCATTATAAAATGTCTGGACCTGTATCCATACAGGCAGAACATGATGAGGGCAGCATCTCAAAAGTTCCTTGTACCTCTCCCAAGTGTCATAGAGGGTCTCAGAATCGATTTGACTAAAAGTACAAATATTAGTTCGAAGTTTAGCAGTTTTAGCGGGGGGAAAATACCTAGCAAGAAATTTTTCAGTTAAAGTGTCCCAAGTAGTGATTGATCCTCTTGGGAGAGAACTCAACCACTGTTTGGCTTTTGATCTTAAGGAGAAGGGGAAGAGTCTTAGCCTGATCGCATCGTCTGAGACACCATTAATTTTGAAGGTATCACAGATCTCAAGGAAACTAGCAATATGCAAGTTCGGATCTTCATCTGGTGATCCGTCGAACTGCACATATTGCTGCACCATCTGTATATTGCCGGGCTTAAGCTCAAAATTGTTGTTCGCTATTGCAAGTCGAACAATACTGGATTCTGTACCCTCCAAGTTAGGCCGAGCATAATAGGACATGGTCTGTTGCTGGTCAACTTCTGGATTGGGATCACCCATAATTTCAGAATTAAAATCACAATCACCGTTAGAATCCTCAACCGTCTCCTGAGAAGTGGAACCACCGAATCGTAAATTTCTCCGAAAGGAGCGTTCGATTTCCGGGTCCAAATCAACAAGTAACGGCGAATTCGTGCGGGTCATGCACTAGCAGAAGGAAAAGGGGAAGAGGGAAAATAAACAAAGGTAAAGAAAAAAAAACAAGATTAAAAATGATAATGATTTTTTTTCTTTTTAGGCGGATTATATCAGTCCTGGACTTCCCGAGATCTGCCCGGTGAGGGGTTTGCAACGGTACTAGAGGCTATGATGGGAATTCAAGCCCAAAGCGTCCTTTCCAGGAATTTAGGTGGGATAGAAAAACGATGATGTGGGTTGATTATAATATATAATAATAATTTTTTTTTTGATTTTTGTAGAAGTAATAGCGACGGCGTTTTTTTAATATTGACAAATGTCCCCGGCAACGGCGCTAAAAACTTGGAGACTAATTTACTATCAACCCGAAAAGGCAAGTGTACCTATCGAATTGTAGTACCAAGGTCGTATTTAAACTCGGGGTTGCCAATTACAACTACTCACGTCGTTACTAATATCCTACCGAACGAAAGTTGGTTTTGGTTTTTGAAAATGAAAATTGCAAGTACGAAAATTTAATGAAAGAGAAGTTCACGATTTAAAAAGACTTAGCACTTGATTGGGTTTTCTTGGGAATCCGATTATAAAAGAGGCGCTCTAATTCTTAAAAATTCCATGTCGATTGGAGGATTGAAGAAATACGATAGAGGCTCGCTAGAGACAACTACCGCCTAATTTTAATAATACTTCAAACATAATCTCTTAAAATTTGATATAAATTAAAATTGCATGAACGTAAATCCCGAATCCAAAAGCAGCAGTATTTTCAATTCTCAAAGAAAATACAGCAAACCCTTTATTTCTGAGAGTTCTAAAGCATCCACGAGCCTCCCGGCTAACTAGAATACTAAATCGGATGGCAAAATTTATATACTAGCAATATAAACTCACGACCAAAATTTAATCAGAAATAAATTGACACGAAGAGATCTAAGAATTTGAGACGATAAATTATAAATAAATCTTCATCACAATACTAACCCACCAAGCACTAAGAGGAAATTTAGCTACGCATATTAGAGAAGGAAATGACAATATTGTAGAAAGAAAACATTTTCATTAGTTAAATAAAGAGAGTACAATAATGAAAGTGAAATAACAATAATATTCTCACGACAAAGGAGTACAAAGCATGGAAAATAAAAGCTTGAAAAGAAAGAACTAAAACCCTCACTTGATCTCACACTTGCTCTCTTGCCAAAAGTCCTTCCAAAGCATGAAGTATGGGCTCTATTTATAGATGGAGGGGGAAAGTTCTAGAAATCACAAGAGAAGAGGGAGACCAAGGGGTGGCCGACCACATGCATGGAGAGGGGAGATGAATTTCATTTAATGGGAGGAGGGAGAAAGAGATTCATGCATGGGAAAATACATGCATGATTTAAATAGGAGGAGAGAGAGAAGGATTTCATGCATGTATATGATTTAAAAGAAATATGAAAAGAAGAATAGGAGAGAGAGAAGAGAGGGGGGTGTTCGGCTAGGCATTGATGGAGATGAAAATAATAATATAAAAAAGGGAAAGAGAGAGAGAGGGGGGCCGGTCCAAGCAATAATGGGAGCCATGCATGAATATTCATGCAAAAGGTGGCGGTTTGGACTAGGAGAGCTGCTCACGGGCTGATTTGGCTTGAGCTCGGGCTGCACATAGCTAGGGGGGGCTCAATTTTGACATGTAGACAGCTAGGGGGCTGCTCGGTTTGCTTCATAACAGGGGCTCGGATTGCATGGGCTGCACCAATTCTTCCCTTTAATTTAATTTGACTTGCCTTGACTTGAAACTTAGACATGAATTGAGCTTGAATTGATAAATCTCTTGGTGGCCGGGCAGCATCACGTCTCCAAATATGTTGCGACGATTTTTTGACAGCGGGCGCTAACGATTCCCCCCAAGCCTGTCAAATAACACATAAATTAACATTAGTGCGAAAAATTATAAAAAATAATAATAAGTAGATAATTATACTAAAATTTAGAGAAATATATAGAATTTATATTAGAAATATAAATATAATGATAAGCATATTTAAGTCAAAATATGCGTCATTAGGCAGAAGGCATGTTGGAGCGCAATAATGCTCTGAAAAATTATTGTACTTGTCCCCTAATGATTTACCGTAGTTCCTTCATATTGAGCAAATAATTATCTCTCATGATGATTGATTAATTTTCTGAAGAATCATTGGGGAGAAAACCATGAATTTCTACTGAACACTATTTGGATCATAATTAGTCTCTGGAAATTCTATTAAGCCAATTGGGCCATGATAATTGATACTTTATGCACAAATTGGTGAACCCCATAATTATTGAAGAAATATGAATTAGGCCCAAAAATATGACATTATGAAGAGTTGAAATCAGTAAATTATTACTTACAAAACTTCTGGAATAAATTGTAGATCAAATGGCCACATAATATTGATAGTTCATTCATAGAAGATATGTCTTGTGCAATATTTGAACTTGTTATGCGTTTAGCAAAATGATGACTATATAATTGACCATCAATAGCACTTGGATTTATGATAAAAATAGGATTTATGATTGTAGGTCATTAACGTGATTATATACAATTCAAGAAGTAATCTTGAGGGGTTTACAATATATGAATTTTCTGAGCTTTCGAATTGATGAACCACATGAATTTGAATATTGGAACAAAGCTTGATCATCTCTGGAGTAGTCTTGAATTCAGTAACAACCGTGGTCAGATTTAAATTTACTTATATCATCTCGGATTCTAGAAGCGTGATTGGTCGTGACATAAAATGTTAAATGGATGACAATGTCTTGAAATTCGAAGAACTAATATTACATAAGCTATAAACATATCATTATTTTGGAAGGCAGATCAGATACTAATTGCAAACACCTAAAAGATAAGAGTACTTACATCATGTGTACAATGATTGTGAATCACAGGAGAGTTTAGATCCAAAGTGTTATTAAGGTTGATATTGAAAATATTGCAGGTGAACATGCTGTTATACCCTCCGGATCGAGAACTGTATACTTACGAAGACATCACACTATAGATTATTAGGCTCGATTGAGTTATGCACTCGCCTGGTGAACATGTAAGTTCATATCAATCGATGTCTTCCCTCCACTACGTACATCTTCATCAAATTGGGGACTATTTAAGAACCCTTGGGTAGAATATCTTGATTACGAACATAGCAAGGTAAAATGAAAGTGCACTTATGAGAAAATTGTGGATGAGGCGATGTGGATTAGATCTAACTGTTTACATTAATAATTTGGAGTCAGGTTGCACAAAAACTTTTAAATCTTCCGGGTAGATTCTGAACTCTAGATCCTATAGACCTAACCTAAATTTCGCGAACGAAATTATTTCTTCGTTTATTGGAATTTGTAACATCCTCAGAACAACTAGACCCCTAATATGCATTTTATCATGACAAGGTCATGACATTGCTCTAAGAGACCAAAATGGCCCTAAAAACTAAGGTGAATAGGTAAAAATCACCTTGGTGCGCAAATAGCCAAATTTGAGTCCAAGGCTTAGGGTTTGATATTTAAGCTTCAAAATGACACTTAATTGCGGACCCATTGCGGTCAACCCAATTGATCAAATTGACCAAAGTTAACTCTACCCCCAAATAGGTCAAACCACTCAATTTAAGGTCAATTAAGGCTGAATTGACCAAAATGACTTCCGCCAAGTCCACCTAACCATCAAGGGAGTCAAAAGTAGTCAACTTTGACTCATTAGGCCATTCTATTTCATTAAATTGACCAAACTAAACCTTTGGTCAACATCACCCCAAATTGGCCTAATTAGGCTAAATTGACCTATTGTGGAGCCCACCATGGTCCAATCAACAAATCCTTGTGCTCATGGACCCGTGACCAACATTTGGGGTTAGAGCACTCACCAATTTGACCAAGTCAACTCAAAAGTCAACAATTGGTCAAAGTGGCCTAAATTGGGCTTATATGGAATTAAATCAAATTCTCATGGGCCAAGGCCCCAATTGAGGCCCACTCTGAGATCCAATAATCAGAATATCTATCATGCCCCCAAATTTCTGGAGAAATTAAGCATGCAAGGTTGAAATTGGGATTTCCCCCAATTTTCACATAAGGCCAAAAGGGGATTTGAAAATTGAGTGCCAATTGGCACTCAATTCTCCTCCCAAAGTTCAAATCAGGGCTCCCTCAGTAAATCCCCAACATTTTCTAACAAGATTCCATGCCAAATGGCAGTAAGGAGGAGCTTTCTATGTGTTGGCAGGCCACCCATAATGGGAACTCCATAAACACTACACCTCACTCAAAATTGATCACACTATCAGCTTCAGAATGGGGTAAGGAGTAGGAATCAAGCTCTGGATCAAAGAAATTGATGGAGGATCAAGGAAATGGCAAGGGAATCGAGAGGAGTGGTCGACCATGGTAACTCTCATTTTTCTTCAAGATCAATCCCGATCAAAGGTCGGATTCCCCTCTCCTCCTCTCGTAATAGATCTTAGAATCTTTAGGTAGAGATATCGAGCTCAATTGTGCTGAAATAATGGAGATCAACGATTTGGGTTTACCCCGATATTTTCCATGCCAAAACCCCCTATTTCCCTCCCTTCCAGTCGGCAACCGCCCCAAATCGCCGGCCACAACCTCAACTGAGGTGGTGGTGGCAGTGGCCGACCATGAACTCAAAGGGGTTGGCTGGATTTCAGTTTGGAAGGAGGCCCAGCTGCAAATGATCTCAGTCGTCGGCTCAAGGAGGAAGATAAACCGATCCCAGCCAAATTTTGGGTTATTTTTGCATTTTATTTAATGATTAGGATTTTATGATAAAGCTTAAAAATGGGTTGTAGCTTCATTAATTATAGAAAATTATAGGTGCTGATTCGGGAAAAGTCGCCCAAATGAAAAATGTAGCCCCTGGACTGGACAAAATTTAGAAATTAATTTCACTAGATTTGGAGCTCTAACGCACCCTGGGTATCTATTTTAGTGTAGCATGTACATAGGGTGCTCTAGATCTTTGGAAATTTATTTTGGGAGTTCTACAACTCCAAATAGCTTGAATTTTTGGGCATGCATGAGTCAGGCCCTATTACACCTCTTGTAAAAATTTGAGGATTTTTGGAATTAATTTTACTAAAGTTTATTTGGGAATTCAATTAAGCTTGCATGTAATAATTATGGGGGCTAATGACTCCTAATCACCTCAAATTTGGGCTGAGGGCTTAGTCTTATCATAATAAGAGTATTGTTAAAATTTTAGTCCATTTGGACTTCTGCATGAGAGAAAATCTCACATGCAAGGCCAAAGAAGTATGGGAATTTATAAATTAAATACACTCCTTGATTTTTTGGGGTTGGGAGAGATTCCCTTGGTCAATATTGTTGAAAATTTAAACATGCACTTTGCATGATGAGATCTAATATCTCTGGAAAAAATTTATAACCTTGGTGTTGATTCCCCTAGAGATGTAACAATATGAGTTTTAGTCACTTCAACACAATGAACTCTTTAGGGTTTTGAACTCTTTGAAATTTCATGAAATTCTGGGAAATCACATGGAATACCATTTGGAACGTCTGAAAAAGTTTGAGGAAATTTTCACAGATTATTCGTTGATTATTATCAAAAATTATGACTTGTCAAAATTATGAATTATTGAAATTTTAATAAGGAAAAAGTGTTGGGAAATTTTGAAACTCTGTAAGGACATTTAAAATCTAATTAAGAACCTCTGAAAAATTTATTGAGAATATTTTGTGGTCTTATGACTTGCATAAATTCAATAATATCACATGTCACACCATTGAATTAATGTCATATATACATACCATGAAAAATGCCTGAAAATTATGATTCTCTGCATTTGACGTTGATTCATCGATATGTGTTAGTGGAAATTTTTATTGAATTTTAGGATGAATAATTTTGATACTTCATTTGTAAATTACTATATAGAGACCATTGCTCATAAATAGATTTTATTGATTTAGAAAAGTTGAAAAATTATGATTCTCTGGATTTGACATTGATTCATCAATGTGTTAGTGGAAATGTTTATAGAATTTTCAGATGAATTATTCTGATACTTCATTTGTAAATTACTATATAGAGATCAATGCTCATAAATGGATTTTGTTAATTTAGAAAAGTTAAAAAATTATGATTATCTGGATTTGACCGTGATTCATCAATATGTGTTAGTGGAAATTTTTATAGAATTTTAAAATGAATAATTCTGATACTTCATTTGTTTTACTATATAGAGACCATTGCCCGTAAATAGATTTTATTGATTCAAAGAAAATTGTGGAATTTTTGTGAAAATTTTGTGGAATTTTTAAATTCATAATTCTAGTACTTCATGTGTAAGAGTAGAATATAGAGATTATTTTGCTTAAATAATTATTAATAGTTTAAGGTGTTGAAAAATATTGATACTCTGAGATAACATTTAAAACCTAGTTTTGAACCTCTCGAAATTTATTTGGGATATTTGGGAATCATTCACCCTGCAAAATTTCAATAATATCATTTGTCACACTATTGAGATAATGGAAAGAATATTATGAAAACTACCGAAAAAATTATGAATTTCTAGGTCTAACCCTATTTCAACAATATGTATTCAAAGGAAATTTTGTGGAGTTTTTAAATGCATAATTTTAGTACTTCATCTGAAAAGTGACTGTTAGTGGTTATTATCTATAAATAAATATTGCTGATTTAAAGATGTTGGAAAAATTTGGAAACCTTGCCCATATAAATATCTTGTTCAAAGTTGTCTGGGTTAAATTAATTAGATTATTTGGGCATTTGGATATGAACGCTCAGGTGTTAAATGGCATGGAAAAAGAAATAACAATTTTATTTTAGGAGCAAACTAATTAGGAAAATTATGAAATTTTGGTAGCACTTTATCCATGCCCTTATTTTGTTATTATAAAAATTTCAGAGCCCTAAACCCCAGGGTTTGAAATATGGATTTTAAAGAGTACATTTAGTTCATGTAGGCATGGTGTGCGTTTAGTAAAAACATAAACTAGTGATTAAGCCACCTAGATCATAGAAACTCTGAATGAAACTTGGAGCACTTCCGTATGTTATGTAGCGTTTCAAGAATAAATTGGAAAGTCTTTTGGACATGATTGTCATTTACATCTTATAAGGACCCTAGTTTATACCCTTGGTCAAGGTGGTCTGCGGATAGCAAATCTGTATTTAGTGGTTTGGGAATTCTTTGGATATGGCACGTAGTCCCAACCTCCTTAGATATGCTATGTACCACATAGGAGGGTGGGTATGCCAATTTATTTTAGAACTAGTCCCGGGCAAGTTGGTGTGCGGTTAGACAAATGCTTAAGGTTGGATTACTAGATAGGAAAAGAGAATGAGATGATACGAGCCACCAGTAACCATAATATATGTCAAGCTTCTGGGACTAGTCCAAGATCGTGACAAGTAAAAACGAATTGAAGGGAACTTAGTCAGAAAATAATAGACAACGTTGAGATTCAATTGAAGATCAACTCTCCCCTAAATAACTAAAATTCATCTTAGGGACCTAAAGTAAGCAGAGAAGTTGTGGGAGGCATGGGTAGTCACCAATAATAATAAATATCTTAAGAAAGTGAGGTTTGGGATGTCACCCCATCATACCTCCTAGTATCGTTGTGAGCCCTTCATCGGGTAGACCTCGGGAAGTCCAAGATACACCCTAAAAATCTAAGATCAACAAAAGAGTAGAAAAAACTAGATGGTTTAGGAATATGATTGAATCATACATATACCTCCTAGGTGACTTGTACTTTTTAGAGTGTAACGGACAAGCCTGTCCATGGAGCTGTACACTCGGTAGTTATAAAGGATGAGTTAATCCCGCGAGCGGTAGGCTCGCTATTAGTGAAGAACGGGTTGGTCCTACAAGCAATAAAATCGGTGAATATATAATAGGGGACTGGTTAGTCCCGCGAGCTGGAGTCTCGGATGATAAGATGATACATAAATGCATGTGCATAAAATGTGGTGGGTCTTCGGTTCTGGCTTAGTCATCACACCGACAGCAGTTCGTTGACTCGGCAGTGTTAGAGGCTTAAGGGCCAGGTTGTTTTACTACGCATCCGTCGGGTCGGATTCCCTAAACCCTACCTGGCCAAATAAAGGTCAGGTTCCTTCGGGTCCAGCTAGAGTACGCAAGAGATCATGAGTAACGAGGAAAGGTGGCATAACGTACGTTAGGGCCAAGGCATGGTAGTGTGGCATACCGACCTATGTGAGGATATGCCCGCTCCTCTTCCACCGTTTGACCATGATGGGAGGTGCCCGAGAGGTTAGCTACCTCCAAAAAGTGGGAACGAAAGGTCTGTATGTACATAGTAGTTTGGGTGAGTTGTACGCATGTGAACCTTCAACATAGACATCGCATTGCATTGCATTTCATACACATCTTACATATAAATCATGACCCCCTTTTGATAATCTAGTATGGGCTTCCTTATACGATGGGCCTTGAAAAATGACCCCTTAACTTATAAGGCTGTATGGGCTTTCCTTATAGGTTAAGGTTACTTTTCTGCAATGTTAGATAGATGTACCTCTTTTACATATTTAGTTGCTCTTATTGTTGTTTTATATTCATATATATAATTCTTGTCGTAGAATTGATAGTGATGGATGTACTTGTTAGTAGACCTCAGTTTATTAGAACTTATGATATTGATTTATTACTATGTGAATGAGATAAATGTCATCTGCTTGTATATTACCCCTTGTTGTCCTCCGCTTCATCCTCCCGCCCGTTGCCTAGGAGTCGCGGGAGGAGGGGAGGAGGAAACCGCTTAGTCTTTTGACTAACGGTCGGTGAACCATATCATTTTAGGAGTCATTATGCTGGAGCAGCATGACCCCATTCAAGAGACCAGGACAGGAGGATAGGATGAAGCAACGCATCCAATACCCATTGTCGCAACACTAGCTACAGTGATGAGTGACTTTTGTAGTGAGGATGTTGATGTACTGGGCATAAGCCCCTTATTATTATTTGTACTCTTTTATCTCATCTGTGGACTCTACTTGTTGTTATACTTAAATAATGTGATTTTGTGGACTTGTTTCATTTAATGCTTCTATTACTATGATATGTTGTTGTCCTGGATGATGTTAATTAGCCGGCAGAATCTAGATATTATCGTGGCAATCATCCCGCGAGTTGGTGCCCCTGCAAGACGGCGGTTCTGGGCGGTAAGACCCATGAACGAATGAAAAAAGGGGGTCTTACACACTGGTATCATCTTAGCCGACTATCGATCCAAGTAAAGAAGTTCACAAACCCTGGGCCACCTCGCTCGAGCTTAGTTTGAGGATAAACTAGCAGCGAAATCAATGGTGTGTTCATACGGGAAATCACATGACTCTGTCCACTTATCGATGAGATTAGGCCAACCTACTAGTACACCATATTGGTCTGATGTAGTGAGACATTTTGTAATGTATCCTAGTCCGACATCGACCTCAGGTACAATTTGGTCAAGAAGTAGGATTCCCCAAAGTGACTAAATGAAAAGTGGAAAGCATGCGCAAGTGTTCTAAGCTTATTCTCTAATACTCTCACGTCACTTCCCAAGCGATATTAATACCCCTCACATGAACAAATGGGACCATCTTATGAGGATTTGGTTCTTGTGTATCTACTATTGGATTAGTAGGAGACTCGTAGGTTTAACTCATATGCATAGAAGTGAATACTCCCCACTTCCATCCTCATAAAATCCATCACAACGAAAGGGTGCCGAATGTGGAATGAGAATTTCAACCTAAAGAAGACCATTTAATAGGCACACTACCCTTGGAAAAGTTGCGATAAATGGTAGTTTTGAGGACAAAGAACTTTACAATACCCACAAATCTCAAGGACTGTCGTACATGTGCTTGGATATAAGGACTTAGTTAGTATAATTCCAAACCAAGGACTATATACCAATAAGGCTTATGTACATATGTGAAATGCCCATATTTTCGGATATAAGAAACTCAGCACAAGATTTACAGGAGGCTAATCTTATTTCTTCGTTTATTGGGTCACTGTGATATTAACTTGGGTGTTTTAGAAACATAAAAGCCTCTGCAATAAAATTCCCTCATCATTACTAAAACAAGTTCTCCTCCCGAGACATCAAAATCCTTCAATATTAGGGCCCGTGAGCCGGAAAAACTCTTCTCATAATAGAGCGATGAAGATTGTTACCATCAAGCTTGACCGCTAAGGACCAGAAGAGAAAAACTTTTGGGAGGGATATACTCTTATCACATCGACCCAAGTCTACATTAATAAAAAATGAGGAGCTTAGGGAAACAATTCTGGACACACACTTGAACATTTGTGGGTGAGTGTCACATTTCATGCAGTGGATTTAAGGAATTATTTAAGTACCTTAGAGCATAACCTAGAGAAGGTTTGCAACATGAAAAATACAGATCTATGTCTTGACTACCCATAAGAATTTGTTTCATGTGATTTTGTGCACCTATTTTAGTGTAGGGTTTAGAAAGTGAACCTAGACCCAAATCTCTGTGCCTCCATCATTTGGCTCATCCAAATTATTTGAATTTTGCACCATACATGTAAATTTAGTACGATACACATGATGTCCAAAAATCAAAATTTTCGAGATAAAGTTCTATAGATTTGGAAATAATTTCATTATATATGTTTGTGGTACACCTAAGGCTTAATGAAGACCAATCCACTCAAATCTTTTATGGATGGTTGGTTTAGGAAAGAAAAATCCCTTGCCAAATTTGAGGCCATTTGGACCCCTACATATTGGTAGACCCCACATGCAAGACCAAGGTAGCTTAGGGTAATACCTATGTTATTACACACAGAGGGTTTTATGGATAATAAATTATTTCTTTGGACAATTGTCTTGAAATTTGAAACATGCACTTGTCATCGTGAGATCTTCATCTCAGAAAGGATCAAAGACTTTGAGGATTGAGTTTCGTAGGAAATTAGGGTTTGTGAGATTTTGTCACATTAAGCACTATTACGAATATCAGGGTCAAGGCCCCCTAGATCGTTATAAAAATCAGGAATTTATCTTAGAGGGTGTAATTACACCTGGAATCTTTATTTGATATTTTTAGGGACATTATAGTTCTATAAATTGTTCTTACTCAAACAATCCCCAATTACATTACCCCACCTCTTAGTGACCAAATGAAATTTTAATTACATAAAATAGGGTAGTTGAACCTTTGAGGACAATAATGTGCTCTAAAAATTCTATCATATTTGTTTATTGAGAACTTACGTTGACTCCTTCACAAGGTGGAATTTTGTTCCTTTCCTAGAATGATCATCACTGCTGGTCAGATGAATTTTGGATAATTATGAGATTTGGGCAGAAGGCTTGTTGGAGCACAATAATGCCCTGATAAATTATTGTACTTGTCCCCTAATGATTTACCATAGTTCCTTCATATTGAGCAAATAATTAGCTCCCATGATGATTGATTAATTTTCTGAAGAATCATTGGGGAGAAAACGATAAATTTCTGCTGAACATTGTTTGGATTATAATTAGTCTTTTGAAATTCTATTAAGTCAATTGGGCCATGATAATTGATACTTTATGCACAAATTGGTGAACCCCATAATTATAGAAGAAATAAGAATTAGGCCCAAAAATATGACATTATGAAGAGTTGAAATCAGTAAACTATTACTTATAAAACTTCTGGAATAAATTGGAGATCAAATGGCCACATAATATTGATAGTTGATTCATAGAAGATATGTCATGTGCAATATTTGAACTTGGTCTGCTTTTAGAAAAATGATGACTATAGAATTGACCATCAATAGCACTTGGATTACGATAAAATAGAATTTATGATTGTAGGTCATTAACGTGATTATATACAATTCAAGAAGTAATCTTGAGGGGTTTACAATATATGAAATTTCTGAGCTTTGGAATTGATGAACCACATAAATTTAAATACTGGAACAAAGCTTGATCATCTCTGGAGCAGCCTTGACTTTAGTAACGACTGTGGTCATATTTAAATTTACTTATATCATCTCGGATTCTAGAAGCGTGATTGGTCGTGACATGAAATATTAAATGGATGACAATGTCTTGAAATCTGAAGAACCAATATTACATAAGCTATAACCATATCATGATCTTGGAAGGTAGATCAGATACTACTTGCAAACACTTAACAAATAAGAGTACTTACAACACGTCTACAATGATTTTGAATCACATAAGAGTTTAGATCCAAAGTATTATTAAGGTTGGTATTGGAAATATTATCGACGAACTTGACAATATACCCTCCGGATCGAGAACTGTATACTTACGAAGACATCATACTATAGATTATTAGGCTCGATTGAGTTATGCACTCGCCTGGTGAACATGTAAGTTCACATCAATCTATGTATTCCATCCACTACGTATATCTTCATCAAATTGGGGACTATTTAAGAACCCTCGGGTGGAAGATCTTGATTACGAACATAACAAGGTCTAACAAAAGTCACTTAGGAGAAAATTGAGGATGAGGCGATGTGGATTAGATCTAATGGTTTACATTGATAATTTGGAGTCATGTTGCACAAAAACTATTAAATCTTCTAGGTAGATTCTGAACTCTAGCTCCCGTAGACCTAACCTAAATTTTCGGGACAGAATTGTTTCTTCGTTTATTGGAATTCGTAACATCCCCAGAACAACAAGACCCATAATATGCATTTTATCATGACAAGGTCATGGAATTGCTCTAAGAGACCAAAATGGCCCTAAAGACAAAAGTGAATAGGTAAAAATTCCCTTGGTGTGCAAATAACCAAATTTGAGTACAAGGCTTAGGACTTGATATTTATGCTTCACAATGGAAATTTGACCCCACCAACTCTCCCTAAACCCCTTAGGGAGTCCCTTGGGTCATTTAGGACCCATTGGTGTCAACCTAATTGATCAAATTGATCAAAGTCAACTCTACCCCCAAATAGGTCAAACCACTCAATTTAAGGTCAATTATGGCTCAATTGACCCAAATGTCTTCCCCCAAGTCGACCTAACCATCAAGGAAGGCCAAAGGAGTCAACTTTGACTCATTAGGCCATTCAACTTCATCAAATTGACCAAAGTCAACCCTTGGTCAACATCACCCCAAATTGGCCTAATTAGGCTAAATTGACCTATTGTGGAGCCCACCATGGTCCAATACACAAATCCTTGTGCCCATGGACCCACGACCACCATTTGGGGTCAGTCCACTCACCAATTTAACCATGTCAACTCAAAAGTCAACAATTGGTCAAATAGGCCTAAATTGGGCTTATATGGAATTAAATCAAATTCCCATGGGCCAACGCCCCAATTGTGGTCCATTCTGAGATCAAATAATCAGAATATCTATCATGCCCCCAAATTTCTGGAGAAATTAAGCATGCAAGAGTGATCTTGGGATTTCCCCCAATTTTCACATAAGGCCAAAAGGAGATTTGAAAATTGAGTGCCAATTGGCACTCAATTCTCCTCCCAAAATTCAAATCTGAGATCCCTCAGCAAATCCCCAGCATTTTCTAATAGGATTCCATACCAAATGCCAGCTAGGAGGATCTTTCTATGTGTTGGTCGGCCACCTATAATGGGAACTCCATAAACACTACACCTCACCCCAAATTGATCACACTATCAGCTTCAAAAGGGGGCAAGGAGTGGGAATCGAGCTCTGGATCAAAGAAATTGATGGAGGATCAAGGAAATGGCAAGGGGATAGAGAGGAGTGGTCGGCCATGGCAACTCTCATTTTTCTTCAAGATCAAGCCCGATCAAAGGTTGGATTCCTCTCTCCTCCTCTCGTGATAGATCTTAGAATCCTTAGGAAGAGATATCGAACTCAATTGAGCTGAAATAATGGAGATAAAAAATTTGGTTTTACTCAGATTTTTCCCATTTCAAAACCACCTATTTCCCTACCTTCCGACCGGCAACCGCTCCGAATCGCCGACCACCACCTCAACTGAGGTGGTGGTGGCATTGGTCGGCCATGAGCTCAAAATGGGTGGCTGGATTTCAGTTTGGAAGGAGGCACAACTGCAAGTGATCTCAGCCGTCGGCTCAAGAAGGAAGACAAACCGATCCCATCCAAATTAGGCTAATTTCTGCATTTTATTTAATTATTAGGATTTTATGATAAAGCTTAAAAATGGGTTGTAGCTTAAATTAATTATAGAAAATTATAGCTGCTGATTTAGGTAAAGTTACCTAAATGAAAAATGTAACCCCTGGACTGGACGAAATTTAGAAATTAATTTCACTAGATTTGGATCTCTGTCGCACCCTGGGCATCCATTTTAGTGTAACATATACTTAGGGTGCTCTAGATCTTTGGAAATTTATTTCGGGAGTTATTCAACTCCAAATAGCTTGAATTTTTGGGCATGCATGAGTCATGCCCTGTTAAACCTCTTGAAAAAATTTGAGGATTTTTGGAATTATATTTCCTAAAGTTTATTTGGGAATTCAATTAACCTTGCATGTAATAATTATGGGGGCTAATGACTCCTGATCACCTCAAATTTGGGATGAGGGCTTAGTCTTATCATAATAAGAGAATGGTAAAAATTATAGTCCATTTGGACTACTACATGAGAGAGATCTGACGTGCAAGGCCAAAGAAGTATGGGTATTTATAAATTAAATACACTCCTTGATGTTTTGGGGTTGTGAGAGATTCCCTTGGTCAATGTTGATGAAAATTTAAACATGCACTTTGCATTACGAGATCTAATATCTCAGGAAAAAATTTATGACCTTGGGGCGGTTGATTCCCCTAGAGATGTAACAATATGAGTTTTAGTCACTTCAGCACAATGAACAATTTAGGGCTTTGAACTCTCTGAAATTTCATGAATTCTGGTAAATCACATGGAATTCCATTTAGAACCTCTGAAAAATTTGTAGAAATTTTTATTCCTTGAATATTATAAAAAATTATGACATGTCATAATTCTGAATTATTGAAATTTTAATAACGAAAATGAGTTGGAAAATTTTGAAACTCTGTAATGACATTTAAAATCCAGTTTTGAACCTCAGCAAAATTTATTGAGAATATTTAGTGGTTTTATGTCTTCCATAAATTCAATAATATCATATGTCACACCTTTGGATTAATGTCATATATACCATGAAAAATGGCTGAAAATTTATGATTCTTTGCATTTGACCTTGATTCATCGATATGTGTTAGTGGAAATTTTATAGAATTTTTAGATGAATAATTTTAATACTTCATTTGTAAATTACTATATAGAGACCATTGCTCATAAATAGATTTGTTGATTTAGAAAAGTTGAAAAATTATGATTCTCTGGATTTGACCTTGATTCATCAATATGTGTTAGTGGAAATGTTTATAGAATTTTTAGATGAATTATTCTGATACTTCATTTGTAAATTACTATATAGAGACCATTGCTCATAAATTGATTTTGTTGATTTAAAGAATTTAAAAATTATGATTTTCTGGATTTGACCTTGATTCATCAATATGTGTTAGTGGAAATTTGTATAGAATTTTAAGATGAATAAATATGATACTTCATTTGTAAATTACTATATAGAGACCATTGCTCGTAAATAGATTTTGTTGATTTAAAAAAGTTGAAAAATAATGATTCTCTGGATTTGACCTTATTTCATCAATATGTATTCAGAGAAAGTTTTGTGAAATTTTTAAATGCATAATTCTAGTACTTCATGTGTAAGAGTAGAATGTAGAGATTATTTTGCTTAAATACTTATAGATGGTTTAAGGTGTTGAAAAATATTGATACTCTAAGATAACATTTAAAACCTAGTTTTGAACCACTGGGAATTTATTTTGGATTTTTGGGGATCATTTGCCTTGCTGAATTTCAATAATATCATTTCTCACACTATTGAGTTAATGGAAAGAATATTATGAAAACTACTTGGAAAATTATGAATTTCTAGGTCTGACCCTATTTCATCAATATGTATTCATTGGAAATTTTGTTTAATTTTTAAATGCATAATTCTAGTAATTCTTTTGAAAAGTGATTGTTAGTGGTTATTATCTATAAATAGATACTGCTGATTTAAATATGTTGGAAAAATTTGGAAACCTTGCCCATATTAATATCTTGTTCAAAGTTGTCTGGGTTGATTTACTTAGATTATTTGGGCATTTGGATATGAACCCTCAGTTGTTAAATGACATGGAAAAAGAAATAACAATTTCATCCATGCCCTTATTGAGTTATTATTAAAATTTCAGAGCCCTAGACCCATGGGTTTGAAATATGGATTTCAAAGAGTACATTTAGTTCATGTAGGCATGGTGTGCGTTTAGTAAAAACATAACCTAGTGATTAAGCCACCTAGATTATAGAGGATCTGAATGAAACTTCGATCACATCAGTATGTTATGTAGGGTTTCAAGAATAAATTGGAAAGTCTTTTGGACATGATTGTCATTTACATCTTATAAGGACACTAGTTTATAAACTTGGTCAAGGTGGTCTGCGGATAACAAATTTATATTTAGTGGTTTGGGAATTCTTTGGATATGACACGTAGTCCCAACCTCCTTAGATCTATATGTGTAACATAGGAGGGTGGGTAAGCCAATTTATTTTAGAACTAGTCCCATGCAAGTTGGTGTGCGGTTAGACAAATGCTTAAGGTTGGATTACTAGATCGAAAAAGAGAATGAGACGATACGAGCCACCAGTAACCACAGTATATGTTAAGCTTATGGGACTAGTCCTAGATCATGATCAAGTGAAAATTAACTGAAGGAAACATAGTCAGCAAATAACAGACAGCGTTGAGATTCAATTGAAGATCAACGCTCCCCTAAATAACTAAAACTTATCTTAGGGACCTAAAGTAAGCAGCGAGGTTGTGGGAGGTATGGGTAGTCACCAATAATAATAAATATCTTGAGAAAGTGAGGTTTAGGATGTCACCCCATCATACCTCCTAGTACTGTTGTGAGCCCTTCATCGGGTAGACCTCGGGAAGTCCAAGATGCACCATAAACATCTAAGATCAACAAAAGAGTAGAAAAGACTAGATGGTTTAGGAATATGATTGAATCGTACACATACATCCTAGGTAACTAGTGCTTTATAGAGTGTAATAGACAAGCCTATCCATGTAGTTGTAGACTTGGTAGTTATAAAGGACGAGTTACTCCTGCGAACGGTAGGCTCTGTATTGGTGAAGGATGGGTTGGTCCTACATGCAATAAACTCGCTGAACATATAATAGAGGACTGGTTAGTCCCGGGAGATGGAGGCTCGGATGATAAGATTATACATAAATGCATGTGTATAGAGGGTGGTGGGTCTTCAGTTCTGGCTTTGTCGTCACACCGACAGTGTTGGATCTGTAGGCCCCCTTAGAGCGGGGGTGAATAAGGGTTTTAAACTTTTTCTGATTATTAAAGAAAATAATTCTCTGTTGCTACCTCCATTTGTAGTGTTACCGCTCGGCGTTAGTGACAGAGAAAATACGATTAGGTTAAACCAATGAAAATCAGAGAGCACGAATCAGAGATGAAGAAACAAACATATTTTCATTAATATTAAATTGAAATAGTTATGATTACAAAAACTTTTCCCAATGACGCTTGGAAAGAGGCGATCAATGAAAAACTCTTTTGGTTTTCTATACCAACCCTTCTCCAAAGGACCGGTTGGCTTTAGCCTATCTATCCCCAGATAAGGCCTCAAGCCGCTCTAGCCCTTCCTTCACTAGAAAGGCCTCGAGCACTCCCTAGATCTACACCCTAGACCTAGTCGCCTACGCGAGGCGAATTTCCCCTAGTCCCCGCAAGGCCCTAGTCGCCGTGTGGCGAATTCCTCTACCGAACAAAAGATATAAAGGTTATAATTATAAACTAAAACAAAAACACAAACTAAAAACTCCCTCAAAAGAAGAACTTGATGTCGATGTTGATGCGATCATATTGGTCTTCAAGATCTTTGCGTTCACGAATGTTGACGGAGTTCTTCGGGCTGCTTGGGGAAGGCTCTCACGAGTGCTATGAATATATGACTTCAGTTCATTCTGTAACAGCAAGCAACAACGGAGGAAGTACGCATCTTTAAATAGAAATAGCCGCTACCGCCTGAGGTAGTACTATCGCCCCGCGGTGGCCATATTTGGCAATGATCAAGCACACAGATCGTGGCAGTTTAGGCAACTTTTGAGCGCCAAACTTTGAGCACCGCCTAGCGCGCCGCGGTAATGCTAAAGCTCCGCGATAGCTTGATAACCTTCCTTCAGCCAATATGTCCTTCCACTTTGCTCCTCAATCACATGCAAATGGGAGGATTCCAAAAGCTACCGCCGGGTGGTAGAGATGCCGCGCTGCGGTAGAGCACGTTAAATATGCATCCCGCCAATCATTCCTTTTTCTTCACTGTTTCCTTCCCGACAATTTTTTGTATTTATGCTAGTGCCAACGGTAGTGCTAACGCTCCGCGGTAGAGCACATCTATTTTCGTCGAACGCATCTTCGTCGAACGGCCTCATATTTCGTCGAATGCTATTTTTCATTTCATCGAACTCAATTTCGTCGAACGCCAGTTCGTCGAATGACATCTACTTTGGTCGAACACCATTTTGTCGAGCGCATCTCATTTCGTCGAACTGCTAGCGCCAGTGGTAGTGTTACCGCGCCACGGTACAACATAGAATCATCCTGATGTCGCTTCAACATCTTTCTTTTTCACACTCCTTTGGGGATTGAATGTTGAAGATCCTGCACACTATAAACACAATGCAAGTATGTTCAAATACAATAGGATTTGTTATTGTCAAACAAAGAGATGCGGAAAGCATGTTCCAACAAACTCCCCCTTTTGATAATAACAAATCCCTTTAGAAAGAAATAGTTCAAAAGATAGGAATTGTGTTTATTAAAAAGGATAAGCATGAAATTTAAGACATGTGCATATGCTCCACCTAAATGAATGCTCCCCCTAAGTGAATACTCCCCCTACAACAAAACTTCCTATGAACTTGACTTCCCCAAACTTGTGAATTTCTTTCAAATTAATTCTCCCCCTTTTGGTATTATCAAAAGAGGGTGGAGAGAAAGTCAAACAGGAACGTGTGCAATATATAAAGAGGGAATGAACAAGATAAAAAAGATAAATGCTTAGGAAAAATACAATATATAGGAGTGAAAAAAAGAATGTGAAGAAATTGTCATAAAGAAACCACTTGTTGGGAAAACGTATTCATGATCGAGCGTACAAGTAGTAAAGAGGTGGAAAGCATGAAGAAATATATTTTTGAAGTGAACATCTATATAGGAATGGTGAAGCATAGTAGATGATTAAGAGTTTTAGACAAAAAAAAAATAGATGTTGTAGCAATTTAAGTACACAAAATGATTTCACTTGCAACATAACCATACACTTGTTGAAAAGGAAATATTCATGATCGAGCGAAAGGAGAGAGTAGCACAGCGGAAAAGATATAGGATAAGCGTGAAAGAACATTAATTAATGAATATATAAAAATAATCACTTGCCTTTTTAAATTAATTTTAGGAGGTGTAGTACTTGTTTAAGGGAGATGCAATGTTGTGTGACAAGTACATGTAAAGAATAAGCATGAAAACAATGTAGGCAAGTAGGAATGCGGAAGGATAAAACAAGGTTAAAAAGATTAATATTTTTGTAATAGTTTGACCATTTCAACAATTGAGCAATTTAACTTTGAAAATTTTCATAACAAATAGGCAAGCATGAATTAACATATCCAAAGAGATAATAACTACAATGTAACCAATTCGTATTTCAAGTAAAGAAAACATTGTAGAAATCATGCATTGCAATCTAGTGCTTTTACTTGAGTTTTAGAGAATTATGTAATTTTGCATTAGGATCCAATTCTCATGAGTAGAAGCTTTATGAAGATCAATGATGAGTGCATAAGGTGTTTGATAAAAGTATAAACGTGAAATAATCAAAACACATGACATATGTAGTGAAATAGTAACAACATTAAGAATGTAATCTTATAATTACTTTCACACATCACATCAAGAATGAAATTTCAAAGCACATAACATACGTACAACTACCAAGGTGCTTCGCCCACACAATGCTCATTAAGACTTATCAGGGAGCGGAGTATTGCTTGGGGGATCACATAAGCATTTTTTTATAAAATTTTATTTTTAGTGATCCGGTGTACAAATAGAAGTGATAAAAAAAGGCAATATGTTTGCACAAGATACTTTACAATTCTTACCAAGGTGCTTAACCTCACAATGCTCATTAAGACTTATCAGGAGGGTGAGTAGTGCTTGGTGGAGTTACCTTTGGCTTTTTATTTCATATTTTTGTTATGGGCCAAAAGGTCTCCGAATTCACTTGATGTTGCAAACATTTATAATTTTGGAGTACACTTCTATGTGTGCAAGAAATTTATTTTAAAAGATGGTGTAGGTAATTTAGACATACAACTTAATATGTTAAAACTATTACACTACACAATCATGCAAGACTAAGATTATGAGCACATATAGATTACCAAAATAGTGAGTGTATAATTCATTGATTAACATAAAGCATTACTCATACTTAGAGGCATGCTAGGCAATCATACATAATTATCTATAGACTATTTCATTGCACATAATCAGATTAAGGTCAAGGCATGAAGATAAAATAATGTTTAGGAAATTTGAAATTAAAATTAGACATTGAAGACTATCTTTAAGTGTATGCCAAACACAATTTTGACCATTTTGAAACAAAAATAACTAAGATGTTTGCTCTTGTGAAATATTATAGTCAAACTAAAATTTTGTAAAGAGATAAAGCAAAACAAATAACAAAAACATAATTTTGATTTGTTTTATAGTTTGTTTTATTTTTAGAATTTTAAAAGAAAATAATAGGAACTGAAAAATAAAATATGAAAAGGAATCTGGAAATTCAGAAATACCTACTACCGCCAGCGGTACCCAGCTATCGTCGGGCGGTAGTGACAGAACTCGAATTTTGGGGAAAGCGTGAAATTTTTCAGAATTTTACTTTTGAATATATTTGTGCAGATTAGTGACAATGAAGTTCATCAAAGAAATCAGACATATGCATACACAAAAATGCGGATTTTGCAAGTTTAAGCTAATATGTCCAAAAACCCTAAATTCTAGCCTAAGGTGTCACAATACACTTTCAAAATACTTGTGTTTTTCACATGCATGAGAGTTCAGAAATATATAATATGAAAAACATATGATAACATGTTTGAGCACAAATATGCATGAGTGAAATGATCATAAATAAGTGAAATAATATTCATGCAATGTATACAACATAAGTATGTCTAAGATCAAGATACCCTAACAACTTGTCTGCACTCTAGCCCCGTACTAAGTGACGAATGGGCATGATGAGCTGCACGCACGCCGTAGGTTGGGGTGTTAATCCCACATGCATACAAAAGACAATGCTCAACCTAGCTCTCTTTCCCCCCAGTGCCTCGCAAGGCCCCACTGGAACCCTCCCCGGTTAAGGACAAGACATGACTTAGAGGTTAGGTTTCTAATGCACACAATCCTACGCCCTCGCTATAGTGAGACACAAAATGTGGGTGAATGATCAAGGACATACTAAGCATTTAATCTTATGGAAGAATAATTTATAAACTATGGCTTTTATGCAAGATTAATTTCTCATTATATTTGTTTTTAAAGCACATAGTTATTATGAATTTTAACTTCCAATTTTTTAGATTTTGATTAAGCATGACAGGGGCAAACAAATGACTTAAATATATTAAGTAAATAAGCAAAACTTGCGCATTTTATAAATTTAGCCTAATACCCCTAAAATACCTTTTAAATCCATTTCGATAATTATTTCATTTAGTCTTAAAAATATCATATGACAAATTTAGTTTTCAAATTTTATAAGACTATTAGAAAATGGATTTAGAAGGATAAAAAAAAGGATAAAAGACCACTTGAAAATAATATGACTTTTTATTTAATTGTGTTCAATTTGATTTATTAATGAATTTTGGTTTAATATGTGAAAATCATATCACAAGTTATATAAAATGATCTTATCATGATGGCTCAAAGAAATAAAAGCAAAAACAAAAAGGAAATTAAGCATATCATGAAGTAGAGAATTGATATTTCATTTTTAATTGATTTCTACTTCTTGCAAATGATAGGATACTATTGAATGAGAGATTTAGGTATCCAAAGAGGACCGGGTGTGGCGGTTTCTTTGGGTACCCAAATATATCGTGTTTGCTTTTGGGGAGATATGATTGAATGGGCCCTTTTGATTTGAGTTTGTGTTTCATCTTTAACTTTGGACCGCCATTCAAACCTTGGTTTAATATTATTTTTTTTTTAAATTTCCATGGTGATTTTGTAAAACATTGTTTATAGGAAATTTGTTTATCTTTAAGTTTATGTTGGGAGAAAGATGATGTTGTAAATGATAATGATTTGGAATTTCATTTTTAAGCATTTGATATTTTTCATTTCCTTTGTTTGGCTTAGACATATTATGAAAATTCATATTTAACCTTCTTTTGGAATTTGCTTGAAATTGTTGATTTATGTGTTGAGAATTTTTCTTTATAATTTCCTTAAGCAAGTTGACTTTAGTTTCCAATTCATAATTCTTAACTTTAAGATTACGTCTTGCTTTATTATAGGCTATTGTGCTATTTTTAAGAGTGAATACAATAGACTCAATATGATTTTGATAATTGTTTCTAAATTCTTCAAATGTTTCATCCATCTCTTTAATTTCAATTTTATAGTTTTTGCACAAAGCACAATTAGTTTTTAAGGATGAGTTTTCTAATGATAGATTTTCATTTTGTTCTTTTATAAAAAGAAGTTCCTTTTCAAGTTCCTTGCATTTTTCTTTTAAATAATTAAATTCTATATAAGGTGTAATGTTTTCAACTAAGGAGCCATGAGTAGACCTAGATAACTCAAGATTTGATTCTTCATTATTTTCGCCTTTAAATCTTTATTTTCTAAGAGTAGTTTGCAATTAGCATTTTTTAATTTCTTAATTTTTCGCTTTGTAATTTGTAGCAATTGTAATGTAGAAATAGAAGTACAAAAAATGGAATTTGATTTCCTTACATTGCTTTCGGGAGAGACACGATTTGAACATATAGTATCTTTGACATTTTTTTGGCACTCCTCTTCCGAAGATACTATTTCTTCTTCTCTTCCATTTGATGTGTACTCCATTGATCCATCACGAGAGGAGCTTTCTTGAACATCTGTGCAAGCCTGTATGTTCTCCAATTCTTGCATTCGTTCCATACCTGTAAGAGGAAAGTCATACATTTCTTCAAGAAATTTTCATACTTTGTATGCACTGGAAAAACAATAAATCAATTTAAAAATTTCTTGAGATAAGGCACAAAAAATGCTATTTAACGCCTTTGCATTTAGGTGACATTCCTTTTTATTTGTTTCATCTGCTGGTCTTATGATTGCTATATTCCATGCTTCGATATCTAAATTTTTAATAAAAGTTTCCATTAACAATTTCCACCCTTTATAATTTCTTCCTTTGAATAAAGGTGGTGCAAGAGATTTTTCTTTTTCATACAAATTTACCCCACTATTGGAAGCGAGATCATGAGATGCCATTATTCCCGGTTGTTAAGCCGAATTGGAATAACCTGCTCTGATACCACTTGTTGGATCTGTATGCGCCCTTAGAGGGGGGGGGGGGGGTGAATAAAGGTTTTAAACTTTTTTTGATTATTAAAGAAAATAATTCTCTGTTGCTATCGCCAGCGGTAGTGTTACCGCTCGGCGTTAGTGACAGAGAAAATACATTTAGGTTAAACCAATGAAAATCAGAGAGCACAAATCAGAGATGAAGAAACAAACATATTTTCATTAATATTAAATTGAAATAGTTATGATTACAAAAACTTTTCCCAATGACGCTTAGAAAGAGGCGACCAATGAAAAATTCTTTTGATTTTCTATACCGACCCTTCTCCCAAGGACCGGTTGGCTTTAGCCTATCTCTCCCCAGATAAGGCCTCAAGCCACTCTAGCCCTTCCCTCACCGGAAAGGCCTCGAGCACTCCCTAGATCTACACCCTAGACCTAGTCGCCAATGCGAGGAGAATTTTCCCCTAGTCCCCGCAAGGCCCTAGTCATCATGTGGCGAATTCCTCTACCGAACAAAAGACATAAAGGTTACAATTATAAACAAAAACAAAAACACAAACTAAAAACTCCCTCAAAAGAAGAACTTGAAGTCGATGTAGATGCGATCAGATTGGTCTTCAAGTTCTTTGCGTTCACGAACGTTGACGGAGTTCTTCGGGCTACTTGGGGAAGGCTCTCACGATTGCTCTGAATATATGGCTTCAGTTCGTTCTGTAATAGCAAGCAACAATGGAGGAAGCACGCGTCTTTAAATAGAATCAGCCGCTACCGCCCCGCGGTAGCCATATTTGGCAATGATCAAGCACACAGATCGTGGCAGTTTAGGCAACTTTTGAGCGCCAAACTTTGAGCACCGCCTAGTGCGCCGCGGTAACGCTAACGCTCCGTGATAGCTAGATAACCTTCCTTCAGCCAATATCTCCATCCACATTTGCTCCTCAATCACATGCAGACGGGAGGATTCCAAAAGCTACCGCTGGGCGGTAGAGATGCCGTGCCGCGGTAGAGCATGTTAAATATGCATCCCGCCAATCATTCCTTTTTCTCTACTGTTTCATTCCCGCAATTGTTTCCATTTATGCTAGCGCCAGCGGTAGTTCTAACGCTCCGCGGTAGAGAACATCTATTTCCGTGGAACGCATCTTCATCGAACATCCTAACATTTCGTCGAACGCTATTTTTCATTTCATCGAACTCAATTTCGTCGAACGTCAGTTCGTTGAACGACATCTACTTTCATCGAACACAATTTCATCGAGCGCATCTCATTTCGTCGAACCGCTAGTGCCAGCGGTAGTGTTACCGCGGCGCGGTATCAACAGAGAATCATCCTAATGTCGCTTCGACGTCTTTCTTTTTCACACTCCTTTGGGGATTGAATGTTGAAGATCTTGCACACTATAAACACAATGCAAGTATGATCAAATACAATAGGATTTGTTATTGTCAAACCAAGAGATGCGGAAAGCATGTTCCAACAGACAGCAGTTTGTTGACTCAACAATGTTAGTGGTTTAAGAGCCAGGCTATTTTACTGCGCATCCATAGGGATGGATTCCATAAACCCTACCTGGCCAAATAATGGTCTAGTTACTTCGGGTCCAGCAAGAGTGTTGGGAAAAATAACTTTTTATTTAACTTCACAAATTAAATACAAGTGATTTTACTTCTTAGGCTCATTACCCATTGTATAGTAAGGGTAATCTGGTCATTAGATGTCTTAGGGTGTCACACTCAACTTAGAGTGTCAAGTCTAGGTCAGGGCAAGCATAATCTGAGTTGAACCAATACTTGTGTCAAATACAAGTCGACGTAACTTTGACTTACTTTCGACGCAACTCAGACTAGAAGTTCAAGCAACTCAAATCCTCTATCAAAGTATATCAAGTCGACACTACATCGAATAGGAATCGACGTAGATAAAGGAGCATGTTGAAGTTATCTTAGAAGTAGACGCAACCTCGACTTCAATTTAACATAGAAGGATGTATCTGTCGGATCCATTTGAAGTCGACGGAACGTCGACTACAATTCGATGCAGCCAATGAAGTTCAGAATGAAGTCTTCAACTCGATGGTTACGTCGATAAGTAATCGGCGTAACGTCGACATCAGAGTTCAACCAGCGCCTGAAGGAATTTGAATCTTCTCTTACAAGAACTCGAAGGTGCGTTGATAAGAAGAGAGAATGAAGTCGACGCAGCGTCGAATATAGTCTAAAAAGGAAACCTTTTTAGTTGTTTCTTTTGCACTTTCTCTGAGGGCCCACAACACTAAAGACCATTCTACAATGGCTTGTTTATTGCCTAGAATGGAGAGGAGCATTCAAGAAGACAGAAAAAGTTTTCTTGGAAAGGATTCAAACAGTTGGCAGACGGGTCGTGAACAAAAGAAGGAAGAGAGATTAATTGTCCCAGCAAATACCTTTTCAGGACAACCCAAAAGAGGAAAGTAATTCAAATTAAATTATTGACAATAAATAAGAATAGCAGTGAGAAAAATAGCAGTACAATCTGTTGTTTATGGGCTGTTCCCAACACAATCAACACATTTTACTGAGCTTCTCGATTAGGGTTTCTTCTTCTTCTTCTTCCTCCTAGAACCCTAAAAAGACAAGGAAAAAGAATTGCTCTCTCTTAGAACAGAAAACTGAAGGCTACTCTTCATCAATATCTTATCGTAGCCAGAATACAAGGATAATACAGTCAAAAGGATGTGAAGCAAATAACCCTTGCAAATCATTACCATCATAAGCAAGGGTTCATCATTAGCAGATCCATCAAAAGGAAAAATAGAATTTGAAGGCTTCAATAGAATTCTGAGAACAAAATTCTTCTTTATACTTCTTCCTCTTCCTTCACCTTTCCTTCATCTATAAAAGAGTTCTAAGAATCCCTCTTCCAAAGGATTCAGTGGTTCAAGATCTCCTTATCAAAAGATCTGTGGTTCAAGATCTCCTTATCAAGAGATCTGAGTGGTTCAAGATCTCCTTATCAAAAGATCTTTGGTTCAAGAGTCTCCTTATCAAAAGACTCAGGCACAAGTTGTGCATTCCTACCAGGTGGTAGATGAGAGGACTACCCGCATTTTGGGGAACCTATATAAAATCATGTGTCTTCTGTGTTGTGCCTTTTCTGTGTTGTCCCCTTATTTATTGCTTACTATTTCTTTGTTTTTATAATTACTACACATTATTTATTCTGGATCTTGGTATTGCTGAAGCATAATTCCTCAGGGGCTTTATTGTATGCACAAGTATGATAGAAATAATTTAAATCTCTATTCACCCCCCGCTAGAGAATTCTCAGAGGCACACTGTGCACTTTCAATTGGTATCATAGGGAGGTTGATTATTACAAGGTTAACACCTTGATCAAAGACCTCCTACTCTCATTTTTTAATAAACTTGTGTTCTTAAATAAAATGAGTTCTAAGGATTATGCCTCAACAAGACCTCCAGTGTGTAACTTGAATAAGTTTACACTCTGGAAGGCCAGAACAAAACAATATATGAACTCCATTGATGAAGAAATTTTCAATGTCATCCTTACAGGTCCCCCAGCCCCAGTAGGGAAGGATGCTAGTGGGAAAGTCATACAAACCTCCGTCCCCAGAGCAGAGTGGACTGATGCTGAGAAGAAGGACAAGGCATGTGATGCCAAGGCCATGAACATCTTGGTCTCAACTATGTTAGATGACATTCCAAAAAGTTGCTGATTGCAACTCTGCCAAAGAAATATGGGAATCTCTCTCTAGATTTGTGGAAGGCAGCTCTGATGAGAGAAAGGACAAAAAGTCACTTCTCATATCCCAGTATTAAAATTTCAAGAAAAAGGCTGATGAAAACATAACAGAAATGTATGACATATTCAACTTCATCATAAATGAGCTAAGAGGGCTTGACAAAGAAATTTCTCTGACCGAAATTAATGACAAGCTCCTCATGTATTTCCCAAGCACATGAGACTCTAGAATCTAGGATATTAGAGATTCTAGATGCCTCAGAAAGATAACAACTGATGATCTGCTGGGAAAGCTCAAGTCCTATGAGCTATTACTGAAGAGCAGGGCTGAGTCAGAAGCCCAGGAGAGAATATCTACACCTAAAGAAAGGACTCTTGCATTAAAGACTGCTGAAGCAGAGTCCTCCACCACTGAAGAAGAAATGTTCAATCTCTTGGCCAAAAAATTCAAGAGGTGGGTCAGGATAGAGGACTCCAAAAGGAAAGAGGGGAGTCCAAGCAAGCCAAGGTATGACAAAACTCATAGACAAAAGATTATTTGTTTTTCATGCAGAAAACCAGGACACTTTTCCATTGAGTGTCCTGAAGAAGAAAAGAACAAGCACATCAAGCATGGAAAAGAGCACAATAAGAAATCCTTCAGGAGGAATGATAAGAAAGGAGGGAAAGGTTTCATAGCTTAAACCTGGAGTGATTCAGACTCTGAATCAAGCTCCTCCTCATCTGATGATGATGAATATGGTGGACCAGAAGAAGCCTGCCTAATGGATCTGGAAGACTCCTCAGATGAGAATGAGAAGGGAGACTGTTCAACCACAAACCAGCAGTGGTATCTAGACAGTGGATGCTCCATGCATATGACTGGAGCAAAAGAACTGCTGGAGAATTTCAAGGCCAAAGAAGGCCTAAGGTAATCTTTGGGAATTCCCACTCTAGCCAAACCAAAGGATATGGTTTGCTCATGATTGGGGAAGTCTCATTTTCTAAGGTATCTTATGTTGAAGAACTTCAACATAATCTAATCAGTATTAGCCAGCTGTGTGATGGTGAATACAAAGGTGTATTCAATAAGTCCTTGTGTCATATAGTTAGCTCTAGAACTGACCAAGTAGTATTAACTGTTCTTAGGAAGGGTAGGGTCTATGTTGTAGACTTTGAGTACACAAAGTCTGAGATCTGCTTACTCAACTCCCAGTTAGAAAATAGTGAGCTGTGACATAGGAGACTAAGTCACCTTAATCTTAAGACAATTGTTAAACTCTCCAAGCTCAACCTAGTGAGGGGTTTACCAACTGTTAAGTTCAATAAAGATCATCCATGTAGAGCCTGCCAAATAGGAAAGCAGATCAAAGCATCATTCAAACCAATTGGTAAGAATGATTTACCCAGAATACCATTCCTATTGCACATGGACCTATTTGGTCCTATCTCCACTCAAAGCTTAGTAGTTAAGGCTTATACTTTAGTCATTGTTGATGAATTTTCTAGGTTCAGCTGGGTGTTCTTTCTAAAAGCTAAGTCTGACACCATCAAGATCCTCTAAAGATTCATTAGACAGATTCAATCTGATTTCAACACTCAGGTTGCTGTGATAAGAAGTGATCATGGTACTGAGTTTAAAAATTAGTTAATGTGTAGATTCTGTGAGGATTAAGGGATAAGACAAAGCTTTTCAGCTCCTAGAACCCCCCAACAAAATGGGTAGGCTGAAAGGAACCATAATTGAATCAGGAAGGACATTATTGGCAGAATACAACTTGCCTAAGTCCTTTTGGGCTGAGGCAGTAAATACTGCCAACTATGTTCTGAATAGGAGTTTCATTCACAAGACTAAGTTGAAGACTCCATATGAGTTATTGAAGGGAAAGGCACCTATAGTCATATACTTTAGAATTTTTGGGTGTACTTGCTTTACCCTCAACAATGGGAACACTCATCTTGCCAAATTTGACAAGAAGGCTGATGATGATATATTCTTGGGATATTCTTCATCAAGCAAGGCCAATAGGTGCTATAATAAAAGCTCTCTCAAAATTGAGGAGTCTGTGCATGTAGTTTTTGATGAAACTAACATGTTTTATAAGGGGAAGGAAACTTCCACCAGCATTGTTTTGCAGGAAGAAGATCAGCTTGCAGAACAAGTTGAAAGGCTAACAATAATGGACCATTCATCAGTGTGTCAAGACAAAGGGAAACTGAAGATTTACACTGATTCAGATGAAGATTCTGCAGCAGGTGAAGAGTAAATCACAAAACCTGAGCTGCCAACAACAGAGATCATTCATGTGAATGAGGATGAAGACCCCACTGTCACTGAGTAAGAGATTCCTCAGGAAGAAGAGAGTCTCCTAGATAACTCAACAAGATCAAGGATGACCCTAAAGGATCATCCTCCAACAAAAGTTATAGGAGACTTGACAGTGGGAGTCAAGACAAGGAGACAACTTACAAATGAAACAATGCTACAATGCTTTCCTCTCAATATGAACCCAAGAAGTTTGAAGAAGCAGACAGTGATCCTCACTGAATATCTGCTATGCAAGAAGAACTGACTCAGTTTGAGAGGAACAAGGTTTGGACATTGGTTGAAAGACCAAAGCATTACCCAGTCATTGGCACCAAATGGGTATTCAAGAACAAAATGGACTCAGCATGAGCCATAATCAGAAATAAGGCCAGACTTGTGGCCCAAGGATACAGGCAAGAGGAGGGGATTTACTTTAACCAGACATTTGCTCCAGTAGCAAGGCCGGAGGCCCTCAGAATGTTTCTGGCATATGCAGCTCACATGAAGATCAAAGTCTATTAGATAGATATAAAGAGTGCATTCCTAAATGGAACTCTACAAGAGGAAGTATATGTGGAGAAGACCCTAGGTTTTGTCAATCCAACTTTTCCCTCTTTTGTGTATAGATTAGATAAAGCACTATATGGTCTCAAGCAAGCTCCAAGAGCTTGGTATAAGACCCTATCCACTTTTCTTCTAGAACACTCTTTTGAAAGAGGGAACGTGGATAAAACACTTTTCACCAGAGCACATAAGAATCAGATATTACTAGTCTAAATAAATGTAGATGACATTATATTTGGGTCAACAAACCAATCTCTCTACAAAAGGTTTGCTTACCTAATGGAGTCAAGATTTGAAATGAGTAGCAAGGGGGAATTATCCTATTTCCTTGGTTTTCAAGTAAGACAAAATGCAGATGGCATTTTCATATCCCAATCTAAGTATACCAAAGAACTCATCAAGAGGTTTGGGATGGAAAATGCCTCTGTTATGAAAACCCCCATGGCTACTAATGCCATTTTGGATATAGATGAAAAGGGTAAGTCCTTTGATCAGAAGACTTATTGAGCATCCATTGGCTCTCTTCTCTACTTAACAGCTAGCAGACCTAATATAATGTTTGCTACCTGTATATGTACTAGGTTTCAGGTTGACCCAAAGGAATCACACATGAGTTCTTTACAAAGAATACTCAGGTATCTATAGGAAACACCTGAACTTGGCTTGCGGTATCTAGCTGAACCTGGATTTGAATTAATTGGTTATTCAGATGCAGACTGTAACACCCCAGGTTTCACTGAGCGCGAAGGCTGGAATGCCTAAGTCTAGTACAGGTTTCTATATCTGGGAGCTAGCGCCGGCGTTAGGTGTTAACGCGGGCGTTAGCTGCCCCATCAGGTAAAGCACCTATTGCGAGGGAGTTCGTCGAAGGGAGTTCGACGAAGAGATAACACCGGAGTTCGACCAAGGGAGTTCGTCGAAGGGAGTTCGACGAAGAGCTAACACCGGAGTTCAACGAAGGGAGTTCGTCGAAGAGAGTTCGACGAAGAGCTAACACCGGAGTTCGATGAAGGGAGTTCGTCGAAGGGAGTTTGACGAAGAGCTAACACCGGAGTTCGACGAAGGGATTTCGTCGAAGGGATTTCTTCGAAGGGAGTTCAACGAAGAGCTAACGCGGGCTTTAGCTGATGGAACCTGTTCCGTAAGTAGCATTTCCTGGACGTCCGATCTATTTTAATCTTGATCCTACGGTCTAGATAAGTGCGTCCTAAGGTTTTATTTAGGGAAGAGAAGTTCTATTCTCTTCTCGTGAAGTCCTTTGTTCTTTTGGAGGCTTAGAAGAGAGGTAGGGTTTGGAGGAAGAAGAAGGCTAAATCCGCCATTGATGGAGCACCAGAGCTCTGTTCGCCGATTCGAGACCAGATCCGTGGAGAGGACTAGAAGGCTCTTCTTTCTATCCGTGCCTTTCAATCGATCCATGGCAAGAAAGAGAACTCTTAGGGTAACGACATCTCTCCTCCCAGTTTTAGGATGCGTGCATGGCATCTATGATTTTACCTTCTCTTTTCTGAAATTTTATGGCACCAGATCTCTCAAATGAGAGGGGTTTGGGTAGCCTTGGTTCAAGCAGAACTATCGGGTTGATTGAGTTCGTCCCCGACATGATTTTGCACTAGATATCCGCTCCGTTAGTTGATTAGGCATTTTGGGTGAAGCCAAAATCGTGACCGGTGGTCCGATTCGGTGATGTTGCTTAACGTGCATTATAGGGATTTTGCTAGAAATCCGATGACGGCGAAAACGTCGTATGTGTTGCCCTTATGTTTCCTGTGAGAATGAACGTTGGTTTGGAAAGGGTATTTTGTATGTGTATGTGAAGGTGTGACTTTGTCTTTGTGGTCGGCTGGCTAGCCCGTGAATGCTTGCATTCATGTGGGGAGAGTGTCCCGGCAAGACAAGTCTTCTTTTGGGCTAACTGATGAGAACATATATGCTGATGCGCCCTTTGGCAAGATGAGCCTTGTAAGGGGTGAGGTCTCAGTGGAGTTCTTGGCTTTTGGCTTAGTGATTGTGGCGAGAACAAGTATGCTAATGCGCCCGTTGGCAAGATGAGCCATGTAAGGGGTGAGGTCTCAGTGGAGTTCTTGGCCTTGGGATTGTACGCCCAAGGGGGAATGATGAGTACCCTTGGTTTATTATGAAATGTTGATGTGTGTTGTTATGTTAGAAGCATACACGCCATAGGGTTCCTTGGGTGAAACCTAGGTTGGCATACATGTTGCATTGCTAGATCCATTTACTTTTATTGCTCAACATAGAAACGTGAACGATGATTGTGACACTCATGCCTGTCCTGTTTATGTTAATACTGTTTATTACATTTGCATACGAAGTGCTGACTTGCAGAGTGATGTAGTTCCCCGGGGTCCGCTAGGACGACCGGGAGGAGGGGTGTTGTTACACCATTGTTGGTCAGCAAAAGCTGACCCTCGTTATACCATTCTTTGTGATTTGGATGCAGCGCAAGGATCGCAGGCTGGACTTAGCTCACCGGCCAGAAAGGCCTAAGTTTCATGAAGTGCACTGTTCATGCTTTCTTGTTTGACTATGATGTCTTTCCCTGTTCCGGCTTGCATGCCGAGGTAGCTTAGGATTGTGATGATCTGTTGGACATTTCTATGCCCTGTTTGTTTTGACTTGAGTATGAGTTTTGTAAGGCTTTAGGGCCGTAGTACTCTTATGTAGATGTGGGCAACTTCTGTGGTTTATTTAATGTTTCGGCTGTGTTGATTCTGTGTTTTGAGATGGTTAGATCTATATCACTTTTTAATACTAAAGCTGTGGCTATTATATGCTGTGGGGTCCCGACCGAACCTATATTATATAGTCATTGCAGGGGAGGTGTTACACAGAATATGCTGGATGTAGGCTAGATAGAAAAAGCACTTCAGAAACATGTCAGTTCCTGGGTGCTAGACTAATTTCATGATTTAGCAAGAAGCAAACCACAGTCTCCACTTCTACAACTGAAGATGAGTACATAGCTGCAGGAAGCTGCTGCTCACAAATATTGTGGATGCAAAATCAGTTGTTGGATTACAACTTTTCCCTTGACAATTCCATAATATATTGTGGCAGCTTTAGTGCTATTTAAATAGCTTCCAATCTTGTTCTCCACAGCAGGACTAAGCACATAGAGATAAGGCACCACTTTCTCAAAGATAATGTAGAGAAAGGTAAGATCAACCTTCAATACATATCTACTGACACTCAAAGGACTGACATCTTCATTAAGCCACATGATGAAAGTAAGCACGAGTTCTTCATCAATGCATTAGGTATGCTTGATGGACCATTGTAGGTCACATTTATTATGTATAATGATCTATTTTTAATAGAAAGTTATTGCTGGGAAAAACGGTAAAGATTTTAAAGAAAAACATACATATTTAATCAGAGCTGTGTCGAATTCTAATTGACGTACCATCGACTTCTACTTGACGTCAGCTTTGAGAGCATCATGGGATAGTTTCGTCGAATAGCACTCGACGTAACGTCGAATACATATCGACGCTTACGTCGACATCATAATTGATGATTATATTTCAGAGCCACGTCGACTTCATCTCGATGTACCGTCGACTTGACAAAATGCGCACCCAAGACATATTTTGGCGCACTGAGTTCAGTTTTCTTTTCGACGTCGCTTCGAATATAACCATAAGTTGCGACAATTAATCTACTCAAAGCAACTTAGGCATTTGATTATATTGTGCTTTTCAAATTTCTCTCCCTCTTCCTCTCCCCCTCTTTCCCGTCTTCGTCTCTCTTTCTGTTTCTGTGCAGGTACTTACAGGACAATAATGGCATCTCCTCAAGATATTATAGAAGCGGTTGATCAAGCCATAGGGATCCTTCTCTCTCACTTCATCTCTCTCTATCTTGATTTCTCTAGAGATTGTTACAGAAAGATCTATGCTCAACATCGAAATCTATAGTATCTTAATGCTCAAATCAAAGACCTCGATGAAAGAGTAAGGTCAGTGAGTCTCCCTACTGATGCTTTTATATATATTTCAATGATATACATCAGGGGGAGACGTCTGTCAGCAGGTCTCCTCAAGGGTGTGTGTACAAACCTCTTCAAGACTCAGTGTACACCACAACAATTCCACTCTCCTTTATCTCTAAAGGGGAGCCAGCCATTACATCTAAGATGCAGCTTGATGGTTCAACAAGTCAGTGAGAGCAAACTCCTTAAGGATCCCGCCTTCAACACAGGGAGAGTCCTCAATTCTGGGAGAGATTCCTCAAATCTCCGATGATCAAATCTATCTGAAGAGTCTGCAAGAGTTCCATGATGATACTGAGCTAGTCATTCATGATGCACTAGCATTCAGGGTTTCTTCTGAAGAATCCAAAACAACACCTTCTCCAGTAAGGGTGGATGATCTGAACCCTGTGAATGCTCAATATGATCCAGCTCCATCAGTTAAGCCAATTTTCCCAACACCTTCACACAGAGGAAGGTCTCCTTATAGGGGGAGAGGTCATGGAAGAAACTTCAGAGGAAGATTTGGAAGAAATATACCTATCTGGGAAAGGTATACAAATGATCAAAGGAAGCAATTCAGAAAGGACAAGTCCTGTTATAAGACATATGAGAGGATTGAAATCCCAGAGAACAGAATAAAAACATACAATCTACAAAGCTTTAGAGGAGATTGGAGATAGAGTCAAATATGAGTATGAGACAGCTCAAAAGGAGATTGAAGAAAAGAGAAACATGTTTATTGATATTTTGAAGAGAGGAAAAGAGGTTGTTGAACAAGAAGAATTGGCAAAAGCAATCCCCATCAAAACCACCTTGTTTGACCCCACTGAATATACTATATGAAATCCTCAAGCCAAAATCTTGGAGGAAACAGGGAAACTTCACAGAGGGCGCATTGGATGCAATCCAGAGGATGCAGTGCAGCCTTCCCTGAAGAAAAAGAATGGAGAACAGATGCCTATGAAGAAGAAAAAGATTATGTTCAACACAGGTTCAACCTCTGGTAACCACAATCAACCATTGTGGTAACAATTCCAGAAGAAGACTCTGAGTCAGATGAGTTAGACTTGGAGGTCATAAACTTGATGATAGCTAAAGTTCTTAATCTGGGCTATATACAAGGTGTTCATCATGAGACTAAAACTGATCTGGAAAAGCTGTTCAAGGGACATGAGAGGATTCAGAAGAACCCAGAGAAAGCTACTCCAGCAAAATTTAAGTATGTGGAGAGAAAATTCAGGAAGGTCTATGAGTTCTTAACTACTTTTCTTAAGGGAAGAAAGTAGATTGTTTCTTGGGTAAACTCTGATAAACACTTATTGATCTTAATCAGATGCTTTTCTGTTTACCAGCCCATTTATTTATGTTCTTGTTTTGTCTTATGTATAAGTTGTTTCTTTAAAGTTTTATGTGAGAAAAATGTGTAAAATCACTTTAAAACAATCTGTAAAATTTGTTCAGATAAATAAAGGGAGATTATTGGGAAAAACCCCTTTTGATTTAACTTAACAAATTAAATACAAGTGATTTTACTTCTTAGGCTCATTACCTATTGTATAGAAAGGGTAATCTGGTCATTAGATGTCTTAGAATGTCACACTCAACTTAGAGTGTCATGTCTAGGACAGGGCAAGCACAATTTGAGTTGAACTAATACTTGCGTCAAATACAAGTCGACGCAACTTTGACTTAATGTCGACGCAACTCAGACTAGAAGTTCAAGCAACTCAAACCCTCTATCACAGTATATCAAGTCGATGTTACGTCGAATAGGAGTCGACATAGATAAAGGAGCATGTTGAAGTTATCTTAGAAGTCGACGCAACCTCGACTTCAATTCAACACAGAAGGAAGTATCTGTCGGAGCCATCTGAATTCGACGCAACATCGTTTACAATTTGACGCAGCCAATGAAGTCTTCAACTCGATAGTTACGTCGATAAGTAATTGACATAACATCGACATCAGAGTTCAACCAGAGCCTGAAGGAATTTGAAGCTGCTCTTACAAGAACTCGAAGGTACGTCGATAAGAAGAGAGAATGAAGTCGACGCAACGTCGAATACAGTCTGAAAAGGAAACCTTTTCAGTTGTTTCTTTTGCACTCTCTCTGAGGGAGCACAACACTAATGACCGTTCTACAACGACTTGTTTATTGCCTAGAATGGATAGGAGCATTTGAGAAGACATGAAAAGGTTTCTTGGAAAGGATTCAAACAGTTGGCAGATGGGCCGTGAACAAAAGAAGGAAGAGAGATTAATTGTCCCAGCCAATACCATTTCAGGACAACCCAAAAGAGGAAAGAAATTCAAATTAAATCATGGACAATAAATAAGAATAGTAGTGAGAAAAACAGCAGTACAATCAACACATTTTACTTAGTTTGTCGATTAGGGTTTCTTCTTCCTCCTCCTGGAACCCTAAAAAGACAAGGAAAAAGTACTGCTCTCTCTTAGAACAGAAAACTGAAGGCTGCTCTTCATCAATATCTTATAGCAGCCAGAATACAAGGATAATACAGTCAAAAGGATCTGAAGCAAATAACCCTTGTAAATCATCACCATCATAAGCAAGGGTTCATCATTAGCAGATCCATCAAAAGGAAAAACAGAAGCTGAAGGCTTCAATACAATTCTGAGAACATAATTCTACTTCATACTTCTTCCTCTTCCTTCACATTTCCTTCATCTGTAAAAGAGTTTTAAAAATCACTCTTCCAAAGGATTCAGTGGTTCAAGATCTCCTTACCAAAAGATTTGTGGATCAAGATCTCCTTATCAAAAGATCTGAGTGGTTCAAGATCTCCTTATCAAAAGATCTTTAGTTTAAGACTTTCCTTATCAAAAGACTAAAGCACAGGATGTGCAATCCTACCAGGTGGTAGAAGAGAGGACTACCCACATTTTGGGGAACCTATATAAAATCCTGTGTCTTCTATATTGTGCCTTTTTTGTGTTGTCCCCTTATTTTATTGCTTACTGTTTCTTTGTTTTTATAATTACTGCACAATATTTATTCTGGATCTTGGTATTGTTGAAGCATAATTCCTTAGGGGTTTTATTGTACGCAAATGTAGGATAGAAATATTTTAAATCTCTATTCACCCCCTCTAGAGAATTCTCAGAGGCACACTGTGCACTTTCAAAGAGTACGCAAGAGCTCATGAGTACCGAGGACAGGTGCCATAGCGTACATTAGGGCATAGGTCTGGTAGTGTGTCATACCCACCTAGGTAAGGAAACACCCGCTCCTCTGCCACCGTTTTACCACGACGGGAGGTGCCGAAGAGGTTTGCTACCTCCAAAAAGTGGGAACTAAAGGTCTTTACGTACAAAGTCGTGTGGGTGAGTTGCATGTGTGGGAACCTTCAACATTGACATCGCATTGCATTCCATTTCATACACATCTTACATATAAATCATGACCCCCATCGTATAATCTAGTATGGGATTCCTTATACGATAGGCCTTGCAAAATGACCCCTTAACTTATAAGGTTGTATGGGCTTTCCTTATATGTTAAGATTACTTTTCTACAATGTTAGATAGTTGTACCTCTTTTACATATTTAATTGCTCTTATTTCTATTTAATATTCATATATATAATTCTTGTAGTAGAATTGATAGTGATGGATGTACTTGTCAGTAGATCTCAGTTTATTAGAACTTATGATATTGATTTCTTACTATGTGAATGAGAGAAATGTCATCTGCTTGTATATTACGTCTTGTTGTCCTCCGCTTCTTCCTCCAGCCTGGTTCCTAGGAGTCGCGGGAGGAGGGGATGAGGAAACCGCTTAGTCTTTTGACTAACGGTCGGTGGACCATATCATTTTAGGAGTCGTTATGCCGGAGCAGCAGGACCCCTTTTAGGAGACCAGAATAGGAGGAAAGGATGAAGCAACGCAGCAAATACCCATTATCGCAACAGCAACTACAGTGATGAGTGACTTTTGTAGTTAGGATGCTGATGTACTGGGCATAAGCCCCTTAATATTATTAGTACTCTTTTTTCTCATCTATGGACTCTACTTGTTGCTATACTAAAATAATGTGATTTTGTGGACTTGTTTCATTTAACGCTTATATTATTGTGATATGTGGTTGGCCTGAATAATGTTAATTAGCTGTTAGAATCGACGTATTGTGGTGGCGATCTTCCTGTGAGTTGGTGCCACTGCAATACAGCGGTTCTGGGCGGTAAGACCCGTGAACGAATGCAAAAAAAGGGGTCTTATACCCTGTGTGTTCTTAGGGGCGTACATAAGTTCTAGGCCGGGAGGTGTTGATAGGATCCTAGGAGTGTGCATGCCTGATCCACTACCATTGTTTGCCTCAATGGGGTACCTGAGTTGACACACTCAAATAGAGGGAACTTATAAGGTCTTTACGTTCAGAGTCACGTGTGTGAGTTGCGTCATTGTATAAGCATAACATAGCATAAATCATTACATATACTAGATCTCATCGTATAAATTAGTATGGGCTCTTTTATACGATGAGTTTACCTTAGTTCCAGATCCCGTAACTTATAAGTTTGTATGGGCATTCATATTAGTTAAGGCTACTTTTGTAACTGCTCTTACCTTATTTAACTTGCTACTATGGTTACTCCTTTCCATTTCTTTACTTACTTCTCTTAGACTGCTTAATATAATAGAAATGCTAGAATAGGCCCCTCTACAGTCTATACTTATATACAACTACTAGTTAGAGCATTGTCACCTTCTTGTCATTCTGCTTTGATGTCCCTTTTACTTCCATCATTCCGCCCTATGCCTAGGAGTCATGGGGGGAGGGGTGGATGAAACCACTTAGTCTTTTTTTACTAACGGTTGTATGAGGCATTATAACCAGGAACGCATTGAGATGGAGCAGCAACATATCATTGTGACGGAGCATGAGGGACCACTATAGCGCACCTCGGCACTGCCATGGGTTGGTGTGAGTGTGTATGGATTTATAGTTGCTTCCATGAGTGTCATGTAGTGAGGATATTGATGTACTGGGCTTAAGTCCATTTTCAGTATTATTTGTCATACTATATTTTGTATCTCATCTTGTGGGCAGCTCTTTAAATTTGATATATATACAATGTGTGATGTGGACCTGAAATATTCATACTTCTATTCTTATGAATTGTTGGTTGGCCTAGATGAAAAGAATGGCCGGTAGAATCAACGTCTTGTGGTGGTGACCTTCCTGTGAGTGGGTCTTATCGAGAGGCGGCAGTTCTAGGCATAAGACCCCGGATATCAAAAGCAAAAAAGGGGTCTTACACAACATCTCCAAAGCATATATTAATTTTTATCCATCATTATTTATTTTTATCGAAAAATGGGAGCCTTGGCACACCAGTTGAGGTGTTGTCATGTGACCAAGAGGTCTTGGGTTCGAGTCCTAGAAGCAGCCTCTTGCAAAAATTCATGGTAAGGTTTTCCTACATTTCACCCTTGTGGTTGGACCCTTCCCTAGACCCTCGCTAGGCTAGGATGCCTTCATGCACCCGGGTGCCCTTTATTATTTATTTTTATAGAACATGTACTCTTTTAGTTATGATATTTAGATGGGATTAGCGGGCCTTGGTGATAATATAATTAGTCGTCAAAATAAATAAAAATGATATATACACACAATAGAAAGTGGTGATGACGCTAAGTTTAGGCTAAAAAGCTCAAACTTAAATACGCAGGTGGCCTAGATCATTTCCTAATTAAAAGAGTCATAATCATATAATGCTTCAAGAGTGTATAAGTTAATTACAAGTAATTGCTAGAAACTTCCATTAAACTAATATTTGTAATATTTTCCTAGACTTTAAAGCAAGACTACTACAATAATTGCAAGACCATTCTAAAAAATAGAGCATATAATTATATGTGATTCATGATTGTCTTTAAATTGAAGAACCATAAAATCAAGAAGAGAGACGACGTGACCTAGCTTCACTAGAATATATTTAACTATCTCGACTAATTGAAGGGAAATATGTGTGGACTTTAGGTCTCTCATACCTAGCCTTTTAAAATGGTAACATGCATACCATAATCGCATAAAACATGCCTCGAGTGATTTTAGAAATTGGACAAGGTAGAATGAATCTCCTCAAATCCATATGTTTCAGTGGAATATTTGGTTTAAAATGGTGGTGTACCCTTCCATTATATTGATTATGCGAAACTCTTGCAAATTCAATTTTTGAGATAGGATTCTTTGGGAAACAAAGCATAGCATGACATTTATGTAAGATTTCCCAGCAGTGGAATAGTTATATTCACTTTCCTAATCATCTATGAGAAATCACTAAAATTCTTCTATGGTTTAGGGATTACATATTTCTTAGGGTAAGGAAGTGTGGGTACATACATTTTTAGTGAGACCTTCTCCACAACAGTAGGTGTAACTTGATCAAGCTTACGTTCCATTCGTAGTTATGTGTTAGTCCCTTGAAGGACTTTGAAAGTGAGGGTAGAGTGTTGAGAACTACTTTAGAGGGGCGGGGGTTGGGCGTGAATAGAGTTACTAAAAAATTCAGCCACAATCATTCACAACAAAAACATAATTATATAATAATAAACTACAAGATAATTAAAATAAACAATAGAGATCTATGTAACCAGAAGACACAAAATATATTAAGATTCTCCTTAAAAATTGGGTAAATGCCCTCTTCTACCCCTTGGTAGGAATTCCACTAGACAATGTCGAGTATTTTGATAAGGAGACTCTCAGAGCCAAATTTTTTTAATCTTTTAATAAGGAAATTTAAAAAACCACTACAATGTATCTGTTGATAAGGTGATCCAAAACTAATCTGAATCCTTTGATAAGGGGATTCACAGGACCAATCTGAATCCATTGATAAGGGGCTTGTCAGGACTAATCTGAGTCTTTTGACAATTGTAGAACCAACTAAATCATCGTAAGATAGATTCTCAAAACTTTTTTTGATATTGTGTAGAAGCAGCTTTTTCACAATGTAATCCTTCTTCAACAAAGCACTGAATGATTGGATTCCTTAACACACAATATGGATTCTTGAATATGGCAGCATGATCAGATGGATATTTCTCTATGTAGAGAAGGATGGATTCAATAGAAGGAGGATGAATTCAATTATGTGAGGAATTCTGATGAAATGGATTAAGTGCCCTTGAGAAGGAGATCTTTAGATCAGATAGAGAAGATGATCTAGTTTGCTATGGTTCTCGGAGGAACTTATTATTAGAGAGAAAGGAGATTTCAAAATTTTGAAGAGGAGAAGAGCTAATTCTGAATAAGTTCTCAACATACAATTTGAAATCTTCTCTTGTATATTTATCTATTGTGGAATATATTCCTTCCTTCTTGGTTCCAATTAACAGAAACCCCTTCTAGAAATGAACTTGTGATGTCTTGAATTTGATCTCAATCATGGCCTTGATCTACTCTTAATTTGATCGCAATCATCTGAACGGATCTTGACATTCTATTATATATGCATTGAATACATTTCGAAATACATCAAAATGTTATGAAGAGAAATTTTGACATAAGCTGAGTATCTGTGCTCTGAGCAGACTTTCTTTTAAAGAAGAATACAATGCAAGGAAGGAATGTACCTTTCAATGTATGTTGAATACTTCTTGATGCATGAAGTGAACTTTATTGGAACATGCGTTCTACATCTCTTTTGTTTGATAATATCAAATCCCATACTGTATTTGATCATATAAGTATTGGGTATAGTGTGCAGGTTTATAGGTGTGAAGACGTCGAGAACTCAACTCTATTTGACCTACCGTCAGGCTCTAGTCCTACCACCGACGCTAGCCATGCCGATGTAAGTTGCTATCAATGCAAAGGCAAATATCATCGTGAAGACTTATGTCGTCGAGATGATGGCGTCGAGAAGACTACCTCTGCATGCTAACCTACCGCGGGCGCTATAAATGTAGATGAAATTACCAGCGTCGTCTTGAAGGATGCATCGACTTGAGACCATGGCGTCGAGACGAATAAGTCGAGAGGATATCGACGTAATTGCTACCATGGGCGCTAACCTACTGTCGCACGCTAGCTGATTGACAAAGAAGAATACGTCTTCTTGATGCTTTGCTGGCATTGAGAAGGATTCTACATAACTACTACCACAAAGCGCTAAGCCTACCGTGTCGCGGTATCCAAATACAACATGAGAATGTTCTCTGACACCTTCCTAATTTGGCGCTGGACAACTGGAAAAAGCACGTAAAGACTCTACCTTCGCGCGGTAACTCTACCGCCGGCAGTAACTTAAAGAATCAACAATAAAATCATTATTTTCTTTTCTAGATGTGTGGCTGACTAAACCTAAACAAAGAAGTCGTTTGTTTCTGCCTTTTTGGACCAAGGAGACATCACCGGAAGAGAAGAACACCTTCCCTCAAGCTATAACGTACAAGGTCATTGGGGTACAGAATAAGAACGTGATTTTGAGCACCAATGAGTGTATACTACATGAAGATCTAAAGCATCGTTTGCTCACCGCATCCGGAGACATACTTTGAGGGAGCACTACTTCTCATCTCTTCTACTTTTGTCTTTTGTTGTTTTATTATTTTGGTGTGGGAAATCATCCGGTGTGGATGTCAGAATTCGGTTTGGAATCCATGGAAATCAACCGGGGAGTTCGTCAGAATCCGGGGAGGATTCTGTAAGAAATCATCCTGGGAGGGCGTCTAAATCTGGGAGATTTAGCGGGCTCCAAGCCCCTTCCTTGGAGGAAGGTGAGGAGCGACTCGAAGACTTTTCTGGGGAAGAGGGATAGAGAGCCAACCGCTCCTTGGATTAGGGTCGGTATAGAAAATCCAAGGTCTTAATATTCATCGCCTTCGATCTCCAGCGTCATGGAGATCTATGCGAATTTGTATAAACAATGATTCATTATTCAATGTTATCAAGTTCATGTGTTTTATTATAAAAACTACTGTGATTTTCTGGTGAAACATTGATTGGAGCATTGCTAATACCAAAACGATATTATGCATTCATTGTGTTGTTTCCAGAGCTAACGCCGAGTGGTAGAGTTACCACCAAGCGCTAGCTCCAGGAAGGGTAATCCAACAACTAATTATTTAAATCTCCAATAATATATTGAAACCCTTAATCACCCCCCCTCTAAGCACGTCAGTATATCCAACAATTGGTATCAGAGCGAGGTTATTCCAAAATGGTCTTACAACTAGGAATAATGGCGCCACTTGATCTCGCATCTACGAGTGAGGATGAAGCTAATTATATTGAAAATACAGTAGCACCACACTTGTTTACAGGTGTGAACTATTTAGGGTGGTAAGCTTTAATGAAGATTCCTTATATCTCAAGATATAGGTGTTTGGAATATAACAATTATAAAACCACCAAGCATACTAAATGGGGATGAATGTTATTGTAATGCCAAAGTCATGAATAGTCTATTCTGCGGACTTGGTCAAGAAATTTTCAAATTAATTTATACTCTACCTACTGCATATGAAATTTGGAAATTCCTTGAGAATACTTACGGTCTACCTTCTATAGATATCAGTGGAGAGCAATTTCTTATGGATCCAAGCAAAGTACCAGATGAAAAAATTAGCTTGAAGGAAGACTGTGAAAACGCATCAAGCGGAAGGGAAGATGTATAGTTATTGTTGGAAGAGGTCCGCCAAGAAGACATTAGAGGAACTTTATGTTCTACTTTTGTCTCTTCCAATATCAATGTTAGTAATACTTCCCTCCCATATATATTATCTTCATCTACATTAGTTGTGCTAGAATCTGCTAAAGGTAGAATTAAGAAATTAACTCATATTAATTCAAATCTTCGTTTAGAAAATAAAAAGTTAAAAGCACTACTTAATGTAGAATCTAAATCTGATGTGTCTCGCTCTCCGACTAGCTCTTTAGTGGAAAATGCAAAGCCTTGTAATAATTTAAATGAAAAATACAAGGCACTTGAAAAAGAGCTTGTCATGTCAAAAGAAAATAATAAAAAGCTTTGTCTAGACATTTTATTATTAAAAACTGATTGTGCTAAGTGTGAAAATTACAAACTGAAATTAAAGTAATGGATGAGACTTTTGAAGAATTCAGAAGCAAATATCAAGCTCATATCGATTCAATAGTCTCCACACATAAAAACAGCACAATCGCTAATAATAAATCAAGATAAAATTTAAAATTTAAAAATAATGAATTCGAAGCTAAAGTCATCGCGCTCAAGGAAATTATAAAGAAAAATTCACAACATATGAATCTACTAAAACAATATATGTCGAAGAGCAAGATGAATATAAATTTCCATAACACAAATAAATTGAAGAAATGGAGTACGAAAAGCCAAATGCAAGTAGATGAAATTCCTAACAAGAATAATCTTTTTCATTTACAAAATAGAACCACTCCATCGGAAAAATTAATTGAAATCAAATTTCCTAAGAATCAATTCCAAAATAAATATGGAAATTTGAACAATATTAACAAAATTCAATCAAAGTATGAATGGAGACCAACAATTAAAAATGATAAGGTGACTCCACCTAATCGGGTCTATTCATCATCTTCTCCCCGAAAACCAACACATCAAGTTTGGGTACCCAAGGGAACCACCATTCTTGGTCCCCTTTGGATACCTAAAATGATTATTCTTTAGTATCCTTGATTTGCGCGAAGTAGAGCCAAAAGAAAGATTATATTAGTCTACTTCACTATATACTTAAAAGATCTCTCTCTTTATTTTCTTGTTTCCTCTCTCTTTATTTTCTTGAGCAAACTCGCTTTTTGTCACTTATCTTATATTGCAAGATGATTTACAAATCCTAAAAACAAATTTTCTGAATCACATTCATGTACTCAAAATTAGATAAAAATCATTTCTTCACAAGTGACAAAAAATATTTTCAATTAATCATAAAATAAATTTATTGAATAGTTATCAAGAGTGTTAAGTAAAATTAAAATTAACTAGCAACAAATTTTTGAAAACGATAACATAGATATAAGCAGGTTGTCATCACAGAACAATTTATAATGGATAAAACAAAAACATGAAATACGTAATAAATGTCCAACATGTCTTATTACATTACAAAAACAAATAAAAAGTTTAGTCCTGACTGTCGTCAGAGGAAATCGGTGAAATATTTAAATTCCTCATCAACTTCATCATCATCTTCTTTAATCCTCCAAAAACCTTCTTTGTCTATTTTATCTCCCGTCCTTGTTCCTCGATCAATTCATACATATCTCGACGGGGCTCTCAGAGTGAACATCTACGGCAAAGAGGAAGACGTGAAGTGGATGGACGTGTGCTAGGTGCTGATGAGATCTCCTCTACTATGTATGTTTGAGGATGACCATCATTTGGAAATGATGTCCAATCGATGGTCGGATACTTGTGCACCAACACTTTTTGAATCACGCCACCCAATGGCAGTGTGTTCAGTCGTTAGCGCTCGGGATCTCTCAGTCGAAAAGTATATCTCATAATAGATAAAATCAAATCAGATACACTAAATGACATACCAGCCAAGATGTAATAAGTCACCATCGAAAGCTGGGCAGTAATCTTCTCGTATCCCCTGATTTGTACATTAGAGAATGGCGTAAAATGTCCTGAATGATGCGAGCATTGGGAGTGAGAGAATTTATGGACGTAATAAGGTCCCGATGATTTTCCTGACTATGGAGGACCTGATTAAGCATGGTCATATCCCGGAAAGTCAGGAAGGACTCCAAGATGTTGAATCGGGTGTGGGTTGGAGTTAAGCTGCACATCCTCTTCAAGTCCTCGTGATCGATGGTCATGATAAGTGAACCAATACATGACTGCACACCTCCATTGAGTGTCGTGAGTGCTGGATCCCAAATATTGTTGTAGAACTAACGGGCCAACACATATGAGAATCGGTCTTCGGACATAGTAAGAGGAAGGATCTCTGCATCAACCAGATATATGTAGATGTGTGGGTACTTATCCACATTGATCTCTACGACCATAGCCACACTCACAGTGGAATTCTCACCGCAGGGTTTGTGTGGGTTGTAGAATGGTATTTTTTTGCAAAACTACATCGAGGCTGTGAACTGGAAGATGCCATGATCTAGTAAGAAAGAAGAAGAAAAATCGTTAGAACAAAGTGGCTTGGAAGTTACCGCCGCGCATTAACATTGTTACCACCGCGCGGTAGTCAGACGACCACGAACTCATCTTCTTCCTCCGGATCCATCTCAAAAACTCTAGATCCAGCCATAAAATATAAGAAATCCATGAGGTAGGGTCATGTAACATCCCCCATATAACTAGACCCCTAGTACGGTATTGTCATAACTAGGTCATGACAAAACCCTAGGATGCGCAAAGAAACCTTAAGACCTTAGGCAAATGGATGAAGGCCGCATTGTTCTGCAAATAGTAATTTCTAGTTACCAAGACTAGGGTTGGCGTTAGGGCATCACCATGACCCAAGATCCCACCATAACATGCCTAACCCATTAAGGGGTCCCTTCGTAACACCCCAATTATCCAATCGAAGAAAGAAGGGTAGTTTGATTGTTGATCTAGCGTCGGCCCTACGGGCTAGCGCTAGCGGTAGTGGTGGTTTAGATGAACCGCTGAGACGAGCTCTAAACCATTGAGAAGAAACCGATGTCGTTGAGATGCTAGCGTTAGCGCCGACGGTAGCTCAACCGATGGGATGCGTACATAATGGGTTTTGGTTGTGTAATTCAGGGCCAAGGGAGGCCAAAAGTCTTCCCAATTGATGGGGATTCATTCCCCCCATCAATTAGGAGAAGTTTAAAGGGTTTTCCAACTCTTATGGGGGATGAATTTGATGGTTTTTAAGGATGGCCGAAATTCTCACCATGAATGGTGTTAATGGTGGAATCCCAAGCTTTGCCTCTTCCCCTCCCTGAATTGGCTCTTTAAAAAGCCTCAAGGGGTGAAGGGAAGGATTTTCTCCAACTTTCCAGAAGAAATCGACCATCTAAGCACATATCGACATGGCACCCAAGAGCTCACGACCAACTATGGCAGACCAGCGATCAGCACGGCTACAAGCCACCACTCAGGTCCTTTCCTCTCATCTCTCTCTTAGTGGGTAGATCTTATCATGATGGTCGTAAGATTTGGGGTCAATTGTTCTTGGATCGGCATGGCCGAAAGCTTGGGTTCAAGCTTTTCTTTTCTTGCTTAAATCCCTGATTCCGGCCTCCTCCGGATGGCCAACCACCGTCCTTGCTGACCACCACCTCAACGGAGGTGGTGGGGGCATTGGCAGACTGGGACAGGGTCTAGGTGGCTGGGAAATCACCTCCCAAGTTGATACAGGTCGGGCGAATCATGCACGTTGGATGATTGGAGAAGATGAACCGATGCCCTCCATTTAGACAGATTATAAATTTTATGATTAATTAATGTTATAATTTCCCCTAGAAATGCATGTTTTTGAAACTGAAATTTGAACCCCTTAGAGGCCGTTTCAGGAAAATTGCCAAAGAAAAAAGTTGTAGATATTTATGTTTAGTTAATTTTAAAATTGATTTGAGCCGATTTTGCCCACTGGTTTGACTGCAGCACTCAAAATGGTGCAACATATACATAGTGTTGACCAGAGATTTACTTGAGTACCCCCACTAATCCAGAAATCCAAATGCTTTGAAATTTAGATGATAGGCTAGATTTACCCTTACCCTCAACATATCCAAAATGGGAAGTTTTGGAGGCCCTTTTCTTATAGTTTTTGTAAACATTTAATAATTCATGTACAAATTAATTTTAGGGTGTAGAGACCTCCAAACCATACCAAATTTTGGCGTGTGGTCCTTAGGGTCATGACATGACTTAGGTAAAAATTTCATCCCATTTGGGATTGATTTGGTTGAGGAATTAAGTAACCGAAAATGTGTCAAACTAGGGGATATTTGAACAAAGGTGCATTTTTTGGATTTGAGGGGTCAAACCTCATCCAAATGTTGTGAAACCTTGGACACTGATTAAACATCATATAAAACACCCCCAAAAGTGGTTTGGGTGGTTTGAGGTGGAACTGCCCTAGAACCCTTGCTTAAGGGGTGAATAGAAGGAGTTTCCCCCACTTTCCAGAAGAACTCGACCATCTAAGCACATATCGGCATGGCACCCAAGAGCTCACGAACAACCATGGCGGACCAGCGATCAACACGACTATAAGCTTCCACTCAGGTCCTCTCCTATCATCTCTCTCAGTGGGTAGATCTTATCATGATGTCCGCAAGATTTGGGGCTAATTGGTCTTGGATCGGCATGGCCGAAAGCTTGGGTTCAAGCTTTACTTTTCTTTCTTAAATCCCCGATTCCGTCCACCTCCGGCCGGCCAACCGCAGTCCATCGCCGCCCACCACCTCAACAAAGGTGGTGTGGGCATTGGATGACCGGAAGAGGGTCTAGTTGGCCGGGAAATCACCTCCCAAGTTGGTGCTGGTCGGGCCAATCATGCCCATTGGCTGATTGGAGAAGATGAACTGATGCCCTCCATTTAGACAGATTATAAATTTTATGAATAATTAACTTTATAATTTCTCCTAGAAATGCACATTTTTGAAACTAAAAATTGAACCTCTTAGAGTCCATTTCAGGAAAAATAGCTTGAGAAAAAAGTTGTAGATATTTATGTTTAGTTTATTTTAAAATTAATTTGAGCCGATTTGACCCACTAGTTTGACTGGAGCACTCAAAATGGTGCAACCTATACATAGGGTTGACCAGAGATTGACTTGAGTGCCCCCACTAATCAAAACATCCAAATGCTTTGAAATTTGGAGCACAGGCTAGCTTTACCCTTACCCTCAACCTATCCAAAAATGGGAAGTTTTGGAGGACCTTTTCTTGTAGTTTTTGTAAACATTTAATATTTCATATACGAATTAATTTTAGGGTCTAGAGACCTCTAAACCCCACCAAATTTTGGCGAGTGGTCTTTAGGGTCATGGCATGAATCTAGTTAAAATTTCATCCCATTTGGGATTGATTTGATTGAGTAATTAAGTAACCCAAAATTGGTCAAACTAGGGGATATTAGAACAAAGGTGCACTTTTTGGATTCGAGGGGTCAAACCTCATCCAAATGTTGTGAAACCTTGGACAATGATTAAGCCTCATATAAAACACCCTCACAAGTGGTTTTGGGTGGTTTGGGGTGGAACTGCCCCAGAACCCTAGTTCAAACCGTAGGGTTGTATATTGAACCTATTAAAGGACATTGGGTCATATGTCATTGGATTGACTTGAAACATGGTAGAAAGGTTCATAGGTGGGTATTATCGCTTAGATAATTTTTCTGTAATTTTTAGGAACATTTATACCCTTTGAATTAATTAAGAACCAACTAGGACGTTTCCTTATATGAAAAATTTACATGTTTAGATAACCTTGCATGTTCATGAAAGTTTGGCAGTGAGATTGTATTGGTGATATTGTTCTCAAATAATTTTATTGTGAATTTTAAATTGATCTATACAGTACTTCATTCACAAGTACATTGTTTGCCCTGTTTTAAAAAGGAATTAATTAAGGGTTTATATTCACTAGAAAATCGTGAAACTTGGTCAGAGAACCTTCTAGGGAAAGAATATGATCTGTTAATTTTAGTATAATTTTTGGAGGAGTTTTTATATGTTTCTCTTCACAATGTGCCCTAGGATTCGTTTATTTAAATAAAGAATTTGTATGGACAAAAGAATTTGGAAAATTATGGAACTCAAGCAGTGAACTTTTCTGATCATCTTAGACATCTGTTAATTTTCCTATAATTTTTGAATGAGTATTTTTGGTACTTTCTTTGTTAACTCTTGATTTTGATAAATTACTCAATATTTTAATTAGAGGTCAAAACCTTTTTGGAAATTTATGAATTTCATATGTGTCTGTTATTTTGATGATATATAGTTGTACAAATTTTATCAAGGCCATAACTTATCAAAAAACCATACTTGGTGCTCAAAATCATAGGTGCCATGATTTTAAAGAAATTATAATAAATGCCAAATAAATTAGGAAAATTATGAATTTCTGTAGGTAGTCTTAAATTGTCACAACACACACCTAATAATAATCTTGGGTCATTTGGATGAGCATTTGGAGTCTTTCTCTTATTATCCATCATGAAGTTCAAGTGGTTTGCGTATAGTAAAAATGCTGAATTAGGGTAAATATGTAGGTCTTACATGGCGAGTAAGATGTCTGGTTGACTAGGAGGAAAGTGGGCGCTTGGGGATCGAAAAAATACCGTAGGCTCGGTGGTTGTAGTTACGAACATGTTTGTCCGACAAGTAGGTGGCTCGGAAGGTTGTTGCGATGGGAAGGTTAGCCCGTGTAGCCTATGGCTCGGAGATGTAAAGTAATCATAATTGCATGTGAATAAAGGTGGTGGGTCTTTAGTATGGACGGTTGTTTGCACCGACGTCAATACTTTGACTCAACAAGTGTGGTTATCACTTAACCAAGAAAAAGTCTATTGGACTAGCCAGTAAGAGTACGCAGGCGCTCCGCGGTTGTGTTCTTCACGTTGAGGCGTACAATAGGTCTAGGTTAGGTAATGTGAATACCAACCTATTGGTAGGCGAGGCCCAATCCACCACATATGTTTGCCACTATGGGGGTATTCTGGGAGTCTTAACTAGCTCCAAAAAGGGGGAACTAAAGGTCTGTGTACATAGAGTCAGTTGCGTGTGTTGCAATTGTGTGAACAGGACATTAATCAGTATAACACTGTATGTCATAGCATAAGCATTGCATTTCAACCCCTACCCATATCGTATAAATTGGTATGGGACTTTTTATATGATAGGCATTGCTAAACGACCCCTTGGTCTATAAGTTTGTATGGGAATTCCTATAAATCAATGGTTACTTTTCTATTCTATACTTGTATTTGCTTTACTTACTGTTTTCTATATACATATAAACACTTGTGTAGTGGTAGATACTTCTGTAGCTAAAACATGTCATCTGCTTTGTTTTATACCCCTTGCTATCCTCCGCTTCATCCTCCCGCACGGTGCTTAGGAGCCACTAGGGGATGGGTGGGGAGAAATGAGGCTTAGTCTTTTTGATTAACGGTCGGTGGACCATATTATTTTAGGGGACCGACGACAAATAACACCACTAGAGGCCGGTGTAGATGGAGGCGGGCCAGTCAAGCACAGGAGCACCAATTTCAGGATCTGTGAGTGATTTGCTTCTGCGAGTGGCCTTGTAATGAGGACATGATGTACTGGGCATAAGCCCTTTTTATTGCTACCTTTTTATTCTGTTTATTATCTGTCGACATATGTCATTATGATATATATACTATGTGATGTGGACTTGAGCTTCTACATGTTCAATCGTACTTTTCTTCTTCTGTGATCAATATTGCCGGCAGGATCGACGTTTTGTAGTGGCAACATTCTCGTGTGTTGGTGTCACCGCAAAGCAGCGGTTCTGGGCATAAGACCCAGTTCTGTGGCAAAAAAGGGGTCTTACAGGTCATTCCATAACCTATACTTAAGAAAAAATGAAAATCTACCATGGGTCTATGAAGAAAATTGAAAACCCCTAAATCAAATTTCTGAGAAACCTCAAATCCATAACCTATTTTCCTAGATCTAAACAATAAATCGAAAATCTTCCATGAAATCAACTAAAAACTTCAAACTTAAAACAATAAAGAGAAGAAAAGGAAGATTTTACCTTGGAAGAAGGGTAGCGCTGGGCGGAAACTGCTTGAGCAAGAGGAAAATGACAAGAGGAGATGTGGGGGTCAGTCTTAGTCAAAAGGTCTTTAAAGACTACTACCGCAGTGCGGTACTTTTACCACCGGCGGTAGCTTATCTCTACGAAATATTCTCCACTATTACTGAGTATTCTGAAATGCCTGGAAATTTTTTTTGTGTTTTGATTTTTATATTTCTTTGTTCTTCATTCCATTAGTACTTTCACATTCATTCTTGATTATAGATCATTTAGTTATGACTCACCATAGCGGGGGTGTAGGGGTGTGTGCATTAGAGACAGTTATCTGTAAATCATGTCTTATCCTTAACCGGGGCAGGTTTTGGTGGGGCCTTGCGATGCACTGGGGGGATAGAGTGTTAGGTTAGTTGGGCATTAATGTATGCACATGGGACTAATACCCCAACCTACGACATGCTTGCAGCTCCTCATGCCCATCCGTCACTTAGTACATGGCTATGTCGTCGTCATATCTTTGGTGTCTTAATCTTGAGCGACATTTATAAGCTATAACCGCCAAAATCTGGACTGAATTCCCAAGAAATTGTGGCTCTATGAGTTACCGTCGGGCGGTAGGTGCTTTTTCATGCTTTGCCCGATTTCTCTTCTAATTTTCCTTTATTTATTTCTCATGTACTTCTGTCTATTTTTAGTATTTTTTAGTTCTTTAAAATAACCAAAAATACATAAAAGTTTTAAACTCCAAAATCACAAAAACATGTTTTTCAATTTTCTTGTGTTTTCTTTGTACGTGTTTATTTTTGAAAAAAACTAAAAAAACTGAAAATGCTCATGCTAAAGGGGCATACATGACGTGAAATTGAAGCTCCATCATTACATACATTGTTTAATTTTTGATCACTAATCCTTGTCTACATTGTATGCCTTCGTCATGATATGTCCTACTTTAACAGTAGACTACTACTAAGTGCTAATAGAGTAGAAATGTATCTTTAATATGCCTCTAGGTATGTGTGAGGATTTAGGCTAGACAATGATATTACACATCCAAACAACCTTAGAGAATGCACTCAAGTAGAAATCCAAATGCATACTTGCTAAAACTCATGATATTAACACTGTAGGCATGACTTGATAAATCAATATCACGATACTCGTCTTTGATATATATGACATAGAACTTTGGGCTAAAATTATATTGAAAATGGGTTTTGTATACTAGTTAAAGTGTATCTATCTACGTGGGTAGATTTTGTTTGATTCGGGAAGCATGACTCAAAGAAAGAAAAATAAAATGAAAAGTTTGATAGTACCACCAAAAATGAAAATTATATTTTATCAATCTTAGTGCCAAGGATTTCCCCCAAGCACTACTCACTCCTTCTGATAAGCCTATATAAGCATTATGAGGATGAGCACCTTGGTCAAAAGAATCATTACGTTCTTGTGCAAACCTGGTAAATAAATTAGTGCCCTTAGTTTTATACTTGGTATTCGTGTAAGATTGATAAACATGACATGATTTATCACTTCATGACTCTTGTGTTAGCATATAAAATTACTAAGATATAGATTGTATTAATTATAATTTAACTTGATGTTATTTCTATTGATGCTATACGTACACTTGACATTGTTTAGTCTAACACTTCCAAGCATAAGAATTGGACTTGAACTGCATTATCTATTTCTTGCACACTTGTACTAATACACGATTGCCATTAATGACACATACGATGTTCCTTAAATTATTTTTCTTAAGTCTTTTAACATTGTGTGCAAACTCATGTGTATTTAGCCTCGTGGCATGTGTCCGATTCATTTTAATGTATACAAAGTCTTTAAAAGCAAAACTATTTAATTTTAATGTGGTATTTGTAGTTTCCCTGTGCATTTTGACCCCTGTCCTTTTTCAATTCTCTGATTATATTTTCGGTCAACCCTTATTCCTATCATGATTTACTTTATATGTGTGCATTATTCTTCAAATCTGCTGCATCTCTCATATTCATATGTTAGTTTGATCTAAACCACCCCTTTTGCTAACATCAAAGGGGGAGAATAGAGAACGCTCATGAGCTAGTCATGTGCTAGTTATCTTGGGAAGATCACTTATAGGGAGAGATATTCATATAGAGTGCACATCGATAGGGGGAGCACGAATGTAGGGGGAGACAAACTACTTTAGTGCAAGTTCACACTTTATGATTTATCTTGATATATAAACCTGTTCATATTTTCGTGATTACTGTTGATTACATTATACCATGCTCTTAATAATAAGTATTGATTATATATCATGAACGGGATTTGATATTATCAAAAAGGGGAGTTTGTTGGAACATGCGTTCTGCATCTCTTTAGTTTGACAATATCAAATCTCATATTGTATTTGATCATACATGTCTTGGGTATAGCGTGAAGGTTTACAGGTGTGAAGACGTCGGGACACCTACTCTTTCTAACCTACCGCCAGGCACTAGTCCTACCGTCGGTGCTAGCCATATCGACGTAACTTTCTATAGACACAAAGGCAAATATCATCGTGAAGACTTATGCCGTCGAGATGATGGCGTCGAGAAGACAACCACCACGCGCTAACCTACCACGAGCGCTAGCTATGTCGATGAAATTTCCAGCGTTGTTATGAAGGACATGTCGACTTGAGACCATGGAGTCGAGATAATATCGACGTAACTGCTACTGCGGGAGCTACCCTACCGCTTTGTGCTAGCTGATCGACAGAGAAGAATACATCATCTTGATGATCTGCTGGCGTTGAGAAGGATTTGATGTAACTACTACCTCGAAGCGCTAAGCCTACCGCGCCGCGGTATCCAAAGACATCGAGAGAATGTTCTACGACACCTTCCTGATTTGGCTCTCGACATCTGGCGAAAGCGCGTAAAGACGCTACCACTATGCGGTAACTCTACCGTCATCGGTAACTTAAATAATCAACAATAAAAGCGTTCTTTTCTTTTCCAGAAGTGTGGCTGTCGAAACCTAAAAAAATAGGTCAGTAGTTTTGTCGTTTCTGGACCAAGGAGCCATCACCAGAAGAGAAGAACACCTTTACTCAAGCTATAACATAGATGGTCATCAGAGTGCGGAATAAGAACGTGAATATGAGCACCAACGAGCGTATACTACATGAAGATCAAAAGCATCGTTCGCTCACCGCATCCGGAGACATATTTTGAGGGAGCACGACTTCTGATCTCTTCTACTATTCTCTTTTGTTGTTTATTATTTTCATGTGGGAAATCTTCCGATTTGGATGTCAGAATCTTGTCTGGAATCAGTGGAAATTGATCGGGAAGGTCATCGGAATCCGAGGAGGATTCCGTAGGAAATTGTGCTGGGAGGGCGCCAAGATCTGGGAGATCTAACGGGCTCCAACACCCTTCCGGGGAGGAAGGCGAGGAGCGGCTCGAAGTCTTTTCAAGAGAGGAGAGGTAGAGAGCCAACCGGTCCTTGGATTAGGGTCGGTATAGAAAACCCAAGGTTGTAATATTCATCGCCTCCGATCTTCGGCGTCATGAAAATCTAAGTGCATTTGTATAAACAATGTTTCATTATTCAATGTTATCAAGTTCATGTGTTTTATTATATAAACTACTGTGATTTTCTTGTGAAATATTGATTGGAGCATTGCTAATCCCGAAATGATATTCTGCATTCACTGTGCTATTTCTAGAGCTAACATCGCGTGGTAGAGTTACCGCCAAGTGCTATATCCAGGAAGGGAAATCAAGCAACTACTTATTTAAATCTCTAATAATAGATTGAAACCCTTATTCACCCCCCTCAAAGGGCGCTAGTATATCCAACAAACTTCTCATTGTTTGTCAAATATTTCTCAATGCATGAAGTGAACTTCTTGATGTGCATCGAATGCTTCTCGATGCACATAAATTTAACTTAGTTGGATCACTTGAGTGCATTCTGAAACTATGGCATCTTTCTTCCTGATTACATATTTTGCATTATATTGTCTTTCTATATATTCTTAGGCTATTACATAAATCACATTATTCAATATGGTATATCAATCATAATTATTTTCAAACAATATTGTCTATTTGATATAATAGATTTTACTTGATTTTTAAGTGATTTTTCAAAAAAGACATAATATGAGGTTTTGTATAGACACATACATGAATAGACGTAGAGAAAGACAAATTTCTATACCAACCTCCAATTCATTCCTTTATATTGTATGCCATATGAAATCTTTATATAGAGTAGAAATACAACTGAGAGGAAAGAAGTTCATATGTGCCTAAACTTCTATGAGATGTTCTTGACAAGGAAGTCATAAGTATGAAAGTGTATTTTTTTGAACTTTTCATTGTACTTAAAGAAAATTCTTGGTTCTCTCCTAGGATTATCCTTTAATGAATTGTGCATAGATATAATTCTCTCCCAATATTATGGAACGGTATCATAAACATACGTTAATTTTTGGCATGTTCTATGGAGCTCAGGTATCATCTTTTTAATTAATGATATCCCCTAATCAAGATCAATAATATTTTTGCTTAGCTGAAGCTTCAGATTATCCTTTGCAAGTTGAGTAGCTGATTTCATAGGAATTTTAAGAGAGGGTCTTGAAACAAGAGGAACATGATTAGTACCAATTCCTAGACAGAGTTCAGAAGTGGTTCTAATTAATAGATTTATATAAATCTTAGACTTTTTTAATTTTGGAATATCTTTATCAACATCCTTAATCAGCCAACCGTGATAATTTCCATATCCATGATCAGGAATAGGCATAATCACCCCAGACCTTTTCTTATAAAGCTTGTTAGGAGAAGCAAGAACACCAATTACATTAGAGGGCGCACTCTCAGAAGAAAAAATAGATGTACAAGTATCCTTAGTATGCAGGATCTCCGCCTAAAATGGTGAAACAAAGGGCACAATATTAGTCTAAAATTCTTGTGGAGTATTAGTGCATTCCTCATCATTTGGAGAAGTGTTTGAGCGAGTAGATTCTTCCCAACCAAAAAGAGGTGGTGATATATGCGTTCTAGAATGGTGGACTTAGGATCCCATTGTGCAGTGCTTCAAGATGTTCTTCTCTGAAAGTGGCCTGCTTAATACTTAAATCTTTAGTAAGAAGATCATCTTCCTTATCCACCGTAGAGTATTAGAAGACATAGAGTATTCAGGTGTCTTAGAAGATTGTAGAACCCTATCTTGAGAAGATCGTAACCATTTCTCTAAAAGATCTTTCACTAAAATAGTGGGAGTCTCAACAAGAGGCTCATTAGGAGAATAATTGAAATCATCATCTGGACTATTACTACTTTTCATATTTTCATAACTGGGAGAAGAGTAATCAGTATGGTGTCTGCTAGACAGGCAGACATTCTCCCCCTTCGTAATTTGACTGGCAAGGGAAAGCAAGAATTTCCTAGTGATGGGAGAAAAGGAGTGAGAAATATTGGAGATAGAGGAAGAAAGAGAATTTATTTATGATTCAAGGAATACAGATCTGATAGCGAAATGTTGCATTGAAAGATACTAGTTTTACTCTCATCTGAGAAGAGATGGGGAAAATTATAAGTGCCGATGTATGTGAGTAATGGGTACTAGATATAGAGGGTAATTGAAAGTTTGTTGCAAGTTGAAAAAATGAAGAGAAATGGAAGTTGTAGAAACAATAGAAGTGGAAGAATTCGGAATTGTAGAGGTAGCAACAAAGAAAGTTAGGATATGAACTTGATTAGAAGATCAATGTGGAGAATCTAGAATGTCATCTTTAGCAATGGGGGAATGTAGAGAAACGTGAAATTTAGTCGAAGAGGAAGCTGGAGAGTGTGGAGTATCCTCTTAAGCATTGAGAGATGTAAAAGAATCCAAAATTTGATGAGAAGATAAAGAATTTAGCTTGAGAATTTCCCTTGTCCATTTGGCAAATATCTTAATAGACAACCTCTTCCCTGGATGTATGTGGATACCAGAAGACGTGCATACTAATTCAAATGCATGAAGAAAAACTATATTTAGAAATCTTCCAGAAAGAATGTCTTTGTGTTGCATTTTGTGTTTGACAAACTTTAGCAAGCAGTTACCCCAATTAATTTCCTTCTATTCAATAAGAATCCCAATAATATGTAGTTGAGCCCTGCGAATGACATCATAGGTGGCGATTTTACACATCATGACCTTTCCTACTACATCTAGAAATTCATATTCCTTTGAAATCTCAACTTTCTTTAGATTGAAATTTTGCTCCCTGAGAATTGTATCTTCTTCTACACACTATCTATTCTTCTTCAAAAAATTGTCCCCAGTAGTCCCGACTAGTAAGTTAAATGTTATAGACAGTTCTTGCCCTAAAACCCCAACTAGGGTACCTTTTATCATGCCATAGTTGACATCATTTTTAGAAAGATCAATAGAGGAATGAAAAACAGCCAACTATGTTGCAAACAATAGATATCGAGAGGAAATCAATTTAATTAGTACTTATTAAAAAATATGTCCTTACACATTTGATCAGTAGTTGATAAAGATTCTACATCCACATCAAATTCGCTAATGATCTTAGAAGCCATGGAGAATACATAAAAATGGTTAGAGAGAGAGAGAGGAAAAATCGTGGGAAGATGAAATATTTGAAATAAGAGTGAACACAAAAGGAATCTTCAAGATCTTTAATCTCAGTCAAGATCTAGGGTAATTGTTAAAAAGAAGTCGACTCAAAAAAGGCCTTAGAATTCGATGCATGGAGGGTTTCAGTAACCTTCAATGCATACTTCCGTAGAAGTAAATGTATGCCTGAGAAGTTGACGTACGTTAAAAAGGCATTTCAACGTACGTTAAATTCTTTCTTTATATGAATTTTTTTTTAACTTTTTCTTAGCTTGATCCATCATGCATTCCTAAGATATGACTACTATGATTTTGCTTCTCTTCATCAAGAGGTATTGTGAAGAGATCAACCTTCTTATCATTAGTAGAAACATATTCAATGGTAATTTTACCTTTCTCAACATTATCCAGTCAAATCAAATCCTGATTCTGCAGGATACCTTAGGGCTAGCTTTTAGGTGTTCCCTTAAGATATCTCAAGATCCTTTTAACAAAAGCCATGTGAGATTCTATAGGAGTATCCTAGAATCTTGCACATACATAAGTATAGAACATTATATCTAGTCTAATAGCTATGAGATAAAATAGAAAACTAATGATAGTCGTATGGGTCTTTTATATAGAATCCTGACTGATTTATTCATATTTATCACAATATTGATAGTCGTGGGAGTTTTCATGATGGAGGCATTCTCAATCCCAACTTTTTTTATTTGCTCCTTAGTATATATTGATTCTGAAATGAATATCCCTTCACTCTCTTGCTTCACTTGAAGACCATGAAAGCATGAGAGTTCGCCTATGCTACTCATTTCAAATTTATGTTGCATGAGGGTGATGAGTCTGGTTTATACAGTGATTTCTGGCCTCATTTGGGTTTATTTTAGTGTCATTGCACTTCATTTGCTGTTCATATACGCTTATAGTGATAACATGGCGTTTCTGCGCCTTTTGTGCAATCCTTTCCCCTTTGTGGCATATTTTTCCTATATATTACTGTATGCCCGTGTTATGGATCCGGTGATGTGCACGTATCGGGGTTATTTGTACTTTTCCTGCAGGTCCTGGGGTCGTGTGCACGTTCGGGATGGTGCAGGGTGATTTTTGGCCTAAAAAGCCTCTGATCGTGCGCATTCCTTCGCGCACGATCAGGCGCACAATCAGGCGCACGATCATTGATCGTGCGTTAATTCCCATCCCAGATCGAGATCGGACCAAAGATATGCGCATGATCACAGGCCTTTCTTTGCGCACGACCACTAGTCGTGCGCCCCTGACCGTGCGATGTTTTCTATTTTTCCTTTGCTACAGGTTGACTGCGCACGATCACAGTCATTCCTTCGCGCACGACCATTGGTCGTGAGCCACTGACCGTGCGCAGTACTTATTCTGCTCCCTATTTAAGGCGTTGTTCCGCGATTTTAGGTATTCTAGCGGGTTTTTGGCGCAATTTCTGAGCGCGACTCCGCCGTTCCACCTCCCCAAGGTCCCTCCTTCCATTCCTCCCCTTGGGAAAGCTTCATCCATTGATCCTAAGGTCATTCTAGGGTTCCGGAAGCATTCTCCGCCATCTACGGCCAGCATTCCAAGAGGAAGACATCTCCATTGGGTGAAGGAGAAGTGAACCCAGCTCTGAGAAGAAGACGGGCAGCGGTTAGAGGTAGTGACAGCCTCTGCATCCCGGAAGCAACCAAGGACTGAGCTCGGACGAGGCATGACGACCCCCCATTCCGACCACGATCCGCGGCGAGGCTTCTCATCTCGTGGTTACTTCTACCCCTTCTCTTTTTGTGATTTGTACTCTTAATGGTTGTAATGAACTGAATGAACATCTATTTGTCTATTAATGGAAGTTTATTTATGAACTTGTCTTTACGTTATGCTGTGTTGTGATGCACTCCGCTCCCGCTCCACTTACACCCACACGTTCCAGCACCCGCTCTAGCAAAAGCTGGAAGCAATAGCGAAGAGGTGCCTTCGACCCTAAACCCTCACATCTGCACTCACCTCATCAATATGCTCACCGGCCATCCGCTAAGCGAAGCACGGCATCGCGGCCTGCACTAAACCCATCCACCAAGCGACGCGGTGATTGCGACCCGCATAGTGTTTAGTTTTCTCATTTCCCGCTCTATAAAATCAACCAAACCCCTTCTTGTTTTGTTAAACTTAGAACCCCCATAATTAGTTTCCTAACGAGCAAATCGTATTCCCTAACTTGCGGTCCTTTGAGAATGATATTCGGGGAGCTACTCCCTACTTTTATTACTTGACAACGACCGGTGCACTGCCATCGTACCGCATTTCATGCCCGCTAATTAGTCGTGTGGAAATAACGTGTCAAGTTTTTGGCGCCGTTGCCGGGGATCGCAAGCGTTATATGAAATTGTTGTTAGGAAAATTAATTGTGAGGATTTTTAGTTTCCTAATTTGTTCCTCGTGTCTAAACGATGGGTTGTTTTATTCATTCATTGCTAAGCGTAGTGTTGCGCACAAGGGCGTTTTTCTGGTGAATCTGGTTATCTTTATACAATGTGGGCTGGATTTAATATCCGCTGCCGTGGGTGTGGGGATACATCCCATGCTAGTGATAGATGCCCATCGGGAGAGAGTAGCTCTAGTCCCCAAGGCCCATGGTATCAGGCATTGTCATCATACGGTACCACATACACTGTGCCTAAGGCTTATGGCTATTCTGCCGCTCCGCATGTACCATTTTTGAATTCATCTCCGGCCCCACTTGGACCAAAGACGAATGCAAAACAGTGCCTGTTTTGTCGAAGCACAGATCATGCTTTAAGGGATTGTGCTGAGTATCTGCGTGAACTGGACGAGGACGACGAGCCGGACATCCGGATCGTCCCAATTCCTATCTCTGGCAGCACCCTCCCCTCCTCTGGTTTCGTATCCATATCACCTTCATGTTTTGAAGGGGTTGATGCGGATATGCAGATCAAAGTTATTGGTGATCTATGCCCCGACATGGTTGCGCATGCCTCTCCCATTCGTCTATCACCACATGTTGATTCAATTCTTTCTAAGGATGCGGTGCTTGATTTCTCTTCAAACACTAATTCTTCTAGTCTTATGTGTGCTACTACAATTATTTTTGACAATATCGATGAGAATGTCTTGCAGGAAGAGGTAGTGAGTTGCAGCGTTGTGCCCACTCCGAGAGAGGAGGATGTACTTCAAAGTGCGGAGATGGAGACCTCAGCATCATTTGCGGAGGTCCAAGTCGTGGAAGTGGCCGCTGACGATTCCGCTAGATCCTGCAGCGTTTTTGGCGATGCCGACAATTCCTCGCCACCTCAACCCATCAGGAGTGATTCCGGGATCTCTCCTGAAGAAGAAAGTCTTTTATGTTATTCGTCTAATGTGTTTCTTCACCCCATTCCTGTGTTTGATTCACTGCAGGTTTGTACATTGGATCTGATCCTGGATGTAATCGAGCATGCTATGCGGGCCGGAGATGCCTTGGATCATCTGCATGTGGAAACAAATACTGAGATCCCTTCACCTTATTACCTGCCCCTACCTGACGATCAGTGCAGGTATCTTTATTCAGGAAGAGGGGGGACGACCCTGTCACCTTATGGTCACCCGTTACCGAAACGGACATTGGAACAGCTTCCTGTTCACTTCATTTTCCATAGACCGATCAGCTAGCATACGCAAGCAGCTGAATAAGACTAGTTGGGAGACATAAAACCCCAATAGTTATCTTCGTTAGAATTACTTTAAATTATGGTGTTCATTTTGTTGTGGCGTAATGAATTTTTTTTTAATATATATATAGAACCTTTTATCTATTAATTGAGACTAACGGTCTTGTGTTAGGGGTGAGGACACCTTGGATGCACTTATGATGCACGGCGATAAGTTGTTAATTCTGAAACTGGGCGCGCGAATTATTCCTTCGCGCACGACCACTGGTCGTGCGCCCTATTTATCGGCGCACGACCACCGGTCGTGCTTGGGCCCAGTTTCTTTTAAAACCTTTCGGCCGGCTCCTGTGCGTGCGTCTAGGGTTCTCGTTTTTTGGTCGCTGAGCGTGCGCCGTCTGGGAGCTCTTCTCCTCCTCACTCCATCTTCTCCGGTAAGCTTCCCTCTCCTCCTCTCCTCCTATAAGCTTGCGTGTCCATGGAGCCATCCGGGAGCCGCCGCGTTGCCAAGGTTTTTCAAAGATCTCGCTCCTCCTCTGCCGCTCCCGCTCAAATCCTGGGGAGAATGGCCAAGTTCTCAAAGGCAGAGCACACACGCCGCTTCACCGCGCTTAGGGGCAAGCCCTTCCTCTCGCAGCGTCTTGTTGACTGGGAGGAACTCCGGTCGATTCGAGATGGAGGCGCTCTGATGGAAGCAGTTCTTCTCCTCTACTCCTTCGACAACTGGAGGAACGTCTTCGAATGTGCCGAGCTAGGATTCAAGGAGCTGACGTTAGAGTTCCTCTCCACATTTGAGTGGGAGGTCAGTCTGGCGGGATTCCGGCCTCTTGTTTGTTCTTTCCGGATGATGGGGCATGTATTTACCCTAACACTTCCCGAGCTTGCCACCCACGCTGGATTTTACACGGAAGGCGAGGCCGCAAGGTTGGATTTCCAGAACTTGGCGACGATGTTGCCGGATGATGCCTCCTCGCAAAGCGTCTGGCGGTCGTTCATCGGCACTGATGAGGAGTATGTGGCTCGCCGGGCCAAATCAACAAGGATCATATCTCCCGCCTTGAGGTACCTGCAGCACCTGATCAGTCATTCTATCGCCGCGCGTGGCTTAAGCCAGAATGTGGTAGGTTGGCATGATCTTTTGTACCTTTACAGCATGCAGCAGTGGTATCCCCTTCATCTGGGGTTCATGCTGGCCTACTTCTTCCACCATGAGGCCACATATGGCCTCGCTGGAGCGATTGGGGGTGCGTATTACGTCACCCGAATCGCGAAAGGGTTTGGAGTGTGGGACCGGATACCCCCGATGGATAAGGTTACCTCTCCTTCCATGATCACGCGGGCAACAATGGTGAGATTCCACCTGCTGCGAGTGGTGGGGGGAGAAAGGGCAACCGATCCTATGTGGTGACTGGTCCGAGTGATGGTGGTGTTGGTAGCCATGAGGAGGAGGATAGGGACGAGCAGCCAGAGTCTTCGGCAAGGGGAGGACGCAAGGCGGCGGAGCCGCCACAGCAGTCACAGGGGTCGCGGCAACCTGAGCAGCAACCTGAGCAACAACCTCAGCAGCCATCAGGGCAGCACTTCAGCAATTATGCGATGCAGGGCGTCCCGTACTTAAGTGAGCGTCTCTCCAATCTGGAGGCATCGCAGTTTTGGATGCAGGACCTCATCTATCAGCAAGCTGTTCGGGGCGGGCTGGACGTGCCTCAGCCTCCTGCTCGTGTTGCACCCACTGCGCCCCGTCCCGCATCCCCGATCCTAATTTTTGCCAGCAGCAGCGCCAGCGGCAGCGACAAGGAGGATGAGCGGCCTCCCGAGTCGTAGTTCGTTTTATCTATTTTCTGCTTCAGCTTTTCATGTTTAGTTTGTGAAACATGTTTGTGTGCGACACTCATCTGGGTGTCTTTCTTTTTTTATTCAGTAGTTAAGACTTTTGCTATCAAACTATAATACAGGTATTTGGTCCACCTTCAAGGACGTTAAACAAAAGGGCTCTTGGGAGATAACCCATTTGGGATCATTTGGTTCCGTTCTTTTTTGTTATTTTCTTTGCTATATTTTTGTTGTGTTGGGATCCTTTTAATCGCAGGTCCGCATCTATTGGAGCACGGTGGGATCACCGCCTTCTGAACAAAACGCCATATCTTCTGGTATGCTCATTTCTGAGCATGGGGTAATCTCTCCTCCTAGCCTTCTTAAGCTTATGCCGCTATCGAACATGTTTTTTTTTTGCTTAGTATAAGTCTGGGGGAGTGAGAATTATCATTACTTCGTGCACAAGCACAGTGCACAGCATACTAGGAATTACACTGTGTTATATTGCAGCATTGTTCATCTCATGGCACACCACGACACCCACGTGAGCGCACTTAACTGTAGGCGTGCGACGAGTCTAACTAGTCTCGGTTGTGTGAATGGGAAATCACGGTGCTGGGTTAGGATTGCGAGACGAAGTACTTTGTTGACACTTGTAGTGCTCCTAGTCGAGTGCTCATGTCTCGTAGGAATTCGTGTAGATTCAATTTCTTCTTATGCTTTTAGTTTACATTTTTCTACTAGCTTAAATATTGTTTACTTTACTCAATTTGGTGAATCCGATGTGAATCAAACGGTAGCATAGGAATGTGTGTAGACGTTCATTAGTCTCGTGTTGCCCGAGTCAGGAGGAAGGATTATCTTTCTCGGTGGCTAGAACTCGCCCCAAGCGATTCTTGAAACATGGGTATACGGTTGGTCAACTGCGTGAATGTGATATAGGCCATCATTTTGGCCCGGTTGAGCCTTTGCACCCTTTCCTATCGATATATCCTCGTTAGCCCAGTTGTGCCTACCCGTTCTTTGATTCAGCCCCACTTGTATCGCACCAAAGCCCAAAAACCAATCCTAGTCACACACCCAAATCTGAGCTTTAGCTGTTTATTATTCTTGTGAGTTGGGTTGTTGATGTGGTGACATGTTTGTGAAGTTGTGGATATGTTTTATTGTTTATTTGCTGAAAATGATAAGAAAAGAAAAAAAAATGAAAAAGAGAAAAAGATATGAGTTTGAATGAAAAATTTATTTGTAGAAGTATAAGTTGGGAGTAGGCGGTGCACGCACCCATGTTGTTAATTCCAAGTCCGGGGGTGTAGTGTACCCGCATGTTTGTGCGGTGATGAGGATAGTTTTCGGTGCTAGCTCATTTGGGTTTAGTGTCTGAGCCGTCGCTTTTATCTTTGTTTACCTCACCTAAACCCAAGCCTCATCTCAAACCTAAAGTCCTATTGATTCACGCATTTGAGTCATACCAGTGCCGTGGAGAGAGTGCGAACGGGCAAGCCTATGGCCACCGACATTGATGGATTTCAATGGAGTTGTCCCGAGTCCCGATCTTTGGCAACTCTCGCCTCAGCGTTCAGTTTACTTTCTTCCTATGTACGACCTTATGATTCACCGTGATTCACTTGTTGAGTAAACGTAATATATAAATACGCTCTTAGAAAATTATAAACTAATGTGTATAATTAGAAATTTTGTCTACTAGATTTCTATGCACATGCGTGTGAGACTTCGCATATTACTCCGCCCTTGCAATTTCTAACCCAACTATGTCTTTTCTCGCTCCGCCGGATTTGTTTGCTCGGGATGCGCAAACAGGTAAGTCTGGGCGTGTGATGAATCTGGTTTATACAGTGATTTCTGGCCTCATTTGGGTTTATTTTAGTGTCATTGCACTTCATTTGCTGTTCATATACGCTTATAGTGATAGCATGGCGTTTCTGCGCCTTTTGTGCAATCCTTTCCCCTTTGTGGCATATTTTTCCTATATATTACTGTATGCCTGTGTTATGGATCCGGTGATGTGCACGGATCAGGGTTATTTGTACTTTTCCTGCAGGTCCTGGGGTCGTGTGCACGTTCGGGATGGTGCGGGGTGATTTTTGGCCTAAAAAGCCTCTGATCGTGCGCATTCCTTCGCGCACGATCAGGCGCACGATCATTGATCGTGCGTTAATTCCCAGCCCAGATCGAGATCGGACCAAAGATATGCGCACGATCACAGGCCTTTCTTCGCGCACGACCACTATTCGTGCGCCCCTGGCCGTGCGATGTTTTCTATTTTTCCTTTGCTACAGGTTGACTGCGCACGATCACAGTCATTCCTTCGCGCATGACCATTGGTCGTGCGCCACTGACCGTGCGCAGTACTTATTCTGCTCCCTATTTAAGGCGTTGTTCTGCGATTTTAGGTATTCCAGCGGGTTTTTGGCGCGATTTTTGAGCGCGACTCCGCCGTTCCACCTCCCCAAGGTACCTCCTTCCATTCCTCCCCTTGGGAAAGCTTCACCCATTGATCCTAAGGTCATTCTAGGGTTCCTGAAGCATTCTCCGCCATCTACGGCCAGCATTCCAAGAGGAAGACATCTCCATTGCGTGAAGGAGAAGTGAACCCTGCTCTGAGAAGAAGACGGGCATCGGTTGGAGGTAGTGACAGCCTCTGCATCCCGGAAGCAACCAAGGACTGAGCTCGGAGGAGGCGTGAAGACCCCCCATTCCGACCACGATCCGCGGCGAGGCTTCTCATCTCGTGGTTACTTCTACCCCTTCTCTTATTGTGATTTGTACTCTTAATGGTTGTAATGAACTGAATGAACATCTATTTGTCTATGAATGGAAGTTTAGTTATGAACTTGTCTTTACGTTATGCTGTGTTGTGATGCGCTCCTCCCCCGCTCCACTTACACCCACACGTTCCAGCACCCGCTCTAGCAAAAGCTGGAAGCAATAGCGAAGAGGTGCCTTCGACCCTCAACCCTCACATCTGCACTCACCTCATCCATATGCTCACCGGCCATCCGCTAAGCGAAACACGGCATCGCGGCCTGCACTAAACCCATCCACCAAGCGACGCGGTGATTGCGACCCGCATAGTGTTTAGTTTTCTCATTTCCCGCTCTATAAAATCAACCAAACCCCCTTCTTGTTTTGTGAAACTTAGAACCCCCATAATTAGTTTCCTAACGAGCAAATCGTATTCCCTAACTTGCGGTCCTTTGAGAACGATATTCAGGGAGCTACTCCCTACTTTTATTACTTGACAACGACCGGTGCACTGCCGTCGTACCGCATTTCATGCCCGCTAATTAGTGGTGTGGAAATAACGTGTCAAGTTTTTGGCACCGTTGCCGGGGATCGCAAGCGTTATATAAAATTGTTGTTAGGAAAATTAATTGTGAGGATTTTTAGTTTCCTAATTTGTTCCTCGTGTCTAAGAGATGGGTTGTTTTATTCATTCATTGTCAAGCGTAGTGTTGCGCACAAGGGCGTTTTTCTGGTGAATCTGGTTATCTTCATACAATGTGGGCTGGATTTAATATCCGCTGCCGTGGGTGTGGGGATACATCCCATGCTAGTGATAGATGCCCATCGGGAGAGAGTAGCTCTAGTCCCCAAGGCCCATGGTATGAAGCATTGTCATCATACGGTACCACATACACTGTGCCTAAGGCTTATGGCTATTCTGCCGCTTCGCATGTACCATTTTTGAATTCATCTCCAGCCCCACTTGGACCAAAGACGAATGCAAAACAGTGCCTGTTTTGTCGAAGCACAGATCATGCTTTAAGGGATTGTGCTGAGTATCTGCGTGAACTGGACGAGGACGACGAGCCGGACATCCGGATCGTCCCAATTCCTATCTCTGGCAGCACCCTCCCCTCCTCTGGTTTCGTATCCATATCACCTTCATGTTTTGAAGGGGTTGATGCGGATATGCAGATCAAAGTTATTGGTGATCTATGCCCCGACATGGTTGCGCATGCCTCTCCCGTTCGTCTATCACCACATGTTGATTCAATTCTTTCTAAGGATGCAGTGCTTGATTTCTCTTCAAACACTAATTCTTCTAGTCTTATGTGTGCTACTACAATTGATTTTGACAGTATCGAAGAGAATGTCTTGCAGGAATTGGTAGTGAGTTGCAGCGTTGTGCCAACTCCGAGAGAGGAGGATGTACTTCAAAGTGCGGAGATGGAGACCTCAGCATCATTTGCGGAGGTCCAAGTCGTGGAAGTGGCCGCTGACGATTCCGCTAGATCCTGCAGCGTTTTTGGCGATGCCGACAATTCCTCGCCACCTCAACCCATCAGGAGTGATTCCGGGATCTCTCCTGAAGAAGAAAGTCTTTTATGTTATTCGTCTAATTTGTTTCTTCACCCCATTCCTGTGTCTGATTCACTGCAGGTTTGTACATTGGATCTGATCCTGGATGTAATCGAGCCTGCTATGCGGGCCGGAGATGCCTTGGATCATCTGCATGTGGAAACAAATACTGAGATCCCTTCACCTTATTACCTGCCCCTACCTGACGATCAGTGCAGGTATCTTTATTCAGGAAGAGGGGGGACGACCCTGTCACCTTATGGTCACCCGTTACCGAAACGGACATTGGAACAGCTTCCTGTTCACTTCATTTTCCATAGACCGATCAGCTAGCATACGCAAGCAGCTGAATAAGTCTAGTTGGGAGACATAAAACCCCAATGGTTATCTTCGTTAGAATTACTTTAAATTGTGGTGTTCATTTTGTTGTGGCGTAATGAATTTTTTTTATATATATAGAACTTTTTATCTATTAATTGTGACTAACGGTCTTGTGTTAGGGGTGAGGACACCTTGGATGCACTTATGAGGCACGGTAGTAAGTTGTTAATTCTGAAACTGGGCGCGCGAATTATTCCTTCGCGCACGACCAGTGGTCGTGCACCCTATTTATCAGCGCACGACCACCGGTCGTGCGCGGGCCCAGTTTCTTTTAAAACCTTTCGGCCGGCTCCTGTGCGTGCGTCTAGGGTTCTCGTTTTTTGGTCGCTGAGCGTGCGCCGTCTGGGAGCTCTTCTCCTCCTCACTCCATCTTCTCTGGTAAGCTTCCCTCTCCTCCTCTCCTCCTTCAATCTTGCGTGTCCATGGAGCCATCCGGGAGCCGCCGCGTTGCCAAGGTTTTTCAAAGATCTCGCTCCTCCTCTGCCGCTCCCGCTCAAATCCTGGGGAGAATGGCCAAGTTCTCAAAGGCAGAGCACACGCGCCGCTTCACCGCGCTTAGGGGCAAGCCCTTCCTCTCGCAGCGTCTTGTTGACTGGGAGGAACTCCGGTCGATTGGAGATGGAGGCGCTCTGATGGAAGCAGTTCTTCTCCTCTACTCCTTCGACAACTGGAGGAACGTCTTCGAATGTGCCGAGCTAGGATTCAAGGAGCTGACGTTGGAGTTCCTCTCCATATTTGAGTGGGAGGTCAGTCCAGCGGGATTCCGGCCTCTTGTTTGTTCTTTCCGGATGATGGGTCCAAACTTTGCTTCTTTCAAATTGAGCAAGTTCATCTTGCATGTTAACACTTCAGTGGGGATCATTATTAGCATCTTCAAACTTCTTTGGCTCATATTCAGAGAGAAAGCACAAGAAATTTGCTTCACTTTGAAATTTACTCCTTGTTTGAACTCCAACAGAAATATCCCAAATTACTTTGTAGCATCTTCAACTTCTTTTTCTCATATTGGGAGAGAAATCACAAGAAATTAGCTTCACTTTAAAATCTGCTCCTAGTTTGAACTCCAACAGATAAAGGGATTCTCAGGACCGATCCGAGTCTTTTAACAAGGAGACTCTTAGAACCAACTAAATCTTTATAAGAGAAATTCATAAAACTCTTTTTCTGGAATTATGTAGAAGTAGATTTTCCACAAAGTATCCTTCTTCAACAAAGCACTAAAGAATTTGAATTTTTTTAAAGCTCTATGTGGATTCTTGAATATGATATCATCATCAAGAGACTATTCCTCTAGGTAGAGAAGGATGAATTCAATAGAAAAAGTATGAATCCAATCCTATGAGTAATTCTGAGGAAGTTGATGAAGAGGCCTTTAGAAGGAGAGCTTTAAATTAGATAAAGAAGATGATCTAGTTGACTAAGGATCTTGGAGAGAACTTCTTCTTAGAGAGAAAGGAGAATTTTTGATCTTGTAGAAGAGAAGAGCTGATTCGGAATAAGTTCTCGACATACAATTTGAAATCTTCTCTTGTATATATATATATATATATATATATATATATATATATATATATATATATTTGCAGCAGAATATATGGCTTCCATTTATCTTTCAATCAGCTTGAATACCTTGCCGAAATGAATTACTAATAGCTTGAATTTGATCTCAATCATGGCCTTAATCTATTCTGAAATTGAACACAGTTTTCTTAACGGATCTCGACATTTTGTTATATATTCTTTGAATACTTATCGACATACATCAAAATGTCGTGAAGAGAGATTTCAACAAATGTTGAGTATCAGTGCTCTGAGAAGACTTTCTTTTAAAGAAGAATACAACGCTTGGAAGGAACACATCTTTCAATGTGTGTTGAATACTTCTCGAGGCAAAGAAATTTAACTTAGTTGGATTTTCCTCTTAAGTGCATTATGAAACTATGGCAGCTTTGTTCCTAATTAAAAATTTTATATTATATTGTCTTTCTATACATTCTTAGGCAATTACCTAAATTACTTTATTTAATTTGGTATATCAAACCATTTTGGTTTTGCCCAGTAGACTCTCCCGCTAAGAATGTGTATTGCATTAATGTGATAAAATGTCATTCCTAAGTTTGTAATTGAAGTAGGAGAACAATAATTGGATAATGATTCCTGTATTTAATTTTAAACAACAAAAGAAGAATTTATAATCAGGCAAAATGAATGATATAAATAATTATAAGAATGCTTAAAATAAATTTACAAACAAAAAATAATAAAATGAAAAAAAGATTAACAAGACTAAACTTTTCAAAGTATTAATGGTTTAACTGTTAATGAAAAAGATTAACAATCCATATCCTGACAATAATACCAAGAACTGTATATGCTCAAATCACATCTAATTATTGAGATGGATTTTGCCTATTTTTTATAAAGATAAGGCTAGCATACCTATCGTTCTTAGTATAAGATATGATTATATCAGGGCCACATTGATGGGGCGCAATTAATTACCCCACCTCACTACTCTCTGGTTATCTTTTTAACATTATTAATTAATAAATTAGTAACAATATAAAAGAATAAAAATAATAAATCTAAACCTATTTAAGGGAAATTCATTGCAGGAAATAAAGATTGTCATTATAAAAAGATAAACATACTATGTTTCAAAACCCTTGAAAAAGCTTTTAAGTTTAGGTGAATGAATATGATTCTAGACCGCAATGATTCCTATATTATTTCACATTCCAAGGGCGGGTTGAAAGGAAACTAACATTTGGTTGATATACTTGAGATTTGTACTCAATGTGTAAAAACCTCTAAATACCTCTTTAACGATTCGTTAATCACACTTTTAAGATTGATCTTAGTCTGAAAATTTTATGGTATCTTATTCTTATAGGATTACATGCAACTCCTTCTCTCCACACTATGATCTCTTAGTATAACTATTCACATAGAATTATTGAAATTTGAAAACTTCAATATCAATACGATATCCTAGATATATCTATTCGTAATGATAAAACTATAAAGATAAATCAAAGAATGATTTTAAACATTATTTATGATAAAATAATAAATCACTTAAACATGTTCAAGAATTCTAAACTAAACTGAACAATGTAAGAATTGCATAGGCATAATATAAGAGAATATCTAAGGAGAAGATAAATCTAGAGAAGATCAAGAAGATATAAATGAAACGTGATAAACCCAATCCTGCGTTCGCTTTCTTACTTAGCCTCCCCCCTTACATTGAGTATTTCGGCCTTAAGGTGGCTCCAAATGCATAATTTTCCTTGAGAACTTATTTAGAGAAATGATCTTCTATATATTATAAACTGTCTTTGTCAAATAAAATATTAACATGCACTATGTACACAAAAGTGTTCTTAGGGCATGTACACTAAAAGTGCACTTTTCATGGACAACTATCCCCAGGACACTCTACTTGGCTTATAGACATGCACATGTTGCCAAGTCATATAGATCCTTATTCAATGCATTAAAACACATTTTCATGCCCAATTTACATGTCGGTGCACTTAGGTTATGAACTTAACCTATTATCTAGGTTATTAATCTTACGCATCCATTTAATTATTCCTTCTCTTGCTTTCTCATAATCATACTATTATATAATAATAACTTGAAACAAGTCAAGCAACACATGAAATTTATAGTAAGGGTATACAATAAGAGATAGAACATATGAAAACGATACATAATATTATGATAAATATTCTTTCATCAATGATAATCTAATCACTGTATTATTTACTAGAGGTATGGTTGCCGCTTGTTAGACATATCTAAGGGTGATGGATATATTTTTAGGGAGCATGAGGGATCAATAGGTATAGATAGAAGACCTGATGATAAAAAGTAAAAACATATAAGATCATTTGAAGGATCTTATAGAGACCTTTGCCATCCTACAAAATATTAAATAAGTCTCAACCTTCCCAAATGCATGTTTGAGTCAAAGAAAGGTAAGTTTTGTTGGTATTTCTTAACTACTAAATGAGTAGAACCTACCTTGACAAAGTCAAGACCATTTTAGAGATTAAAATTCCTAGAGATACTAATGAATTTCTGTGACTGATCCAAAGGATCTCTGGACATATTCATTTCCTCTCCATGTCTAGGGAAATTTTTCTCCATTCTTCAAAATTCTTCGTGCCAATAACAGTTCAAATGGATCCATGAATATGAGGATGTTAATCTCTCCTTCAAATGATAGCTTGTGGGAGATCCATTATTACAAAGTACCCGAGAAGGAGAATATTTATTTATATATCAAGTAGGACCAGAAGCGATTAGTTCAAGAAGGAGGATAAGAGCCAAGAAAATGCTGATATTTTCTGTAAGCTAAATTTTGGAGAGCATCGAGACCAAATATCTCATCCCGGAGAAGCTAGTTTATTCCCTGGTCATATTATCTAGAAATCCCAAGCCTTTTTTCTAATACTACACCATAAATATGGTGACATATCATCCATTATGCAACATTCTGGAAGCAATTGAGCATTCTGAAAGGCTGGCAAAGTGGTTGGTTGAACTTAGAGAATTCGCCATAGTCTATGTACCTCGGATGGAGAACAAAGCAGAAGTGGTAGTAGACTTCATGAATGACTTCACAACATCCTCGAAAGAAGGAGGATAAACGACACCATCTTTATGGTGGAACATGTTTGTTGAGGGAGCCTTCAGGAACAATTTCGTGGGAGTTAGAATAATCTTAGTCAGCTTGAATGGTGCCAAGATTGAGAAAGAAGTAGAGTTATATATTGATGTAACTAACAACTAATCTTAGTACGTGATTGCTGGGATATGGATGGAAAAAGAGTAAGGTACATGACATTTATGATCTCACTGACTCTATTGTGAGATCCTCTTAAATTTGTGGAGATTTTGAGGTTTGAGAACCAACCTTACATTAATACCCTGCATAGGTAAATTGTTTGATTGGGTCTTTCTGCTCCTTCAATATTCATCATGCACCAATGAGTAAAAATTCCACACTAACATACTCCTAAAGAATGACCTAAAGATTGGGGAAACATTGACAAAGCTTTTCAGGCTATCCATGAAAGAAGGATAGTTGATAAACATTGACAAAAATCTCTCTTGGATTGAACCATTCATATTATTTTTTTACTATAAGAGGTATTCAACATCAGTGGAAGATAAGAGCCAGTTTTGAGACAAGTCAGCTACCTACTATTGGATGGAAACTTGTATCATAAGACCCTCTTCAGACTATTGACATGGTGTGCGACAGAATATGAGATACCATGACTCTAGAAGAGATCCATTTAGAGGAATCTAGAAGTCACTCTAAAAGTCTCACACTGAAGAAATAAGATCTGAGTCAGTGATACTTTATACAACCATTCAAAATGATGTATATGAGTTCACTCGAAGGTTCCTAATATGCTTGAAGCTATAATTTGTGCAAGAGATAAGATTCAACATTGCTCTTTGGACAATTGCAATCTAGGGTATGGATTTGTTTAGACATTTTCCTTAGGCCAGCAAACAAATGAAGTTTATCCTGGTGATGATTGATTAATTTTTTAAGCAGGCCGATGCCAAAGAACTTGACAAGATGATCATCTAGATTAAGAAGAACTTTATTTGGGGAGAAATTCAGGTAGGTAAAATGCCTCTTGCCATCATTACACATAAAGACCCTTAATTTACAAGTCTTAGGTTGATGGAATTTTGTGAACAGATCGAAACTGACCTCCATTCTTCCTCGGTTCATAACCCTCAGAACAACAGGAAAGTTATGACAACTAATTACTTGATCCTAAAATGGTTGAAGATGAAATTCATAAAATTGAAGGCAAATTGGGCAAAACAACTCATGTTTCTCTTTTAGGATTCAAGAATGACCCTCAACTTCAAATTGCAGAAACATAACTGAGAATTAATCTAGAAGGGGAAGAGTGTAAGTCAAATTTTAAAAAATCGTTACACCGCCAATCATAATTAATGTGCATATTATATAAATATGGCTAAGTAAATTATATAAAGTAAATTTATCCATAGGGCAAGCACATCCAGATGACAAAAGATTTTATAGAGGTTCCATTTAAATTAGATATTCACTCTCTTCTACCAAAGGTAGGACACAAATGTCTAAACTCTTTTTATTAGGAGAAATGAAGAACCAATCCACTAAATCTTTTGATAAAGATATTCTAAGAACCACTAAGTCTTTTAATAAAAAAGACTCTTTGAATCATTGAGTTTTTTGATAAGGATGCTCTTAGAACCAAATCACTGAATCCTTTAGAGAAACATAAACTTCATTATTGTTGAATATTAATGGAGAATAAATGAAGAAATAAAAAAAATCTTTGTTCAATCCTTTTCAAGGAGAAGAATAAATAACTCGCAGAATATTTCTTTTCTGTATTTCATTTCTTGATCAGAATCTAGGAGCAGTAACCCTTCAGATGATATCAGAGAAGAAGTAGTCGAGAATACTGAGAGAGGGGGAGAGATAGAGAAAAGAAATCCATAAAATGCAGAATTAGCGGGGAGGACTTATATATGACCTATGCCATGAATTATTCTCCTTTTCTTATTATTGTATATCAATAATTAACCAAATATGGCTCTTACTTTTAGTAGAATTATCCCATATCAATTTCTTTC